>OZ005737.1:200953593-202173593 GCA_963930755.1 Eudasyphora cyanicolor | reverse complement strand
ATAAAACTATAAAGTTTATTAAACTGAATTCAAACATATCTTTCTGTTTCAAGTTCTGCTTAATAATTGAATTACGAATTCAGTTTTAATTAATTTTGAATGACATATTTAAGGACTACAATAAAAGGCCTGGGGGAAAAAACCTAGTCAAGTCTAGTCAAGTCAACCCATCATTCCGACGCTGCTCAAAGGAAAAATATTAAAACTGTTTCGTTTGTCCAACGGTTCTATTTGTTAGGAAGTCTGGTTATGGGTTACAATATTTGATGTTTAAGCAGTTCAGTACACACACTGTCCAATTCACATAATCCACATAAAATGTATAAACACAGCGAGCATAATTTACTTTTTGGATTTTCTACATGAAGCATTCATGTGACGCCTGTCTGTCCGTCTGTCCATCCATCCGTTTGCAAGTCTGGCCCTTCCTTTCGGACTGGAGTGAGACTTATGCTCTTATATTGTCGGTTTTGCAGTTTTATTATTATTATTATTATTATTGCGACATAAATATGTTTGTTCATTTGACTACTACTTTTTATTTATTTTTGCAACATCATAGGAATGATTTCTCACTTAGCGGATGAGATGATAACAACGACAACGATGACAAGTTCTGTGTACAACAGTTTATATGATGACATTATGTCCACTTCCTCATCATGTTTTCTGTTAAAAGTAAAAGATTACTACATTTCCATCATTCTTTTTATTGAGTCATTAACCCTTTCGCTCTGTTGGACGGCTTTTTGGGAAACTGCTCTGCATCCGAGATTATTTCAATAGATGGGGGTCAAGAGTACTCTCCCACCCATAAGGATTATAATCAAACTGAATAGGGCACATTAAATATTTTTCAATTAAATATTGTCATAAGCAAAACGGCAATAAAAATGTTATGAGTATGTCTCACTGTTCTAGATAAATAATCTATCAACTCCAGAAGGATATAGCCTTAATTCATCTATGAACATTAGGGTAGTACTTATAAAACTATTTTACAGAATTTTTTGAAGAAGGTCTGTTCCTAAAAGTTTTTGGTGGAATATGGTGTTCTAAACACGGTCTTAGGTCACTCCTTCCACCCTCATTCACAATAGTGAGAGTATAAAAACTTGATTTTTTTTTAAATTCTCTTACTTGTGACAACAAATTCTAAATTTATCCATAGATTTTTGTCAAATATGCATTGTGTTCTTCGGTAGGATGCTAGATTTTAAAAATTGGAAAAAACATAAGTATTTCAAGCTGAGTTAATTTAAAGACATACATTATTGCTATTGAACTCAGAAGATGATATAGTGGTGTCTATCGAAACTACGGTCAGTTCTACCAAGCAATTGAAACTCGCTACAATTTTTTTGTATTTGTTTCTATTACATTTTGCAATAGACAGAATGTAACTGAAACATATTGATACCTCCATTCTAAACTATGCTAAGTGCAAAAAGTTAGTTTTTCAGGAGATTCAAAGTTTGATGATTTTTTTTAGATTTGTGTGGAATTCCTTTGTAATGGAAATCGAATGACATGTACTGTTTTGTGAATAACTTTTGATTGGGTTGACGGATAAACACCAAGTTTTGACTTAATATACATATATTGGAATATTTAGAGGTTAAAAAAGCAATCTCCCTAAAGATATGCTAAGTCGACTTAGCATGTTATAGAATGGAGGTATCGATATGGTCTCAAACCAAACTAAATTCGTACTGAATAATTTTTATTATTTTTTTTTAATTTTTGGTAGAAATTAAATTTTTCTAGAAAATTAATTCAAAATTACAATTTTATAGAAAAGTTCAAAAAATAAATTTTTCTTTAAAAATTCTATGCATTTTTATACCCTACACCACACTGTGGTACAGGGTATTATAAGTTTGTTTCACGGCAGATGTTTGTAACACCTTAAAATAACACAGCTAGACCCACCTTAAAGTATACCGATCGACTCAGAATCACTAGCTGAGTCGATTTAACGATGTCTGTCTGTCCGTCCGTCCGTCTTCCGTCTGTCCATGTAAAGTTGTTCGTCGACTACAGGTCGCAATTTCACTCCGATCGTTCTGAAATTTTGCAGTTTAGAGTATTTCGCGGCTGTTAAGATCGCTATTGAATTTGGTTGAAATCGGTTCAGATTTAGATATAGCTCCCATATATATCTTTCGTCCGATTTGGCCCTTTAGTCCTATAGAAGCTGTATTTTATATCCGATCGTTTTGAAATTTAGAATGGTAGAGTTTCTTGATCCATGAACCAACATTGCTGAATTTGAAGAAAATCGGTTAAGATTTAGCTATAGCTCCCATATATATGTTTCGTCCGATTTGGCCCTTTAGTCCTATAGAAGCTGTATTTTACATCCGATCGTTTTGAAATTTAGAATGGTAGAGTTTCTTGATCCATGAACCAACATTGCCGAATTTGAAGAAAATCGGTTAAGATTTAGCTATAGCTCCCATATATATGTTTCGTCCGATTTAGTCCTATAAAAGTCCAAAAGTAAATTTATGTAAGCAATTTATACATGAATTACAAAATTTATATATCAGAGTTATTCAATATTACGAGAGTGGTGTAGGGTATTATATAGTCGGCACCGCCCGACTTTAGCCTTTCCTTACTGGTTTGATTTCAAATTAGCATTTCTCTGGAAATATTCCTTCAAATTTGCAGTTTTCTAAAAAATGTTGTTGAAATCAAATTCTTCGGCAAATTTTCATTGAATTTGCATTATTTATTGACAATATCGTCGAAATTGCATTTTTCTAGAAAAATCCTTGAACTAAATTTCTGTAGAAAAAGATTGCATTTCAAGTTTTTAAAATTTAATTTTTCAAGAAAATGCTATTGAAATTTCAGTTGTCTTGCAAGTTTTGTCCAAACTGAATTGTTCTAGAAAATTGCATCGATATTGGACCTTTATGGAAATTTTGTGGAAAAATTCAATTTCAATTTTCGATTTTATAGAACAATTAAATTTCAAATTTTGGTTAAAAGTGCATTTTTTTTTGAAAATTTCATAAAATTTACAATTTTATAGAAAATTTCATAACATAAAATTTTCCTTCAAAAATGCTTTGAATTTTTTAGATTTCAAAGGAAAATTGTTCTAGAAAATTCCTTCAAATTTGAATTTTTCTAAAAAAAATGTTGAAATCTAATTCTTGGACAAAATTGCATTGAGCATTCATTCATTATTTCTTGACAATTTCGTCGAAATTGCATTTTTCTACAAAAATCTTTGATCTCTAGAAAAAGTTGTTATAATTGCATTTCTCTGCAAAAGTTGTTAAAATTTAATTATTCCAAGAAAGTGTTATTGAAATTTAAGTTTTCTTTTCTTTGTCTAAACTAAATTTTTCTAGAAAATTGCCTCGATATTGAATCTTTATGGAATTTCACTGAAAAAATTCCGTTTCAATTTTCGATTTTATAGACCAATTTAATTTCTACCAAATTTTTAAAAAATGCAATATGACGGAAATTTTTAAAAATAGGATCAGAATTTTGGATTGTTTTATTTTTGCCTAAAATGTTTAGGGTTGATAAATGTTAAAAATAAATACCGCTATCATTTGTATTAAAATTTAGTTGGGGATTTAAAAAAAAATAAAAAAATCTGTGTTTTGGTTTTACGAATTTGGTGATGTACCGATTTTTTGAAAAGTTTACGACCTAGGAAAGGACAATTATTGGTTGTTTTTTTTTTAAATTTATAAAATATTTTTTAAAGACTTCAATTTAAAAAATTGATTTTTTTCAAATTGACCCAGAATATGCTCGAGACCTTTACAAATCCACAGCAGTAATTGGAAATACTAACGCAGGTCTGGAAAATTTTGACATTTTCCCTCGAAATGGTAGCAATTTAAAAAAAAATCGAAAAAAATTACCCACTATGACATCTTTCAAACGACGTAAACTTTAAAAAAATCGGTTCAGCCGTTCAAGAGCAATTAAAACCAGTAAGGAAAGGCAGAAAGTCGGGCGGGGCCGACTATATAATACCCTACACCTCCCTAACAATGCGATAAGGGTTATTGCGATAATACTTTGGAATAATTGGTAAATGGGTAAGAACATATATATGCGGATATATCTAATTCTGAACCGATAATCGCTAAATTAAGCAATATTCGTTCCTAAATTGAGAAACACCTTTCTGGAGAATTTTGTAATGATCGGAAGTAAAGTACAACTTCTATAGCGCTTTGTAACCAAATCAGGAGGAACATATATATGGAGCTTATATATAAATCTGAATCGATTTCCCCTGAATACTCATTCATGTAAAATAGAAACCTCTTTCTGTCGAATTTCGTACTGATCGGATATAAAATACAGTCTCTACAGCGCTTGAATGTCAAATCGGTGCTAACATAAATATGGGGGCTATATCTAAACCTGAACCGATTTTCTCCAAATTTGGCAGTATTCCTTCGTGTAATAAGAAACCTCTTTCTGCCGAATTTCGCTGTGATCGGATATAAAATACAGTTTCTACAGCTATTGAATTTCAAATCGGGGGTAACATATATATGGGGGCTATATCTAAATCTGAACCGATTTTCTCCGAATTTGGCAGTATTCCTTCATGTAATAAGAAACCTCTTTCTGCCGAATTTCGTACTGATTGGATATAAAATACAGTTTCTACAGCGCTTACATGTCAAATCGGGTGCAACATATATATGGGGGCTATATATAAATCTGAACCGATTTCCCCCAAATTTTGTATTGTATCTAAGTGTATCACGAGACTACTCTCTGTCAATTTTTGTACAAATCGGTTACAAAATGTTGCTTATACAGTGCATATATGCCAAATCGGAGGTACATATATATGGGAGCTATATGTAAATCTGAACCGATTTTAACCAAATTCAATAGGGATCGTCCTTGGGCCTAAAAAAAGATATGTGCAAAGTTTCGTTGAGATCGGACCATAATTGCGACCTGTACTTTGATTACAAGAATACGTCTACAGACGGACAGACAGACAGACGGACAGACAGACGGACAGTCAGACGGACATAGCTAAATCGACTCAGAAAGTGATTACAAGTCGATCGGTATAATAAACAATGGGTCTATCTCTTCTCCTTTTGGGTGTTACAAACAAATGCACAAAGTCATAATACCCTGTACCACAGTGTGGTGTAGGGTATAAATATCGTAAAGGGCCAGAATATTTATTATCGACATATCGTCAGTTCAATGCTATTTTGTTCCATACGCCATTTTGTATGATCGGAGAAAAACGCAATTTATTGTTTGAGTAAAAACGGGACTGAAGAGTTACACACTTTTTATTTCATAGGGTTCCCAACAGTGTTTGTATGATTCTCATGCATTTCTATGCCATTACATCCAAAAATAAGCAAGTTATAACAATTTTTGTACTTGGCATTTTGGTCCATATCCACTTTTATATTAATATTTTTTATACCCTACACCACACTGTGGTACAGGGTATTATAACTTTGTGCATTTGTTTGTAACACCCAAAAGGAGAAGAAATAGACCCATCGTTTATTATACCGATCGACTTAGAATCACTTTCTGAGTCGATTTAGCTATGTCCGTCTGTCCGTCTGTCTGTCTGTCTGTCCGTCTGTCTGTCTGTCTGTCTGTCTGTCTGTCCGTCTGTGCATGTATTCTTGTAATCAAAGTACAGGTCGCAATTATGGTCCGATCTCGACGAAACTTTACACATATCTTTCTTTTGGCCCAAGGACGATCCCTATTGAATTTGGTTAAAATCGGTTCAGATTTAGATATAGCCCCCATATATATGTTAGACCCGATTTGACATGTAAGCGCTGTAAAAACTTTATTTTATATCCGATCAGTATGAAATTCGGCAGGAAAAGGTTTCTTATTACATGAATGAACTCTGTTAAATTTGGAAGAAATCGGTTCAGATTTAGATATAGCCCCCATATATACATTACCCCCGATTTGACATATAAGCGCTGTAAAAATGTTATTTTATATCCGATAAGTGCGAAATTTGTCAAAGAGAGGTTTCTTATTACATGAAGGAATACTGCTAAATTTGGAGAAAATCGGTTCAGATTTAGATATAGCCCCCATATATATGTTACCCCTGATTTGACATGTAAGCGCTGTAAAAACTGTATTTTATATCCGATCAGTGCAAAATTTGGCAGAAAGAGGTTTCTTATTACATGAAGGAATACTGCTAAATTCGGAGAAAATCGGATCAGATTTAGATATAGCCCCCATATATATGTTACCCCCGATTTGACATGTAAGCGCTGTAAAAACTGTATTTTATATCCGATCAGTGCAAAATTTGACAGAAAGAGGTTTCTTATTACATGAAGGAATACTGCTAAATTCAGAGAAAATCGGTTCAGATTTAGATATAGCCCACATATATACGTTACCCCCGATTTGACATGTAGGCGCTGCAGAGACTGTATTTTATATGCGATCAGTACGAAATTCGACAGAAGGAGGTCTTTTTACATGAATGAGTATTCAGGGTAGATCGGTTCAGATTTATATTGATTTTCCTCCTGATTTGGTATCAGGAGGCTATAGAAGTTGTATTTTACTTCCGATCATTAAAATTTTCCAGAAAGATGTTTCTCAATTTAGGAACGAATATTGCTTAATTTAGCGATTATCGTTTCAGAATTAGATAATATGTTTCTACACATTTACCAATTATTCCAAATTATTATGGCAATGACCCTTATCGCATTGTTAGGGAGGTGTAGGGTATTATATAGTCGGCCCCGCCCGACTTTCTGCCTTTCCTTACTGGTTTGTATTTGTATTACATGGACCACAAAATGGGTCGGTATGAAAGGACACTAATTTACATATTGTGATCGAAAGAACGTAAAATACTAAGTGAAAAATATAAGGGCGATAGAAAAATTGAGACATAGAACAAAAATATCGAAATTATTTCAAAAAACACAAAAATGGCGTATGGACCAAAATAGCATTAAGCCGACGATAATATGTAGTTTATTTTTGGCTCAAATGTTTATAAGCAGTTACAGATACATAAAATCTTAAAAAAATGAGTTTTTGTGTTGTACGAAACTTGTAATTGCTCTCGATCGGCTGAATCGATTTTTGCAAAGTTTTCTTTGTTCTAAAGAGGACACATTGCGCCATTTATTGTAAAAAAGTTTTTGGAAAATTTTTTAACATTTTTTTTTTTGCGAAAGTTTTTTCAAAGAACCTTTGTAGAATAAATTGCTCTCCAATCGATTTTCTTCAAATTTTCACAGAATAATCGTCGCACTCTCACAAATCCAGAAAAGTAAAGAATTTTTGTAAGACTCAATATTTCTAAAAATATGGACGAAATACCAAGACTAGTCTGACAATTTTCGACTGTTTTTTTGCAAAACACTGCACTGTGGTACGAATTCAACAAGTAAGAAAGTTTCAGTCGGGTAAACCGACTAAGGTATACCCTCACTTTGTGAGTAATGTAATATATAACATTACACCAATAAATCTGTCAATTTGTGTGGGAGGTACCAGAAGGGGTTTTCCAAATACACATATTTTTCGGTAAACAGTACATTCTTAAATACATTGCATTGTGCTGAACTATAAGCGTTTGTGTGCACTGGTATATTAATGTTACGAGCTATGTAATTTTGGTATGATTTGGTCATTTTGTGTGGGAGGTACAAAAAGGGGCGGGGTGATAACGCCCACTTTTTACAGGACTATAGGCACTACAACAGCATTACACTGTACAAAATTTCAAGTATTTGTATGACTGGTATTAAAGTTACAAGCCGTTTACTTTGGTACGAAACGGGCCATTTGTGTGGGCGGTACCAAAAGGGGCTGTACAATGATGCCCATTTTTTACCGGACTATAGGCGCTACAAAAACATTATACTGTAGAAAATTTCAAGCATTTTTATGCACTTGTATTAAAGTTATAAGCAGTTAAATTTTGATGCAAAATGGTCCATTTGTGTGGGAGGTACCAAAAGGGGCATGCCAACTTCACCCATTTTTCTCGAGTTAATAGCGACTAATATACTAATATTATGTGCAGAATTTCAAAAGATTCGAATAAGTAGTATAGAAGTTATTAAAGAATCAATATTTCACTAAATTTTAACCCTTTGTGTGGGAGGTACCAGAAGGAGTAGACCAATATGGCCCATCTTCGAACTCATCCGGAGATAGATCAAAATATTATCACATACCAAATTTGAAGTCAATCGGTTACTCCTTTCGAGAGTTATCGTGCGCACCAGCCAGCAGACACACAGACAGACAGACAGACAGACAGACAGACAGACAGACGGACGGACATTGCTCATTCGACTTAAAATGACCCAAAACGGATTTCCTCCGAACATACTTAGGGTCTTAGATCACTCCTTCGATGTGTTACACTTTTTTCCGTAGCAAATGATATATACCCTCGTCACACTAAAGTGAGGGTATAAAAAGGGGAAATAATTCGTCCGTTTCTTAACCAAACAACCCATTGCGACCAAATATATCATGGTAGATGAAGAGGTGTTAGAGAAGTTAAGATTTATGTTTGGGCCCCATATGTTAGACAAGGGTAGAGCTAGAGGGCTTCAAAGTTGGCCACATCGGGTGAAGAAAATGTACAAGCGCGTGTAACTCGTGTTTTTCTTCCGATTTGTAAAATTTCCAATTGCACAAAAGTTATAACCACTTGAAGTTATATTTAAAAGAAAAAATCCTATTTTTGTCAATTTTACTTTTATTTTATTGTTCTGTATTTGTGAGACATAGACATCTTCAAAAGTCAAAATCCCTACAAAACTTACATACATATTAAAATATTTTAAACATAACATTCACAAAAAAGAATAATTAACATATTAATTAAATGTACTCACAACTCCCCTGGAAGATCGATACGGTCCCCTAGGGAGAAGCGGTTCACCGGTTGGGAAGGCTTGATTCACATTATATCATATACATATGTACATACACGGAGGAAAATCGCCATTTCTCATATGTTTGAATTCAAAGAAAAAATACTTGGCAACAAAATTTTTAAATATTATATATTTTTAAACAAATATATTTTATTTGAAAATCAAGAAATTTTGTTTGGAACGCATATATTAATATATTACAACAAAATATATTTGCGAACAGACTGTCACAAATAAAATATGTGCTTAGACACAAACAAAGGTATTGTTTAAGAATTTATCCAAATACATTACATTTAAAAAATTTTTAATACTTTGCTGACTTTGTCAATTTTCAATTTTACTCTTTCTTTGATTTCGTGTTATACTTTATACTTAAAAATGTCGTATGCAGCCTTTTTTTTTCTTTTACATCACTAATTTTTAATTTATAATACAATAATACAACTGTCAATCCATCCATGTTATTTGTCGTTACCCAAGATTAAACGATTTAAATTTTAATAGAATTTTACAAACATATATAATTTCTAAAAAAACAACAACTATAAACAAATTAAGCACTGTTTCGGAAATATTACATATGAATGAATATTTCCGAAAAAATATTTCCGATGAAAACATAATTTTGTTTAGAACAACATACTCCCAAACATATAATATTTGTGCGTGTCAAATATTATATATTTGGAGTGTATTCTAAACATATGTATATTTCCAGCAGAATATGTTTGGAACAATATACTACAGAAGCGATTTTTTTTCAGCGTGTACAGTTGAACTTCGATTAACCGTGACTGTATTAACCGTGATTATCTATTAACCGTGATTCTGAGTGGTTGATTTTTTACCTCTATTAACCGTGATTTACCTCTATTATCCGTGATGCTGAGTGCTTGATTTTTTACCTCTATTAACCGTGAGTTACCTCTATTATCCGTGATGCACATGTCCATATGACTGCTTGTTTGTTTTTTTTTCGCATAATACTCACACATCTCTCATATTAAAATTCGGTGATTCCCCTTTTTCATGAAAGTGTAATTTTCATATCAAATTTCATATGTATTCATTCATCAGTGTGAAATTTGATCTGTCAAGACGTGTACTCCTTACATCATGCCACCATCAAAAACCAAATCCGCGAAAAGAGCAAGAAAGGTTCTTTCAATTAAAGAAAAAATGGAGCTGATTAATGAATACTCAAAACGTAAAGTACCTTTTAAAATGTTGTCTGAAAAATATGGAGTTGGCAATTGGCAAACTGTATCCGATTTAATAAAAAACAAAGATCGGATTTTAAAATTTTGCTCCGATACTGATTCAATGCTTGGCCTTAAACACAGATATACACTAAAAACATCAGAAAATCCAAAAGTTGATTTCGCAACATATGAATGGTTTCGGCAAGAAAGATTTAAGGGAACTCCAATTTCAGGAAAGTTAACTGGAATCGAGATATTGTATGAACATAAACTGAAATTTGCTTCTGAACTTCAGGCGAAATGATTGTCGAAAAGGCAAAAATGTTCCATTTGAAGTTAAACATGAATTCAGAGTGCACTTATTCATTTGGTTGGTTGGATAAATTCAAAAAACGTCATGGAATTCGTCGACTGAAATCTACGGGAGAAAAGGAGTGTGCTGATTATGAGTCTGCTACGATGTTTGTGGACGACTTGGATGAAATCATTAAAAACGAACAACTTACAACTGAACAGATCTACAATACAGACGAAACCAGTCTATTTTGGAGGTGTTTGCCTCAGAGTTCTTTGGCTAGTGGTAATGAATATTCTATTGAAGGGTACAAGGAATCCAAGGAGAGAATCACAGTGCTAGTTTGTTCAAATGCTGCAGGAACTCACAAGTGTAAATTGATGATAATAGGAAAAAGTGCCCATCCAAGAGCTTTAAAAAACGTTGAACACCTTCCTGTGATTTATAAATCTAATAAGAAAGCTTGGGTAACACAACAGCTATTTCTGGAGTGGTTTAATCAAAATTTTGTACCAGAAGCAAAGGAACATCAACGGCGCATCGGTCTCAAAAATAACTGTAAAATACTTTTACTATAAGACAACTGTCCAGCACACCCAGATGTAAATGCTATGATATCTGAAAACGTTACAGTAAAATATCTCCCACCGAATTGCACGTCCTTGATTCAGCCTATGGATCAAGGAGTAATTCGGAGCTTCAAATGTCACTACCGTAAACTGATCGTTCAAAAACTTGTTGGTGCTAATGACAGACGTGAGTTCGTTAAATCTTTGAATATTAAAACAGCTTTGTGGGCAGATGCAGCATCGTGGGACTTTGTAACTCCACAAGTTTTAAAAAGAGTTTGGAATAACTTACTATCTCATAATGAAGATGCTCCAAATAGCCTTGTTGAGATACAAACAGATATAACCATACCGTCTGGATGTACGATTGATGCTGTCGAAAAGTGGATGGTGTGCGACTCTGATGTCGCTCCGTTTGCTATTATATCTGAAGACGAAATCGTAGACATGGTTACCCAAAGCCAAGAAGATGAGCTTGATTGAAATTCCGAGGAATCAGATGGAGGAAATGCGGACGAAACGCCTACATTGGCTCAGGCAATAGAAGCTAGTAGTATTTTGTTAGGTTTTTTAGAAAACTTTAATTGTCCAAGTAGTATTTCAGAACCAGATAAAATGCAAATACATATATCGCATACAAACTCATTTGTTGGAAGAACAATCAAAAGCTAAAAACATAAGACAGACTTCCATAAAAGATTTTTTTAAATAAATTTATGTATTCCTAGAAATATGATAAGTTGTTTATAGACGCAGATTTACATGTTTTTGTCAAAAATAAATAAAAACCAGTAAGGAAAGGCTAAAGTCGGGCGGGGCCGACTATATAATACCCTACACCACTCGCGTAATATTGAATAACTCTGATATATAAATTTTGTAATTCATGTATAAATTGTTTACATAAATTTACTTTTGGGACATTTTATAATTAAATAATACCCTGTACCACAGTGTGGAGTAGGGTATACAAACGATTGGATCTAAAGAGCCAAATCGGATGAAACATATATATGGGAGCTATAGCTAAATCTTTACCGATTTTCTTCAAATTCGGCAGTGTTGGTTCATGGATCAAGAAACTCTACCATTTTAAATTTCAAAATGGTAGGATGTAAAATACAGCTTCTACAGGACTAAAGGGCCAACTCGGACGAAACATGTATATGGGAGCTATAGCTAAATCTTAACCGATTTTCTTCAAATTCTGTAGTGTTGGTTCATGGATCAATAAACTCTACCATTCTAAATTTCAATACGATTGGATGTAAAATACAGCTTCTATAGAACTAAAGGGCCAAATCGGACGAAACATATATATGGGAGCTATAGCTAAATCATAACCGATTTTCTTCAAATTCGGTAGTGTTGGTTCATGGATCAAGAAACTCTACCATTCTATATTTCAAAATGATTGGATGTAAAATACAGCTTCTTCAGGACTAAAGAGCAAAATCGGACGAAACATATATATGGGAGCTATAGCTAAATCTTAACCGATTTTCTTCAAATTCGGCAATGTTGGTTCATGGATCAAGAAACTCTATCATTCTAAATTTCAAAACGATCGGATGTAAAATACAGCTTCTATAGGACTAAAGGGCCAAATCGGACGAAACATATATATGGGAGCTATAGCTAAATCCTAACCGATTTTCTTCAAATTCGGCAATGTTGGTTCATGGATCAAGAAACTCTACCATTCTAAATTTCAAAACGATTGGCTGTAAAATACAGCTTCTATAGGACTAAAGGGCCAAATCGGACGAAAGATATATATGGGAGCTATATCTAAATCTGAACCGATTTCAACCAAATTCAATAGCGATTTTAACAGCCGCGAAATACTCTAAACTGCAAAATTTCAGAACGATCGGAGTGAAATTGCGACCTGTAGTCGACGAACAACTTTACATGGACAGACGGATGGACGGACGGACGGACATCGTTAAATCGACTCAGCTAGTGATTCTGAGTCGATCGGTATACTTTAAGGTGGGTCTAGCTGTGTTATTTTAAGGAGTTACAAACATCTGCCGTGAAACAAACTTATAATACCCTGTACCACAGTGTGGTGTAGGGTATAATAATAAAATTTATACATGTAAAATTTTACCTCTTTTAACCGTGATTTTCGGTTATCCTTGATTAGCCCGGTCCCGAGCATCACGGTTAATCGAAGTTCAACTGTATTCCCCCATATTGGGGAATACGTAATAATACACGTATACGAACCTAATTATAAATCTTTTCCTGTGCGGTCGGCCTAAAGCCTACGGCCTTCGGCCTCTGTTTGAGACGTTCTCCTATGGGCAGGATCCAAAGTTGGTAACGCTGAGCAACTCTCGTTTATGCGTAGTATCTCTTGTTTCTAAATTTATAGATGAAAATAAGCCCCAAAAAGCAGACTAAAAATTAAGTTAAGCGCCAAAAACCAGACAAAAATGGAATTAAGCCCCAAAAAAGTTATTGTTTGACACGTAATTTTTTGAGGCTCATTTTCATAAAAATATTGGGGTGTATTTTCCAGGGGCCCAATTTTATTCCGCTCTGATCTTTATATGGTGGCTTTATAAAAACATGGAATATGCCTCATTTCAATCAGCACAATTTAATGTCATTGCAAGCGTCGCTATATTGTTAACTGAGAAAACCAGAATCAGCTGGGCGAATAACAGCTTTGAGTCGAATAAATCACCTGGACCATACGGCATTACTCCAGAAGATTAAACAGAAAATGTTGAAGTACATTATCCCTTGGCTGGAGAAAATGTTTGAAGGCTGTATCAGGCTCGCATATATCTCCAATTGATGGATGGATACCAAAGTGGTATTCATACCCACAGGGGCAAAAATATCGAACACTAGACCAAAGAATTTCAGGTTAATTAGCCTATCCTCCCTAATCCTAAAAGTTTTGGAAAGTCTTTCAGATTGGAAACTTGGATACAATACTACTGTCGGGGAAAAAGCATGCATACAACAAGGGCATGTCTACAGAATTTGCCATGCACGAACTTACGGGCACTATCGAACCGTCCCTACATTTCAAGGAATTCGCGTGGTCCTTCTTGACATAGAAGGGGCTTTTAACAAAATGCATTTAGATTCGGTAACTGCCGCGCTGTCACAGGTAAGGGCGAACTCTAGCTTGATTAGATTAATTCACAGTTTGCTCAACAGCAGTCGCAGAACAGCAATGAACAGAGGGACCTCACAAGGAGGAGCACTGTCACCACTAATTTGGAATATAGCGGTGATGGAATCCTTAGATTTCGAACGTTGTGGCTGCAGCCTATGTAGACCACGTGGCAATCGCAGCATGTGACGAATTCGAAAACGCCCTCAGAGACATCTTACAGGTGACTCTGAACAAATTGGCCACATGGGACAGAAGCAGCAATTTGTACCACGTGGCAATCGCAGCATGTGACGAATTCGAAAACGCCCTCAGAGACATCTTACAGGTGACTCTGAACAAATTGGCCACATGGGACAGAAGCAGCAATTTGTGCGTTAGCCCACCAAGACAGAATTACTTCTTTTTACTAGGATGAATAAGGCTCCACATGTGGACACGCCTCCTCGGATAGATGGAACAGATCTAGTCTTTTCTGAAGGTGCACAATTCTAGAAATAATTCTAGATAGGAAACTTTTATACAGACTTAAACGTGCGGGAACGTGTAAGGAAGGTCAAAGTCACCTTATATTCCTGCAGGAAGGCTGTAGCGTCGCGGTGAAGACTCTCTCCTAAAATCGTCAATTGGATATATATAGCCCAATACCGCTGTAGGGCATTGTGGAGTGGTGGATGGCAACTAATAAACTATGCATTGCAAACCATTAACGAAGCTTTAGACAACCGCCTGCCTATGAATAAGCGGAGTGTTGCGAACTATTCGTACATGAACTAAGTACCTTTTCCATCACCATCTATTGTCCATTGGCGATATTGTGGCG
This sequence comes from Eudasyphora cyanicolor, assembly GCA_963930755.1. NCBI lineage: Eukaryota > Metazoa > Arthropoda > Insecta > Diptera > Muscidae > Eudasyphora > Eudasyphora cyanicolor. The sequence goes on along the minus strand of OZ005737.1, from coordinate 202,158,626 downwards.
AGAGATTTGAAATAGCTTCGATGACCTGTTTATAGTGAAAGCTGTCTAGCTCCTGAAAATAGTCAACAACCGCAACCTCCACCTACACCTCTTTATTGCTGGCAAATCTTTTTCCGGCTGCTAATTTTTCGAAGTTTGGGAACAAAAAATAATACGAGGGTGCAAAATCTGGCAAATAAGTTGCTTGCTGAACAGGGCTGTGGAGTCGGAGTCGGCGTTGTTTTTGCAAATATCATGAAATTATACTTTCAAATGCATACATTTTATAATTTTTTTTAATTATGTTGTATAAGTATGTTTATGTACACACATATCAATCGAAATTTTTGATCGCGAAAATATTGAATTAGATAATTTTGCAAAATTCCTCTCGGAGTCGACTCCGACTGCGACTCCACCTGCGACTCCGAGATCGATTTTATAAAATGTACTGAATCAATTATAATCCGGACCAAACATATTCATTCATATGTGTGTCCATTCATATATTTGTACAAAATATTTTAAAAATATGCAATGTATTTATTGGAAAGTATAATTTCATGAAAGCAGCAAAAACAACGCCGACTTCGACTCCTCAGCCCTGGTGCTGAAGCAATTCAAACATTAATTCATTGATTTTGGCAACCGCCGCCATTGCATTGTCTTGACTGTGAGCAAATGCGGCACCCAACTTGCGCACAGCTTTCCCACCATCAAATTGTCCGTCAATATGCGATGTATACCACTTTTTATTATGCCTATGACTTCAGCTAGCTCACGAACCTCCGAATATCCAAGCGAGAATTTAAACGGGCAGCTCGTGCTGCCCGTTTAAATTCTGGCGCTCAATATCTTGTAGTTGTAAACGAAAAAGCTGACTCCCCCAAAGCAGAATCCAGCTCGATGTTAATACTGGTTGGACTGAGAGCTTTCAAATGAAAGTATTGTATTACATATCGGTGACAATTTTGTCCATGTTTACAAATTCATTAACATCGTTTACTTTTGAGTGCTCAAAAAAAACTAAACAACGTGGCGCCTTGAAACTTTAAACACATTTTTTTTTTTTTAACGAAAGTATTTTTTTTCAAACTACTACCTCCATCGATATGTCAAGAGAGCAGAGCTACGGCCACATAAGGATATAACAATATAGTGCTATGGTAACCCATAGAGTAGACTATATACCAGCGGTGTACACCTTTGAGAGGAACTTCACCACTGTTTCCCGCAGAACAGCAGGAATCAGAAAAAAATCTCCACTACTACAGAGATGGTTCGATGCTTGATGATAAAGTTGGCTTCAGAGTACACTCTAAGAAACTCAGTATATAGCTCACAGACTACCAGATACCTGCAGTGTCTATTGAGCCGAAGGGTTGTCGCCAAGTGGCTGATCCGCAACTTAGTGACCAACACTGGCGTTGTCATTTACTCGGACAGTCAGGCTGCATTCAATTCTCTGGAGGCATTAAGGGATGTCGTCAAGTGGCTGATTCGCAACATAGTGACCAACACTGGCGTTGTCATTTACTCGGACGGTCAGCCTGCCATCATTTCTCTAGAGGCTACATCCCTAACTTCACATCCAACTATAGACTGTCGCAGATCTCTTAACGAGATGGCTGAGCAGATTAACATATACCCCATATGGTTACCTGGACTTAGTGATTTCCCGGGAGCCGCAAAGCTGATGAACTTGCTAGGAAAGGGACGACATTAGAAATTCTCGAAGAATTTACATATATTGGTGCGCCACTGTCCATATAGAAGCTTTGGCTTAAGGTGGGTACTATGTTTTTTCAGCTTCCAAAAATTCCACAAAATGTTATTTCAAATTGAAAAATGGAACGCTTTTTTACTAAGGTCGCATTGCATTTTTGAAGTGTGTCGAAATGTCACTTTTATATGTATGTGTGTGTGTATAAGCATGTTAATTTTTTCCTTTTTGCTTTTCTTGAAAACAAACACCAGTTTAAATTAGAATCAATAAGCAATTAAATGGAATAATGCCGACTTAGAAAATAGTTAATTTAAATTGCAGAATGGAAATATGGTTGAAGATCATTGTGCTAATGTTATAACTAAATAAATTATTTATTTTGTGTTGATACGATGGCGATGCTTGTGAGGTATCAGAAGACAGGGTAATACAATGTTACAAATAACAAAATAATTTCCTACTGTTGTACGAATATAAATAAATAAAATGATGTTTTGATGAACCCAAATGATGTTTTATTATTATTTTTAAGGATTTACATTATATTTGTTGACATATATAAATTAAACTTCCATCCATAAACAGAATTTCTTCTGCCAACTCCTATGGCTGGCAAGAACTCACTATTTTCTTTATAACCATTTAAAAACGAGATCACAGGCACTGCCCAATTCCATTGTCCTACTGCTTCGGTAGCGTTAGCCGTCCACAAATTGTTTCAAGGCTTTTCGTCACGATTGTTCTAAACATACAAACGTAAATGTACATATGTAATTACAAGACAAATTCCACATTATTACATATAGTTACATGTCCTTCCAGTGTTTTCCACATTTGTTTTGCTATTCAATCGGAATGTCACTCTTCTCGTTTATTCCATGTACTTAATTATTTTCCGTCCTTTGCATTAGTTTTCTTTATTTCAGATAATTTAATTTAGTATTCTGTATTAGGAAATTGTATTGCTAATATTTACAACAGTTGAATTTCTCGCGGACAAATATGAATGTAAATAAATAGGAGTACAATGCTGGCGGCTTCAATTTGTTGCGGCGTTCAATTAATTTGTATCGGCGCAAAATGTCAATTTCTCACTTTGAAATTAACACAGTACCACAAATGACAAAATTTCACTCATTTTATCACAACTTTGGTTTTTGTATGGGATTTCACCGTGAAACGGGAACATAGTACCGTGCTTTAGGCAAGTAGCAATCAGGCAGTCCAATGAAAGATGGTCAGAAACCGACAACTGCAGGGTAGCTAGACAAATCGACCAAGATACGAACATAGGAGGCCAAAATGTCTCCTCGCACTAGAGAGCGAAAAATTGTCTACGTTGGTGTCAGTTCTAACGGAACACTTCCTGTTCGGCGAACATGCCAGAAGGTTAGGTATTGAGTCCAATGACTTCTGCAGGAACTGGGGTGATGAGTAAGAAATGGGAATCATTGAGCATCTGCTTTGTTGGTGGATATACTGGTGTCGGCATTTCTAGGTAGTCTGAGTGGTCTTTCCGGTACCGATAGTTGTAATGTTGATAACTTTATTTTATCACGCAGGTTAGTTTCTATGGGGGACATCTGAGCCCGTGGTGTCACTAGATACCTTCATTGGTTTATGTGATCTGGCAAAGCTGGCTGCCACCCTAACCTAAACCTAATGCAACATAAAGCTTAAATACTTAATGTTCAGCCAAATCGGTTGAAGAATGTGTTCTCTAGAGTATCAAGAAATGACATCGGAAGGGACCTTTATATGGGGGATATATCAAAACATTTGCAATAGGAATCGTCCCCATTCCACAATTTTCGTAAAAATCGATTCATATTTGCGACCTGTAGTTTGATCACAAAAATTCGTGTACTAACGGAAGTGGCTAAATCGACTCAAAGATTTATTGTAAGCCGATCGGTATAATAAGTTATGGGTCTATCTATCTACCTCTTCTCTTTCACTATAAAATATATTTTTTTACTTCTATCTACCTATGGGTCTATCTACCTCTTCTCTTTTATTATAAAATATATTTTTTTACTTCTATCTACCTCTTCTCTTTTATTATAAAATATATTTTTTTTAATTTTTTACAGAATATTCTTTTTTGTCACATACATTTAAAATAAATAATTTTGCACCCAATCGAATCGAATGAACGATTTATTACAAAGTGCTTTGGCGTCGACTTAATTAACTGGCAAAGAACGGTTATCCGCTCTCGTCAAACCCAAATCTTAAAACTTATAATTAATACCCCGTCCTGTGTCGTATCGCAACGTGATGATGTAGGGTGTTATAATGAATGTAGCATAAAACCTCAAAAACTGATTACAAGTGGAGCGATAAAACGAAAAATATGCGTTGCGCCGCCGCCGCCAACCCTCAGCTTTTTAGCCTTTTTTGGGGGACTATTTCTGCTGCTGCTGCTAATCCCTTCTATCTCTAGAGCCACGCCACGCACCATCATTTAAGCCGGGAGGCAGCCAGTTAGTACGAGTATGTGTGTGTTTGCCGCTGTCTCGATTGAGTGACTGAGTTTAGAGTAGAGTAAATGCATCATCACATTGATTCCATCACAATGGGAACAGCAACACTCCTTGGACACTCGGCAGACCGAAGTTAAGTAGGCGTTAGGCAAAAGAGGGTTATCAGTGTAAGAAATCAAATTAAATTTTTTAAATGAGCCCAAAAAGAACAACAAAGCGTCGCCAACAGTGACGACAACGACAACGAGGGTCACAACAATAATAACAAGTCGGAAGGAAAGACAGATGGACGGGGAAAAAGGGTTAAAATGCTCAGGCACACCGGCAGCCGACTCACAGTGGTGGCAAGCAAAACATGAGTTGGAACGAATGAGACGTTCGTAGTTATTCAAGTCTTCCACGTAAGGAATGACAAAAGTAGGGAGGAGCCGACTATAGTAGGGCGGTCCCAAATTGTTCCGACCTGACATATAGATGGCGGTAGTTAGTAGTTTAAAAATAAATACTTTGGTGAAAAGTGTCAACCTTCTAAAACATATGTTCTATGTAAGGAGCCACGTAGCTTATTTTTTGAGCACTCAAAATAAACGATCTCAGTAAATTTGTAAACATGGAAAAAATTGGCCACCGATATGTGATACAATACATTCATTTGAAAGGTCTCAGTCCAACCACTATTAAAACCGAGCTAGATTCTACTTTGATCCTGCTCTTTCGTTTCCAACCGTAAAATATTAGGTGGCAGAGTTTAAACGGAGCCGTACGAGCTGCCAAGACGAACTCCGTAGTGGTCGACCAATTGAGGTGTCCACGCCAGAAATGGTTTAAAAAAATGCACAAAATGGTATTGGAGCCATCAGCGACTGCCAGTACACATGTTGTATCAATCAGGCCTACATACCAACCAAATGGAGAGAAACCAAGGTTGTATTCATTCCAAAAGCAGGAAAGCCGCACCATACAGGAGTTAGTGCTTTCCGTAGGATTAGACTATCGTCATTTTTCCTTAAACCCTAGATCAGATTGATAGATAGTTACCTTATGACTAAATTGATCACAATGACTGACCTCCATACATTCGTCAGTAGGAGAACGCCCCATGGGGGTGTTCAGTATCCTCTCCTATGGAATATCTCTATGAACAATATTCTGCTTTCTCTGGAGATGATGGGTTTCAGAGTTGTTGCCTAAGCAGATGACATGGCAATAGTGGTTAAAGGGAAGTTTCTGAGTACTCTTAGTGGCATAGTACAGCAAGCCCTTCAAACAACTGCAATATGGGCTTATGATAATGTCCTTGGTGTGAACCCGACCTAGGCATAACTAGTTGTTTTCAGCAGGAGATATAAGGTACCAACTGTTTTACCTGTCTCCTAGTGGGAATTGAAATTTATTTTTCTGAAAGGGCAAATTAGATATTTTACGAGACTGGAAGTTAAACTTGAAAGCAAACATTCTGGAAAAAGCAAAGAAGGTTGTCGCAGCGCTATGTACCTGTAAAGGACAATAGGAAAACGCTGGGTTTTGAATCTGCGTATAGCTTGTTGGTTGTATATGGCAGTAGTTAAACCGATAATGCTGTACGGCTTTGTCGTCTGAGGGACAGATCTGCAGAAATCCACCCTATGTGTCATACTAAACAAGGTCCAGCGAATGGCTGCTTATGTATCACTGGTGCGTTGAGAACGACACCAACTGCGGCATTAAATGTTACACTACATTTAATGCCGCTAGATATAATATCAGTACAATGTTAGACTTAGGGAACTTTCACTATGGTCACTATGGCATATGCGAATGCGAATATTCGTTACATTCCTTCCTAAGACCCCAAGTATGTTCGGCGGATATCCGTTTTAGGACATTTTAAGTCATTTGAGCAATGTCCGTCCGTCTGTCTGGCTGGAGCGCACGATAACTCTCGAAAGGAGTATCGGTTCACTTCAAATTTGGTATGTGATAATATTTTTTCCTATCTCAGGCTAAGTTCGAAGATGGGGCATATTGGTCCACTCCTTCTAGTACCTCCCTCACAAAGGGTTAATATTTAGTGAACTATTGATTCTCTAATATGTATCTTCTATACTACTTACAAGAATCTTCGGTAATTCCACACATAGAAATTGTTTATCTGTCGCTATCTGCCTAAGAAAAATGGGCGAACTGGCCCGCCCCTTTTGGTACCTCCCACACAAATGGCACCATTTAGTATAAAATGTTAACTGCTAATAATTTTAATACCACAGCATACAAAAACTTGCAATTGTGTAATGTTTTTATAGTACCTACAGTCCTATGGAAAGTGGGCGTTATTGGCACGCCCCTTTTGGTACCTCCCACACAAATGAACAATTTTGCACCAACTGCTTATAGCATTAATATCAGTCGATATAAATACCTGAAATTTTGTACAGTGTAATGTTTTTAAAGTACAGGGTTGCCCATATTCGACGGACCCATGTGGCAACGCCATAACTTTTGACAGAGATGTCAGATCGCTTAATGACATACCGCGTTTGAAGCGTCAGTCCAAGCAGATTTTTACCATGGAACAATACACGCCACGCGAGCGCTCTGAAATAGTTGAAATTTGCATTCAACAGAAGAAGTCAATTGTGAAAACTCAACGTGCTTTTAAAATATTAAAAAATGTGAGAAGTGCGCCTTCTAAGAACACCATTAAGCGTTTATACGAAAAATTTTCGACTGGTGAGGCTCTTTCTAATCCGAAGAGGCCAAATAAAAGTCGACCAAGGCGATCGGCCGAGAATATCGCTGCCGTACGAGCCAGTGTTGAGAGGTCCCCAAGAACATCCCAAAAACGCCGTTCTCAGCAGTTGGGCATGGCTCGGTCCACTTTACAACGGATTATTCGCGTTGATTTGCATTTGTTCCCGTACAAAATTCAATTGACGCAAAGATTGTTGCCTGCGGACAAGCCTCGTCGATTGGAATGGGCCCAACGAGTCATCGAAATGGCCGATGATGACGAGCAATTTTGGAACAAAATTATCATGTCCGATGAAGCCCATTTCACATTGAATGGGACCGTAAATAAGCAAAATTGCCGTATTTACGCCAGTGAAAATCATCAGGAGATTCAAGAATTGCCACTTCATGACGAAAAAGTCACAGTTTGGTGCGGCGTTAGTGCGAAAACGGTCATTGGGCCGTTTTTCTTCCAAAACGAAAATGGCCATGCTGTTACCATCAACCAGGAGCGTTATCGCGACATGATGACCAATTTTGTGATGCCAATTATTCGTCGAAAGCGTATGAGGCAGTTCTGGTTTCAACAAGACGGCGCTCCACCGCACACAAGTCGCATAAGAAGAATTTGTTTCCGGGCCGTTTGATGTCGAAAAGTGGTGATTTGGACTGGCCACCGCGTTCGCCCGATTTAACGCCGCCTGACTTCTTCTTGTGGGGATATTTGAAGTCAAAGTTTTACGTTAACAAGCCAAGGACCGTAGAAGAGCTCAAGGACAACATTCGTGAAGAAATAGCCGCTATTCCGGCCGAAATGTTGGCGAAAACGATGGAAAATGCTGCAAAAAGGGCACAATACGCCATCAACGCCAGAGGCGGCCATTTGAGAGATATCATATTCAAAAATTGATGTAAACAAATCTACTTGGAACAAATTAAATGATTAAGATTCCCAACCGCCAAATTTTTATTTTTTTCTTTGATTTTTTTTAAAAAAAACATGGGTCCGTCGAATATGGGCAACCCTGTACCTACAGTGCAGTAAAATATGGGCGAAGTTCACACGCCCCTTTTGGTACCTCCCACACAAATTGACCATTTTATCGCCAAAATTTAAAAGTGTATAACTATAATACCAGTACGAGTACCAGTATTATTATTACGAGTACCAGTACCTCGTATATACAAATAATTGTAATTTTTTATAGTACCTACCTAGTCAAATGAAAAGTGGGCATCATTGGCTCTCCCTTTTCGGTACCTCCAACACAAATGAAGCATTTTTAAGCAATAGTTAACGGCTTAAAACTTTAATACCAGTGTATAGATAAAAGTTATTAAATGCAATTTAAATTGATAATAATTTAATGAAAACAAACAAAAAAAATACATTTACGAATATCCTTTGGGGCTTGGGGTGAGGGGATTCGTAAGTCGGTTTTCCCGACTGACCTTTTTTTATTGTTTGAAGAGATATGTTTACATCTTTCACTGAAAAAATGGTCATAAAATTTAAGAAACGAGCCAAAGACGTCCTTAGCCATTAAAATAAGTACATTTTGTACTTAAAATATAGATAACTTCTATAATATCAATTACATTTTCCAAATTTTAAGTACAAACGTAGTTGTTTCAATGATTAAGGGAGTCTTTGGCGCAAATCTTTAATTTTAAGACAATTTTTTTTTTTTGTTAGGACTTCCAAAAAATAACATTTGTATTACTTTTTAAGCACTAGAGCAAATGCAACCAAAAAACAGCATTATGGCGCAACAAGCCCTTGTTAAATTCATTGATGAGGATCCAATTTTGAACAACTTCTGGATCATAAGTTTGGGATTTTTATCACTTCTTTGGATGCTTTTTTGATAGGATGCTACAGCAGACCATTCATACAACTACAAAATGGGATTCGAATAATGATATTGGTGTGAATCCGACCACGACAGAACTAGTTCTTTTTACCAGGAGATATATGATACCAACTGTTGTACATGTCTCCTTGGGGAGAATTGGAATTCCCTTCTCTGAAAGCACAAACTACTTAGCTATTCTACTAGACGGGAAGCTAAACATCAAACCTAACATTCTGGAAAAAGCAAAGAATGCTATGGTCGTACTACACACCAGTGAAAAGGCAATGGAAAAACGCTGGGTTCTGAAACTGTGTATAGTTTATTGGTTTCATACGGCTGTGGTCAAACCGATAATGCTGTACGGCGTCGTCGTCTGGTGAACAGATCTGCATAAATCCAAACTCTGCGCGAAACTAAAGCAAGCAAAACATATGGTATATGTATCACCGGTGTGTTGAGAACGACACCATCTGAGGCTCTAAATGTTATACTACATTTAATGCTCTAGACATAATAGCAAGGCAATATGCCGCATCTACTGCTACTAGACCTAGGAAATTGTCACTCTGGTCAGGAAATGACTTCGGACATGTGTCATTCTAGACAAAATACCTATCCTTCGAGGGCATTGTACATTACACTATGTTTGAAACTGCTGTCAGGCTGCTTGTGGTCACTAGCCAGAAACTGCCATACATTCCAGGTTTATGTGGCCCTGCTTAAACTCCAAATGCAACAACGCCCTGCAGTCGTTATCGAGACTGGACGTCTTCATTATAGATAAGTAAGGTCAACCCGTTTAGAAAATTCTTTGGTCCAAATATAGGGTGATCCATTTAGAGGTTCCCCACTTTTTTAAAGAAAAAAAAACACAGAAAATTCAAATGGAATGGGGAATGTTTATTATCTTTGGCATTTATTTTTTGAAGATTATGTCTATCAAATGTTGGCCGCGACTACATCTCAGATGGACCATCCATTTAGTCCAATTTTCGATGACTCGTTCGAGCATTTCGACTGGTAACTGGCGAATGACACGCGTGAACGTTGTTCAGGCGTAAGTCTTTCCATGATGAAATGCCAAACAATACTTAACAAAAATAACATGACAGCCTGACACGACTCACACGTGATCTGTGAAAAAAGGCTATTGAAAAAAGTATTTCTACTTGGATCACCCCATATATACGTAGAAAATTATAATATTGATTCAATAATATTGTTATATCGTTACGGTCCATCAAGTCTCCATTTAGGGGTTTTCATGGTCAGTTCATAATAGTTTGACCATATATGTAAGTACAGTATCACATACAATACGGTTACGTGCAACTAATCCCGTCTTAAGGCTGGGTTAGGCAAACGTAACCGTAACGCCCCCGTGGCGTAACAAATCCGCTGATTGGATCTGACATATGGAAATCAGTGTAAACGATTAGCCAACGAAAACAAAACGTAAACGGACGGCTGAATCTGCTGATATTTGATTTGGTCTGTACGTTTACGTGCATTTGCAAACATAGTCAGCAAAACAACGAAAAAAGAAACCATGTATGCAAAACTTTTGAAATGAAATGATAAATAAGTGATAAATTATTAAAATAAGAGCAAGAAAATAAAAAATAAAAAAAAGATTTTACAATTTTGGTTGTCTGAGTCATATGGCACGTTTTTCAAGTTTTGGGTAATTGCTCCAACGGGCAACGTTACGGCTGCGCTAAAGTTATGTTACGGATAAGTTTGCCTAACCCAGCCGTTAGAGTTGCATTTTGCATGTTACGTTTGCAACCACTGTTTGCGGATCACCAATGCCGGTGCTGGAGATGATGAGTGTTCCTCGTTTGCCTGAATGGCGTTTACCAGCCGTTCAATGGATGGATGGATGTATGAATGAATGAATGCTTCGTTGGTCGGTTGTCTGGTTGGCCTTTTCGTTTCTCCAGTGCCCAGATGGATGGCTGGATAACTGCGAATGATAGAGTTATGTTGATAAGAAATAAACAGGAATTTCATTATGCTCATATTGTGGGGTAAAGCTGCAGCGGCCAAAGCGACAGGCAGTACTACGGATTACGTCGATACGATGGGGACGACCAGACGAAGGCGAGGACAGTCACAACGACAACATTGACGATAATGACGTTGGCGTTATGTAGCCAGATTTTGATGAGATGTTTAAAGGAATATACTCGGACATATAAACAGAACAGAGCACAGAGGAAGTTCTTATAATTGGTTTGTGTTGACAGTTCCTTTTATAAAAGTCTGTCCGTCCGTCTGGGCGATTGCTGCAGAATTTTGTTTGAAAAGAATTGTGAAAACATCAGCAACTCCAGCAGCAGCAAACAACAACAGGAACAACACTGTGAGCAACATGCTTGTTGCTGTTTAAATACATACATACTCGTACTTGTATAATGTTGTTTAGCATACTAATTTTTATTATAGTTGTTGTTTTTCTTTCCCAGCTGTAGCTGTAGCTGAAGCAGTTGCTGATGTTATTGTTGTCGATAAAGATTAGCAACTTACAATTACTTAAGAAGCAAAAGAAGCAGCAGCAACAGAGTTCCCCATGATGATAACAGATACAACCATTCATTATGATTGACATACCAAAATATAAAGAAGAAAGAGGAGTAGAAATGGGAAAAAAGCCTCCATTGACGATTTTTATGCTGCAGAAGAAGCGCAGCAGGCTTTCCTCAAAGGTCTAGAAATAATCGAGTTTTTCTCCTCTTTCATTGTTTTCCTTAGCCTCAGCTTTGTGGGTGGCATGAACATCATTCGTCGTCGTCGTCATCGACGTCTTTGTCGTAGTGCCCTATGTGCCCGGAATACTTTCCCCTTGTAGTTTTATTGGTGTCATGATTTATTGAATAGAGTTTCCTGGAGATTTCCAGCTAAAGGCGATTGAAGTGCTTTTACGGAATTTTGATTAGATCAACGTTTGTAGGCGCTCTAGGAGTGCACATGCATTTTTCTGAAAGCTTTATCGCATAATAAGCTAATGGAAATGCTAATAATGATTCGATGGAAAATCAATTTAATAATTACAGACTACACTTGTCTAGAGTGAAATATAAGTACATTCAGCAGTTTAAAGAAAACCATTGAATACACTTTGCAAGAAAAATATAAAAACCAGAAAGGAAAGACTAAATTCGGGCGGTGTCGACTATATAATACCCTCCACCAAACCAAACCATTATTACTATGAATTGTTGCAGGTTAAATGGAGTACATTCCAAATTCCAGGCATATCGGTTAAAAATCGTAGGATCTATACCGCCAAGAAGTCAAATCGTATGTGACCTTCGTTTGGGGACTATATCAAATCATCAACCAATTTGCTACACCCAGAAAAATAATTGGTTGGAATTCGATTGTAACAATAAAACCAGTAAGGAAAGGCTAAAGTCGGGCGGGGCCGACTATATAATACCCTACACCACTCTCGAAATATTGTATAACTCTGATATATAAATTTTGTAATTCATGTATAAATTGTTTACATAAATTTACTTTTGGGACATTTTATAATTAAATAATACCCTGTACCACAGTGTGGTGTAGCTTATAAAAACGATTGGATCTAAAGAGCCAAATCGGATGAAACATATATATGGGAGCTATAGCTAAATCTTTACCGATTTTCTTCAAATTCGACAATGTTGGTTCATGGATCAAGAAACTCTACCATTCTAAATTTCAAAACGATTGGATGTAAAATACAGCTTTTATAGGACTAAAGGGCCAAATCGGACGAAACATATATATGGGAGCTATAGCTAAATCTTAACCGATTTTCTTTAAATTCGGCGATGTTGGTTCATGGATCCAGAAACTCTACCATTCTAAATTTCAAAACGATTGGATGTAAAATACAGCTTCTTCAGGACTAAAGAGCTTCTATAGGACTAAAGGGCCAAATCGGACGAAAGATATATATGGGAGCTATATCTAAATCTGAACCGATTTTCTTCAAATTCGGCAATGTTGGTTCATGGATCAAGAAACTCTACCATTCTAAATTTCAATAGGATTGGATGTAAAATACAGCTTCTATAGGACTAAAGGGCCAAATCGGACGAAATATATATATGGGACCTATAGCTAAATCTTAACCGATTTTCTTCAAATTCGGCAATGTTGGTTCATGGATCAAGAAACTCTACCATTCTAAATTTCAATAGGATTGGATGTAAAATACAGCTTCTATAGGACTAAAGGGCCAAATCGGACGAAACATATATATAGGACCTATAGCTAAATCTTAACCGATTTCTTCAAATGCGGCAATGTTGGTTCATGGATCAAGTAACTCTACCATTCTAAATTTCAAAACGATTGGATGTAAAATACAGCTTCTATAGGACTAAAGGGCCAAATCGGACGAAACATATATATGGGACCTATAGCTAAATCTTAACCGATTTTCTTCAAATGCGGCAATGTTGGTTCATGGATCAAGAAACTCTACCATTCTAAATTTCAAAAGGATTGGATGTAAAATACAGCTTCTATAGGACTAAAGGGCCAAATCGGACGAAACATATATATGGGAGCTATAGCTAAATCTTAACCGATTTTCTTCGAATTCGGCAATGTTGGTTCATAGATGAAGAAACTCTACCATTCTAAATTTCAAAAGGATTGGATGTAAAATACAGCTTTTATAGGACTAAAGGGCCAAATCGGACGAAACATATATATGGGAGCTATAGCTAAATCTTAACCGATTTTCTTTAAATTCGGCGATGTTGGTTCATGGATCAAGAAACTCTACCATTCTAAATTTCAAAACGATTGGATGTAAAATACAGCTTCTATAGTACTAAAGGGCCAAATCGGACGAAACATATATATGGGACCTATAGCTAAATCTTAAATGTGAAATACTCTAAACTGCAAAATTTCAGAACGATCGGAGATCACAGCTAGTGATTCTGAGTCGATCGGTATACTTTAAGGTGGGTCTAGCTGTGTTATTTTCAGGTGTTACAAACATCTGCCGTGAAACAAACTTATAATACCCTGTACCACAGTGTGGTGTAGGGTATAAATAGTACTAGCAACAAAAAGTATATTGCCTACACCGTCTGTCGGTTGTATTTATATATAATTAGTTGAAACAATAATAATAACATGGATACGATCAAATGAAAATGCTTGCAACTAAATCGATGGTTGTATCAATCGAATTAAGATTGTTTTTTCATTGACATTCGGATAGTTGTGGTAACCAATTTTAAACTTTCATTATAGTACAATATCATCGATTTTTGGTTGTGACAACCAATGTTTTATTCTTGACAACAGAAATTGTATCAATAGACCAAAGATTATTATTGCAACGAATAATTGGTTATTACAACAGAAAACATATTAATAAATATTAATCGTTTTTAGGTTATCCCAATAATTTCTCAAATTTAGAATAATTAAATGTATTTTGGGAAATACAACCGAAAGATTGTTTGCTGTTCTTTTGCTGATACATGACAAACAAAAAATAAAATTACTCGACATAAATAAATTTTCAACATTGTGTTCGAGAACGGTATATGTAGTCGAAAATAATCTCGTGTGGATAATAATGTGTGGAATGTTGTGCAAAATGTTTTACATAAATAAAAAATAAAAGCAACAATCATGAAATTGAAAACACAGGGTTAAGCGATATTTGCATAAAAGTTTTGAATTTTTGTTTTGTGTACTAAAGTGATGAATTTGTAATATGGGATTTTTAATTTTGTTATGAATTGTTTGGTTTTTTGTTCAATAAATAAAATAAATATTTATGAGAACTGTGTTTAATTAATTGTCGGAACAACCAATTTTTTAAAACAGTTGGTTGTGGCAACATACAGCAGATGATTTTATGATTGTTGTCAACATGGAAGCAGAAGTACACCACAACCAACATGTTGGTTGTCCTGATGGAATCGTATGATAGTAGACAGAACTACCAAAATTTGGTTGAGGCAACCAAACTGTATTCTGTGTGTGGGAACGATTATGTGCAATATAAAGTATACATTCATAAATTTCAGCCAGATAAATTGAATAGTATGTTCTCCAGAGCGTCAAGAAGTAACATCATACTGTGGGAGGAATTCAAAAAGAAGGGAAATAATTCGATCGTTTCTTAACCACGACCAATAACAACCGATTGCGATAAAGCTTGGTATTCTTGTAGAAGAGGTATGTTTTAAGTGAATTCAGTTCCGCGCTTGAACATTTTGTTCACCCGAGGTGGCCAACTTTAATGTCCTGTAGCTCTGCCCCAGCATATCATAGGGGACCCAAACTTAAAACTGCCAAATGTTGTCGCAAACGGTTGTCTGGTTAAGAAACGGCCGAATTATCTCCAGCTTTTAAAACTTCCCACTGTGCGCTGGGCACCTATCAAAAGGGTTGGATAGAACAACTGCACTTTAATTAATTTTTTTTCTAAAAAATGTAATTTTAACGAAATTTAAAAAAAAGAAATAATTATGACGAAATTTTATAAGAAAACGAAATTATCAATAATAATCTATATCTAAGAAATTTCCTAAAAATAAGCAATTTGGAAAAAATTTTATAGAGAAATTGAATTCTGACAAAATTTTATAAAAATCTTTTTTTTTTCAATAATAACGTATATTTACGAAATTTTCTTAAAAAAAATCAATTTACACAGAATTATCTAGAAAAATTAAATTTTACCAAATTTTATAAAAAAAAATAATTTTGACAAGATTTTATAAAAAAAAACAAATTTTCAATAATAAAGTATATACGAAATTTTCTAGAAAAAAAGCAATTTCAACGAAATTTTCTAGAATGTGCAATTTTGACAATATTTTTTCTTATATTCCAACAAAATTTTCTAGAAATATGCAATTTTGACAACATTTTATAGAAAAATGGAATTTTGAATAAAAAAGCTAAATTTTTAATAATAATGTACATATATCTTCGAAATTTTCCAGAAAAAATTTTGAAAAAAAATTATAGAATAATTAAATTTTGACAAAATTTTATAAAAAAAAAATAAAACAAATTTACAATAAATTTCTAAAAATGCAATTTCAACGATACTTTCTGTAAATATTCAATTTTGACAAAATTGTTTAAAAAAATTAATTTTGCCAACCTTTTATAAAAAAAACTAAATTAGCAATAATAACGAATATCTACAAATGTTTCTAGAAAAGTGAAATTTGAAGAAAGACTTTATAGAAAAATTGAAATATGACCACATTTTATTAAAAAAGCCGGAATTTTTAATAATAATGTATTCTACAATTTTCATGAAATTTTATAGAAAAACTAAATTTTGACAATATTTTATTAAAAAAAAAATTCAATAATAATGTGTATCTGCAATTCTGACAAATTTTATAAAAAGACAAGTATGAAAGTTTCTGTCTGGTAAACCCACTAAGGTATTCTCTCACTTTGTGAGTAATGTAATATTGAATATTACACGAATTATTCTGTGTGGGAGGTAGCAGAAGGGGTTTAACAAATACACCTTTTTGCGCTGAACAGTAGATACTTTAAATACATTGCACTGTGTCGAGTTATTGAGCGTATTAAATTTTGTTATGATTTGTGTGGTGTTTGTTTGAAATTTGTGTGGTAGTTACAAAATGGGGCGTGGTGATAACGCCCATTATTCACAGGGCTATAGGTACTTCAAAGGCTTTGCACTGTGCAAAATGTTGTTGTATTTTCGGGCATTGGTACTCACTCTTAACTTTTTGTGCAAAATGGTACCATTGTATGGGAGGTACAAAAAGTACCGTGAAATTAACGTCAGTTCTTCACTGGACTGTAGGTACTATAAAATCATTACACTGTACAACATTTCAAGTATTTTTATTCACTGGTAATTAATAAGCTGTTAATTTTTGGTGCAAAATGGTACCTTTGCGTGGGAGGTACCAAAAGGGCAATGGCAATAACGCCCATTTTTCTCTGGACTGTAGGTACTCTGAACAAAATGATAAGTGTTTTTATGTACTCCTATAAATTTTATAACTGTTAACTTTTTGTGCAAAATGGTGCATTTGTGTGGGAGGTACCAAAACGGGCGTGGAAACTTCACCGAGGTGATAGCGACTAGTAAACTTATTCTATGTGTGGAATTTCAGAACATTCGAATAATAGTTTAGAATTTATTAACGAATCAATATTTCACTGCATTTCAACCCTTTATGGGGTTGAAGGAGTGTGGTAATATATCAAATTTGGTATATTACCACATACAAAATTTGATGTCAATCGGTTACTCCTTTCGAATCTTGGGTCATTCCTTCGATGTGTTACACTTCTGGTACGTAGCAAACGATATACATATACCCTCCTATCACTAAAGAGAGGGTATAAAAACGAAATTTTCGATAATATTTCTAGAAAAATGCTTTTTCAACGAATTATATTTAGAATACAGAAAAATTTAGAAGTATGTATAGCAAAAAAGTATGTATAGAATTTTGATAAAATTTTATAAAGAAAAAAAAAACGAAATAGAGTACATCTACAATTTTGACAAAATTTCATAAAAAAAAAATTTTCAATAATAATGCATATATATGAAATTTTCTAGAAAAATGCAATTTCAAAGACATTTTCTGGAAATATACAATTTTGACAAAATTTTATTTAAAAATTGAACTTTGACAAAATTGTACGAAATTTTCAATAATAATATACATCTACGAAATTTTCTAGAAAAATGAAATTTCAATAATATTTTCTGTAAATATGAAATTTTGACAAGATTTTCGAGAAAAATTTAATGTTGACAAAATTTTTGTATAAAACGAAATTTTCGATAATGATGTACATATCGTCGGCTCAAAGCTATTTTGTTCCATACGCCATTTTGTATGTTCGGAAAAAAACGCAATTTATTGTTTGAGTAAAAACGGGACTGAAGAGTGACAACCTTTTTATGCCATAGGTTTCCCAACAGTATGTATTTGTATGATTCTCATGCATTTCCATGCCATTACATTAAAATATAAGCAAGTTATAACAATTTTAGTACATGGCATTTTGGTCCATATCCACTTTTGTTTTAATATTTTGTTGTATTTGTATTACATGGACCACAAAGACGGACGGTATTGAAGGAGAGCAATTTACATATTGTGATCGAAAGAACATAAAATAGTGAGTATAAAATATAGGGCGATAGAAAAATGGAGACATAGAACAAAAATACCAAAATTATTTCCCGTAAATCAGAGCTAAATCGATTTACCCTACCAATATCTCGAAAACTAGACGAGATAGGAAAAAAATTATTGCAGATTCTGAAAGAGCATGCTTCAAACCCATATTATCAGCTCCTAACTCAAAAAACACAAAAATGGCGTATGGACCAGAATAGCATTAAGCCGACGAAATGTCAAAATTGTAAAGGGTCAGCCATCTAACGTTTTTTTTCAACAAGTGCTTATTTCGTGAATGGTAACACTTAGCTCATGTCTGATTTGACAGATAATTAGTTTTATCCTTCCGCTGAACGAATATGGTTGTGTATACGCTTGAACAACGCTGGGAGCGATCGACTTACAGAAGATGCCGATTTTGCCAAAAAAATCATCTTTTCAGATGAAACTCATTTTGATCTTGGCGGGTATGTAAACAAGCAAAATTGTCGCATTTGGGGCACAGAAAACCCGCGCTCATACATTGAAAAGCCGATACACCCAAAACGAGTCACTGTTTGTTGCGGATTTTGGTCCAGAGGCATACTTGGGCCATTTTTCTTCGAAAATGAGCAAGGAGTGGCCGTTACAGTCAATGACGATCGTTATCGGGCAATGTTGAACGAAAATTGAAGAGGAGGATATTGGCAACATTTGGTTTGAACAGGGCGGCGCTACGTGCCACACAGCCGAAGCAACACTATATATTTTGCGCGATGTTTTCAAAAAAAAAAAAAGTTATTTGGCGGACCCTTTATATATTTCGTTTTTTTTATACAACTTTTGTAAAATTTGTCAAAATTCAATTTTTCTAAAATTTCAAAAAATCAGTTTTCATAAAAATTTTGTTGAAATTGAATTTTTCTAGAAAATTTGGTAGATATACATTATTATTGAAAAATTCGTTTTCTATAAAATTTTATATTTTTATAAAATTTCGTTGAAATTGCATTTTTCTAGAAAATTTTGTAGATATACATTATTATTGAGGTTTTTTTTATAAAATTTTGTCAAAATTCAATTTTTCTATACAATTTTGTCAAAATTGTATATTTCTTTGAAATTGCATTTTTCTAAAAGAAAATCCTAGATATTCCCCAGCAAAATTTCCCATTAGCAAATAACCTGATAATTTGGTAAGTAAATGTCGTTACCACGGGCATTACTAGGTAATGACATTTCATTATCGCCAGCATTACTTTCGGTGAAAAAATAATGACGACTAAATAATGACAAAAATAAGTTATTGTTAGTTATCTAATTTGAATTTATAAAATTTCCTTTAAATTATTTTACTGAATACCAACTACAACATATATCAATTAAAAAAATCATTCATTAAGAAAAAATCATAAATCGCAAATCATCTAAAGAAAAGTTTATAAATTGGAATAAGATTTTCTAACTTAGATTACTAGTAATAACTTATTTTTGTCATTATTTTGTTAGTCGTTATTTATTTACCGAAAGTAATGCTGGCGATAATGAGATATCATTACCTGGTAATGCGTGTTGTAATGACGTGTACTTATCAAGATTTTGCTGGGTATCAGCTATTATCCCCCTTTCATCGAAAATTTGTAAATGACAGTTGTTCAAATTTACATGCAAAATCTATTTAGTTTCTAACTTATAGAACACATCATTTTTATATTAATTATTCAGCTTATGTTACATTGTTTTATCAAAAGTGTCCTTATTGTTTTGCACAGCTTAAAAGTTATATTTTACATAAATTTTGAGATTGTACAAAATTAACTCAAATACTAAAAATTTTTTGAATGGGATAAGTTTTTCTAATCTACAAGCTACAAACAACTATTTCTAACCATCATAAATTCTGTTATTTTACTTGGTTTTATTTACAATATTTAAATTGCAAGACACTGTCCCTATTATTTTTCACATCACTGTACATTATTATTGAAAATTCCGTCTTTTTTAATAAAATGTTTCTAAAGTTAATTTTTTCTATAAAATATTGTCAAAATTGCATATTCAAGAAAATTTCGTTGAAATTGCATTTTTCTAGAAATATTCGAAGATTATTATTAAAAAATATTCGAAGATTATTATTAAAATCTAGAATAGAAATATTCTAGAAAATTTCGTAGATATACTTTACTATCGGAAATTTCGTTTTTTTATAAATTTGTCAAAATTAAATTTTTCTATAAAATTATGTCAGAATTACTCTATAGGCAATTACACCCTTGAGAATGTTGATAATTTCAATGATCTAGGAGTTTTACTTGACCCCAAACTTGAATTTAACTTACATATTGAATCGTGTGTGACGAAAGCTATGAGTTTACTACGATTTATCAAACGATGGTCTAAGGAATTTAACGACCCATATTTTGCTAAACAACTTTTCACATCTCTTGTTAGGCCTAGTTTGGAATATGCTTCGGTTTTATGGTCCCCTCATTATAACATTTACGTTGACAGGATTGAGTCAGTACAAAAACAATTCCTACTTCCTACGTGGTCTTAGCTGGAGTGACCCTCTAAATTTGCCACCTTACTTCAATCGCCTGAAACTGCTTGATCTTACTTCACATTATTTAGTTAGCGAATAACGCTTTAACATTCCTGCTCGTTCGACTCGTAATTTTATTCCTCTAAAAATTGATCTTTGTAGATTTAATTATGAACAATTCAATCCTCTAAACTCACTTCGCAGAAACTTTAACTCGGTTTACTCGCTCTTCTCAACTTCTGACTCTATTTCAATGATAAAACGCGTAATCCTCGAATCTAATCTTTAAACTCACTTCGCAAAACTTTTTTTTGTGACGAAAAACTCAATTTCAACAAATTTTTCTAGAAATATGTATGTAATTTTATTTATTTATTTATTCTTAGCAACATATAAAAATAAATAACATTTAAAACAAAAAGAAAAAGTAAATAAATGAGAAGAAATAGGAATAACAGGAAATTAAACCAGTAAGGAAAGGCTAAAGTCGGGCGGTGCCGACTATATAATACCCTACACCACCCTCGTAATATTGAATAACTCTGATAAATTTTGTAATTCATGTATAAATTGTTTACATAAATTTACTTTTGGGACATTTTATACTTAAATAATACCCTGTACCACAGTGTGGTGTAGGGTATAAAAACGATTGGATCTAAAGAGCCAAATCGGATGAAACATATATATCAAATCAAATTCGGCAATGTTGGTTCATGGATCAAGAAACTCTACCATTCTGAATTTCAAAACGATCGGTTGTAAAATACAGCTTCTATAGGACTAAAGGGCCAAATCGGACGAAACATATATATGAAAGCTATAGCTAAATCTTAACCGATTTTCTTCAAATTCGGCAATGTTGGTTCATGGATCAAGAAACTCTACCATTCTAAATTTCAAAACGATTGGATGTAAAATACAGCTTTTATAGGACTAAATGGCCAAATCGGACGAAACATATATATGGCAGCTATAGCTAAATCTTAACCGATTTTCTTCAAATTCGGTAGTGTTGATTCATGGATCAAGAAACTCTACCATTCTAAATTTCAAAATGATTTGACGTAAAGTACAGCTTCTACAGGACTAAAGAGCAAAATCGGACGAAACATATATATGGGAGCTATAGCTAAATCTCAACCGATTTTCTTCAAATTCGGCAATGTTGGTTCATGGATCAAGAAACTCTACCATTCTAATTTTAAAAGCGATTGGATGTAAAATACAGCTTCTATAGGACTAAAGGGCCAAATCGGACGAAAGATATATATGGGAGCTATATCTAAATATGAACCGATTTCAACCAAATTCAATAGCGATCTTAACAGCCGCGAAATACTCTAAACTACAAAATTTAACGATCGGAGTGAAATTGCGACCTGTAGTCGACGAACAACTTTACATGGACGGACGGACAGACATCGTTAAATCGACTCAGCTAGTGATTCTGAGTCGATCGGTATACTTTAAGGTGGGTCTAGCTGTGTTCTTTTCAGGTGTTACAAACATCTGCCGTGAAACAAACTTATAATACCCTGTACCACAGTGTGGTGTAGGGTATAAAAACAAACAAGCAAAATTTAACTGAAGCAGAAATTAGAAAGGGGACAAGTAGGGTTAGGAACTAAATAAATAGATGGTAAAGATGGAACAGAACGTAGCAATAACAAGGCGAAAACAGGAACAGAACGTAGCAATAACAAGGAGAAAACATGAACAGAATACAGCAGGATCAGGGGGTAGCAAGACCAGAGCACAGCGGGAACAAAGTGTTTTTGAGGATCGGGACGTTGAAGAATCAGAGTTCGGCAGGAATAGAGCGAGTCAAGAATAGAGAACAGCAGGAACAGAGTGTTTCTGGAAAAGAGTGTACCGGGAAGAGATCACAACAGGATACTGGGAGTTGCAGGAATAGAACGTATAAGGAACAGAGCATAACAGAACAGGAGCACAGCAGGGACAGAGAGTTACAGGAACGTGGTTTAGTAGAAACCGAGCATGACAGAAACAGAAAGTAGCAGGAGCACATCAGGACCAGAGCGTTACTGGAAACGGATATGACAGGAACATAATATAAGAGGGACGAAGCATAGCAGAAACCGAAAATTTCAGGAAACAGAACGTAGCAGGAACAGAGCATTGCAGGGGCAGAACGTAGCTGGAACACACAGCAGAACCAGAGCATTGCAGGTACGGATACTGACGGGAACAAAACCAAACAGCAACGATGCAGGAACCGAAACATAGCAGGAAACCGAACGTAGCAGGAACAGGGCGTAGCAGGAATAGGACGTAACGGGAAACTGGACTGGCAATCGTCTTTTAAAATAGCGCGAGATAACGTACGACCAATAACAAAAAGCAAAATAGTTAAAGAATAAATTCAATTACTACGCGTTGTATCATTGAAATCGAGTCAAAAGATGAGAAGAAAGAGTAAACCGAGTTAGAGTTTTGCGAAGTGAGTTTAAAGATTAGATTCGACGATTACTCGTTTTATCATTGAAATAGAGTCAGAAGTTGAGAAGAGCGAGTAAACCGAGTTAACGTTTCTGCGAAGTGAGTTTAGAGGATTGGATTGTTCATAATTAAATCTACAAAATAATATGAATTTATTTCGCCATTATTCAATTTAACTACACCCAGGAAAATAATTGGTTGGAATTCGATTGTAACAATAAAAAAATAGTACTAGCAACAAAAAGTATATTGCCTACACCATCTGTCGGTTGTATTTATAAATAATTAGTTGAAACAACAATGATAACATGGATATGATCAAATGAAAATGATTGCAACTAAATCGATGGTTGTATCAATCGAATTAAGATTATTTTTTTCATTGACACTCGGTTAGTTGTGGTAACCGATTTTAAATTTTCATTATAGTATCATATGATCGATTTTTGGTTGTGACAACCAATGTTTTATTCTTGACAACAGAAATTGTATCAATAGACCAAAGATTATTATTGCAACGAATTATAATTGGTTACTACAACAGAAAAAATATTAATAAATAATCGTTTAATGGTTATCCCAATCATTTCCCAAATTTAGAATAAATAAATATATTTAAGGAAATACAACCGAAAGATTGGTTGCCGTTCTTTGCTGATACAAGACAAACAAAAAATAAAATAACTCTACATAAATAAATCTTCAACATTTTGTTCAAGAACGGTATATGTATTCAAAAATAATCTTGTGTGGATAATAATGTGTGGAATGCAGAATATATTGTGCAAAATGTTTTACATAAATAAAAAATAAAAGCAACAGTCGTGAAATTGAAAGCACAGGTTTAAGCGAAATTTGTGTTTTTTTTCGTGTACTATTATTTCCACATCTCATATAGAGATGAAATTGTAATATGGGATTTTTAATTTTGTTATGAATTGTTTTGTTTTTTATTCAATAAATAAAATAAAAATTATTGAAAACTGTTTTTAATTAATTGTCGGTAGTATATGTGACAAATTGTCAGAACAACCAATTTTTTAAAACAGTTGGTTGTGGCAACTGCAACATATAATTTAAGCCACCATTTTCGTGTTGGCGCAACCAAATATGATTGTTGTCAACATGGAAACAGAAGTATACCACAACCAAAATATTGGTTGTCCTGATGGAATCCATGATAGTAGACAGAAATACAAAATTCGGTTGGCAAATAATTCCGTTGAGGCAACCAAACTAAACCTTCTTTTCTCAAGGGAAGTAAGATCAATCAGTTTCAGGCGATTGAAGTAAGGTGGCAAATTTAGGGGGTCACTCCAGCCAAGACCGCGTAATGCAAAAAGAAGTGAGTTTAAAGATTAGATTCGAGGATTACGCGTTTTATCATTGAAATAGAGTCAGAAGTTGAGAAGAGCGAGTAAACCGAGTTAAAGTTTCTGCGAAGTGAGTTTAGAGGATTGAATTGTTCATAATTAAATCTACAAAATAATATGAATTTATTTCGCCATTATTCAATTTAACTACACCCAGGAAAATAATTGATTGGAATTCGATTGTAACAATAAAAAAAAATAGTACTAGCAACAAAAAGTATATTGCCTACACCACCTGTCGGTTGTATTTATAAATAATTAGTTGAAACAAAAATGATAACATGGATATGATCAAATGAAAATGATTGCAACTAAATCGATGGTTGTATCAATCGAATTAAGATTATTTTTTTCATTGACACTCGGTTAGTTGTGGTAACCGATTTTAAATTTTCATTATAGTATCATATGATCGATTTTTGGTTGTGACAACCAATGTTTTATTCTTGACAACAGAAATTGTATCAATAGACCAAAGATTATTATTGCAACGAATTATAATTGGTTACTACAACAGAAAAAATATTAATAAATAATCGTTTAATGGTTATCCCAATCATTTCCCAAATGTATTTTGGGAAATACAACCGAAAGATTGGTTGCTGTTCTTTTGCTGATACATGACAAACAAAAAATAAAATCACTCGACATAAAAAAATCTTCAACATTTTGTTCAAGAACGGTATAGGTAATCAAAAATAATCTCGTGTGGATAATAATGTGTGGAATGCAGAATATGTTGTTCAAAATGTTTTACATAATTAAAAAATAAAAGCAACAGTCGTGAAATTGAAAGCACAGGTTTAAGCGAAATTTGTGTTTTTTTTCGTGTACTATTATTTCCACATCTCATATAGAGATGAAATTGTAATATGGGATTTTTAATTTTGTTATGAATTGTTTTGTTTTTTATTCAATAAATAAAATAAAAATTAATGAAAACTGTTTTTAATTAATTGTCGGTAGTATATGTGACAAATTGTCAGAACAACCAATTTTTTAAAACAGTTGGTTGTGGCAACTACAACAGATAATTTAAGCCACCATTTTCGTGTTGGCGCAACCAAATATGATTGTTGTCAACATGGAAACAGAAGTATTGGTTGTCCTGATGGAATCGCATGATAGTAGACAGAAATACAAAATTCGGTTGGCAAATAATTCGGTTGAGGCAACCAAACTGTATTCTGTGTGTACAAACACAATACCTAACATAAACCTTCTTTTCTCAAGGGAAGTAAGATCAATCAGTTTCAGGCGATTGAAGTAAGGTGGTCACTCCAGCCAAGACCACGTAATGCAAAATGTAGGAATTGTTTTTGTACTGACTCAATCCTGTCAACGTAAATGTTATAATGAGGGGACCATAAAACCGAAGCATATTCCAAACTAGGCCTAACAAGAGATGTGAAAAGTTGTTTAGCAAAATATGGGTCGTTAAATTCCTTAGACCATCGTTTGATAAATCGTAGTAAACTCATAGCTTTCGTCACACACGATTCAATATGTAAGTTAAATTCATGTTTGGGGTCAAGTAAAACTCCTAGATCATTGAAATTATCAACATTCTCAAGGGTGTAATTGCCTATAGAGTAATTCTGACATAATTTTATAGAAAAATTTAATTTTGACAAATTTATAAAAAAACGAAATTTCCGATAGTAAAGTATATCTACGAAATTTTCTAGAATATGCAATTTTGACAAAAGTTTATTTTCAAACCAGTAAGGAAAGGCAGAAGGTCGGGCGGGGCCGACTATATAATACCCCACACCTCCCTAACACTGCGATAAGGGTCATTGCCATAATAATTTGGAATAATTGGTAAATGGGTAGAAACATATTATGTAATTCTGAAACAATAATCGCACAATTAAGCACTATTCGTTCGTAAATTGAGAAACATCTTTCTGGAAAATTTTAATGATCGGAAATAACAAATACAACTTCTATAGCGGTTTGATACCAAATCAGGAGCAACATATATATGGAGCTTTAATATAAATCTGAACCGATCTTCCCTCAATACTCATTCATGTAAAAAGACCTCTTTCTGTCGAATTTCGTACTGATCGGATATAAAATACAGTCAGCGCTTACATGTCAAATCGGGGGTAACATATATATGGGAGCTATATCTAAATCAGAACCGATTTTCTCCGAATTTGGCAGTATTCCTTCATGTAATAAGAAACCTCTTTCTGCCGAATTTCGCACTGATCGGATATAAAATACAGTTTTTCAGCGCTTACAGGTCAAATCGGGGGTAACGTATATATGGGGGCTATATCTAAATCTGAACCGATTTCTTCCAAATTTAAAAGTGTTCATTCATATAATAGGAAACCTCTTTCTCACGAATTTCATACTGATCGGATATAAAATACCGTTTTTACAGCGCTTACATGTGAAATCGGGGGTAACATATATATGGGGGCTATATCTAAATCCTAACCGATTTTAACCAAATTCAATAGGGATCGTCCTAGGGCCAAAGAAAAGATATGTGTAAAGTTTCGTCGAGATCGGACCATAATTGCGACCTGTACTTTTATTACAAGAATACATGCACATACGGACAGACAGACGGACATAGCTAAATCAACTCAGAAAGTGATTCTAAGTCGATCGGTATAATAAACGAAGGGTCTATTTCTTCTCCTTTTGGGTGTTACAAACAAATGCACAAAGTTATAATACCCTGTACCACAGTGTGGTGTGGGGTATAAAAAGCTAAATTTGTAGAAATGTAACTATACAATTTTGACAAAATTTTATGGAAAAATTAAATTTATAGAAATATATATATAAAATTTTAACAAAATTTTATAGATAAATTTAAAGACAAAATTTTATAAAAAGCTTTTTTTTAACAATAATCTTCGAATATTTATATTAATTTCGACTGAAATAATCGTTGTAATAAAGATATTGATAATGGGAGTTTGTTGGCTCCCGAAACAGATCTGTCTATCCAACCATTACAACCACCCCCAATACATGTCACTTACTTCTTCTTTAATTTTTAACAAAGTTGTTTTCATATACTGAAAACAACAATAACGATATTGAGCCTGAGTGCAAAAACAAACCAGTAAGGAAAGGCTAAAGTCGGGCGGTGCCGACTATATAATACCCTACACCACTCTCGTAATATTGAATAACTCTGATATATAAATTTTGTAATTCATGTATAAATTGTTTACATAAATTTACTTTTGGGACATTTTATACTTAAATAATACCCTGTACCACAGTGTGGTGTAGGGTATAAAAACGATTGGATCTAAGGAGCCAAATCGGATGAAACATATATATGGGAGCTATAGCTAAATCTTTACCGATTTTCATCAAATTCGGCAATTTTGGTTCATGAATCAAAAAACTCTACCATTCTAAATTTCAAAACGATTGGATGTAAAATACAGCTTCTACAGGGCTAAAGGGCCAAATCGGACGAAACATGTATATGGGAGCTATAGCTAAATCTTAACCGATTTTCTTCAAATTCGGTAGTGTTGGTTCATGGATCAAGAAACTCTACCATTCTAAATTTCAAAATGATTGGATGTAAAATACAGCTTCTACAGGGCTAAAGAGCAAAATCGGACGAAACATATATATGGGAGCTATAGCTAAATCTTAAGCGATTTTCTTCAAATTCGGCAATGTTGGTTCATGGATCAAGAAACTCTACCATTCTAAATTTCAAAACGATTGGATGTAATATACAGCTTCAAATTCGGCAATGTTGGTTCATGGATCAAGAAACTCTACCATTCTAAATTTCAAAACGATCGGTTGTAAAATACAGCTTCTATAGGACTAAAGGGCCAAATCGGACGAAACATATATATGGGAGCTATAGCTAAATCTTAACCGATTTTCTTCAAATTCGGCAATGTTGGTTCATGGATCAAGAAACTCTACCATTCTAAATTTCAAAACGATTGGATGTAATATACAGCTTCTATAGGACTAAAGGGCCAAATCGGACGAAAGATATATATGGGAGCTATATCTAAATCTGCACCGATTTCAACCAAATTCAATAGCGATCTTAACAGCCGGGAAATACTCTAAACTGCAAAATTTCAGAACGATCGGAGTGAAATTGCGACCTGTAGTCGACGAACAACTTTACATGGACAAACGGACGGACGGGCAGACATCGTTAAATCGACTCAGCTAGTAATTCTGAGTCGATCGGTATACTTTAAGGTCTAAGGGTCTAGCTGTGTTATTTTCAGGTGTTACAAACATCTGCCGTGAAACAAACTTATAATACCCTGTACCACAGTTTGGTGTAGGGTATAAATATGGAAAAATTAAATGTTGATCAATTTTTTTTCGAAAAATTGAATATTTACAAAATTGTATAAAAAAATTTCAATAATAATGTGTATCTATGAAATTTTCTAGAAAAATTCAATTTCAATGAAATTTTATAAAAATATAAAATTTTGACAAAATTTTATAGAAAACGAAATTTTCAATAATAATGTATATCTACCAAATTTTCTAGAAAAATTCAATTTCAACAAAATTTTCTAGAAAAATGATTTTTTTTGAAATTTTAGAAAAATTTAATTTTGATGAAATTTTATAGAAAAAATTAATTTTGACAATAATGTATTAAAAAACGAAATTTTTATTAATAATGTATGTCTACGAATATTTCTAGAAAAATGCAATTTAAACGAAATTTTATAGAAAAAATTAATTTAGCCAAAATTTTATAAAAAGAAAACTAATTTTCAATAATAATATAGATCTAAGAAATTTTATAGAAAAATGCAATTTCAACGATAGTTTCTGTAAATAAGATTTTATCGAAAAATTTTATTTTGATAAGATTTTATAAGAAACTAAATATTCGATATAATGTACATATATCTACGAATTTGTCTAGAAAAATGCAATTTCAACAAAATTTTCTAGAAATATGCGATTTTGCCAAAATTTTATAGAAATAATGAATTTTGATAAAATTATCTACGAAATTTTCTAGAAAAATTCAATTTTGACAAAATTTTGTAGAAAAATTCAATTTTGACAAAATTTCATAGAAAAATTGAATTTTGACAAAATTAAAAAGAAAAACAAATTTTCGATAACAACGTACATCTACGAAATTTTCTCGAAAAATGCGATTTCAACAAAAATTCTAGAAATATGCAATTTTGATAACATTTTATAGAAAAATTTATTTTTTTTACAAAATTTTATCTACGAAATTTTCTAGAAAAATTCAATTTCAATGAAATATGCAATTTTGACAAAATTTTATAGAAAAATTGAATTTTGAAAAAAATTTTATAGAAAAATTGAATTTTGAAAAAAAAGAAATTTTCAATAAATATCTACGAAATTTTCTAGAAATATAAAATACTTACAAAATTTTATAGAAAAATTGAATTTTGATAAAATTTTATAAAAAAAAAACGAAATTTTCTAGAAAAATTCAATTTTGACAACATTTTATAGGAAAATTGAATTTTGACAAAATTTTATGAAGAAACACGAAATTTTCAATAATACTGTACATCTACGAAATTTTCTAGAAAAATGCAATTTCAACGAAATTTTCTAGAAATGTGCATTTTTGAATTTTTTACAAAAAAAAAGAAATTTTTAATAATAACGTATATCTAAAATTTTAACAAAATGTTATTATATATACTAGCTGGACCCGGTCCACTTCGTTGCCCAAGATTTCAGATTTCCGATCCAGCCCATTTTTTGGCCAAAAAACATTTCAAACAAAAGACAAAAAAATAAAATCGGTCCAGTGGTTTAAGCGTCTATAAAACACATACATACATGCAAACATTTTTCCATTTTTATATATCGATGCCTCCATTCTAAAACATGCTAAGTCGACTTAGCATAGTTTTAAGGAGATTGCATTTTTAATTTCTAAATAGTTCAAATTAAATTCAGTAAAAATTTGGTGTTTATCCGTCAACCCAATCAAAAGTTATTCACAAAACAGTACAGGTCACTCGATTTGCATTATAAAGGAATTCCACACAAATTTAAAAAATCATCAAACTTCGATCGCCTCTCCTGAAAAAGTACCTTTTTGCACTTAGCATAGTTTAGAATGGAGGTATCGATATATAGATTATGGTACACATTTGTACACAGCCTGCCTCAGGGGTTTAAAAGTTCGCCTTGTTTGACGCCAAAAACTGTTAATGAGGTTTTGTTTTGTTCATCATCTCCTCTACTCAACTGTGAAGAGATCAAAATCGGATCTGCTTCGCTTCGCGAGATATCACGAAAACAGTAAAAAATGCTGTTAGTTACAATGAACTATACAAAAAATCGGGGAAATTTAGAGCTGTAACACAATTTCCAATAAATATGAGTAATTGTAGGTTCTATAAAACTGCCTAACATTTTCGTATTATTTTTCAATGAAAACTTTTTATAAAACGAAAAACCAAGTTAAACAAATTTTCCAATTTTTTAAAACTTTCGGGATCTAATTCAGATAAATGCTTCTGTATTTTTGCATATATGAATAACAGTTTATCTCGAGAACTAGAATCAATTCAAAGAATTTACGTTTTAGACTGAAACTGTATTATCCCATATACCCAAATAGACTGCTAAATATTATGCCGCAAACAAAGGTGTTATTAATTTAGAACTACATACATGAGAAGAGATAAATTTCATTTGTATGTAGGTACATATGAATGTAAGTAAGGCTGTGCTGTTATAAAGTTAACATTATTGCAGGGTTGGATTTTATAACAGAATGTTAACTCATCTCCTTTATTTGGCTCACCTATCCATCCTAACCACCCCACGCAAACAACATGAGTACATTATACATATTACTCCATAATAAAGGGTGTCCCAAGAAGAGCGCAATTTTTAAATCTCGCAACATTCGAAGTGTCATTGTTTGACATTTGAATAATTGTTATTGTTTGTTAGTAGAAGGTACGAGGTTAGTAAAAATGGAGCGCTACACGAATGAACAACGCATTCTCATTGTGAAATTGTTTTACCAAAATGGTGAAAGTTTTGCGGCTACAGTTCGCAAATTGCGATCAATTTGGGGTCATAATAATGCTCCAAAAGAGTCAACTGTAAAGAGATTAATGGATAAATTTGCCGAAACTGGGTCTGTTAGTGATGTAAAGACAACAACGCGCCATCGACCAGGTCGATCGACCGAAAATGTCGCAGCTGTACGTGATGAAGTCGCTCAAACTCCATCCACCTCAATTCGACACCGAGCTCAGCAAATTGGTGTCTCCAAATCCACTTAACCAGTTTTTTCTTGCCTAGAATTGAAGAAATGAATGTGGAGGGCATGTGGTTCCAACAAGACGGCGCCACATGTCATACAGCCAGAGAAACAATTCAATTGCTGCATCAGTCATTTCCCGGTCGTGTTATTTCGCGTTTTGGAGATCAGAATTGGCCGCCTAGATCGTGCAATTTAACACCATTAGATTTTTTTCTTTGGGGTTTTTTGAAGTCGATGGTTTACGCGAATAAGCCGACGACGACTCAAGCCTTAAAAGACGAAATTGGACGCTGCATTAATGAAATACCGCAGCATTCATGCAAAACGGTCATTGAAAATTTCATTAAAAGATCGCGTGCATGCCAGCAAAGCCGTGGCGGCCATCTGCACGATATATTGTTCCATACATAACCTCATTCTGTCTACTTTACGATATAATAAAGTTTCACGATTTTTTCTTAAATATCTGTGTTTTATTTAAAATTAAAAAATTGCGCTCTTCTTGGGACACCCTTTAGTAACAATAACAAGAAGTATCAAAACAAGTAAGAAAGTTTCAGTCGGGTAAACCGACTAAGGTATACCCTCACTTTGTGAGTAATGTAATATATAACATTACACCAATAAATCTGTCAATTTGTGTGGGAGGTACCAGAAGGGGTTTTCCAAATACACATATTTTTCGGTAAACAGTACATTCTTAAATACATTGCATTGTGCTGAACTATAAGCGTTTATGTGCACTGGTATATTAAAGTTACGAGCTATGTAATTTTGGTATGATTTTGTCATTTTGTGTGGGAGGTACAAAAGGGGGCGGGGTGATAACGCCCACTTTTTACAGGACTATAGGCACTATAACAGCATTACACTGTACAAAATTTCAAGTATTTGTATGCACTGGTATTAAAGTTACAAGCCGTTTACTTTTGGTACGAAACGGTCCATTTGTGTGGGAGGTACCAAAAGGGGCTGTACAATAATGCCCATTTTTTACCGGAGTATAGGCGCTACAAAAACATTATACTGTAGAAAATTTCAAGCATTTTTATGCACTTGTATTAAAGTTATAAGCAGTTAAATTTTGATGCAAAATGGTCCATTTGTGTGGGAGGTACCAAAACGGGCATGCCAACTTCACCCATTTTTCTCGAGTTAATAGCGACTAATATACTAATATTATGTGCAGAATTTCAAAAGATTCGAATAAGTAGTATATAAGTTATTAAAGAATCAATATTTCACTAAATTTTAACCCTTTGTGTGGGAGGTACCAGAAGGAGTAGACCAATATGGCCCATCTTCGAACTCATCCGGAGATAGATCAAAATATTACCACATACCAAATTTGAAGTCAATCGGTTACTCCTTTCGAGAGTTATCGTGCGCACCAGCCAGCAGACACACAGACAGACAGGCAGACAGACAGACAGACAGACAGACAGACAGACAGACAGACAGACAGACGGACGGACATTGCTCATTCGACTTAAAATGACCCAAAACGGATTTCCTCCGAACATACTTAGGGTCTTAGATCACTCCTTCGATGTGTTACACTTTTTTCCGTAGCAAATGATATATACCCTCGTCACACTAAAGTGAGGGTATAAAAACAATTAGCAAATGAAACCGCACGCACGGTAGCGGTTTCAACATTGTGAAACTGGCATCCACCCTTTTAGCACAATTTAATATTTAATTCACAATAGTTACTAAGATAAAAGATTAAGGGCCTTATTCATAAAAAGTTTAAGAAGGTTTGAGGAACGCTTTAGCAGTGTTAAAGCGTTCTCAAACCTTCATTACATTTTTATGAATAAGGGCCTAAATATTTACTCACATTTAGCCGCAGATAATTTCATCGATGAAAGAAGGCGAGATATTGAGAAACTAACGAATGTACAAAACACGACGCCCACAACCAGTGTTGCCACTGGAAAATATTTTTTCCGACCCAAAATTTTCCCTAAAACCGACCAAAATCCGTTGTAACCGACCAAATTTATAAAATTCAAGTAGTTGGTATCTTGTAAAGTTTGGAGACAACATTTTCAGATTTTGATGAAAGTTGGAATGTTTGGAAAAGTTAAAAAGTTAACATAAACCAGTAAGGAAAGGCTAAAGTCGGGCGGTGCCGACTATATAATACCCTACACCACTCTCGTAATATTGAATAACTCTGATATATAAATTTTGTAATTCATGTATAAATTGTTTACATAAATTTACTTTTGGGACATTTTATACTTAAATAATACCCTGTACCACAGTGTGGTGTAGGGTATAAAAAACGATTGGATCTAAAGAGCCAAATCGGATGAAACATATATATGGGAGCTACAGCTAAATCTTAACCGATTTTCTTCGAATTCGGTAGTGTTGGTTCATGGATCAAGAAACTCTACCATTATAAATTTCAAAACGATTGGATGTAAAATACAGCTTATATAGGACTAAATGGCCAAATCGGACGAAACATATATATGAGAGCTATAGCTAGTGATTCTGAGTCGATCGGTATACTTTAAGGTGGGTCTAGCTATAGTATTTTCAGGTGTTACAAACATCTGCCATGAAACGAACTTATAATACCCTGTAGACAGTGTGGTGTAGGGTATAAAAATAAGCTATTTATAATTCTATATATATAACCAGTAAGGAAAGGCAGAAAGTCGGGCGGGGCCGACTATATAATACCCTACACCTCCCTAACAATGCGATAAGGGTCATTGCCATAATAATTTGGAATAATTGGTAAATGGGTAGAAACGTATTATCTAATTCAGAAACGACAATCGCTAAATTAAGCAATATTCGTTTCTAAATTGAGAAACATCTTTCTGGAAAATTTTAATGATCGGAAGTAAAATACAACTTCTATAGCGGTTTGATACCAAATCAGGAGGAACATATATATGGAGCTTTAATATAAATCTGAACCGATCTTCCCTGAATACTTATTCATGTAAACAGACCTCCTTATGTCGAATTTCGTACTGATCGGATATAAAATACAGTCTCTACAGCGCTTACATGTCAAATCGGGGGTAACATATATATGGGAGCTATATCTAAATCTGAACCGATTTTCTCCGAATTTGGCAGTATTCCTTCATGTAATAAGAAACCTCTTTCTGCCGAATTTAGCACTGATCGAATATTAAATACAGTTTTTACAGCGCTTACAGGTCAAAATGGGGGTAACATATACATATATGGGTCTTATATCTAAATCTAAACCGAGTTTCTCCGAATTTGGCAGTATCTATATATATAAAAGAGAGTGTCTGTTTGTGGGTTTGTTTGTATGTTTGTATGTTTGTTCCGTATAGACGTCTAAACGGCTAGACCGATCATGTTGAAATTTTCACTGAATGTACATGTGTAGGGGGTGCTGAAAATAGGGTATTTGAATTTTCGATATATCAAGTGGGCGTGGACCCGCCCATATGGGTCCAATTTTGATATTGAGAAAATTTTTTAGCTAGAGTGCTGAAATTTTGTGTGTATGCATTTAGTGACTGATTATGTGAATTTTCAAAAAATGGGCGGAATCGGACCAATGGGCGTGGCCCCGCCCACATAAGCCAAATTTTGAAATTGAGATATTTTGCACAATTTGTTAGCGAGAGTGCTGGAATGTTATGTATATAGTGGCAGTCTACGTGATGGCTCCAAAATGGGCGGGATCGGACCAATGGGCGTGGCCCCGCCCACATAGACGAAATTTTGAAATTTTGATATCTTGCACAATTTGCTAGCGGGAGTGCTGCAATGTTGCGTATATGTATCTGGTAGCAGTATAAGCGATTTTTCCAAAAATGGGTGGGGGCGGACCAATGGGCGTGGCACCGCCCATATAAGCCAAATTTTAAAAATGTGATATCTTGCACAATTTGTTACCGAGAGATCTGGAATTTTGCATATATATATCCGTTGGCGACCTACGTGATTGGTCCAAAAATGGGCGGGTTCGGACCAATAGGCGTGGCCCCGCCCATATAAGCCAAATTTTGAAATTGAGATATTTTGCACAATATGATAGCGAAAATGCTGGAATTTTGTGTATATGTATATGGTGGCAGTTTTCGTAATTGGTCCAAAAATTGGCGGAATCGGACCAATGGGCGTGGCCCCGCCTATATAAGCCAAATTTTTAAATTGAGATATCTTGCACAATTTGTTAGCTAGAGTGCTGTAATGTTGTACGTATGTATCCGGTAGCAGTCCACGTGATTTTTCCAAAAATGGGCGTGATCGGACCAATGGGCGTGGCACCGCCCATATAAGCCAAATTTTAAAAATGTGATATCTTGCACAATTTGTTACCGAGAGACCTGGAATTTTGTATATATATATCCGTTGGCGACCTACATGATTTGTCCAAAAATGGGCGGGTTCGGACCAATAGGCGTGGCCCCGCCCATATAAGCCGAATTTTGAAATTGAGATATTTTGCACAATTTGATAGCGAGAGTGCTGGAATTTTGTGTATATGTATATGGTGGCAGTCTGCGTGATTGGTCCAAAAATGGGCGGGAGCGGACCAATGGGCGTGGCCCCGCCCATATAATCCAAATTTTGAAATTTTGATATCTTGCACAATATGTTAGCGAGAGTGCTGGAATTTTGTGTATATGTAAAGGGTGTCCCAAGAAGAGCGCAATTTTTTAATTACTGATGCAGCAATTGAATTGTTTCTCTGGCTGTATGACATGTGGCGCCGTCTTGTTGGAACCACATGCCCTCCACATTCATTTCTTCAATTCTAGGCAAGAAAAAACTGGTTATCATTTCACGATACCGAACACCATTGACTGTTTGCGCTTGACCTGCCTCAAAGGTCCAATGATTCCTCCAGCCCAAAAACCACACCACACAGTGACACGTTGAGGATGCATTTGCTTCTCGTGAATCACTCGAGGATTTTCCGCACCCCAAATGCGACAATTCTGCCTATTGACGAAGCCATCAAGATGAAAATGGGCCTCGTCACTGAAGATGATTTTATCGGCAAAATCAGCATTTTCATGTTGTCTCTCCAATACCCAATTAACGAACTCCCTTCGCTGTCCTTCTCCATTTTTACTAACCTCGTACCTTCTACTAACAAACAATAACAATTATTGAAATGTCAAACAATGACACTTCGAATGTTGCGAGATTTAAAAATTGCGTTCTTCTTGGGACACCCTTTATATGGTGGCAGTCTGCGTGATTGGTCCAAAAATGGGCGGGATCGGTCCAATGGGCGTGGCCCCGCCCACATAGACCAAATTTTGATATCTTGCACAATTTGCTAGCGGGAGTGCTGCAATGTTGTGTATATGTATCTGGTGGCATTCTACGTAATTGGTCAGAAAATGGGCGGGATCGGACCAATGGGCGTGGCCCCGCCCTTATAAGCCAAATTTCGAAATTGATATATCTTGCACAATTTTTTATCTAGAGTGCTGTAATGTTGTACATATGTATCTGGTGACAGTCCACGTGATTGGTCCAAAAATTGGCGGGATCTGACCAATGGGCGTGCCACCGCCCATATAAGCCAAATATTGAAATTGAATTATCTTGCTCATTTTGTTAGCGAGAGTGTTGAAATTTTGCGTATATGTATCTGGTAGCAGTCTACGTGATTGGCTTACAAATGGGCGGAATAGGACCAGTGGGCGTGGCCCAGCCCATATTTTTATATATCTTGCAAGTATTATATAGGAAATACATGAACAAAAATGTTCGGTATGCGATAATTACAGCTGCTCACTCCAATACAATCGCAATATGATAATGTGATGCATGACCAATGAAACAAGAATTTGGAAATTTTATAAGTATACATTTCTATTTTCTGGACTATCCACTGAATACGGTATTTTTTCATTCTGTGAATTTATTACTAATACCAGTAAGGAAAGGCAGAAAGTCGGGCGGGGCCGACTATATAATACCCTACACCTCCCTAACAATGCGATACGGGTCATTGCGATAATAATTTGGAATAATTGGTAAATGTGATGTGTGTGTATGTAACAGGTGGCGCAAAAGTAATCCTCCTATCAGAAAATGCTATCAATTTTGCGATTGGCCCCTAATGTCAGTTCTGTTTTGACATTTGTGTAGTAAACACATGCGAAATACACGTTAATAAACAATGTTACGCTACACTGCTCCAGAACGCGGAATATTGCTGACTATTTTAATAAATTACATTTTTTTAAATTACAGCCAAAAAACATCGAAAGGTTACTTTTGCGCCACCTGTTATATCTTATTTTGAACCGATAATCGCTAAATTAAGCAATATTCGTTCCTAAATTGAGAAACATTATTCTGGAGAACTTTGAAATGATCGGAAGTAAAGTACAACTTCTATAGCGCTTTGTAACCAAATCTGGAGGAACATATATATGGAGGTTATATATAAATCTGAATCGATTTTCCTTGAATACTCATTCATGTAAAATAGAAACCTGTTTCTGTCGAATTTCGTACTGATCGGATATAAAACACAGTCTCTACAGCGCTTACATGTCAAATTGGGGGTAACATATATATGGGGGCTATATCTAAATCTGAACCGATTTTCTCCGAATTTTGCAGTATTCCTTCATGTAATAAGAAACCTCTTTCTGCCGAATTTCTTACTGATCGGATATAAAATACAGTTTCTACAGCGCTTACATGTCAAATCGAGGGTAACATATATATGAGGACTATATCTAAATCTGAACCGATTTTCTCCAAATTTGGCAGTATTCCTTCATGTAATAAGAAACCACTTTCTGCCGAATTTCGTACTGATCGGATATAAAATACAGTTTCTACAGCGCTAATTTTGACATGGGCAGCGAAGCGCACCGGGCTCAGCTAGTTCCTTCATGTAATAAGAAACCTCTCTTTGCTGAATTTTGCACTTATAGGATATAAAATAACATTTTTACAGCGCTTACATGTCAAATCGGGGGTAACGTATATATGGGGGCTATATCTAAATCTGAATCGATTTCTTCCAAATTTAATAGTGTTCATCCATATAATAAGAAACCTCTTTCTGCCGAATTTTATACTGATCGGATATAAAATAAAGTTTTTACAGCGTTTACATGTCAAATCGGGGCTAGCATATATATGGGGGCTATATCTACATCTAAACCGATTTTAACCAAATTCAATAGGGATCGTCCTTGGGCCAAAAAAAAAGATATGTGTAAAGTTTCGTCGAGATCGGACCATAATTGCGACCTGTACTTTGATTACAAGAATACATGCACAGACGGACAGACAGACGGACAGACAGACGGACAGACAGACAGACGGACAGACGGACATAGCTAAATCAACTCAGAAAGTGATTCTAATCGGTATAATAAACGATGGGTCTATTTCTTCTCCTTTTGGGTGTTACAAACAAATGCACAAAGTTTTAATACCCTGTACCACAGTGTGGTGTAGGGTATAAAAATGGAAAAATGTTTGTATGTATGTACATATGTGTTTTATAGAAGCTTAAACCACTGGACCGATTTTAAAATTTTTTCTTTTGTTTGAAAGCTATTTGGTCTGGGATGGTTTTGGAAAAAAAAAATTGCAAATAGTGGACCAACGAAGTGGACCGGGTCCAGCTATAGAAAATAAAAAATATGTAAACAAGATATAAAAATACTGAATAGTATTCTGAAACATGTAAAAATGTGGCCCGTCAGAATCGTATATACCCAACATCATGGATCGCATTCAATGTTATAATGGGAAAAATATCTTGAATTGCTCGTTTAAATGATAGGAACATGGCTAACCCCCAATTTGACAGCTATAACTGTAGGTTAGCTCTAGCTTTAGGATATCCGGAGGTTGTTGAATTGGCCGTAAATCTTAATATATCCTCATTCAGTAAAATCGTTGCTTTTCGATATATTTTTATATTTTAAACCTAATTATCTTCGCCAAATTCCCAAGTTTCAATATAGTCTTTTTCGTCATATTTCGTCCCAATGTGGCAAAAAAACCAATTTATAAATTCGAAAAAAATTTTATAAATAAAAAGGAATTCTGCATTTAAATTTTCAATTTCCTTTGTGATTGTTTCCACATTTGGTTATCAATGCATTCCCATATAAATATAGAGTGTGCAATAAAACGGACAGAACTTGGCCATGTTAATGACGATGTCGATTGTGGATGCAAAATCCTTTGCTGGGTACCTGTACACATCGGTCTAAATGGTAACAATTATGCGGACTCCGCAGCCAAAAAAGCTTGTTCGTCCCCCTTAATTACTGATGCAATTATTGAAAAACAAGATTTAAAAAAAGAAATTTCAATTGTGCTTACACAACATTATTTTTACAACAATAAATGCTCTCAACACAAACACTACAATTATATGTATAAACCCCAAGAATATTGCACTTTACTCATCATCACTTGTCAATTGCTTTTGTTCCTTATTAATGCAATATTTACTATAAGCTTAAGGCAAATAAAAACCAGTAAGGAAAGACTAAAGTCGGGCGGTGCCGACTATATAATACCTTACACCACTCTCGTTATATTGAATAACTCTGATATATAAATTTTGTAATTCATGTATAAATTGTTTACATAAATTTACTTTTAGGACATTTTATACTTAAATAATACCCTGTACCACAGTGTGGTGTAGGGTATAAAAACGATTGGATCTAAAGAGCCAAATCGGATGCTAGCTATAGCTAAATCTTAACCGATTTTCTTCAAATTCGGTAGTGTTGGTTCATGGATCAAGAAACTCTACCATTCTAAATTTCAAAACGATCGGATGTAAAATACAGCTTCTTCAGGACTAAAGAGCAAAATCGGACGAAATATATATATGGGAGCTATATCTAAATCTGAACCGATTTAAACCAAATTCAATAGGGATCTTAACAGCCGCGAAATACTCTAAACTGCGAAATTTCAGAACGATCGGAGCGAAATTGCGACCTGTAGTCGACGAACAACTTTACATGGACGGACGGACGGACGGACGGACATCGTTAAATCGACTCAGCTAGTGATTCTGAGTCGATCGGTATACTTTAAGGTGGGTCTAGCTGTGTTATTTTCAGGTGTTACAAACATCTGCCGTGAAACAAACTTATAATACCCTGTACCACAGTGTGGTGTAGGGTATAAAAATTATGCAATTATGGTGAGATTTATCAACCAAAATTTCGGTTTAAATCCGCTCTCGGAATACAGAACAGGAGTGAGAGCAACAATTCTTTCCCCAGGGCCGACATTTTAGACAACTGAACCTGAAATAAATATTTTCAAATTAATTTTTATTACAATATATTCGTCTACAATCTCAATCGATACTGCTTCCAGCGATCAACAAAAAATTGGGATTCACAATCGACATTTGAGGGTATTCCAAACGGTGAATGGCTTTAACTTTCAGTAATTTACTTTGATATAAAACGGCAAATTATTCTGTATTATAATACAAATTAAATATTCTAGAATAAAACCGACCACAATGGAATTGGTCCGACCATCCGACCAAACATAAAAATTGCAAATCCATCCGACCAAATTTGGTCGGAAATGATCAAAATGGCAAAGCTGTCCACAACGATGACGAGCGACAGAGAGCAATGACCGATAACTGAAAACAAACACACAGCAGAAAATGGCAACAAAAAACCAGTAAGGAAAGGCAGAAAGTCGGGCGGGGCCGACTATATAATACCATACACCTCCCTAACAATGCGATAAAGGTCATTGCGATAATAATTTGGAATAATTGGTAAGTAGGCAGGAACATATTATCTAATTCTGAGCCGATAATCGCTAAATTAAGCAATATTCGTTCCTAAATTGAGAAACATCTTTCCGGAAAATATTAATGATCGGAAGTAAAGTACAACTTTACTTCCGAACCGATTTTCCCTGAATACTCATTCATGTAAAAAGACGTCTTTCTGTAGAATTTCGTACTGATCGGATATAAAATACAGTCTCTACAGCGCCTACATGTCAAATCGATGGTAACATATATATGGGGGCTATATCTAAATCTGAACCGATTTTCTCCGAATTTGGCAGTATTCCTTCATGTAATAAGAAACCTCTCTCTGCCGAATTTCACACTGATCGGTTATAAAATAAATTTTTTACGGCGCTTACATGTGAAAT
Organism: Eudasyphora cyanicolor; assembly: GCA_963930755.1. NCBI lineage: Eukaryota > Metazoa > Arthropoda > Insecta > Diptera > Muscidae > Eudasyphora > Eudasyphora cyanicolor. Next base: position 202,116,909 of record OZ005737.1, on the reverse strand, counting down.
CGGGGGTAACGTATATATGGTTGCTATATCTAAATCTGAACCGATTTCTTCCAAATTTAACAGTGTTCATTAATATAATAAGATACCTCTTTCTGCTGAATTTCATACTGATCGGATATAAAATAAAGTTTTTACAGCGCTTACATGTCAAATCGGGGCTAACATATATATGGGGGCTATACCCAAATCTGAACCGATTTTAACCAAATTAAATAGGCATCGTCCTTGGGCCAAAAAAAAAAAAGATAGGTGTAAAGCTTCGTCAAGATCGGGCCATAATTGCGACCTGTACTTTGATTACAAGAATACATCTACAGACAGACGGACAGACAGACGGACATAGCTAAATCGATTCAGAAAGTGATTACAAGTCGATCGGTATAATAAACAATGGATCTATTTATCTCTTCTCCTTTTGGGTGTTACAAACAAATGCACAAAGTCATAATACCCTGTACCACAGTGTGGTGTAGGGTATAAACACTGTACTTCACAGCTGACCGCGACTTACGAGTATGAATGAAACACTTGGGCAAAACAATAAATATCTAATCAAAGTTGTTTGTTCCATTATTTATATTACTTCCACTTGTGCCTAGCAATTACTAATTTAAGACTATCACCGCACTTAATTAATAATCTTTAGAAATTCCGCGAGACCGGGGAATACACACGCATACATTACAAAACACTCGACTACCACTACCGCAAAGATTCGAATTCAACTATCGAAATGAATTCAACTAAAGAAAAACAGCGCTGCCAGTTTAGTGGATTTATAGGTGATAAATCCCCTAAACTGGCAGCGCTGCGGATTTTGCTTTGAAAATTGGAATATATTTTTGGCTTGGGGATTTGGCGGGGATTGCAATTGCAATTGTCAAATCTTTTGACACTACTGGAATTTGAACGTAATATTAATGTGGCATTTGTTAATTAAAAAGAGTTTATGATGCCAATAATATGATTTCAATGGAGACCCAGCAAGGAAAGGTAGGGCTGGGCCGGCTAAGGAAAAATATTGGAACATTTTATCCTGTTTCTACAACACTTACATACCAAATCGGAAGAATCCTATATGGAGGAGCTGATATCTGCCAAATTTTGATAATGTATGTTGAGAAATGAGGATTCTATAGGCCTTGCATTCAAAATCGGGTAACTGGGAATCGATATTTTTCAAATTTGACAAACTATTATCCTGGTTGAGAAAACTTATATCTGTCAATATTTATAATAATCTGCTTATCAATGCAGATTCTGCACCGCTAAAATACATTATCGGGATATAGGTATCTAAATCTTTAAAGGTTTTTCTTTTTAATTCTTTCCCGCTTGTTCCTGACTTAAGAAAATCTCCTTGCCAATTTTTATGAATACGGGTAGGAATAGCTTGTTATATATTATCCCTAATGTTAATGTATCGACGCAACTTTTTTGTGACTAATAACGGGTTTTCCGACAAGAGGTGTTATTTTGAATCAACCAGTATTTCGGTAGCTGTCACTTTTGAAGCTTTTATTCTTTGACAAGTAGAAACTACGCCATAACTAACCAGTAAGGAAAGGCAGAAAGTCGGGCGGGGCCGACTTTATAATACCCTACACCTCCCTATCAATGCGATAAGGGTCATTGCCATAAAAATTTGGAATAATTGGTAAATGGGTAGAAACATATTATATAATTCTGAAACGATAATCGCTAAATTAAGCAATATTCGTTCCTAAATTGAGAAACATCTTTCTGGAAAATTTTAATGATCGGAAGTAAAATACAACTTCTATAGCGGTTTGATACCAAATCAGGAGGAACAATCAATATAAATCTGAACCGATCTTCCCTGAATACTCATTCATGTAAAAAGACCTCCTTCTGTCGAATTTCGTACTGTCGCATATAAAATAGTCTCTACAGCGCCTACATGTCAAATCGGGGGTAAAGTATATATGGGGGCTATATCTAAATCTGAACCGATTTCTTCCAAATTTAACAGTGTTCATTCATATAATAAGGAACCTCTTTCTGCCGAATTTCATACTGATCGGATATAAAATAACATTTTTACAGCGCTTACAAGTCAAATCGGGGGTAACGTATATATGGGGGCTAATTTAGCAGTATTCCTTCATGTAATAAGAAACCTCTTTCTGCCAAATTTTGCACTGATCGGATATAAAATAAAGTTTTTACAGCGCTTACACGTCAAATCGGGGGTAACACATATATGGGGGCTATATCTGAATCTGAACCGATTTTCTGCGAATTTAGCAGTATTCCTTTATGTAATAAGAAACCTCTCTTTGCCGAATTTCGCACTGATCGGATATAAAATAACATTTTTACAGCGCTTATATGTCAAATCGGGGGTAATGTATATATGGGGGCTATATCTAAATGTGAACCGATTTCTTCCAAATTTAACAGAGCTCATTCATGTAATTAGAAACCTTTTCCTGCCGAATTTCATACTGATCGGATATAAAATAAAATTTTTACAACGCTTACATGTCAAATCGGGGCTAACATATATATGGGGCCTATATCTAAATCTGAACCGATTTTAACCAAATTCAATAGGGATCCTTGGGCCAAAAAAAAGTTATGTGTAAAGTTTCGTCGAGATCGGACCATAATTGCGACCTGTACTTTGATCACAAATTACATGCACAGACGGACATAACTAAATCGACTCAGAAAGTGATTCTAAAACGATCGGTATAATAAACGATGGGTCTATTTCTTCTCCTTTTGGGTGTTACAAACAAATGCACAAAGTTATAATACCCTGTACCACAGTGTGGTGTAGGGTATAAAAATGGAACGATACACGATCATCGAACGATACAAAACGATCGACCAAAAAAAAACGATATCGATAGCTTATTTTTTACGTCAATATCGATAGTTTTTTTCACTATCGATTCTATCGGTGATAATGTCATTACTTGGAACACTGCGAAATTGGATAAGTATAATATAAAAACAAGTAAGAAAGTTTCAGTCGGGTAAACCGACTAAGGTATACCCTCACTTTGTGAGTAATGTAATATATAACATTACACCAATAAATCTGTCAATTTGTGTGGGAGGTACCAGAAGGGGTTTTCCAAATACACATATTTTTCGGTAAACAGTACATTCTTAAATACATTGCATTGTGCTGAACTATAAGCGTTTGTGTGCACTGGTATATTAAAGTTACGAGCTATGTAATTTTGGTATGATTTGGTCATTTTGTGTGGGAGGTACAAAAAGGGGCGGGGTGATAACGCCCACTTTTTACAGGACTATAGGCACTACAACAGCATTACACTGTACAAAATTTCAAGTATTTGTATGCACTGGTATTAAAGTTACAAGCCGTTTACTTTGGTACGAAACGGGCCATTTGTGTGGGCGGTACCAAAAGGGGCTGTACAATGATGCCCATTTTTTACCGGACGATAGGCGCTACAAAAACATTATACTGTAGAAAATTTCAAGCATTTTTATGCACTTGTATTAAAGTTATAAGCAGTTAAATTTTGATGCAAAATGGTCCATTTGTGTGGGAGGTACCAAAAGGGGCATGCCAACTTCACCCATTTTTCTCGAGTTAATAGCGACTAATATACTAATATTATGTGCAGAATTTCAAAAGATTCGAATAAGTAGTATAGAAGTTATTAAAGAATCAATATTTCACTAAATTTTAACCCTTTGTGTGGGAGGTACCAGAAGGAGTGGACCAATATGGCCCATCTTCGAGCAAAATATTACCACATACCAAATTTGAAGTCAATCGGTTACTCCTTTCGAGAGTTATCATGCGCACCAGCCAGCAGACACACAGACAGACAGACAGACAGACGGACGGACATTGCTCATTCGACTTAAAATGACCCAAAACGGATTTCCTCCGAACATACTTAGGGTCTTAGATCACTCCTTCGATGTGTTACACTTTTTTCCGTAGCAAATGATATATACCCTCGTCACACTAAAGTAAGGGTATAAACAATACTGAATTATAATTACATTGTGCTCGAAAAGAACACTTTAAATATATTACAAAAAGAGGACCAATGAGTAAACCCAGTTCGTCCACAATGAATCCAATGGTTGCAGCTATTTTTAAAGGTTAGCTATAGTTTTTGTGATTTTCGTCCACGAAGGAATACATGCTTCAACCCAAGGAACGAAATAAAAAGTTGCCAACAAAATTGATCATACTTCAAACGTTATACAAATTCTCGATATTTTAAGTTGATATCTTTGACGAAAATATTCCTCGCCATAAGTTACTTTGGGTTCCCTGTCAATATATTTATAAAAAATCATAAGTTTCATAACATTGCAGGTTATGTCATTTAGCTTCATATACAAAAATATAAGATAAAAACCAGTAAGGAAAGGCTAAAGTCAGGCGGTGCCGACTATATAATACCCTACACCACTCTCGTAATATTGAATAACTCTGATATATAAATTTTGTAATTCATGTATAAATTGTTTACATAAATTTACTTTTGGGACATTTTATACTTAAATAATACCCTGTACCACAGTGTGGTGTAGGGTATAAAAACGATTGGATCTAAAGAGCCAAATCGGATGAAACATATATATGGGAGCTATAGCTAAATCTTTACCGATTTTCTTCAAATTCGGCAATGTTGGTTAATGAATCAAGAAACTCAAACATTCTAAATTTCAAAACGATTGGATGTAAAATACAGCTTCTATAGGACTAAAGGGCCAAATCGGACGAAACATATATATGGGAGCTATAGCTAAATCTTAAGCGATTTTCTTCAAATTCGGTAGTGTTGGTTCATGGATCAAATAACTCTACCATTCCAAATTTCAAAATGATTGGATGTAAAATACAGCTTCTACAGGACTAAAGAGCAAAATCGGACGAAACATATATATGGGAGCTATAGCTAAATCTTAACCGATTTTCTTCACATTCGGCAATGTTGGTTCATGGATCAAGAAACTCTACCATTCTAAATTTCAAAACGATCGGATGTAAAATACAGCTTCTATAGGACTAAAGGGCCAAATCGGACGAAACATATATATGGGAGCTATAGCTAAATCTTAACCGATTTTTTTCAAATTCGGTAGTGTTGGTTCATGGATCAAGAAACTCTACCATTCTAAATTTCAAAACGATTGGATGTAAAATACAGCTTCTATAGGACTAAAGGGCCAAATCGGACTAAAGATATATATGGGAGCTATATCTAAATCTGAACCGATTTCAACCAAATTCAATAGCGATCTTAACAGCCGCGAAATACTCTAAACTGCAATATTTCAGAACGATCGGAGTGAAATTGCGACCTGTAGTCGACGAGCAACTTTACATGGACAGACGGACGGACGGACGGGCATCGTGAAATCGACTCAGCTAGTGATTCTGAGTCGATCGGTATACTTTAAGGTGGGTCTAGCTGTGTTATTTTCTGGTGTTACAAACATCTGCCGTGAAACAAACTTATAATACCCTGTACCACAGTGTGGTGTAGGGTATAACCAGTCTCAAAACGAATATTTGTTGCTAAAAGTATATAATATACACATTTTGAATTAATTTGAAATCTGATTAAGATCGTTGATAAAGGACCCATAGTAATTTTTCATGAGGTATATTATGTAATAGACAACTAACAGGTCGACGATTTCTATGAAGCTTCACATTTGTATATCATTATTAAAAGGGGGTGAAAAAAACAAGCCTTCCGCTTCATATTATCCCCTGAGATAACTACTATTCTGATTTCACAGCAAACTTATGTTTTGTTCAAAAAGTATGCATACGAGTACATGGACATTTTCAAATCGATAGCCAAGAATTCACGCAATCAAGAATGAAAGCTTACAAACAATAGATGCCACAAATTCGGAAAAACGAAGCAAATTAAATTAAATTTAATTCAAAATGTCTGCGCTGAGTGCTTACAATAAGATATTTCTTATATTTGTGAACAAAATTTGCAGTGTTTTTTTAATTCTACATTTATTTTTCTAAAAATCTTTTATTATTTATTGATTTGTCACTAGGATATTCTCCTGGCTCTAGACCATCTTTGCCTCTATTATGTATTATAGAATGCAAAGTATTTCAATAATATATTGTTTATTTTATTATTACTTTTTATTTTAATTTGTAAAACATTTTTGAGGCTCGTTTTTTTTCTATAACTCGGATTTTGTAGAATAATACAATCATAAATATCTTCATCAAATTATACGATAGTATCGATACTATCGATAGTGTTCACAAAAACTATCGAATGGGGCGACTATCGATAGTTTGACAGCTCTAATATAGGGTGACTATAACAAAATATGAACCGAATTGTATGATTTTTGCTGTGATGAATCCTTGTCATAATAGAAAATGTTCTGTTCTGCTTTATACGTATTACGAATACGTATTTTTCAATATTTTACTGACAGCTATTTTATGTCTTTGTGGGCATTTTTGCGATTTTTAAGGCACTGGATGCACTTTTTTCGGTAGATTTGTTTCATATTTCTTTTCTCCTATTCAATATCTACAACTTTGCTTCAGACAAAAAAGAGATATTTCGTACGGTATACCGAGAAAAAAAATATAGAAAAAGTTCAAAAAATAGTCGTATGGCCATTAAATTAATTATTGAGCCAACTTGACTAAACGAATGATGCAGAATTTCTTATTTTTGGGGCTACTATCACATCCAATTCTCAGAATTGAGTCCCAAATCATGTGTTTTATTGTGTTATTTATATTGTTCTACAAATTGTCGATGAAATTAAATGTTTTCAAAAAATTTAATGCTGTTAATATTTTATAGAAAATTTCATTATAATTACATTTCGTCGGCTCAATGCTATTTTGTTCCATACGCCATTTTGTATGATCGGAGAAAAACGCAATTTATTGCTTGAGTAAAAACGGGACTGAAGAGTTATACACTTTTTATTCCATAGTGTTACCCACATTGTTTGTATGATTCTCATGCATTTCTATGACTTAACATTGAAAAAATAAGCAAGTTATAAACATTTTTTTACATGGCATTTTGGTCCATATCCACTTTAATTTTAATATTTTTTCGTATTTGTATTACATGGACCACAAAGAGGGTCTGTATGGAAGGAGAGTAATTTACAAATTGTGATCGAAAGAACGTTAAATAGTGAGTCAAAAATATAGGGCGATAGAAAAATGGAGACATAGAACAAACATATCAAAATTGTTTCCCGTAAATCAGAGTTATATCGATTTACCCTACCAATATCTCGAAAAATAGATGAGATAGGAAAAAAATGATTGCAGATTATGAAAAAGCATGCTTCAAACCCCTATAATCAACACCTAACTCAAAATACCCAAAAATGGCGTATGGACCAAAACAGCATTAAGCCGACGATTTGTCTTCAAAAATTCTTGAAGTTCGACTATTTTCTACAGAAAATTTCTGCAAAATTTATATTTTCCTAGAAAATGTCTTCAACTTTGTATTCTTATGAAAAATGTTGACGAAATAAAATTTTTCTTTTTTTTTAAATTTCGTCAAAATTGTATTTTTCTACAAAATTTTGTTGTTGTTGAAAATTTCGTCAAAATTAAATTTTTTCTAAAAAATTTCTCGAATTTTAATTGATTCTAGAAAATTTTGTTAAAATTTCAAAGGTCAATGAGCCGATTAAGGGCCACTGAATGGATTAAAGATCAATTAGTCGTGTAATACATAAAGGCGCCTTTAGTGTTTGCTACCTTTATAGAAAAAGTGCAAAAATCCATCTTGAGCGGATTACGGGCCACTGAATGGATTAAAGATCAATAGGTAGTTTAATACATTAAGGTACCTTTAGTATTTGGACCATATATATTGAAGTAAAATCCCGCTAGAGCCATGATACACATTAAATTAAAGAAAATTATGAGGGCATGTGGTTTAGTAATATGCGGTTTAGTAACTGTCGAAAAAAATATTTTTTTTAAAAAAAAATCGTTCTATAGATAAACCATATTTTGAAGGTAAGTGAAATTTTTTTTTATTTTTGTGCTCACGGTACTGTGGATACTTTTAAAACATTAAACTCAAGGTGATAGCTACCAACTTATACTATGTGTGGAATAGTGAAAGATTCTGATATGTAGTATAGACGTTATTGAATAATCAATATTTAACTACATTTTGACACTTGTGGAGGAGGTACGCGAAGGAGTGGACCAACATGGTCCATCATTGACCTTACCCTGAGATAGAAAAAAAAATATTGACGTATACCAAATTTGAAGTGAACCGGTTAATCCTGTCGAAAGTTATCGTGCACGCAAACCAGACAGACAGACGGACAGGCTGACGGACATTGCTCAAATAACTTAAAATGGCCCAAAACGGAAATATTCTTGCGGTCTCTAGGTCACTCCATCGATGTGTTACACTCTTGGCTCGCAGCAACTGATATATTGTCATCAGAAACGAAAAAGATCCAATCATCATACTTGAAAATTTTAGAAGAAAAAAAAATAAAATGAAAAATGTTGTTGTTAGAAAAACGGGATTTTCAGGATAGTACCTAAACATAATGATGCATATATAAATTCACACAAACATATTTTTTTTATTTTTGTCTATAGACTTATATCCTTACAGACTATTTACAATATATACACTATTCTATTTAAATCCATTTTAGCTTAAAACCAGTAAGGAAAGGCTAAAGTCGGGCAGTGCCGACTATATAATACCCTACACCACTCTCGTAATATTGAATAACTCTGATATATAAATTTTGTAATTCACGTATAAATTGTTTACATAAATTTACTTTTGGGACATTTTATACTTAAATAATACCCTGTACCACAGTGTGGTGTAGGGTATAAAAACGATTGGATCTAAAGAGCCAAATCGGATGAAACATATATATGGGAGCTATAGCTAAATCTTTACCGATTTTCTTCAAATACGGCAATGTTGGTTCATGAATCAAGAAACTCTACCATTCTAAATTTCAAAACGATTGGATGTAAAATATAGCTTCTATAGAACTAAAGGGCCAAATCGGACGAAACATATATATGGGAGCTATAGCTAAATCTTAACCGATTTTCTTCAAATTCGGCAATGTTGGTTCATAGATCAAGAAACTCTACCATTCTAAATTTCAAAACGATCGGTTGTAAAATACAGCTTCTATAGGACTAAAGGGCCAAATCGGACGAAAAATATATATGGGAGCTATATCTAAATCTGAACCGATTTTAACTAATTTCAATATCGATCTTAACAGCCGCGAAATACTCTAAACTGCAAAATTTCAGAACGATCGGAGTGAAATTGCGACCTGTAGTCGACGAACAACTTTACATGGACAGACGGACGGACGGACGGACATCGTTAAATCGACACAGCTAGTGATTCTGAGTCGATCGGTATACTTTAAGGTGGGTCTAGCTGTGTTATTTTCAGGTGTTACAAACATCTGCCGTGAAACAAACTTATAATACCCTGTACAACAGTGTGGTGTAGGGTATAAATATGTTATGATGATTTCATTACATTGCAAGGAACTAAGAATTCAAAAGTATCGTTATTTTTATACCCTACACCACACTGTGGTACAGGGTATTATAAGTTTGTTGGTACAATGACCAATGTATGATTCTTTAAAGCTTTTCAGATCCAATGAGGACAAAGGGGTATCGAGTTTACAACTTATAATACCCTACACCACACTGTGGTACAGGGTATTATAAGTTTGTTGGTACAATGACCAATGTATGATTCTTTAAAGCTTTTCAGAACCAATGAGGACAAAGGGGTATCGAGTTATGCTAAAATAGATGGTTAAGTCGTTATTAGAATAAATGGGTCTCGAGTTATGCTAAAATATATGGTTATGTCGTTATTTTTTAGATATTTATATTTATTTTGATAGATAAACATGTTCCATACCACTGAAAGAGCAAAAAGCACTTACAGGAAAGGACCTAAAATAAAAACATGGGTTTTTACAAAAATGCCAAAACAAGTTATAAATTCGCAAAAAAAAAATCATAAAAAAATATGTTCGCAAATTTTTTTATTTCCTTGAGAAATTTAAGAATAAACAATTGAAAACACTTTGGGCAAAATTTTCTAAATACAATTCTAAATACAGGAACGTTTGACCAAAATGTCAATATTATTCAACACACACCAATTCGGACAGTCCTTGATCGATCTCGAATTGAAATTTTATGTCATAACTACAATCCAATAGAACTCAACATGATGCAAGTTTCATCCCGATCAGAAGACATCGCTTTTAAAAATTGATTCACTTGACATAAAATCCCCCATAAACGTATATAGTAAACTTTTATGAATCACACGAAAGTTTCACTCTTAAACGCTTGTTCACCCCAGGTGGCCAATTTTGAGGCTCCGCTCCGGTATAGTATAGGGCCTCAATTTAAAACATAACTTCTCTAATACCTCTTCTACAAGCATGTCTAGCTTTGTCGCAATCGGTTGTCTGGTCAAGAAAAGTCCGAATTATTTTCCTTTTTGTTTTAATTCCTCCCACTGTGCGCTGTTCCAATGAGATCGTGTTCCACACAAAGTGCGAATGTTTGCTCTTTCGAAAAATTTTCATCTTTGCTAATTCTTTATTTTTAAAAATAAACTTACATTTGTACTACCTATATCCGCATTTTGAATGTAAGCGATATATACTAAACATTTTGAACAGATAGTGTTAAACAATCTGACGGACAGTTGATTAATTCGGATGTTATTTCCTCTTTTTGCAATTGTTTCATAATTTTTCTATTTGTTGTTTGTTTTTCCATTTAAATGCCAAATGAGAACAGACTTATCCCAAACTTATATCTAACAATGTTCGTACTCTGAAAAATACAATATCTTTACATAATAACTGATTTCACTTAAGATTAAATATCTCTCAAAAAAGTAGAAAAAACAATACATAATACATTTTAGGCAAGCCTATTTTAATATGTATTACATATAAGGAATCGAATCCCTAGGAACAATGGCCTGAGGTGGAGGGGGAAGGAAGGGAATAAAATGGAACAAAACATCTAAATATGGAAGTAGATTTCATGTATCCTGGCATTATCATCGTGTATGGCTTGGCTGACTGTATATATATTGCTGATATCCTACACACATCCTCGTTTGAATTGTTTTCCACAAATGCTCTAATGCTATTCTGGCCTCACAACAAACTTATGGCAGGGAATAGGAAGAGCGAAGAGCCAAAAGGGTACCAGCTTGTTAAGCGCCCATTGCTTGCAACATGAAAATATGTTGCAACTACGTTTGCTGCTGTTGCATATGTAAAACAAAGATAAAACACTAAGATGGACGGACAGATAGATATTCTGGCAGTCTTACATAGTACATTGAGATGAGATGAAGATTTTGGCATAATTGTTTTAAAGTTGCTGCTGTTTAACACACAACATACACACACACGCTTTTAGTCAGACAAGCCGAGATCTGAAAAAACAAGTCCAACTTTGAAACACTTCCACAAAATGCAAAAGATTATCATGTGCCAAATGTTTTTAAGAGTCCATTTAGGGAGCACAAGGAAATAAAAAAACAGTCGACCAAAAAAGGGGCATCTGCAGCAGCCGAAGCCGAAGTAGAAGCAGAAGCATCACAGACAAATGTATCTTTTTGTTGAATTTTAATAAAACATGGAAATCCAACACAGGATCCCCAAATAGTAGCAGGGCACAAGCTAACCGACCGACCGACGGGAGTGGCAACGAGAATACACGGAGAGAAATTTCTAGAAATAATAGAGGGAAAGAAGGAAATTGTTAATAACGAGACTACAGCGCCATCATCGGATCCAGATACAGATACGCATATTCAAATTGATAACATTAATGTGTTAAAAAAAACATCAAACGGTCAAGCCGTTTAGAAGTCACTCTAGTCCAGCCGACGAATCTAAAATTCTACACAAAAATATACAAGAAACATTTTAATATAAACTCAATAAAATTGCCATCACGGTTCCATTTAAAGTTTTTCATAGTCTGTTCATAATAGTTTCACCCTTGAGTACCAAAAAACCGAGGGCATGAATTGAAATTTTTTCAAGATATTTAATGGTTAAGGATATTTTCCATATTTTCACATCCTTCCATCAAGAGGACATAAACATTTCATTCCACAGCATTAAAGAAGAGTAGCAGAGCTTTTCATTGGTATTAATATCTACAAAATACGTGAATCGGTTAAGAAGATATGGCTAATTTAAAAAATATTAATAGTGAGAAAAATCTCTGCGATACAGCCAGGAAAATAATTGGTTGGAATTCGATTGCAACAATAAAAAAATAGTACTAGCAACAAAAAATAATTTCGCCTAAACCGTGAGTCGGTTGTATTAATATATAAATAGTTGAGACAACAATAATAACATGGATACGATCAAATAAAAATGCTTGCAACTAAATCGATGGTTGTATCGATCGAATTAAGATTGCTTTTCATTGACACTCGGTTAGTTGTGGTAACCAATTTTAAACTTTCATTATATTACCATATGATAGATTTTTGGTTGTGACAACCACTGTTTTATTCTTGACAACAGAAATTGTATCAATAGACCAACAATTATTATTGCAACGAATAATTGGTTACTACAACAGAAAAAATATTAATAAATAATCGTTTTTTGGTTATCCCAATAATTTCCCAAATTTAGATAAAAATGTGTGGAATGCAGAATATGTTATGCAAAATGTTTTACATAAATAAAAGCAACAATCATGAAATTGGAAGCACAGAGTTAAGCGATATTTGCATAAAAGATTTGTTTTTTTCTTCGTGTACAAAAATTTGTGTCAAATAAAGGGTCCACCAAATAACTTTTTTTTTTTGAAAATGCTATAAAAAACTACTGAAAACGCATTGGATGGTCAGTTGGCTTCAACTCATGAGACAATTGGACCAAGGTCTTTATGCAAAATTCGTCTCAATGATGTCTCCGAAATGTTCAATTGTTGAGAACGACGGTGAATTGATGTTGATGGCGCTTCACGCACACTTTCTGCCACAGCAGCAATATTCTCGGGTGTACGCACTGTTTTTGGCTTTTCACGCTTTGGTTTATCGATGAGGATGCCAGTTTCTTTCACTTTTTTCACAAGATAACGAACATACGGAGCTGACAGTGCTTCTCTTCTTCCAAAATCCGTACGCAATTTTCGCACACATTCTGCAACATTACCATGATTTTCAAAGTAATGTCGCAATATTCGCAATATGCACATATTCGTTCAGCGGAAGGGTAAAACTTATTATCTGTCAAATCAGACATGAGCTAAGTGTTACCATTCACGAAATAAGCACTAGTTAAAAAAAAAACGTTTCCACATCTCATAATGAATTTGTAATATGGGATTTTTAATTTTGTTGTGAACTGTTTGGTTTTTTGTTCAATAAATAAAATAAAAATTAATGAAAACTGTTTTTAATTAATTGTCGGTAGTATATGACTGACAAATTGTCAGAACAACCAATTTTTTAAAACAGTTGGTTGTGGCAACATACAAAAGATAATTTTAGCTACCATTTTCGTAGTTGGTACAACCAAAAATGATTGTTGTCAACATGGAAGCAGAAGAAGAAGAACCACAACCAAAATGTTGGGTGTCCTGATGGAATCGCATGATAGTAGACAGAACTACCAAAATTCGGTTGGCAAATAATTCGGTTGAGGCAACCAAACTGTATTCTGTCTGTAGATTACTTTGGAGGTCTGTACCACAAAAACTACAATGAATTTTGAAGAACTATGAAATCCAAACAAGACCCCGATATTCCGGGTCCGACATGTATGGATAGGATATGACTGGAAGATACTGAGAAAATTCGTCTCCAGTGTAGATTTTCTGTAACTCGTGAGGTATACAAATATCTTAAATAAGGAGCACACAATAGGCCGAACCACTGAATTAAGTGTATGTCCATGGACATGAGAGTTTTAAACGTCTCCTCTCTTCAACCTTACCTATAAACGCCATAAAATTCATACACATTTGTAAAATCATTGTGACAAATGTGATTAACACCAAAAATGTGGAATTTTCCATGGAGTGGGAGTGCTCCTGGATACACATTTCCCGGGCAACTATGAAGAGGCATTGAATACTTCAGTTGGGGATTCCCTTGAAGTGCAGCCATCAGAGGTTGCGATATTGTAACCGAATCTAGAATTCTTTAGGATATCAAAAGCTTTAAACCTTTTAAGTCGCCAGGACACCAGACAAAGTCTCGCCGGCGGAGCTACAAACAGTGGCTGGTACAATTGCTCCCTGGCTCTGAGAGATGTCTACATGTTGTATCAATCAAGCATACATACCAACAAAATGAAGAGAAACCAATGTTGTTTTCATTTCAAAAGCGGGAAATCCCTCCCACACTGGAGCTAAGGATTTCCGTCCAATTAGTCTATCGTCATTTCTCCTTAAAACTGTAGAGAGATTAAAAGATAGTTACCTTAGGACTAAAATTTATCACAGGCTACTGTTCAATCAACAGCATGCCTACAGCAAGGGCAAATTCCCCGAAAACGAACTGCATTATCTAGTCAGCTTTATTGAAGGATCCGTCTCTGTTAAGGCTTTTCTTAGATATAGAAGTTTACGAAGGTTCATTCAAAACCTTCTAATTAAGAGACACATTTCTGTTAGTTTAGGGTCAACTGACCTCCATAGTTTTGTCAGCAGAAGAACGCCCCAAAGGGGTGTATTGTCGTCTGGTCAATATCTGTGCAGAAATGGGTTTGATTCCCACCAGAGGCTCTGGTCTGTCGCTGCAAAATCTAGCCACATGGTCTTTGTAACCCGGCTTTTCCATGGACTGTGAAATTAAAATATAAAATTTATTTTGTATTTTAATTCATATAAATAAATAAATATTTTCAAAAAGTGCCCTTGATTGTCGCAGATCTCTTCAATTCAATATTCACCCGATATGGCTGCAATGCCACAGGGATTTACCAGGGCAGAACTGCAAGGCAGATGAAATTGCAAGACTAGGAACTAGATTACACGCACCAGGGGACCTGCAACATGTGTGATCGTGCACTTTTGGACAATTAACAGATGGTCGCTAGTCAGGAACTGCATACATTCCAGGCTGATGTGGCCCAGATTAGAATCAAAACTCACCAAAACTCTGCTGATGTCGAGAACGGACATCTCGCTTATCGTGTCTGTCATGACAGATCACTGTCTTATTGGTCGGCACGCAGAGAGATTAAAGGTCTTGCATAATGATCTTTGCAGAAGCTGTGGCCACATAGAGGAGGGGGAATCAATAGAACACCTTCTTTGTCTGTGTCCCGCTCTCTCCAGAAGGCGGCATACAACCTTGGGCTCTTATTACTTTGAGGAGTTTGCTAACTTTGCTGATGTTGGAATCCGCCAACTTTTGAGCTTTTTAAAGCAATCAAATTGGTTCAACGGGAGGGGCTAGGGATAACTTAGTTTTCCCTTACGTCCCTGTGCTAACACAGTGGACTGGATAGTCTAAGTGAGTCTGATTTACAGACTGCCACTCTTAACCTAAACTATGTTAGTCAGAAAAGACACCAAAGCCCACTTGGTTCTTAAGTTTGAAAACGTCTGTATAGAAGTTCAGGAATCTCCTATATCCCGGTCATTCTAGACATAATGCCTCCATACATTGTTCATTATATTACGTCTGAAAAATTTTTTTAATAAGAAGTATCTCACTCCTATACCTGATAGATCATTTCAGATTCGTAAACATCTATCCAGATAGTAGAGCCAGTTAAACAGCCAAGTTGGCTTTAGTGGGTTTTCTAAGGAACTTGAACTATCCATAGCAAAAAGACTACATGTTAACTGTAGTGATTATGCATAAATCTTAGCTATTAGAGAGGAAGCCGGATGAATGAGACTGTAAGAATGATCTTACTACAGTCGGCATCAATATTTCCCTGAATTCAGAAACTGCCTCGACTGTCGCAGATCTCTTAACGAAATGACTGAAGAGTTCAATATTCACATGATATGGCGCACATCACAGACACTTATCAGGGAACTGTTAAGCAGATTAACTACCATACACGCTCCAGGGTATCTGGTATATGTTGCCATGCCAGTACGTATGTTTTTCCTTACGTCACTAGTGCAAATTCCAACGCCGTCAAATCGCAAATCAGAGAATGTCAATGGACTTAACAGAACTGCTGATAACATGATTACGGAATTTCGAGCGCAAAAGGCACAAAATCCTGCTGAAACCAAAAATCGTCTTAATACATGTCTTTAATTTCCGGCCATGGTTTATCTTGCAACTGTAGCACTCACGGTTAAACGAAATTGCGTTTCCTGCAGCATTTTCCAAAAAAAAGGGCCAATGTTGCCACCGCTACAAAATCCCCAGCAAAGTTTCGCTTTCTGAGGATAAACTTGGGCTGATACGGCCCATTTTCAATAGGAATCGTCCCCAATCGTCAACATTGCTTGTCCATTTTCGTAAAGATAGGATCATACTTGGGACCTGCAACTGCAATAAAAGTATACATATATGCATAGACGGAAATATCAAAATCTACTCAAAAAGTGGTTGGTATAAGAAATAAAGGGGTAACATTATTTCTCACAAATATTTACATTTACATTTCACCGCTCAAACATATTTAATTTCCTAAAAATTTTTCCCTGTGTCTGACCGAGACTCGGTGTGCATCAAAGGATGATAAAACGTACGGTAGCATGAGGAGCAGGGTGACAGAATAGTTTGGCAAGGCAAAGAAGCAGAAGGAATCTTTAATTGAAAATGAAGGATTAAATTTTAATGCAATTAATTTTAATTTTTTCCCACTCCTTTTTACACTCCGTTGTTGGTTGGATTGGTCGGGTTGAATGGTTGTGAATTGACAATTTGAGGGTTTGTCGGTTTTTGTGCCACTTCAGCACATTTTTCATTCTCCTCATAGCTTGCCAAGGCACAAATGCTTTGCTGTGTTCTTTGGAACGTGGACGACGCCGACGATGACAATGATGGGTAACGGCGACGGGCTGACACAATATTTTGATTTGTACAAATAGAGGGTTAATGTTTCAGCTCTTGTGATTGTTGTAAATGGTTTAAACCCATTTTTTATTGTTGTCGGATTTTGTCATTGGCGCAACGGTCGCTGCCCGACTGCCACAAAGAGCACAAGAAAAACTTATAAACCATTTGGATTACATTATAATAAAAGCATTATCAAAAGTTTTAACAAGATCGTAACATATGATACAGTTTTTCTTACCCTTAACTTATGGCCAAAAAACGGTCGTTACAAAGAAGTAGTAGAAGGGCGGACGGCAGCCAATAAGTGATGTGATACAATATGATATGATACGATACAATACATATTAGCAGTGAACACAATTGACACTAACAACATTTGTTGTATTAAAATTGGAAAAGAGAAACCCACCAATGAACCAAATCACACAAAGATGAACGGATAGGAGGCACAGTGTTTTTTCTGGTAAATTGGTTTGTTATGAGAAATGTATTCTTCTATCTAAGTTCTTTCATTTTAACACTAGATGAAGGGCTCAGCGATCTACACATTTTGCATTAATAAGGCCTACATACCCACTAAATGAAGAGAAACCAAGGTTGGTTTCATCCCAAAAGCGGGAAAGCCGTCCCATACTGCAGCTAAGGATTTCCGGCCAATCAGTCTATCGTAATTTCTTTATAAAACTATGGAGAGATTTATAGTTACCTTGTGACTAAAATTGATCACAGGCTACAGTCCAATCAACAGCATACCTACAGCAAGGGCAAGTCCACCGAAACCGCCATACATGATCTAGTCAGCTTTATTGGCAGATTCCTCTCTGTTAAGGAATATACCATGGTAGCCTTCGTGGCTGGCCTTCAGACACATAAATCCAGCCGCGTTATTTACGGCTTAAGAAACCCTGGGGGTCGATAGCAGTATGCGTAGTTTTATTCATAACCTTCTGAATAAGAAACGTATTTCAGCTAGCTTAGAGTCAACTGACCTCCATAGATTTGTCAGACCTCCAATATTCAGCTTTCTCCGCTGATGATGGCTATCGGAGTTGTTGCCTATGCAGATGACGTGAGAAGAGAGAAGTTTCCAAGTACTCTTAGAGACATCTTGCAGCAGGCCATTCACACAACCACAAGATGATCTTCCACCCGATAATGGTCTAACACCATGACCCGACCAAGACGGAACTAATTCTTTTCACCAGGTGAAATAAGGTACCAATAGTTGCACCTGTCTCCTTTGGGGGTATTGAAATATCCTTATCTGAAAGCGTAAAATACTTAGGTATTTTACTAGAATGGAAGTTGTTCTTCAAACCCTCTTAAAAGGGCAATGAGGGATTTAAACCCGCGTATAGTTTATTGGTTGTATTCGGCAGTAGTCAGACCGATAATGCTGTACGGCATTGTCGTCTGTTGGACAGCTCTGCAGAAATCCACCTTCTGCGCGATATTAAACAAAGTTCAGCGAATGTCTGATATATGTATCACTGGTGCGCTGTGAACGACATCAACTGAGGCACTAAATGTTGTACTATATTTAATGTCGCTAGATATTATATCAGTTCAATATGCCGCATTAGACTTAGGGAACTGTCCCTATGGCCAGGAAATGGCTACGGACATAGTGTAATTCTAGACACAATGCCTGACCTTCTGTGCACTGTAGATTACACTATGACTGTACGACTCTTTGACAAGAAGTATATCACTCTAATACCTGATAGATTAGAATGGAAAGGTCGTATCCCACTTTCAAACTCAACACCCACGTGAGCTTTGGTGTCTTTTCTGAAGAACTTAAGCTGTCCATTTTTAAAAAGACTGTCAGATAACTATAGTGTTTACCATGCAGAAATCTATTAGAGATGTAGCAGCATGACTTAATATAAATGTTCTGAAGATATAAATATTATTATATAAATATTATTATTATTTTATAATATTCATGTTGCTATCAAGTTCCTGGATGTTGTATTCCTGAATTTTAAAACTACCTTCGACTGTCGCAGATCTCTTAGCGGAATAGCTGAACAGTTCAATATTCACCTGATATAGGTGCCGGACCGCAGGGGCATAGCAGGGAACTGCCAAGCAGATGATCCTGCAAGACTATGAATTACCTTACACGCTCCAGGGGAACTGGAAAATGTGGGCCTGCCTCTAGCGACATGCAAGCTATTCTTGGGAGATATTGCCCTTACACCAACAAACAACAAACAGGCAATCACTGTCAAGATCTACCTACATTCCAGGCTAAAGTGGCCCTGCCTAAACTCTAAAACAATAATGCGATTGGAAAATTTTCTAATTGTACCATAATGAACAAGATATTGTACCAAGAGCACCACCTACACACTACCAAATCGGAATAAAACTTGCACCCAGTTTAGTCCTATTACATGGTAGTTATGACACAAAATTTCAACAAGATCAGTTGAAACTGTCTGAGTTGAGGGTATTAATATTGACATTACAGTCAAACGGTCCTTTTTTCATGCATATAACTATTATCTTTAGGACAACTCGAGAAACATTTTATCCTAATTGGTTCGGAAGGCTTTAAAAAATCCCACATTAAGTAATCTTCTTCTGAGGTAATTTTTACATCTCATCAGCGGTTTCAATGAGATCTTACAAAATATTCCGAAAACATCAATATTTTAGAAAATTTTAATATTTTTTTAATTAAAACCATTTTAAAAATTACGAAAATTTCACATTTATTATTTTATCGTAATTATATTCAACGACCTCCAACTAATAAGAGATCCCTCACTAATCAACTGATGAAGGTTCAGAGAACTGCCTTATCATCAGCGTGAATGAATAATATATATATATTCCTTGAACTCCTATTGGGAGCATAGGGCGTCAATCAGTGCGGTACGCCATCGGACCCTGTTGTGGGCCAAGTATCGTGCCTCGTTCCAAGATAAACTAATGGATCGAGGTCTGCCACCTCGTCGGCCCTCTTGTTGGAAGGGGCCATGGTCCAAATACCTCGCAGTGATGCCAGATCAGTAGACCTGTATGAGGTAGCTCTGAGTCGAGTATGTGAGATCTGGCCGGGCGCCCATCTGGATGTTGTCGAAAAAAATAACATCCCTAGTCATCCCAGAGCTGTCACCTGGCGCCCTACTGTCCACATGCCAGCTTTGGCTTAGGCAAGCAATACCTGTAGGGTAGCTAGACAAATCTAGCCAAGACACTACTTTAAAATATCAAAATACACGTATGTATCTTCTCGCATTATGGAGGAAAAGACTGTCTACGTTAATGTCAATGTTCTGACGGGACACTGCCTGATCGGTGAACACGGCAGAAGGTTCGAAATTTAATACAATGACTTCTGCAGAAGGTATGGCACCAAAAACAATTCCAATCAAACATTTTAAAGTAATGATACCTAGCCATGAAGACTAGGCGTCAAATAGCGACATAGAAGCCAATAAAATCTCAGTCTTCACGGACGAATAAAAAATGGAGACGGGCACAGGATATGGAAAAACTAAATCTCAGAATCTCCAACAGACTTCCAGATGAATGTACGGTCTTCCAGCAGAGATTTATGCCATTAACATTGCTGCGAAACAGATTTTGGAACTGGATATTTCTCCAACAAAATTCAATATCTACGTCGACAGTAGGGCAGCTCTCAAGGCCTTAGACTCAAGAATCATCAAATCAAACTGCATTATGGACTGCTTTCTTAAACCCATATTCAGGCGCAAGAAATCATGTTCTGCTGGGTGCCAGGACGTAGCAACATCCAAGGCAACGAATTAGCGGACGAGTGTGCCAAGACAGGATCCGGTGCGCGAAAGGAAACCACGTAGCCCCTTGGCCTGTTGATTTTATCTGTTATGCCTATGATTTCCAGGATTGAGCCACGTCTCTTTTCCCAAGATCCGTATGCCTCTTTTGCCGAGATCCTGAGAACCCGGACTTTGTTGCTCGCCAACCAGGGTTCCTGTATTAGGTCCACGTCAATCTTTTCGTTCCTCATTACTCTCAACAGCTCGTCCGACGCTGCTTCAGAATGGTGTAGATTTAATATTTGAAATTGATTTTATTCGACCTATTCATATTAATTAATAGCCAATAGATAGTCAAGCTCGAGGTCATAATTTTATTGGTATTAAAACATTTTATTTAATTTCAATCGTTTAAATTGCTTCATCAGGGAAAAATAGAAAAAACAACAACACAATTTAAAAACTTATTCTACCGTAGTTTCACCATCAACGTCTAAGGTTAAAATTACACCTGTATACTTATTTGCACCACTTCCTTGCCGCCGGCGTTGCTGTCTTGTTCTTCCTCGTCGAGGTCGAAAGTCCGGATTCTGTTTAGTCCGAGAGAGATCCTTTCCGTCTGCATTATCTCTCTCGTCCTCTGACAATCTTACAATCCCCAGCTTGCAGGCTCTTATTCTGCCTTTGACGAGGTCCAGAATAACCTTGCCGTCCAGTATTGGAGGTGCGACCCATACCTTTATAGTGGTCCAGTTGGTGGTTTGATCGATCGGTACAATGCTGATGCTTATGTTTAGCCAGAGTCCGCTCAGATTGTTGACGTATCCCGACAAGAACTCAAGAGTTCTAGGATTGCTGCATCCAACAATCTTCACGCCCTTATGCCATTTGGCCCGTCGAACTTCCGCAGAATACATTCTTCAACCATGACCCGCTTACCTTCTGGAGCCTGGGCGTCGCTTCAACGTTGTCTTTAGCCAGCGTTCAGTTCTTCTTTATGTCCCGAGGTACCTGCCGCCGCAGGCTGGTCTTCTCTTTTGTGGCTAGAAAAAATATTAATACCTACCAAATTTGAAGTCAATCGATTACTGCTGTCGAAAGTTATAGTGCGCAACAGACATACAGACAGACGGACAGGCTGACGGACATTGCCCAAAAGGTTTAAAATGACCCAAAACGGATTTCCGCCAAATATACTTGGGGTCGCTCAGGTCACTCCTTTGATGTGTTACACTTTTGGCCCGCATCATCTGATATATACCCTTGTTGACAATAGTGGAGAATCCAAACAGGGTTATGTTGAAATTCTCTTATTTCTACCAAAAGTGCTATTATTTACACATTTATCTATAGATTTTCTTGTTTTCTTCGTTATGCCTATTTTTCAAAAACTTTTTTTGCGATTTGTTATGTTTTTTTTGTGCCAACAAAAATCGATTATTTAACTTATGAACTTATGAATTAAAATAAAGAATCTTCTACATATATGCCCTTTACTACCACTGTCCTAATACACAGTTAAAACAAGCCCAAGACTGTAATTGATAGGAAGGAAGTGATAAAAAACTTACATTATAAAACTTTTTTATGCATGACTTTTTTCCGCCCGCCCGATACAATGAAATTGTTCGTAAAAAAATAGACCCCATCAATGGTTAAGGGCGCATCAAAAAATACTCGTATTGGCAATGGCAAAAAGACAACGAACGAACTGTAATGTTAGGGGTAGTTGAACATCCGGTTTATTGTTTGAGTCCTTTTATTGCAATGCCAATGATGATGGCGCAATTGAGATGGTGGCAGTGGTAGTGGCGATGTTGATAGAAGGTGGAGTTCGAACGGAAGACGGTTTGTAATAGATACGATTATAAGCCGTTAATCTAAGTTAAAATATCTGTCTCCTCACTCTTTTAAAAATATAATTCATTTTTGGTTTGATTCGAATGTGTGTGTGCATGTGTATGCAACTGAAACGGGCTTATCAGGAGCAAGCATCAGCTGCAACAATAAACTCCACAGCTAAAAAAGAAGGAAAAAACACGCAAAGTACTTACACTCGCACATGTTGAACTCATTTACACGGCGAGGACGAAGAAGGACTATGACGATTACGGCGTCGACGATGACGACAACGGAAATGATGCACTGCCAGCATTGCTACCAACAACAACAACAAAAGAATACGCAGTCAAGGAAAAATCCCCTATTGTGTGGAAAATCTCATGTATTTGTTGCACTGACTGAGTGGTTGGTCGGACGGTTGCTTGGTTGACTCCAACAAAGTATGTTCGGGGAAAAAAAGACAAATTTAATTTTTCAGACAGAATGAGGTCATATGACAGCAGCCAACTCGGCAGCGCTCAGCTCAACTCAACTCAGTTGGGATGTAAAAAAGATCTATGCAAACACTGAGACAGTTAGACAGACAGATGGGCGGACGGACGGACAGCAAAGGACAAATGGACCGAGTGACTGCCACTACTGGCACATTCCACATTCGCTACCATTCACAATTCACCACAATTGTTAGTTTTTCAATGGGTAAACGCCATATCGCCACATCATCTGAGAAACGAGTCCGGGTTAGAGGCGACCTGTAAGGACTCACTGTGGGAGCGATTTCGAAAACATAGGAAAATAAATCTGCAAAAAAATTTGGGGGTCGTGGGTTCGATTCCCACCAGAGGCTCTTGTCTGTCGCTGCAAAGTTGAGCCATATGGTCTTTGTAACCCGGCCTTTCCCTGGACCTTAAAATTAGAATATATATTTACTATGAATTACAATATATAAATAAATAAATAAATCTGTAAATTCTAACACTCTGAAAAAAGAAAGCTTCCGTAGCATAATGCCGGTATTTTGTTTCCAAATAAACTAAAATAGGCCCTTCATACCACCGCAGTATGAACTCCCTAGAATGGTTTTAGTGTGAACCCAATCAAGATTTTTTTCAGAGAAATGCCGCTCTTGTCAGGAAATGGCTGCAGACATGGTGCCATTAAAGACACAATGCCTGACCTTCCAGGCGCTGTTGATTACACTATGTCTGTAGCTGACTCTTATACCTGACAGATCAGAATGGAATGGCCGCATCACAGATTTCTCAACTTCTAGGTATACAGACCAAGTGGGCTTTGGAGATTTTCTAAAGGAATGTTAATTGCAAAATGCCTGACTGAACAGTCCAGTAATTTCCAGTCGCGAATTTAAGTTTTCAGAGAAATATGAAGATCGGCCATTAAATAAAACCAGTAAGAAAAGGCTAAAGTCGGGCGGGGCCGACTATATCATACCCAACACCACTCTCGTAATATTGAATAACACTGAAATATAAATGTTGTAATATTATTTATCTCTAAACTCTATCATACTAAATTACAAAAATACATGTAAAATACAGATTCTACAGGAATAAAGAGACACTCAACAATTCTAAATATCAAAACGATTGGATGTAAAATACAGCATCTATAGGACTAAAGGGTCAAATCGGCAATGTTGGTCCATGGATCAAGAAACTCTACCATTCTAAATTTCAAAACGATTGGATGTAAAATACAGCTTTTATAGGACTAAAGGGCCAAATCGGACGAAACATATATATGGGAGCTATAGCTAAATCTTAACCGATTTTCTTCAAATTCGGCAGTGTTGGTTCATGGATCAAGAAACTCTACCATTCTAAATTTCAAAATGATTGGATGTAAAATACAGCTTCTACAGGACTAAAGGGCCAAATCGGACGAAACATTTATATGGGAGCTATAGCTAAATCTTAACCGATTTTCTTCAAATTCGGTAGTGTTGGTTCATGGATCAATAAACTCTACCATTCTAAATTTCAAAACGATTGGATGTAAAATACAGCTTCTATAAAACTAAAGGGCCAAATCGGACGAAACATATATATGGGAGCTATAGCTACATCTTAACCGATTTTCTTCAAATTCGGTAGTGTTGGTTCATGGATCAAGAAACTCTACCATTCTAAATTTCAAAATGATTAGATGTAAAATACAGCTTCTTCAGGACTAAAGAGCAAAATCGGACGAAACATATATATGGGAGCTATAACTAAATCTTAACCGATTTTCTTAAAATTCGGCAATGTTGGTTCATGGATCAAGGAACTCTACTATTCTAAATTTCAAAATGATTGGATGTAAAATACAGCTTTTATAGGACTAAAGGGCCAAATCGGACGAAACATATATATGGGAGCTATAGCTAAATCTTAACCGATTTTCTTCAAATTCGGTAGTGTTGGTTCACGGATCAAGAAACTCTACCATTACAAATTTCAAAATGATTGGCTGTAAAATACAGCTTCTACAGGACTAAGAGCAAAATCGGACGAAACATATATATGGGAGCTTTAGCTAAATCTTAACCGATTTTCTTCAAATTCGGCAATGTTGGTTCATGGATCAACAAACTCTACCATTCTAAATTTCAAAATGATTGGATGTAAAATACAGCTTTTATAGGACTAAAGGGCCAAATCGGACGAAACATATATATGGGAGCTATAGCTAAATCTTAACTGATTTTCTTCAAATTCGGCAGTGTTGGTTCAAGGATCAAGAAACTCTACCATTCTAAATTTCAAAATGATTGGATGTAAAATACAGCTTCTACAGGACTAAAGGGCCAAATCGGACGAAACATTTATATGGGAGCTATAGCTAAATCTTAACCGATTTTCTTCAAATTCGGTAGTGTTGGTTCATGGATCAATAAACTCTACCATTCTAAATTTCAAAACGATTAGATGTAAAATACAGCTTCTATAAAACTAAAGGGCCAAATCGGACGAAACATATATATGGGAGCTATAGCTACATCTTAACCGATTTTCTTCAAATTCGGTAGTGTTGGTTCATGGATCAAGAAACTCTACCATTCTAAATTTCAAAATGATTAGATGTAAAATACAGCTTCTTCAGGACTAAAGAGCAAAATCGGACGAAACATATATATGGGAGCTATAACTAAATCTTAACCGATTTTCTTAAAATTCGGCAATGTTGGTTCATGGATCAAGAAACTCTACCATTCTAAATTTCAAAATGATTGGATGTAAAATACAGCTTTTATAGGACTAAAGGGCCAAATCGGACGAAACATATATATGGGAGCTATAGCTAAATCTTAACCGATTTTCTTCAAATTCGGTAGTGTTGGTTCACGGATCAAGAAACTCTACCATTATAAATTTCAAAATAATTGGCTGTACAATACAGCTTCTACAGGACTAAAGAGCAAAATCGGACGAAATATATATATGGGAGCTTTAGCTAAATCTTAACCGATTTTCTTCAAATTCGGCAATGTTGGTTCATGGATCAACAAACTCTACCATTCTAAATTTCAAAATGATTGGATGTAAAATACAGCTTTTATAGGACTAAAGGGCCAAATCGGACGAAACATATATATGGGAGCTATAGCTAAATCTTAACCGATTTTCTTCAAATTCGGCAGTGTTGGTTCATGGATCAAGGAACTCTACCATTCTAAATTTCAAAATGATTGGATGTAAAATACAGCTTCTACAGGACTAAAGAGCCAAATCGGATGAATCATATATATGGGAGCTATGCTAAATCTTAACCGATTTTCTTCAAATTCGGCAATGTTGTTTCATGGATCAAGAAACTCTACCATTCTAAATTTCAAAACGATCGGATGTAAAATACAGCTTCTATAGGACTAAAGAGCCAAATCGGACGAAATATATATATGGGAGCTATAGCTAAATATTATCCGATTTTCTTCAAATTCGGTAGTGTTGGTTCATGGATCCAGAAACTCTACCATTCTAAATTTCAAAATATGTAAAATACAGCTTCTACAGGACTAAAGAGCAAAATCGGACGAAACATATATATGGGAGCTTTAGCTAAATCTTAACCGATTTTCTTCAAATTCGGCAATGTTGGTTCATGGATCAACAAACTCTACCATTCTAAATTTCAAAATGATTGGATGTAAAATACAGCTTTTATAGGACTAAAGGGCCAAATCGGACGAAACATATATATGGGAGCTATAGCTAAATCTTAACCGATTTTCTTCAAATTCGGTAGTGTTGGTTCACGGATCAAGAAACTCTACCATTATAAATTTCAAAATGATTGGCTGTAAAATACAGCTTCTACAGGACTAAAGAGCAAAATCGGACGAAACATATACATGGGAGCTATATCTAAATCTGAACCGATTTCAACCAAATTCAATAGCGATCTTAACAGCTGCGAAATACTCTAAACTGCAAAATTTCAGAACGATCGGAGTGAAATTGCGACCTGTAGTCAACGAACAACTTTACATGGACAGACGGACGGACGGACGGACAGAAATGCTTAAATCGACTCAGCTAGTGATTCTGAGTCGATCGGTATACTTTAAGGTGGGTCTAGCTGTGTTATTTTCAGGTGTTACAAACATCTGCCGTGAAACAAATTTATAATACCCTGTACCACAGTGTGGTGTAGGGTATAAAAATAAATTTATCTTGTTAGATAATCATTATAGACATGTAACTCGGTCAAGTCTTTTCTGAAATTGAATTTTTTCAATTTTTGGCAACAATTGGAAGTGCAAAATTAGATTTTTGCCACAAAAATCAACTAATTTGTTATTGTTAAATTAAAAAATTTTTAAAAATCCTCGTAGAAACTGTAAAGAGATAGTGTTGAAAATTTCAAAAGGATTCGTTCAGAAGTTTTTAAGTTATGAGGGACACCGTCCTTGAAAACATGGGTTGTGCGAAAAACACTTTAAACTTTTTCTGATGTACTGGGTCGTTTTGCTCCGATTTACCTAAAATGTTCACACAATATTCTATATAGGTTCTCAAGTCAGAAAAAAAAATTACAAAAAAAATTGAAAATCAAAGTTTATAAACGTTGATGAAAGTGTTAGCATGTGTTTGGATGATGCTTACTTGAAGTATTTTTCTGGAAAGATGTGTGTAATTCTCGTTGACAATAACTTCAGCTCTGATACATACACAGTATGTTCAAAAAAATTTGCAAATTTTGTATTTTTTCAAAAAGTATTTATTTATTAATGAATATCTATTTTGTCCCCTTTAAGGTAATTCCCCCTTGGGTATAATACACTTCTGCCAAAAGTTTTTTCCAATCCTCGAAGCACTTCAAATAATAATTTTTTGTGATCTTGTTTAGCTCCTCCTTCGATGTCGTCTTTATCTCCTCAATCGTGGCGTAGCGTCGTCCTTTCATGGGTCTTTTCAGATTTGGGAACAAAAAGTAGTCACAGGAGGCTAGGTCAGGGGAATACGGTGGCTGCGGCACCATTACTGTGTTGTTTTTGGCCAAATATTCGCGCACAAGCAACGATATGTGTGCAGGGGCGTTATCATGGTGCAAAAGCCAACTTTTGTTCTTCCACAAATCCGGGCGTTTTTGGCGGATTGCCACGCCCCTGCAATCAAAGAAAACTGTGAGCTCGTGCGTCCGGCACGCTGTTCGTCCTTCGCATCTTCTCGGCCCTCTAGGAACATTTTGTACCACCGATAAACGTTGCTTTGGTCCAAGGTAGCTTCACCATATGCCACAGTCAACATTCGGAATGCGTCAGCGCACTTTGTTTTGTTTTTAGCACAAAATTTGGTGCAGATTCTTTGATCCATTTTCTGAAATAGATACAAATCGAAGACAAGTTAAAAAACATCCAAGCACAACAGCTATCAAAAATTAACATTCAAAATGGCCGACCTTTTCAGCAGAAGTAAGGGACATGAGTACCAACATAAAGCTACAAAAATATCAAAAATCAAATACACATAGCCCGCGGAAATTAAAAATTCGCAATATGTTTTGAACATACCTCGTATATGTAATGTCACTGAAATTGGCTTGTGTTTTAATGAACGGCAAATTTACTTCCATTTCTCCGAAATTCCCCCATTGTGCTAGTGTTTCTCATGCATCTATCTATATAAACTTCTCAAATGAAATGTGGTGAAGTCATCCGCCAAACCAAAGACAACCGAAAAATGTATCGCTTTTTTCCCGGGTTTCACTATAATGATGGTATCTATTTCAGTGCTGTTTTTTCGTGTCCTGTGCGCACAAAAAGGGATTGGGAATGTGGGCGGAGTGGGTTGGTAATATATCCTGGCATGCGTTGCCCATTCTTTATGTCACTGGGATTAGCATCATTGCAACATGTGCCACCACTGGGACAATGGGAGTGCGATTGGGAGTCACTGACACATGCAGCGGCAGCAGCAGCAATACACAATGATATTGTCGGTTTTGGTGTGGAGTGGTCGTGGTCGTGGGTGGAGCGGCGGGTGAGGTTGTGGGAAGGATATGAGGTAAAACATCAGCTGTTTATAGCTGTTTATGTCGGTGGCAGAGTGTTGAAAATTTGTGGCATCTTGCAACAGTGGCAGTGGCAACATCATCACCAAAAGTTTCAAATGTTTGCAAGTTTAGTGCTATCATTTGAGCCCTACATTATGCTCTAGGTGGAATGTTACACATTTTCCATGGTATTTTATGAGATATTGTGAAAATAGCATCGCCGTGAAATATACAGTTCAGATAATCTGAATTTCAGTTGACGACTACTGAACAATAAATGGTAATTCTGGCAGTCTAAACTTCAAGTGACGAAATTTGAATTTCAAGGGGTATTTCTGAACATTAATTGGTCTTTTATGAATTACACTTTGAAATTGTTTAGTATTGTTTGGAGTTTGTATTGTTGACCTTTTATTTTCTAATTTTTAAAGTTTTGTCTGGCTCGAGGTCATATATAAAATTAAAAACTGAAAACTGATGGTGTTGTTTCTATTATGTTTTATTTTTATTTATTTCCGATATTTCGATCGTCTTCGACGATCATCTTCAGGGATTTTCACTTAAAAAATAACAAAGAACATATATTATTTAAAGAAAAATTACAAAAATATATCACGATATTTACATTTAAACAAAACAAACGACTTGTTGCTAACACAGCATTGTTTCAACTAACTATTTTATTTTCTCGGTTTGTATTTTTCCACTAAGTTACGATAAATTTGTGCACAGTGGTCAGTGTCAGTCTTATAGTTCATTCTTACGTCAGTAGGTACATTAATTATGTGCAGCATTTCCAGAGTATATCTTTTCCTATAATTGTTCTCCTGTGTCAATATGTCAACGTCCTTGAAATTTGGCTCATGTCCCGTAAGAGTACAATGTGCTGCTAGAGCTGTTTTTTGTTCCAAAGCTTTATAACATGCTTTATGGTCAGATTTATGTCCTGAAATTCTAGTCTTTAATTTACTTTTTGTTGTGCCAACATATACCTTTTGGCATATGTTGGTCTTGTCCCCATTACATTTTATCTTATATACTAAGTTCGATTTGTCCTCCTTTTTAATTTTTCATTTTGTCCTACTGAAAAAGTTATTTACTGTATTGTTTGTTTTAAGCGCTTGTTGATATTTGTCCTTATTGTAAATGTTGGATTTGCAGAATCTCTCTGAAAAACCTGCGATGTATGTTGAGGTCTTGTATATCTTCGCCATGTCTTCTTTTGTTTCCATTATTTTTGTTGATTTCTCCTTCACGTGTCTTATGAAATCGTCAATAGTGTTTTTAGGAAAATCGTTAATTCTTAATATGTGTCGTATCTTGTGTTCATTATCTTTGTGATATGCTTCGTCACTAATGTTTAGGACTCCGCTGATGAAATTTGTAGCCGTGTTGATTTTTATTCGTCGGGGATGTTTAGAGTAGTAATTTATTAATCGTCCCGAAGCTGTTGGTTTTTGGTACCAATTTAATTTCAGCATGCCGCTTTGTCTATGGATTATTGAGTCACGATATGGCAACATGTTCTCCAATTCACATTCCATTCTAAACTGTAGTTGTCTATCGAAAGTGTTTAGAGTCTGTAATGTTGTGTCCACCTGAGTTCTCTTAACAATACAGAATATGTCATCTACATATTTGGTCAATATTCTGGGTTTGAGCGTCAGTTTTGATATTGAAGCGTCTAATAATTCCTCCATTATGATGTCTGCGATGATCGGAGATGCTGGTGATCCTATTGGTAGTCCTTTTCGTTGCTCGTACACTTTGTCGTCATAAATAAAATTCCTCGTGTCCTTTATACAAAAGACGGAACTAAGTAGAAAGGACAAACTCATACTAGGCACAGTGGGACAAAGGACTTATTAATATTAAGTGCTGACAAAGGGGGAAAACGGTTGCAATGTACAAAGATGACTACGACGTAAAAATGAATACAATATTACGAGATATATGCACATAAAAACGACTAAAAAGAGATCCAACGTCAGGCTTGCAGAGTAAGAACAACTCATTAGTAGAAAAATTATTCAATAAGAATATTATTAACTTGACGGATAAAAACAAATTGACATCAAAAACAGCAACGGCACCTAGAATATACGGTCTGCCAAAAATTCATAAAGATGGCACACCTTTGCGACCAATTTGCTCATCGATCAATTCTCCGGCTTATGGACTCTCGAAATACATAGTAAATATTTTAAAAAACTTGACGAAGGACTCCCAGTATAATGTGAAGGATGCAACAGAATTTAAATCAAGAATCAACAATATGCCTATAGAAGATGACGAAATTTTAATCTCCTTTGATGTAGTATCATTATTCCAGCATACCGGTAAACCTAGCTATACAAACTATAAAGGACAAATGGAACAAAATTGAACAATATACAAATATTCCAATGGATTTGTTTATACATATTTTGACATTTTGTATAAAGGACACGAGGAATTTTATTTATGACGACAAAGTCTACGAGCAAAGGACTACCAATGGGATCACCAGCATCTCCGATCATCGCAGACATCATAATGGAGGAATTATTAGACGCTTCAATATCAAAACTGACGCTCAAACCCAGAATATTGATCAAATATGTAGATGACATATTCTGTATTGTTAAGAGAACTCAGGTGGACACAACATTACAGACTCTAAACACTTTCGATAGACAACTACAGTTTACAATGGAATGTGAATTGGAGAACAAGTTGCCATATCTTGACTCAATAATCCATAGACAAAGCGGCATGCTGAAATTAAATTGGTACCAACAACCAACAGCTTCTGGACGATTAATAAATTACTACTCTAAACATCCATTTCATCAGCGGAGTCCTAAACATTAGTGACGAAGCATATCACAAAGATAATGAAGACAAGATACGACACATATTGAGAATTAACGATTTTCCTAAAAACTCTATTGACGATTTCATAAGACACGTGAAGGAGAAATCAACAAAAATAATGGAAACAAAAGAAGACATGGCGAAGATATTCAAGACCTCAACATACATCGCAGGTTTTTCAGAGAGATTCTGCAAATCCAACATTTACAATAAGGACAAATATCAACTAGCGCTTAAAACAAACAATACAGTAAATAACTTTTTCAGTAGGACACAATCAAAAATTAAAAAGGAGGACAAATCGAACTTAGTATATAAGATAAAATGTAATGGGGACAAGACGAACATATGCCAAAAGATATATGTTGGCACAACAAAAAGTAAATTAAAGACTAGAATTTCAGGACATAAATCTGACCATAAAGCAAGTTATAAACCTTTGGAGCAAAAAACAGCTCTAGCAGCACATTGTACTCTGACGGGACATGAGCCAAATTTCAAGGACGTTGACATATTGACACAGGAGAACAATTACAGGAAAAGATATACTCTGGAAATGCTGCACATAATTAATGTACCTACTGACGTAAGAATTAACTATAAGACTGTCACTGACCACTGTGCACAAATTTATCGTAACTTAGTGGAAAAATAAAAACCGAGAAAATAAAATAGTTAGTTGAAACAATGCTGTGTTAGCAACAAGTCGTTTGTTTTGTTTAAATGTAAATATCGTAATATATTTTTTAATTTTTCTTTAAATAATATATGTTCTTTGTTATTTTTTAAGTGAAAATCCCTGAAGACGATCGAAATATCGGAAATAAATAAAAATAAAACATAATAAAAACAACACCATCAGTTTTTAATTTTATATATGACCTCGAGCCAGACAAAACTTTAAAAATTGTTTAGTATTTTAATAATATTGAAGCGAATAAAACAATGCTTTTCGTGCTAATTTTCCTAAATATACAGGCAAATGTTCTACAGGGTTGCCCATATTCGACGGACCCATCTGGCAACGCCATAACTTTTGACAGAGATGTCAGATCGCTTAATGACATACCGCGTTTGAAGCGTCAGTCCAAGCAGATTTTTACCATGGAACAATACACGCCACGCGAGCGCTCTGAAATAGTTGAAATTTACATTCAACAGAAGAAGTCAATTGTGAAAACTCAACAATTATCAATTATCATGTCCGATGAAGCCCATTTCACATTGAATGGGACCGTAAATAAGCAAAATTGCCGTATTTACGCCACTGAAAATCCTCAGGAGATTCAAGAATTGCCTCTTCATGACGAAAAAGTCACAGTTTGGTGCGGCGTTAGTGCGAAAACGGTCATTGGGCCGTTTTTCTTCCAAAACGAAAATGGCCATGCTGTTACCATCAACCAGGAGCGTTATCGCGACATGATGACCAATTTTGTGATGCCAATTATTCGTCGAAAGCGTATGAGGCAGTTCTGGTTTCAACAAGACGGCGCTCCACCGCACACAAGTCGCATAACAATCGATTTTCTGAAGAATTTGATTCCGGGTTTGATGTCGAAAATTGGTGATTTGGACTGGCCACCGCGTTCGCCCGATTTGACGCCGCCTGACTTCTTCTTGTGGGGATATTTGAAGTCAAAGGTTTACGTTAACAAGCCAAGGACCGTAGAAGAGCTCAAGGACAACATTCGTGAAGAAATAGCCGCTATTCCGGCCGAAATGTTGGCGAAAACGATGGAAAATGCTGCAAAAAGGGCACAATACGCCATCAACGCCAGAGGCGGCCATTTGAGAGATATCATATTCAAAAATTGATGTAAACAAATCTACTTGGAACAAATTAAATGATTAAGATTGCCAACCGCCAAATTTTTATTTTTTTCTTTGATTTTTTTTAAAAAAACATGGGTCCGTCGAATATGGGCAACCCTGTACATACATGATTTTGTGCATTTTTAAAAATGTTTTTTTTTAATTTTCCTCCGAAACACGGAATATCTGCATTTGTAATTTAAACAAGTAAGAAAGTTTCAGTCGGGTAGACCGACTAAGGTATACCCTCACTTTGTGAGTAATGTAATATTGAATATTACACGAACTATTCTGTCAACAACGCCCATTTTTCCATGGACTGTAGGCAATACAAAAGCATAATACTGTACAAAATTGCAAGTATTTTTATACATTGTTATTAATGTTATAATATAAGCTGTTAACTTTTGATGCAAAATGTTGCATTTGTGTGGGAGGTGCCAAAAGGGACGTGGCGACTTCGCCCATTTTTCTCGAGTTCATAGCGACTAAAAACCTAATACTGTGTGTGGAATTTCAAAAGATTCGAATAAGTAGTATAGCACACGCTGAAAAAAAATCGCTCCTGTAATATATTGTCCCAAACATATTCGGCTTGAAACATATATATCTTTAGGACACACTATAAACATATAATATTTGGTAGACACAAAAATTATATATTTGGGAAGATGTTGTTCTAAACAAATCTTTGTTTACATCCCAATGTGTTTATTTTGGACTATTTTTTCCGAAACAAATATTTATTTTCATTTAAGTATTCAGAAAATATCTAAATTGTGTTAAATTTTCCAGTAATTCAAAGTTAATTTTTTCAAAAATTTTAACGTCTTAAATATAAAAAATAATAATAATTGAAATCATATTATCTTGGATCGAAATATATACTTGGAGGATTGACAACCAATGATGGCTTGGAATACTCAGAAATTTTAAATGATTGGTTTAAAACATAAGATATTGCCGCATTTGTTATAATAAATGGGAGGTTCAAACCAAAAAAAAAATTAAATTCGAAAAATTCAACAAAAGTTTCGAAAATCTTTTTTAAATAAAATATATTTGGAGAAATTCCTAAACAATCATTTTATTTGTATTCAAATACATATTTTATTTGAGAAATTTTGTTTGCAAATATTATATGTTGTAACATATTAATATACGAGTTCCAAATATATTTTATTGATTTTCAAATAAAATGTATTTGCTCAGAAATATATAATATTTAAAAATTAGTGTTCCAAATATATTTTCTTTCTATTCAAACATATCAAAAAAGGCGATTTTGCCCCGTGCAGTTATTAAAGAATCAATATTTCACAACATTTTAACCCTTTGTGGGGGAGGTACTAGAAGGAGTGGACCAATATGGCCCATCTTCGAACTTAGCCGGAGATAGAAAAAAATATTACCATATACCAAATTTGAGGTCAATCGGTTACTGCTTTCGTGAGTTATCGTGCGCAACAGCCAGCAGACAGACGGACGGACATTGCTCATTCGACTTAAAATTACCCAAAACGGATCTCCTCCGAACATGCTTGGGGTCTTAGGTCACTCCTTCGATGTGCTACACTTTTTTCCGTAGCAAATGATATATACCCTCGTCACAATAAAGTGAGGGTATAAAACTGTTAATTAAACTTCTGGGTTTTCCAATAAGAGTGATATGATATCTTTGTTCAGGCGTAAGTCTTTCCATGATG
Organism: Eudasyphora cyanicolor; assembly: GCA_963930755.1. NCBI lineage: Eukaryota > Metazoa > Arthropoda > Insecta > Diptera > Muscidae > Eudasyphora > Eudasyphora cyanicolor. The sequence continues at coordinate 202,081,365 of OZ005737.1, read as the reverse complement.
AAATGCCAAACAATACTTAACAAAAATAACATGACAGCATGACACGACTCACACGTGATCCTGTCAAAAAAAGGCTATTGAAAAAAGTATCTCTACTTGGATCACCCTATACAATCGATACAATTAATTTCTAAATAAAACGTCAATCAAATGGCCTCCACGACTTCTTCTGCAGGAACGAATTCGATGAGCCCAATTTTCGAGCACTTTTGCCACTAAATCAAGTCGTATGTCATGAATGACACGTTACTTGTAAAGCCTGAAGAGAGTCTGTTTTATTTCGAAAGACCAATGACTTCAAATAACCCCACAAGAAATAGTCTAATGGTGTTAAATCACAACTTCTTGGAGGCCATTCAATATCACAATTTCTTCTTGGCTTTAAGCGGTCAATGGCAAAAAGATAGCTCTTACCGAGAGTTAAAATATTGCTCATAGGTGTCAAGGCCGTAGGTCGACTGGAAAGTGTATTTTTGGATAAAAAAAAAAATGGACTTAGCGCACGAAAAGTTGCAATTGGAGAACGATTATTTTGATAATAAAACTGAATAATTTGTTAGCGTTGTTCTTGCGTATATCTCTCCATGATGAAATTGTAAACACTACTGAATACAATGAAAAACAAATTACAGATCATGATATATTAAAAATGACCGAAACGTCACTTCAAAATCCTGTCATCCCTATTGGAAAACCCGTTATATATAACAATTTTAATTTTCATCATAAATGAGGTTTAGGTTTTTGTAAAGAGTGGCGGACAGTACAACTTCATATGATTTGCAATCCCTCTGTACCGCGGCACCCAAATCAGTTGATTAAATCTGCGACAGTCGAGGGCAGTTATTTTAATTCAGGAATACATTTTCCAGGGTCTTTTTTGGCAAATTGACTATCACAGAAAATATTGATACTGACTTAAATCAGAACATTAATTTAATAGTCATTCAGCTACATATTTAATAGCTTAGATTTCTGTCTGATAAACACTTCAGTGAGCGTTTTTCCAATGGATAGCTCAAGTTCCTCAGAAAAGACACCAAACCCCACTTAGTTCTTGAAACCATTTCATTCTGATCTGTATGGTGTAACACTGAGATACCTCTTGTCAAAAAGTTGTTGAAACATACATAGTGTAATCAACAATGTCTGGAAGTTCAGTCCTAAGTGTAAATGTCCGCAGTCATTTCCTAAGTGTAATAGCAGTAGATGCGGCACATTGCCTTGCGGTAATATCTAGCAGTAAATGTAGTATAACAGTCAGTGCCTCAGTTTGTGTCGGTTTCAACGCAGCCATTCGCTGAACTTCGCGCAGAACATGCATTTATATGAATGGGTCTGCTTTTCGATGTCTCTAAGAGTACTCGGAAACTCCCCCTAGCCTATATTGCCCCATCATCTACATAGCAATGACTTTGACGCTAATCGTCATCAGAGAACGCAGAATATGTTTCAAGGAGAGATTCCATAGCGGAGGAGACAGAAGGATTGGGACTTCCCCTCCTGATAAATCTATGGAGTCAGTTGGCCTTAAGCAATCTGAAACGCGTCTCTTAATAAGAAGGTTAGGAATGAACCTTCGTATATTGTTATCAAATCTCAGCGTTGCCATAGCCGTAACAATAACCATTCCGCGAATGACTGTCGTTCTCAACGCAGAAAGTGAAATTCTGCAGAGCTTTGCACCAGCTGACAATGCCGTACAGCATTATCGGTCTCACTACTGCCGTATACAACCAATTGAGTATACTTTGGTACAGAACCAAGCGTTTTCCTATTGTCCTGTTATTTGCTCATTCCAGAATGTTGGGTTAGAAGTTTAACTTCCTGTCTGTCCCGGGCTTTTAAAGACGGGAATACCAATACTCCCAAAGGAGACCGGTTCCACTCTTAGTACCTTAAATATATCTCCTGCTGAAAATAACTAGTTCTGTTTTGGTCGGTTTCACATCAAAATCAGAATATCGTACCAACTTCAGTGATCTTGATTTTATATTAAAGCTGACAAAACTTAGTTCAAAATCTATTTGAGTTATTTTATTGTGTGTTGCTGCGTTTAAATATATTTATAGGCCATTGAAGTTGAACCAAGAAAATATGTCCCATACATATTTTCTTTATTTAAAGTAAAAAAATCACATATTTAAAAGACAAAAATCAGCCATAATCGCAAAAAGTCGCAGATAAACTAGGTACCGTTGGATTTACCGCTAAGTCACCTCGCTTCTCTATGCCATATCGTAGTGATCCCACGTGATCCAAAAAAGTTGTATTCCATTTACTGCGGATAATTTTTTTTTGAAAAACAAACAAAAACTGTATTTTTACTTTGAAATATCTCTTAATTTAAAGATACGTTCTATACACAAAAATTTAAATGAATATAACCTTATTATGAGTTAAAAGTCCGGTCGCATTTCACCAATAAACGAGAATTCTACAAGCATTTTAGTATATACATTTTATCATCGCAATTTGATTTGCATTTATTAGTAAATAAGACAAAATTTGAAAGGCCATAACTCGGAATCGCCCAGAGATATTTTCATAAAATTTGAAGGTATTTTCATTAAATGTTGTCCACAATAAAACAACATTCCCAAAAAACTGATTTTTGAAAGTTGTTTTCAAAGTCCTATGCGCGCATATTTCATCATATTTTCCCATCGTGCGTCGTTTACTTAATGAGGGATAGTAGCAAAGCAGGTTCCAAATGCCCTCCACTTCTTCCTCATCACCACAGCGCATACAGAAGTCATTGGCCTCAATACCTAACTTTCTGGCGTGTTCGCCAATCAAGAGGTGTCCCATCAGAACTAACACTAACGCACACAGTTTTTCCCTCTCTAATGCAAGGAGACATATTAACTTTCTCAGTTCGTACCTTGCCCAGATTTGTTTAGTTTTTCTGCAGGTACCGATATCTGTCCATATCTCATTGGACTACCTGATAGTCTCATGCCTGTGGACAGTGTCACAACACTATTTCAAATTCTTCGCTTTCCCTTTACTTGCAAGTTCATCAGCTTTCAAGATCCTATGCGCGCATATTTCATCATATTTTCCCATCGTGTGTCGTTTACTTAATGAGGGATAGTAGCAAAGCAGGTTCCAAATGCCCTCCACTTCTTCCTCATCACCACAGCGCATACAGAAGTCATTAGCCTCAATACCTAACTTTCTGGCGTGTTCGCCAATCAAGAGGTGTCCCATCAGAACTAACACTAACGCACACAGTTTTTCCCTCTCTAATGCAAGGAGACATATTAACTTTCTCAGTTCGTACCTTGCCCAGATTTGTTTAGTTTTTCTGCAGGTACCGATATCTGTCCATCTCTCATTGGACTACCTGATAGTCTCATGCCTGTGGACAGTGTCACAACACTATTTCAAATTCTTCGCTTTCCCTTTACTTGCAAGTTCATCAGCTTTCAAGATCCCTGGGATATCCCCAGTGTATTTTATGAATTGAATGTTAAACTTCTCAGCCATCTCGTTAAGAGATCTGCGGTAGTCAAGGGCTGTTTGCGAATTTAAGGATTGGGCCGTTGGGAATCGGTGGCAGCATGACTGTCTGAGTAAATGACAACGCCAGTGTAGGTCACTACGTTGCGACTCAGCCACTTGGCGACTTCCCTTATTGTCATTATTTCGTTTTGCGAGACTCCACAGGCATCTAGTAGTTTATGAGATATATCAAGACTGAGTTTTTGTAGTGCACTCCGAAGCCATCCTTATCATCATGATTCGAACCATCTGTGTAGAAGTGGATATGTTTTCTATTTCCTGCCGTTCTGCCAACCCATTCCTCTCTGGGAGGTATTTTATGATGATGTTGCTTGACTCTCATCCTCTTCAGCAAAAGCTGAATATGTTTCATGGTGAGGTTCCTTAGCTGAGATTTCTGCTGAGAAATCTATAGAGGTCAGTTGACCTAAGCGAGCTAAAACGCGACTCTTATTTAGATGGTTATAAATGAATCTACGTATACTACTATCGGCAGGATTTATGTTAATAAAGTCCTCTATATCTAAGATAACAACCATAGTATATTCTTTAACAGAGAGAGATCCTTCAAAACAGTTGATTATATTATGCAAGTCGGTGTCGGTGGATTTGCACTTGCTGTAGGCATGCTCAATTTTTGTTTTAATAACTATTGATTAATCTCTCCAGGGTTTTTAAGAAAAATTACTAATCGGCCGAAATCCTTATCTCTCGTATGGAACGGCTTTCCCGCTTTTGGGATGAAAATATCCTTAATTTGTCTCAGTTTTGTTGGTTCGAAGGCGGTCCAAAAATTAGCTGACCTGAAATATAGATGGAGGTAGTAGTTTGAAAAAAAAAATGTTTAAACTTTCAAGGTGCCACGTTGTTTAGTTTTTTTTGAGCACGCAATAGTAAACGATCTCAGTAAATTTGTATACATGAAGAAAATTGAACACCGAATTGTAATACAATAGATTAACTTGAAAAGTATCAGTCCAACCAATAATAATATGGACCTAGATTATACTTTTGAGGATTATATTCCTGCGTTTACAACTGTAAATTATTGGGTGGCAGAGTTTTAACGGTGCCGTACGAGCTGCCAAGACGAACACCGTAGTAGACTAATTGATGTGTCCACTCAAGAAATGGTTGAAAAAATTGTATTGTATGACCGTCGGTTGAAGGTTCGTAAGCTAGTTGAAGTCATCGGCATTTCAAAAAGTGCTATACATTGCATATTGAAGGAAAATTTGATGATTAGAAAGTTATGCGCAAGATGGGTGCCGCGTTTGCTCACAATCAAGGCAATGCACCAGTTCACAAATCCATTATTGCGATGGCCAAAATCAATGAATTAAAGTTGGAATTTCTTCAGCACGCACCTTATTCGGAGAGTAACCTAATGGAGAGGTTGAGATTGCGGTTGATGGCTATTTTTAGGAGCTAGACAGTTCTTACTACATGATATCGAAGTTATTGAAAATCGCTGAATAAAATTGTTTCAAGCTAATAGAAAAGAAATAAAGAAAAAAATTTCCCAAATTTGTAGTTTTCTTTGTTAGGTCGGCTAATTTTGAGACCTCCCTCGTATATATGCCTGACTGATACAACAATTATCGAACTCTCTGAGCAAAGGAGCAGTTGTATCAGCCACAGGCTGTAGCTCCGCTGACGAGACTTTATATCGTCATGGCAACTTAAAAGGTTTAAAGCTTTTGATAGCCCAACGAATTGTAGATTCGGTTAAAATAGTGTGCCTAGTAGTACCAATCGGTTGATAAACGGTTAGAACACTGCAGATCCGTGTTCTAATCTCGAAACCGACTTTTCTATATAATTTTAAAGCCAATTTCGGAAGCAATAAAAATTTAATAGTTCTGGTTGAAATAATTGCATTATTTTCATATGTTTTACAAATATTTTTAAAAATTGTTATAATAACATAAAACTTTTTCATTTACTTTAATAAGAATATAATGCCTACAACAAGGAAAATTGTACAGAAACTGCCCTACACGAACTTGTGGGCAGTCTCTACATTTCAAGGAACTTTCTTTCTTAACCACTTTCACTCAGGTGCGGTAATTGATGAACAGATTGATGAACTCTAGTTTGATTAGACTAATCCAAAGTCTAGTCAACAGAATACGCATAACAGCAAGTCTCGAGTCCACAATTCAAACAAGGTTTGTGAACTGAGGAACCCTCAAGGAGTTGAATTGTCTCTACTAATTTGGATCCTATCGCTGAATGGAATCCTGTTAGATATAGAAATTTGTGGCAGCAAAGTCGAGGCATATGCGGTTGACGTGACAATCGCAGTAACTAGCAAACTCTATTCAGACTTATTCAGACCTAATATACTGGAACTTGTAATGTAATCCAATGTCGCATTATATTCCTGCAGGAAAACTGTGGGGTCGCGATGGGCCACTCTCCTAAAATCGACTATTGGATGCAGAGAGCATTTGTTCGCCCAATACTATAGTACGACATTGTGGTGGACGGCAACTAATATACAGGGTTTTAGAACAAGCGGTGTTATTTTGAATCACCCGGTATTTCGGTAGCTGTCATTTTTGAAGCTTTTATTCTTTGACATTTGACAAGTAGGTATTTCGGCAGCTGTCATTTTTGAAGCTTTTATTCTTTGACATTTGACAAGCAGAAACTACGCCATTACTAAAAATGGAACGATACACGAAATTATTAAAATTCGAAAAATCGAAAATCATCGAAAAATCATCATGAGGTCCAAGAGTTATTGTTGAGAAGCCTCTCCATCCTCAACGTGTGACTGTTTGGTGCGGTTTATGGTCCGGCGAGGTCATTGGACCTTACTTTTTCGAAAATGAGGTTGGATCAACAGTTACGATGAATGGATTGCGCTATCGAGAGATGATTAATGATTTTTTATGGTCGGAGTTGGATGGTATTAATCTGGACAACGTTCATTTTCAACAAGACGGCGCTACGTGCCACACAAGCAACGAAACCATTGCTCTATTACGGGAAAAGTTTCCGGACCGTGTTATCTCTCGAAGAGGTGATCACAATTGGCCACCGAGGTCTTGTGATTTAACACCTTGCGACTTCTTCCTTTGGGGCCACGTGAAAGATAAGGTCTACGCCAACAGCCCAGCGTCGATTCAAGACCTCAAAGATAGAATTCGTGAGGCTATCGAGAACATAGGGCAGCCACTTTTCGATTTGGTTATGGAAAATTTCATGAAAAGGATATGGTCCTGTAAGAGTGGTCGTGGTGGCCATTTGGCTGATGTTGTTTTTCATTATTAACAGCATACCTTCCTCTTTATTATGAAATAACCAGTAAGGAAAGGCTAAAGTCGGGCGGTGCCGACTATATAATACCCTACACCACTCTCGTAATATTGAATAACTCTGATATATAAATTTTGTAATTCATGTATAAATTGTTTACATAAATTTACTTTTGGGACATTTTATACTTAAATAATACCCTGTACCACAGTGTGGTGTAGGGTATAAAAACGATTGGATCTAAAGAGCCAAATCGGATGAAACATATATATGGGAGCTATAGTTAAATCTTTACCGATTTTCTTCAAATTCGGCAATGTTGGTTCATGAATCAAGAAACTCTACCATTCTAAATTTCAAAACGATTGGATGTAAAATATAGCTTCTATAGAACTAAAGGGCCAAATCGGACGAAACATATCTATGGGAGCTATAGCTAAATCTTAACCGATTTTCTTCAAATTCGGTAGTGTTGGTTCATGGATCAAGAAACTCTACCATTCTAAATTTCAAAACGATTGGATGTAAAATACAGCTTTTATAGGACTAAAGGGCCAAATCGGACGAAACATATATATGGGAGCTATAGCTAAATCATAACCGATTTGCTTCAAATTCGGCAGTGTTGGTTCATGGATCAAGAAACTCTACCATTCTAAATTTCAAAACTATTGGATGTAAAATACAGCTTTTATAGGACAAAATGGCCAAATCGGACGAAACATATATATGGGAGCTATAGCTAAATCTTAACCGATTTTCTTCAAATTCGGTAGTGTTAATTCATGGATCAAGAAACTCTACCATTCTAAATTTCAAAATGATTGGATGTAAAATACAGCTTCTACAGGACTAAAGGGCCAAATCGGACGAAATATATATATGGGAGCTATATCTAAATCTGAACCGATTTCAACCAAATTCAATAGCGATCTTAACAGCCGCTCTCTAAACTGCAAAATTTCAGAACGATCGGAGTGAAATTGCGACCTGTAGTCGACGAACAACTTTACATGGACGGACGGACAGACATCGTTACATCGACTCAGCTAGTGATTCTGAGTCGATCGGTATACTTTAAGGTGGGTCTAGCTGTGTTATTTTCAGGTGTTACAAACATCTGCCGTGAAACAAACTTATAATACCCTGTACCACAGTGTGGTGTAGGGTATAAAAATCCGATCATTTATCTCAAAAAATGGAATTTTTCTTTGAATACCAAAACTTCAGAAAACTGCTGCCTATGCGTTAGCGGAGCGTTGAGGACTACATCGACTGACTCTCTACGAGCCCTACTACTGCCATTTTATTGTGGCGCAAGATTTTGCCACCAGAGCGATCCGATCATTTATCTCAAAAAATGGAATTTTTCTTTGAATACCAAAACTTCAGAAAACTGCTGCCTATGCGTTAGCGGAGCGTTGAGGACTACATCGACTGACTCTCTACGAGCCCTACTACTGCCATTTTATTGTGGCGCAAGATTTTGCCACCAGAGCGGCATTACATTGAACTGTCTATCAATGTGGAGGTACAAGAACTATTGGAAATATAACCAGTAAGGAAAGGCTAAAGTCGGGCGGGGCCGACTATATAATACCCTACACCACTCTCGTAATATTGAATAACTCTGATATATACATTTTGTAATTCATGTATAAATTGTTTTCATAAATTTACTTTTGGGACATTTTATACTTAAATAATACCCTGTACCACAGTGTGGTGTAGGGTATAAAAACGATTGGATCTAAAGAGCCAAATCGGATGAAACATATATGGGAGCTATAGCTAAATCTTTACCGATTTTCTTCAAATTCGGCAATGTTGGTTCATGGATCAAGAAACTCTACCATTCTAAATTTCAAAACGATTGGATGTAAAATATAGCTTCTAAGAACTAAAGGGCCAAATCAGACGAAACATATATATGGGAGCTATATCTAAATCTTAACCGATTTTCTTCAAATTCGGTAGTGTTGGTTCATGGATGAAGAAACTCTACCATTCTAAATTTCAAAAGGATTGGATGTAAAATACAGCTTCTACAGGACTAAAGAGCAAAATCTGACGAAACATATATATGGGAGCTTTAGCTAAATCTTAACAGATTTTCTTCAAATTCGGCAGTGTTGGTTTATGGATCAAGAAACTCTACCATTCTAAATTTCAAAACGATCGGATGTAAAATACAGCTTCTATAGGACTAAAGGGCCAAATCAGACGAAACATATATATGGGAGCTATAGCTAAATCTTAACCGAGAATCGGTTATATATATATGTTTCGTCCGATTTGGCTCTTTAGATCCAATCGTTTTTATACCCTTCACCACACTGTGGTACAGGGTATTATTTAAGAATAAAATGTCCCAGAAGTAAATTTATGTAAACAATTTATACATGAATTACAAAATTTATATATCAGAGTTATTCAATATTACGAGAGTGGTGTAAGGTATTATATAGTCGGCCCCGCCCGACTTTAGCCTTTCCTTACTGGTATGGTAATGACATTTTTCCTCAGTTATATGCCACTCGTTCTTCCATTTATGTAATTGGACATAACATTGTGTGATCAATATTACATTTAGTTTGTCCTTCAATGCGATGACGATTTTTATCTCTGTTTTAATTATGCTTACACCAATCCCAAAATATTTTCAATTGTACAGTTTAGTATAATCTCTACGTTTGCCACTGCCGATCAATTCAATTCCCTGAAACAATTACATACATTTCATAAACTTTCTTCTGGATGCTCTCCTCGTCGTTTCGCCTGCTTGTCATTTGGTGTTGGCAATAAAAATGTTAACAACTTAAAAAAGAACAAGTCAAACTAACTTTTCGCAGTTGCAGTTGTTGTCAGTGTTGGTGTTGTCCTATACATTGCCTCCACTTCTTCCGCCACGAAAAGAATGTAACATCGGAAGTTGTAAGTTTTCAATTGCTTTTGAGAAGAAAATGTCACAGGATCGAGATTGAGCGAACTATCGACCGACGGACGCAGTGCATAAAACATACTGATTATCATGTAAAACAGATTTCCATAATCATCAACATCGTTAAGATAATCATAAACGTCACCATCATCAGTCTTATGTTCGGAACCATTGACTCCAATTGGCTTTTGCATTCAACATTATCCGCAGCAACTTCCGTCATCATTATCAATGACGAAGATGTCGACATTATCATCGAGAAGAAGAACCACACTGTGGATTTTTCCTTATATTCTTTTTTTTGCAAAATCAAACGAAACTGAAACTTTAAAGCAATACAAAATAATTGAGTATAGTCGTCCGCTGTCGTTAAGGTACAATGGGGGAAAATTTCAAAAAAAAACAGTAAGGAAAGGATAAAGTCAGTCGGGGCCAACTGTACTACTCATATACCTTTCAGCATTTTTATACCCTACACCACACTGAGGTACAGGGTATTATAACTTTGTGCATTTGTTTGTAACACCCAAAAGGTGAAGAAATAGACCCATCGTTTATTATACCGATCGACTTAGAATCACTTTCTGAGTTGATTTAGCTATGTCCGTCTGTCTGTCTGTCCGTCTGTGCATGTATTCTTGTAATCAAAGTACAGGTCGCAGTTATAGTCCGATCTCGACGAAACTTTACACATATCTCTTTTTTGGCCCAAGGACGATCCCTATTGAATTTGGTTAAAATCGGTTCAGATTTAGATATAGCCCCCTTATATATGTTAGCCCCGATTTGACATGTAAGCGCTGTAAAAACTTTATTTTATATCTGATCAGTATGAAATTCGGCAGAGAGAGGTTTTTTATTATATGAATGAACACTGTTAAACATGGAAGAAATCGGTTCAGATTGAGATATAGCCCCCATATATACGTTACCCCCGATTTGACATGTAAGCGCTGTAACAATGTTATTTTATATCCGATCAGTGCGAAATTCGGCAAAGAGAGGTTTCTAATTACATGAAGGAATACTGCCAAATTCGGAGAAAATCGGTTCAGATTTAGATATAGCTCCCATATATATGTTACCCCCGATTTGACATGTAAGCGCTGTAGAGACTGTATTTTATATCCGATCATTACGAAATTCGACAGAAGGAGGTCTTTTTACATGAAGATCAGGGAAGATCGGTTCAGATTTATATTAAAGCTCTATATATATGTTCCTCCTGATTTGGTATCAAACCGCTATAGAAGTTGTATTTTACTTCCGATCATTAAAATTTTCCAGAAAGATGTTTCTCAATTTAGGAACGAATATTGCTTAATTTAGCGATTATCGTTTCAGAATTAGATAATATGTTTCTACCCATTTACCAATTATTCCAAATTATTATGGCAATGACCCTTATCGCATTGTTAGGGAGGTGTATGGTATTATATAGTCGGCCCCGCCCGACTTTCTGCCTTTCCTTACTGGTTTAACATGCAATGCCCGGAGTAATATGTACACGGGGCAAAATCGCCTTTTTTGATATGTTTGAATCGAAAGAAAATATATTTGGAACACAAATTTTTAAATATTTTATATTTCTTAGCAAATAAATTTTATTTGAAAATCAATAAAATATATTTGGAACGCATATATTAATATATTACAACAAATTATATTTGCAAACTAAATTTCTCAAATAAAATATGTGTTTAAATACAAATAAAATTATTATTTAGGAATTTTTCCACATATATTTTATTTAAAAAAGATTTCCAAAACTTTTGCTGAGTTTTTCAAATTTCAGTTTAAATTTTTCCTTGGTTTCGAATTGTACCTCCCAGTTATGATACCATATGCAGCATTACCTTCTGTTTTAAATCAATCATTTAAAATTTCTGAGTATTCCAAGCCATCATTAGTTGTCAATTCTCTAAGTACTTTATATTGACCCAAGATTATATGATTTCAATTATTTTTTTTACGAACATTAAAAATTTCTAAAAATTTAACTTTGAATTACTGAAAAATTTGACACAATTTATGTATTTTATGAATATTTATATCCAAATAAATATTTGTTTCACAAATAGCAGTCACATTGGGATGTAAACAAATATTTGTTTAGAACAACATCTTCCCAAATACACAATTTTTGTATGTACCAAATATTACATGCTTAGAGTCTACGCTAAACATATATATGTTTCAAGCCGAATTTGTTTGGGACAATATACTACAGAAGCGATTTTTTTTCAGCGTGTAGGGGCTATATAAAACCTATATTTCTAAGAATTGCTGCAAGTTAAATAAAGAACACATTTTATTTTATTATAAAGTATGAATATTTATATTTCCAGCAAAACTTTGTAAAACACGTGTTCTCTAGAGCGTCAAGACATCTATATGGAATAGGCCTTTACACGCAAAGAAAATAATTCGTTTCTGGGAAATTTTAAACAACAACAATTCTCGTTTGCATGAAGTGACGGACGGAAAACTTCCCCTAAACGTGAACTGTAGTTGTCTAAAAATTCGTTTCTGAGAAACGAAATTTTCCTTTGCGTGTACATATATGAAGGCGATATAAAAATAATTCAATAATAATGGCGGGGCTTCGACCATAATTCAGTCGTATAGGAACCACGGCCGCTGATCTAATGGTGTTTTCTTTTATGCCAAAAAATGCTACATTTTTTATTCCTTTCGCCCCAAAAATGCCTTTTTGTCTTCGATTGTAAAACAAATGCTGCACTGTGAAAGGGTTTCGTCTTCTTTTGTGAAAAATGTCGAAGTTGCATGGGGCAAAAATGCTATATTTCAGCCCTGTATTTAATCGAAGGGGTGGACGCTGCCCTACAAAACAGATGTTTTTTCCGTGTGTGTCCGTGCGTGCTTTTTTATAATGAAGTTTGGTCAGATGCTTTATTTAGGCGGCGCCGTGGAGTATTCTTTGTTTTTAGTTTACTTTAAGTCAGTTAGAAGGCTGGTATTTCGCATATTTGTTATCGATTCTGACTATAAAAAATGCAGCAGTACAGGAGGGCGTAGGCGGCATTATTACTATGCTGCTCTCTGAAAGGGCAACATCATTTTTAGAAAAGAAAACACCTTAAAATTGCACTTTTTACTTCAGGAGTTGAAAAACGCATTCACACTAAATTTCGAGACACTTGGTGCAATGATTCTCTATATGTATCGTTTAAATTTCGAGACACTTAGTGCAGTGATTCTCTATATGTATCGTTTTCATAAATAGAGTCGTATGGGCGGGGTCACGCCACTTATACAATGCATTCACAACAAATTTCAAGACACTTTGTTCAATGGGTCTCTAGATATATCGTTTTCATGAATGGGCGGGACTACCTCCACTTATACGATTTCTCCCATTTTGTTTGTTGACACAGTGATACACAGTGCCGCAAAATACATCCACACAGATGACCCTCATAGGAACTAAACAGTTTGATAAACGAAATAATCAATAGCACGAACAACTGCACCGAGGAAATCTGCCAGACTTCCTAGAAAAGCTGACCCCAGTCGTCGCTTACTTACTGAGAGACAGTAGCAAAGAATTTGTTTAATGCTTTCCACGTCTTCCTCATCTCCACAGCTCCAGCAGATGCCGTTGAACTCACTACCTAACCTTCTAGCATGTTCGTCGATCAGGCAGTGTCCCATCAGAACTGACACTAACATTGACAGTTTGCTCCTCTCTAGTGCGAGGAGATATTTTGGAATTCTCAGCTTATATCTCGGCCAGATTTGTGTGTGAGCTATCCTACAGGTGCCGATTTCTGTCCATCTTTCATTGGACTGACTGATTGTCTCTTGCCTAAACCAAAGCTTGCATGTGGACAGTGTCGCACCAATATATGCAAATTCTTCGATAATTTTTAATATCGTCCCTTTCCTAGCAAGTTCATCAGCTTTAAGGTTTACCCGGAAATCCCAATACCCAAGTACCCATATAAGATGTATGTTAAACTGCTGAGTCATCTCATTAAGAGATCTGCGGCAGTCGAGGGCTGTTAGTGAATTTAGGGATGAAGCCTCCAGAGAATTGGTGGAAGCTTGACTGTCCGAGTAAATGACAACACCAGTGTTGGTCAATCTGTTGCGACTCAGCCACTTGGCGACTTCCCTAATAGCCATTATTTCGGCTTGATAGACACTGTATCTGGTAGTATGTGAACTATATAAAAACTGAGTTCCTCCATGTACTCCACAACCAACCTTATAATCAAGCTGCGAACCATCTGTGTAGAAGTGGAGTTAGTTTATAAAGGGTGGTTAAATTTTACGGGCCGATGTTGAATGTGAACCACAACTAAACGTCAAGTTTTGTTCTGAATTCCATCTGACATTTCTCAATTTCAGACTAACTCAATTTGAACCAAAAGTTTTGTAAGCCTTTTACGAAAATGGGCGTTCAAATCAAAATGCATTTCGTGCACTTCGTGATCTTTTTTGATCAGCATAATTGACCAAAGGTGTCCACAATGGGGAGAATTGTGCGCAAATTTCAGCAAACCGGGTCTATAGGAGATGTGAAAACACCTGTGCATGCTCGCCTAGTTCGTTTGGTGCGGCTTATGGGCTGGCGACGTCATAGGGCCATTCTTATTCGAAATGAGGCCGGCCAGGCAGTTACTGTAATGGTGTTCGCTATCGTGAGATGATAACGAACTTTTTATGGCCCGAATTGGAAGATATGGATGTGGACAATATGTGGTTTCAACAGGACGGTGCCACTTGCCACACAGCTAACGAAACGATGGCTCTTTTGCGCAACAAATTCAATGGCCGTGTTATCTCACGTCGTGGCGATGTCAATAGGCCGCCAAAATCATGTGATTTGACACCGTTGGACTTCTTTCTTTGGGGTTATTTGAATGAAAAGGTGTACGTCGATAAGCCAGCAACAATTGAAGAGCTAAAGGATGAGATAATTCGGCACATTAACGGCATAGAACCTCAATTATGCCTCAGCGTCATCGAAAATTTGAACCATCGGATGGAGTGGTGCCCGAGAGGTCGCGGCGGTCATTTTGCCAATATTTTGTTTCAAACATAATTGAACCATACCAATATTATCATAATAAAAAGAAATGACAATAATTTCCTAAATAATTTGTGTTTTATTCGAAATCAACATCGGCCCTTAAAATGTAACCTTTTAGAGCGCATTTTTGAACAGATATTTACAAAATTTTGATAATACAAGTTTTTTAATCCAAGGAAGTTGCCGAATTTGAAGAAAAGTGGTTCAGATTTATATATAGATCCGGTATATTCGTATATCCCGATTTTACATCTAAGGGCTATAACATAAAATATTTTGGACAGATAATTATCATTAGGAAAACAGCAATAATAAAACTTGACAATATTTTTCTTATTCTGGTGTGGTGTAGGGTATTATACTTATATACATACTCGACGCCTGCAGACTTTAGCCCTTTCTTAACCTTCCTCTAACTCTTCCTTCCAGTATCTGGCCCTTTAATGTCAGGCAGCGTAACTCAAATCTTTTAATTTAAATGTTTTCAAATTACTTGTTAAACTTCCAAAACTGGCCCAGCAGTTCCACTCTTGAAGAGTATAAAACCAACTAGTCGTCTATGAAATAACCCAATATGTCGTCTACTAACGAGTCGATAACTCAACTCTACCAAGGAGTAGACAACCCAATTTGTCGTCAACTAAGGCATAAGAAAAAATCGACACTCCCTAACAAAAAATTAGACAAACGAATTTCGTTTGTGGTCTAAATTTGTCACAAACGTTATATGTTTATCCCAAAACCCAAAGAAACTTTTATAGCAAACGGTTAGTGTAATTATTTGAAATGATTTATATTTATTACAAACCCTTTGAAACGCTTCGGGCAAACGGTTATTGTGTTTGTCGCAAGCTATGCCTATTTATCCCAAACCCTGTGAAACGTTTGCTGCAAACGGTTATTGCGTTTGTCACAAGCAACACCAGTTTATAAATTAATGAGGAAACGTTTGTCGCAGAAGAATATTTTATTTGAATCATAATATATAATAAAATTATGTCTATAATCAAAAATATCACAATTTTTAGTAAAATGTAGCCTAGTACGAAAGAATGTTCGTTGACAACAAGAGAAACTTCGTATACGATAAACGTTTTTATTAACTAGACATATTTCAACCGTTACGAGAAAAGTATAACGTGTTAGACAAAGAACTTTGTTTGCGATAAACGACCTGGAAACGTTTTTTTTCTTTGCGTGTAGATAACAAAATTTGTCGCCTACTAAGTGTAAGATAGTCTAACTCGTCGTTGACGAAGGAGTATATAAATCAATTTGTCGTCTACAAAGGATTAGATTAACCCAATATATCTTGTATTAAGGAGTAGATACTCTGGTGGACGTCTACTTAACAGTTGATAAACCAACTGGCATTTTACTAAGTAGTATGTAGATTGCCCATGTGGTCCTCTACTGAAGATAAGATAACTTAACTTATCGTATTCGAAGGAGTATGATGACATACTACACCCAGCAATACTGTTTGGTGCATTCAATAAATAAATTCTAAAATTTTGTAAAGCACCTACAATTACAATTCCAATTTTTTAGTTGATACCTATTACAATATTTCAACAATATTTGCCACTGTCATATGTGGAAACTCATCTTGGTTCACATTTTCCAAAAAACGCATATAAAATGCATATTGACAAATTGCATCCCTTCTGTACGTTAATCGAAAGGTACTCATAATTAACTTTATAAACAATTTTAGTATCTACATGTTGACTTAATAATATGCAAAGTTCATACATAATTATGTATTGTTGCAATTTTTATGGATTAAAGCTGATTTTGGGAACATATTTTCCCATGTCGCCACTGTGCCTCCACGATGTCACTCAAACAAACTCAAAAAAAAAAACAGAACATAAAAAACATGAAAACACCCTCGAAACAATCTTTAAAGTTTTCGTGTTTTTATGGCGGAAAAGTTAAATGGTTTTTGACACCAACGAAGAAATATACAACATAAAACTTTTTAATTCGCTCAAATGGAGGGACATTTTTGGAACTTTTCTCTCTTTCCGTTTCGTTTCGTTTCGTCGCTTCGCAGTGCTTCGCAAAGAAAATCTTTACTCCCAAAAATTTGGTAAGTTTCCATCGAATTGGCTTCAAAGTTGTGGCATAGATTGCGAATATTAATGCAAATCTCTCTTTGGTGATTAATGAGCATGCACAATTTAATTAGAAATTTTGGAAAAGTTTTCCCATTGAAAAGCGGAAACTACTCAGAAAAAGAGAAACTGCAGCCACAATCGATGAGTACGAGGGCAGTGCGAGAAAGCTTTAGGTTGTGAAGAATTGAGGAGATGATGTTGTAGTACCAAAAATCGATAATATCAATTACGATAGTGGGTGGCAAAGGATGGGTGGCGAAACAGCTTTTGTATATCATTTATATATCCTTACTATAAAAAATGCAATTTCGTCGAAATTTTCTAGAAAAAATGCAATTTCGACGAAGAAAAAATACAATTTCTATAAAAATTTAATTTTTTACAATTTAATCTATAAAAATTAAATGTCTACATAATTCAATTTGTATAAAATTTTATATAAAAATGCAATTTTAAAGAAATTTTTTAATCTATAAAAATTAAATGTCTACATAATTCAATTTGTATAAAATTTTATATAAAAATGCAATTTAATGAAATTTTAGAGAAAAATAGTTTTCATGACATTTTTTTGAAAACTAAATTTGCCGACATTTTCCATAGAAATTAATTGTTGACAAAAACATTGAATTTTGACACAATTTTTTCAAAAATACAATTTTCAATAAAAATTTAATTTGAATTTTTGCAAACAAAATTTATTTCAGGAAAATATTCTATAAAAATACACTTGAAATATTAATTTTAGAACAAAACAAGCACAGTGGTGCATATCTTTAAAGTTGGACGAAATTTTCTAGAAAAATTAAATTTGATGAAAATTTCTAGAAAAATTAAATTTGACGAAATTTTCTAGAAAAAAATAAATTAAACAAATTTTCTATAAAAATTAAATTAAGACGAAATTTTCTTTAAAAAATAAATATCGTTCAAATATTCTATAAAATTTAAATGTCAACGAAATGTTCAAAGAATCAATTTGGATCAAATTTTGAATAAAAACCAATTTTGTAGAAATTTGGAATTCTCATGACATTTTGTAGAAAATTAAAATATAGAAATTATATTTCGACGATATTTTAGATATAATATTGACATTTTCTTTAAGAGAGAAATCTTGGTGAAATTTTCAATACAAATGAAATATTCTATATAAAAAAACAATTTCGATACAATTTTTGTAAACAGAAAATTAATTTCGCGAAAATATCCTATAAAGATACCATTAAAAGATGATTGACTTTGGTCCAAGCACACATCAGAGGTCTTTAAATGTTGACGAAATTTTCCACAAAATTTAAATTTCGACAAATTTCCTTTAAAATTTAAATTTCGATAAATTTTCTATAAAAATTAAATATCGAAGAAATCTTTATATATAAAATCCTTTGTAAGTTTGATCTCCGCAACCATAAAAGTGAATGGACTAAAAATTTCACCATAGGTTCAGTTCGAGGTCATTTCGATTCTAAACTAAGGTAAGTGCAAAAGGGTAGTTTTTTAGGATAGGCGAGCAAAGTTTGATGAATTTTAGATTTGTGTGGAATTCCTTTGTAATGGAAATCGAATGAGCTGTAATGTTTTGTGAATATCTTTTGATTGGGTTGACGTATAAACACCAAATGTTAACTGAACATAATTTGGAATATTTAGAAGTTAAAAATGCAATCTCCCTAATAACATGCTAAGTCGACTTAGCATGTTTTAGAATGAAGTTATCGATTTGTGTTTTAGAATTATTTTCATCGCAACAAATAACGGAGTGGTTAAGTTATTTACAAAATTCGAATTCCTAGAGCGATTTGACTGAAATTTAAAATGTATGTTTGATTTGTCAATATAAATTTGTATGGTGTTTTTTTTCCTGAAACTCGGAATATATGAATTTTGGAATGAAGTTTCAGCTAGTTTTCTAAAAAAAATATTTTCTATAAGAACTAAATTTCGTCGAATGTTTCTTTAAAAATTAAATTTCGTCGAAATTTTCGATTAAAATTAAATTTTGTCTAAACTTTCTGTTAGGTAGTACCCCTATTCTTATTATTCTTCTGTTACTACCTATACTAATCTTTAACTCAAATTCAATAGAAGTTGTAATAACTACTCAATTACTCATGTAACTGTACATACTACGAATTATGCTTTTCGTTTGTTTCATTATTCTTTATATTGTATTACATTTCGATACTCTACCCCAGTTCTAATAAAGACTTTGTTTAAGATAAATGTGTCCGTTTATTCATTGCGCTTACACTTTCTATAAGAATTAATTTTTTTTGAAATTTCCTTAAAAATTAAAATTCTTCGAAATTTCTATAAAAATTACATTTGGTCGAAATTTTCGATAAAATTATATTTCCTCGAAATTTTCAATATAAATTTAATTTCTTCGAAATTTTCGATAAAAATTAAATTTCTTCGAAATTTTCAATAAAAATTAAATTTCTTCGAAATTTTCAATATAAATTAAATTTTTTTCAAAGTTTTCGATAAAAATAAATTTTTTTTCGAAACTTTCTATTAAAATTAAATTTTGTCGATATTTTCTATAAGAATTAAATTTCGTCGAAATTTTCTATAAAAATTAAATTTTGTCAAATGTTCTATAAGAATTAATTTTATTGAAATTTCCTTAAAAATTAAATTTCGTCGAAATTTCCTTAAAAATTAAATTTCGTCGAAATTTTCTATAAAAATTAAATTTCGTCGAAATTTTCTATAAAAATTAAATTTCGTTGAAATTTTCTATACAAATTAAATTTCCTCGAAATTTTCAATAAAAATAAAATTTCTACGAAATTTTCAATAAAAATTAAATTTCTTTGAAATTTTCAATAAAAATTAAATTTCTTCGAAATTTTCGATAACAATTAATTTTTTTTCGAAATTTTCTATAAAAAATAATTTTCTTCGTGTTGTTTTAGTTATTCGCTCAGTTTATTGCCATAAATAAATACCAATTTTAATATTATTGTTTAACTTCTAATTTTTATTCCCGATATTTCGAATGACTTCGTCGATCATCTTCAGGTGGTTACACAAAACAAATATACATTAAAATTAGCAACAATATAAATTAATTTTAACTAAATGATATAATTACATTTATACAAAGTAAGAAAATTTTATTCGGATTAACTGACCAAGGTTTATCCTCACTTTGTGAGTAATGTAATAAATATTATTATTATTATTATTTATTAAATATTACACGAATTATTCTGTCAATTTGTGAGGGAGGTACCAGAAGGGGGTTAACAAATACACCTATTTTTACGAATAGTAGAGATACTAGTACTTCATTTGTAACGGACCACGAGAAGGAAAAGTTTTGAGAAAAATCCTTTTTAAGGACATTGGAAGTCATTTACGCAGCGCCGACGGCAACTATTTTATAGTCGGCATAATCGTTCTACTGAGAGGACTATACGCAGTGTGGTGGATCAATTTGAGTCCACCGGTTCAGTAAACAGTCAACCAACACTCGTACGTCGACGTTTCGGCAAGATCTGTCTAGAACAAAGCCGTTTTCCACAATAGTGTGCAGCAGGTTCCGAGACAGTTGATTTCTTGTCGCTCACAACAAATCGCCCTTTTGCAGACTACAACATGAAGAATTTTGCGTCGTTACATGGGCCTGCACCCGCACTAAATGCGTAACCTCAATGCTGAATGTAAATGACCATAGACAATGACGTGAACCATAGACAATGAGCCCTGGAACAGTTGGAAACTGACCCTAAGTTTCATTGAAAAAATTATCTTCAGCGATGAGGCCAATTTCTTGATGAATGGGTACGTCAACAAACAAAATGTTGGTATTTAGGACGATACCAACCCACATGAGATCCGAGAGCGTTCAAGGAATCTCAAAAAGTCTTTGTTTCGCGTGGATTTTGGTCTGGTGGGATCATCTGTCTTTGAGAACGACATTGACCAGGCCACCATCGCCAACGGTGAGAACTACATATAGGTCGATGATTGCCAACTTCTTTTGGCTTGAATTGAATGATATTTACACTAACCAAATGTGTTTTAACAAGACGGCGGTACGTGTTATACAGCTTATACCACATTCCACATTCTGCAAGAGAGATTTGTGGGCAGTTCTCAGTTTACGGAGAGGTGATGCCGATATCGTGCGATAACACTCGGTTAGATTTTTCGTGTGAGTTTTCTTAAGTCGGAGGGCTAAGCCACAAACCACAGTGGCCATAAAAGCCAACGCACAGTGGGCTACAATGGAAACAAAATGCCATTTCAAAACCACTTATCGTATGGCTACGATATTTATCGTATGGACTTATCGTATGGCGTGTATTCAAGAGGTGTTAGAGAGTTTAAGTTCGGAACTTGGGCCCCCTATCTCATACAGGGGCGGAGCTACAGGGCTCTAAAGTTGACCACCTCGTGAATACAAAATTTTCAACGGCTTCTATCTTTTGAATGGAGTTTCCGGTTGTAGTGGCGTTTTTTACATTTTATAGGTTGAAGATATCTTGAATAGTTTCCGAGATATGTGGATTTTAAATTTGAATTTTTCATTTTTTCGCCGACTTTGCCTTGGAGTTTAGCCAATATCTCAGTCAAAAGATTACCGATTTTGTTTTGTTTGGATTGCCAATAAAATTTACAATATCATGAAAAAAGAAGATATGTCAAGAAATACGAAAGTTATGACCCTATAAAGTAAAATTTTGGCGAAAAAAGTCCAAAAAAAGTTTGTTACACAAAGTATATCAAATTTATACTCATTTTAAAGGAGACATGTAACGGTCAGCTCACTTCAGACACTATCCTTCCATCGCCATTGCTACCTTCGATTCCGGCCGTGCTCAGGGTTTGGGGTGGTGTTCTTGCTAGGAAGGATATATCTCGACCGCTTACCATAATTATTAATATTTTAGGTAGCAATACAATTATTCCCATCAAGATTGACCTCATCTGAATTCAATAAAGGAAGCTTCAAATACGGGACGTGTAAAGGTGTCCAAGCCACGTCTCGAAGTCGTATACCCTCCCTACCATGCCGACTATTGTTTGTATCAGCCCATTCAACCCTTCTAATACGTCATGCTACCAATTTTGTGGTACTTATTATAAAGACAGTTAAACTATCATGTTTAACATTTATTTAAATAAAGAAAATAATACAATGCAATATATTTAATTAATCAAACTTGTGTAAAGATGTGAAAATATGAAGTATGAAAATTTATGAAGACAAATTTGTCTAATATATATGATATTAATTTAAATAAAATTAGTATTGGATGGAGAAAAATTAAAAAAAAAATCAATATTAAAAGTAGATGATTTGTGAATTTGATTAAATTTATGTAAGTTAGTCATCCATTATTTAAATGTAGCTGTGTAAATATGTATAAATATTTATATATTAAGTACTCACGATTTCAGGTCCCCGCCAACAAGCGCTTGTAGACAGCTACTCTGATGTTCGAGAAAAATCGTATAAAAGTTGTGTGAAAATGTTCTTTAGTATTAAATACTGGATGATGCTTAATGCTTAATTGTATAATTCGTTATATTCAGGGGACTTATAATAATAGTGCTGATTTTTGATCGAGATGCTTCGTCTTGCATATAATTCTCAACTTCGGAATAATATAACGCATTGCAAAAGATTTTGTAATTGTAACTACATTAGATAGATATGATTAGAATTTGCCAATTATCATACAGGGCGATGATTTGATACACATATTCTTCGTTCTTCTTAGGTGTTAATTAAAATGATAAGGACCAATAATTCGTGGTAGTGTGTTCTTCTCTTCATTGGACTTTAAATTTATTGCATATTTACAATTTTTCCGTAAAATAAATTCATTTTTCCGGAAAATTTTATAAAATATCCAAGGTATAAGGCAGTGATTTAAAATTAATAGCTGTGGGATTTGCCATCCCACAGCTGTAATATCCGATCAGTTCGTTTTTATAATCTATTCCGACTGAAGACAAGAAATTTTCCTTAGTGAAAATCTTCAAATAAATCATCGCAACGAACTTACCAGAGAGTTACAGCCAAATAATGTAATAAAGAATGAATGGTAATCTAGTGGATATAGTGGACGATTCTATCCCCTGTTTGTAATTGAATCCTCTTTATATATCCTTTTTATTTTCTTTTCTTATTAATTTTATGTACAGAATTTTCCGTTTAGAACCAAATTGTTCAAAAGATAGAATGAAATGAAAATCAAATTTCTTCATAGGAAACTTCGTTCTGGTATACTTTTTTCCCATGCTGTATATTACACAGTGTACGAGTACGAGTACGAATAGCCCAAGAGATAATTTTTGTGACCCTCACAGACAACATTTTAATTGGTGTGGTTGCCACCCTTCCCCGATTTGGACCTTTTTTGATCGATTTTCTCCAATCGCAAAGCTATATTGTTAAATTTTTCTTTTTGTTTATTTGTATTAGGGTGTAACAAAATCGACTGCAAAGGGAATCCCGAGCGCGGCTTTTCATATCGAAGATATAGGACTAAAAGTAAAAAATTCCATTTTTGGGGATGTTGCGTTTGATTATTATTTCTAATATCAAAATAAAAAAACTTCATCGAAATTCATCGAAAAATATACATTTTTAAGAATTGTATGCCGTATTTGCGTTTCTGTCTATATGCAAAATATTTTTTTTAATTATACCCTACACCACACTGTGGTACATAACTTTATTATAACTTTGTGCATTTGTTTGTAACACCCAAAAGGAGCCGAAATAGACGCATCATTTATTATACCGATCGACTCAAAATCATTTTCTGAGTTGATTTAACTATGTCCGTCTGTCCGTCTGTCTGTGCATGTATTCTTGTCATCAAAGTACAGGTCGCAGTTATGGTCCGATCTTGACGAAACTTTACACATATATTTTTTTGGCCCAAGGACGATCACTATAGAATTTGGTTAAAATCGGTTAAGATTTAGATATTGCCCCCATATATATATGTTAGCCCCGGTTTGACATGTAAGCGCTGTAAAAACTTTATTTTATATCCGATCAGTATGAAATTCGGCAGAAAGAGGTTTCTTATTATATGAATGCACACTGTTAAATTCGGAGAAAATCGGTTCGGATTTAGATATAGCCCCCATATACCCTTGTATATGTTACCCCCGATTTGATATGTAAGCGCTGTAAAAACTGTATGTTATATCCGATCAGTATGAAATTCGGCAGAAAGAGGTTTCCTTTTATATGAATGAACACTTTTAAATTTGGAATAAATCGGTTCGGATTTAGATATAGACCCCTATATATATGTTAACCCCGATTTGACATGTAAGCTCTGTAAAAATGTTATTTTATATCCGATCAGTGCGAAATTCGGCAAAAAGAAGTTTCTTTCTACATGAAGGAATACTGCCAAATTCGGAGAAAATCGGTTCTGAATTAAATATAGCCCCCGTGTATATGTTACCCCGATTTGACATGTAAGCGCTGTAGAAACTGTATTTTATATCCGATCAGTACGAAATTCGACAGAAAGAGGTTTTTTTACATGAATGAGTATTCAGAGAAAATTGGTTCAGATTTACATATAACATCCATATATAAGTTCCTCGCAATGACCCTTATCGCATTGTTAGGGAGGTGTAGGGTATTTTACAGTCGGCCCCGCCCGACTTTCTGCCTTTCCTTACTGATTATACCTGACAATGATTAAGGGTTTCCTAGAAATAGTGCCGCAAAACAATATTTTCTGAAAGGTAAATCTTATTAAATTTTATTATTGTTTGATAAAAATATGTGATCTACAAGAAATCAGTGCCAATTGACTGATATAATAACTAATAAATACAAGAAGGTAGGGAAAAATTAAAAAAACATATTTTGCATATAGACAGAAAAGTAAATACGGCATAAAAATCTTAAAAATGTATATATTTCGATGAATTTTTTTAAAGTTCTTTATTTTGATATTAGAAATAATAATCAAGCGCTACATGTGGAAAATTCTAATGGAAAATCCCTCAATTCCCAAAAAATACTTCAAGAATCCTTAAAAAATTGAATTTTTACTTTTAGTCCTATATCTTCTATATGAAATGCCGCGCTCGGGATTCTCTTTGCAGTCGATTTTGTTACACCGTAATACAAATAAACAAAAAGAAAAAATTAACAATTTAGCTTTGCGATTGGAGAACACCGATCAAACTTTTGAAATTTATGTAAAAAAAGGTCCAAATCGGAGAAGGGTGGCAACCACACCAATTAAAATATTGGCTTCAGATTTTCTTTAGCATATTCTGTAAAACGTCTCCTTTAAAATGAGTATAAATTTGATATACTTTGTGAAACAAACTTTTTCTACAAGACCTATGTACGAATTGGACTTTTTTCGCCAAAAAATTTCCAAAAATTTATTTTTTTCTAAAATTTGACTTTATAGGGCCATAACTTTCGTATTTCTTGACATATGGCTATCCATAAAAAAACACGCGAACAAAATCGGTAAACTTTTGAATGAGATATTGGCTAAACTACAAGGCAGTCGGCGAAAAAATTAAAAATTTAAATTTAAAATCCACATATCTCGGAAACTATTCAAGATATCTTCAACCTATAAAATTTTTATTGTAGGTCTGGTCTAGGAGTATCGCCACTAAAATGAGATACTCCATTCAAAAGTTAGAAGCCGATGAAAATGTTGTATACCCGAAGTGGTCAACTTTAGGGCCCTGTAGCTCCGCCCCTGTGTGAGATAGGGGGCCCAAGTTCCGAACTTAAACTCTCTAACACCTCTTGTATACACACCTAAAATTTCATCGCCATACGATAAGTGGTTTTGAAATGGCAGAGTTATGTCCATTTTTTTCCATTTTAGCCCACTGTGCAACGTAACCCTTTTAATCGGACAAATTCAGTCAGATTTATTCGCGAGAGTCATGGAAAATTTGACATTGCGGAAGCGCTCCAAACAGCGTTGCCGCTGTGGACGATGTTATATACCGAACTCTGAAGGGGCATTAAATACTTCAATTGGGGATTCCTTTGAAGTGCAGCCATCAGTGGCCGTTAACGAGATTGTAACAGAATCTAAAATTATTTGGCCTATCAAAAGCTTTAAACCTTTAAACCTCGCCAGGACCAGGCAAAATCTCGCCGGTGGAGCTACAGGCAGTGGCTGATACAATTACATACAAACAAAATGGAGAGAAACCACGGTTGTTTTCATCCCAAAAGCGGGAAAGCCGTCCCATAAAGAAGTAACGGATTTTCGGCCAGTCATTTCCCATAAAAACCCTTGTGCGATTAATAGATAGTTACCTTAGGAATACAATTGATCACAGGTCACTGTCCACTCAACAGCATGCCTACAGCAAGGACAAGTCCACAGAAACCGCCCTTTCACCTGAACGGCGCTACGTTCCACACAGCTTATGCTAAATTAGACATTCTGTAAGAGCGATTTTAGGGAACGATCATGATCTATCAAAAGCTTCAAACCTTCTAAGTCGCCGGGACCAGACCAAATATCGCCGGAGGAGCTACAGGCAGTACAAATGCTGTCCGGCTCAGATAGACAGGATCTAAGGATTTCCGACCAATCAGTCTATCGTCATTTCTCCTTAAAACCCTAGAGAGATTAATACTTATTTTTCTTAGGACAAAAATGAATGACAGGCTACTGTCCAATCAATAGCATGCCTACGGCAAGGTCAAGGTATAGAGGGAGCCTTCAATAACATAAATCCAGCCGATATAATAACGGCTTTAGCAACCCTGGGGGTTGAAAGCAGTATAAATAGGTTCTTCCATAACCTTCTGATTAAGAAACGTATTTCAGCTAACTTAGGGTCAACCGACCTCAACCGAACGTCCCAAGTGGATCTTCTGTCTACTCTGCTATGGCATATCTCCATGAACAATATTCTGCTTTCTCTGGAGATGATGAGTGTCAGAGTTCTTGTCTATGCAGATGATGCAGCAAAACTAATATAGGGAAGTTTCCGAGTACTATTTGAAACATCCTACAACATGCCCTTCATACAACAGCAAGATGAGCTTTCGGCTAAGAGGGAAGTAGTTATTTTCACTAGGAGAAATAAGGTACCAACAGTTACTGCAGTCACCGTCGGGGGTATTGAAGTTCCCTTCACTGAAAGCGCAAAATACTTAGGTATTTTACTAGACAGAAAGTTTAACTACAAATCCGACATTGAGCAAAGAAGGCTATGTTAGCGCTATATACCTGTAAATGGCACATTAGGAAACGCTGATGTCAGAAGCCGCTTATATTTTGTTGGTTATATACGACAGTAGTCAGACCTTGGGGTATTGAAATTCCCTTCTATGAAAACGCAAAATAATTAGGTATATTTTTCTAGACAGGAAGTTGAACTTCAAACCCGAAATCGTGAAAAGAGCCAAAAATGCTGTTGTAGCGCTACATACCTGCAAAAGGGCCATAGGAAAATGCTGGAGTTTGAACCGCGTATAGTTTATTGGTTGTATACGGTAGTAGTCAAAACGATAATGCTGTACTGCATTGCCGTCTGGTGGACAGCTGTGTCGAAATCCACCTTCTGCGCTACACTAAACAAGGTCCAGCAGGTGGATGTTATATGTATCACTGGTGCACTGAGAACGACACCAACTGAGGCACTAAATGTTATACATCATTCAATGCCGCTAGTCATTCCAGTATACTGCGATTAGACTTAGAGAACTGTCATTATTGCCAGGAAATGGCTACAATCTAGACACAATGCCTTCAGGGCACCGGGGATTACACTATGACTGAACCACTTTTGACAAGAAGTATCTCACTCTTATACCTGTTAGATCATAATGGACTGTCGTAATCTTCTTCGAAACTCATTAACCAAATGGGCTTTGGAGTCTTTTCTGAGGAGCTTGAGCTGTTACTTGCAAAAAGACTGGCTGAACCCTGTAGTGTTTACCAGGCCACAATCTTAAATATTAAAGAGCTAGCGGAATTTTCTCTGATAGTCAGGCTGCTATAAAGTCCCTGAAAACCATATTCCTGAATTCCAACCCTCGACTGTCGCAGATCTCTTAATGGGATAGCTGAACAGTTCAATATTCGTCTGATATGGGTGCCGGGTCACAGAAACATTAAAGGAAACTGCAAGGCCGATGAACTTGCAAGACTTGGATCGTGTAAGGTAGAATCCGGAGAACTGGAACATGTGGGCATGCCTCTAGCGACCTGCTATCTCTTCTTGAGAGATAGTGCCCATACGGCAAAAAATGACAGATGATGACTAGTCAGGAACTTCATATATTCCAGGCTGATAAGGCTTGGACTAAACTACAAACACACCAACGTCCTGCTGTCGTTTTCGAGACCGGACGTCTCACTTATCGTGCCTGTCATGTCAGATCACTGCCTTTTTTGACGGTACGCAGAGAGATTGAAGTTCTTGTGAAATGACTTTTGCAGAAGCTGTACAGAAGAAGAGGAGGAGGAATCAATGGAACACATTCTGTGTCTTGTCCCTCTCTCTGCAAAGGCCACATGACATGCTTCGCTATGCTCGCATTCCTTTGGCGAGTTGTCAAAGCTGGCTGATGTTAAAATCCGCTAACTTTTCTACGTTCTAAATCAATCAAATTGTTTCGACGTGAGGGGCTATTGGAATCTTGTGTTTCCCTTACGTCTATGTGGTAGAATAATAGTTTAAGTGAGGCTATCATAGTTTAAGTGAGGCTATGATACATTAGGTTTAGGTTAGGGTGGCTGCCGTATTTTTTTTACAAGCTCACATAGACCAGTTTAGGTCCCTAGTGTTACCACGGGCTGAAATGCCCCTCATCGAAACCAACCTGTTTGATCTATAAATTTATCGATAGTACGAATATCAGTACTAGAAAGATCTGTTAGGCTGCCTAAAAAGGCCGACCCCAGTATGTCCAGTCGTCGTTTACTCAAAGCGGGACAGTCGCAAAGCAAGTGCTCAATGCTCTCCACTTCTTCCTCATCTCCACAGCTTCGGCAGAAGTCATTGGAGTCAATACCCAATCTTTTGGCGTGTTCGCCGATCAAGCAGTGTCCCGTCAGAACCTGTACTAACGTAGACAATCGTTTCCTCTCTAGTGCGAGAAGATATTTTGACCTTCTCAGGTCATACCTTGGCCAGATTTGTCTAGCTACCCTGCAGGTGCCGATTTCTGTCCATCTTTCGTTGGACTGCCTGATTGCCTCTTGCCTAAGCCAAAGCTTGCACGTGGATAGTGGCGCACCAATATATGCAAATTCTTCGAGAATTTGTAATGTCGTCCCTTTCCTAGCAAGTTCATCGGCTTTGCAGTTCCCCGGGATATCCCTATGCCCAGGCACCCATATGAGGTGTATATTAAACTGCTCAGCCATCTCGTTAAGAGATCTGCGGCAGTCGAGGGCTGTGTGTGAATTTAGGGATGTTGCCTCCAGAGAATTGATGGCAGCCTGGCTGTCCGAGTAAATGACAACGCCAGTGTTGGTTACTATGTTGCGACTCAGCCACTTGGCGACTTCCCATATTGCCATTATTTCGGCTTGATAGACACTGCAGGTATCTGGTAGCCTGTGAGCTATATCCAGACTAAGTTCTTCACAGTGTACTCCGAAGCCAACCTTTTCATCAAGCTTCGAACCATCCGTGTAAAAGTGGAGATGGTTTCTATTACCTGGTATTCTGCCGACCCATTCGTCTCTGGCGGGAATCATAGTGATGTAATTTCTCTCGAAGGTGTACACAGTTGGTATATAGTCCACTCGGTCGGTTACCATAGCACTACACTTTGATATCCTCATGTGCCCATAGTTCTTGTACCTCCACAGTGATAGGCAGTTTAATCTTATTGCCGCTTTGGTTGCAACTTCTCTCGCCACAATATTAATCGGCAGTATATGGAGTAGGGCTTGTAGAGACTCGGTCGCTGTAGTCCTTAAGGCTCCGCTTATGCTCAGGCAGGCAGTTCTCTGAACCTTTGTTAGTAGGTTGGTAATGGTTAGTTTGTCAGTTGCCGTCCACCATACCACAATACCGTATAACAGTATTGGACGAACTACTGCTATATATATCCAGTGGACGATTTTAGGAGAGAGTCCCCACCGCGACCCTACAGCCTTTTTGCAGGAATATAAGGCGACGTTGGCCTTCCTTACACGTTCCAATACGTTAAGTCTAAATAACATTTACCTATATAGAATTATTCCTAAAAATTTTGCACTTTCAGAAAAGACTAGATCTGTTCCATTTATCCGAGGTGGAGGGTCCACATGTGGGACATTATTCATCCTAGTAAAGAGAACCAATTCTGTCTTGTTGGGGTTAACGCCCAAACCGCTGCTTCTGGCCCATCTAACCAACTTGTTCAGAGCCACCTGTAGGATGTCTCTGAGGACGTTTACGAATTTGCCACTCGCTGCGATTGCCACGTCGTCCGCATATGCCACGACCTTGCAGCCACAACGTTCTAGATCTAGCAGGATTTCATTCACCGCTAGGTTCCAAATTAGTGGAGACAGTACTCCTCCTTGCGGGGTCCCTCTGTTTACATACCTTGTTAGAGTTGTGGACCCTAGACATGCTGTTATGCGTCTTCTGGTGAGCAGACTTTGAATTAGTCTAATCAAACTAGTGTTAACTTTTAGATGTGAGAGTGCCGCAATTACCGCATATGAGTGAATGTTGTTAAAAGCCCCTTCTATGTCAAGAAATGCCACCATGGTGATTTCCTTGAAATGCAGGGACGATTCGATAGTGCTCACAAGTTCGTGCAGGGCTGATTCTGTAGACTTGCCCTTATTGTAGGCATGTTGGTTCCCCGACAGGAGTTTTGTATACAGGTTTTCCCTAATGAAATGATCTAAAAGTCTTTCCAGACCTTTCAATAGGAAGGAGGATAGGCTAATTGGTCTGAAGTCTTTTGGCCTAGTGTGTGATATCTTTCCCGCTTTAGGTATGAATACCACTTTGGTATCCCTCCACCGATTAGGGACGTATGAAAGCCTGATACAGCCTACATAAATTTTCTCCAGCCAGGGGATAATGTACTTTAACATTTTCTGCATTTCTGCTGGAGTGATGCCATCTGGTCCAGGTGACTTGAAGGGCTCAAAGCTGGTAATAGCCCAGCTTATTCTGGATCTCTCAGTCAAGAAGCTAGCGACGCTCGCAGTCCGCTCGCACTCTTGTTGGTCCTGCTGGTCCTCGGGTTCTGTTACAGAGTTGCCCGGGAAATGTGTGTCGAGCAGTACATTGAGCGACTGCTCGCTGTTTTTGGTCCAGTTATTTGCCTCATCCTGTAAATATCCCACTGTACAGGGTGAAGCAGATAGTATCTTCCTCAGCCTAGCGGCGTCGGAGACCTTTTCCACTTCACCACAGAAGGTATACCAAGAGCGCCTTTGCGCCTTTCTAAGCTCCTTCTTATAGATCTTGAGTTGCTCTTTATAGGCATCCCAATCATTAGCGACCCCAGTAGATTTAGCCTTATTGAATAGCTTGTTGCAGGTCTTTTTCATAGCCGTTAGCTCAGAAGTCCACCATTGGGGTTTAGTTTTACCCTTGTTCCTTGTTTTCGGACAGGCTTCTTCAAGGGAACTATTGAATGATGTGGTGATATGATCGACCAGATTATCCAGACCGGCTTTGTCATTCGGTTCGTACAGAAGTTTAGAGTTGAGGACTTTCTTGAAATTCTTCTCATACAGGTGCCACTTTGTCTTCCTTACATTTCTGTGGACGGCAGGTTTAGGCGCTTTTTCCGCGAGTTTGAACTCAATATAATGGTGATCTGAGAATGAGTGGTCGTCCAGTACATTCCACCCAATAATTTTGTCTGACAGCCGGTCAGTAGCAAACGTTACGTCGAGTACCTCCTGTCTGTCTTTAATTGTAAAGGTCGGTTTATTACCTATGTTACAAATACTAAGGTTGGTAGTTAGAATAAAGTCAAGAAGTGAATCACCCCTATTGTTTATATCCGTACTACCCCAGATAGTATGATGAGCGTTCGTGTCTGCGCCAATAATCAGCTCGATCTCGTCAGACGTTGCTTCTTCCACTACTTCCCTGAATAGAGCAGTCGGTACTACATATTCATAAGGCAAGTAGCTGGAGACCACCCAATATATGCGATTACCGATCTCCAGGCTAGCAGCTGTTTGGTCTTTACCACTTAAATTAGTCAGGAGAAAGATACTTAGATCTTTCCTGGCCAAAATGCAGGTTCTTGGAGTGCCTTCACAGTTGGCCACAAGCAGTTTAAAGTTGGGTGTCCTAATACCGCACACCCTTCCTCCCACTACGTAGGGCTCCTGTATCAGGACGATCATACATGTTCTGACTCTTTTCCTAAACCTACCTATGTATATTAGTTGTTGACTAAGAAATCCATAATCCTGGACGGGACGGCATTACTCAAGCAGAAATGCAGAAAATGTTGAGGTACATTATCCCTTGACTGGAGAAAATTTATGAAGGCTGTTTGAGGCTCTCATATGTCCCCAATCAATGGGTGAACGTTAAAATGGTAAACATATCCAAAGCGGGAAACATATCACGCACTAGGCCAAATAACTACAGACCAATTTGTATGTCATTTTTCCATTGGAAAGATCTTTAAAATCTTTCATTAGAGCAAAAATTTGAGTAGTTTAGCTTAGCTAAAATAGGGATATTTCATAGGGTTTTGGCAAATATTAAGAATTTAAAGAATTTATTTATTTAAATTATTTATTTAGTACCAACTGCATTTACAGGGACTGGTGCTGTCAATGGAGTAGTTTAGCTTAGCTAAGATTTTTAAGATTTTTTTATATCTACATTTTTTATATAGTCATTTTACCAGTCGTCCAGTCTGGAACACTCGTGTATTTAGGATTACTAAATAAATTGTATTTATTTTTTAGTAATTAGATTTAAGTTATAGCGTCAAATTATACAAGCACACTAGCTGATCAGGCGAACTTCGTTCCGCCCAAATTCGTTAATGTAATGAAAATAAGAATACAAACATACTTATACCGCTTCCTGTAATTCGGTCAATTACATTCCTTTGTATTGTATTAAACACACTGAGATGAACTGAAGTTTATAACAATCTCGATCTACATCTAACTGATCGTGCTAATCAGATTTTTACAATGCTATCAAAAGTATAAACTAAAAACTTCAAGACGATTGGTGTAATGATTTACCAGATTTAGTTTTCAGTATTAGATTCATATGGGTTATGTGCTTGCTAATACGATATACCTCGCAATATTATATTTTTATGTAAAAAGGCACTACACTCGTGAAAGTTGAAAGTTTTGTTCTCAAGTTATGGGGTAGTGTTGGTCACACCGTGCATATTTGCTCAATCCTAAGTTTTCCTAAATAGTGTCATTCCCTGGGCCAATACGAATATGTCAAGCCCAAAATTGTGAAAAATGAAAGAGCCGTTCTCGAGTTATGAGATTGTGTTCGCTGTGACACGACCATTTGACCAATCCTAAAGTTTCCTTTCTTGGACCCCTAAGAACCCATCTGGAGTTATGAGGTTGTGATGAACAATCCTAAATTTTTCTCCATAATTTCCCCCCTGGGCCAATGCGAATCCTTCATGCCCAAGATTGCGAAAATCTAACGATCCATTTTTGACCAGTTTTGATAGCCGTGTCGCGCTGCTTTTAATAATCAGAAATTTGCTACATGTTGTCCCTCCCTGGGACCAATACGAATCCATCAGTACCATTCTTGAGCTCGGGTCAATACAAATACAACAAGCACAAAATCGTAAAAATTTTAATTTTTATACTTGAGCTATGGAAAATAATTGGTTGGAATTCGATTGTAACAATAAAAAAATAGTACTAGCAACAAAAAGTATATTGCCTACACCGTCTGTCGGTTGTATTTATAAATAATTAGTTGAAACAACGATAATAACATGGATACGATCAAATGAAAATGCTTGCAACTAAATCGATGGTTGTTTCAATCGAATTAAGATTGTGTTTTTCATTGACACTCTGTTAGTTGTGGTAACCGATTTTAAATTTTCATTATAGTACCATATGATCGATTTTTGGTTGTGGCAACCAATGTTTTATTCTTGACAACAGAAATTGTATCAATAGACACAAAGATTATTATTGCAACGAATAATTGGTTACTACAACAGAAAAATATTATTAAATAATCCTTTATTGGTTATCCCGATCATTTCCCAAATGTATTTTGGGAAATACAACCGAAAGATTGGTTGCTGTTCTTTTGCTGATACATGACAAACAAAAAATAAAATTACTCGACATAAAAAATCTTCAACATTTTGTTCAAGAACGGTATAGGTAATCAAAAATAATCTCGTGCGAATAATAATGTGTGGAATGCAGAATATGTTGTGCAAAATGTTTTACATAAATAAAAAATAAAAGCAACAGTCATGAAATTGAAAGCACAGGGTTAAGCGATATTTGCATACAAGTTTTGTGTTTTTTTTTTCGTGTGCTCAAATGTGTGTCAAATATTTCCACATCTCATAATAGTGATGAATTTGTAATATGGGATTTTTAATTTTGTTATGAATTGTTTTGTTTTTTGTTCAATAAATAAAATAAAAATTAATGAAAACTGTTTTTAATTAATTGTCGGTAGTAATGACTGACAAATTGTTAGAACAACCAATTTTTTAAAAAAGTTGGTTGTGGCCACTACAACAGATAATTTAAGTCTCCATTTTTGTAGTTGGCGCAACCAAATATGATTGTTGTCAACATGGAAGCAGAAGTATACCACAACCAATATATTGGTTGTACTAATGGAATCGAATGATAGTAGACAGAACTACCAAAATTCGGTTGGCAAATAATTCGGTTGAGGCAACCAAACTGTATTCTGTGTGCAAGATTGCGAAAATCGAACGATCCATTTTTGACCTATGCGGTTTTGATAGCCGTGTCGCGCTGCTTTTAATAATCATAAATTTGCTACATGTTGTCCCTCCCTGGGACCAATACGAATCCATCAGTACCATTCTTGAGCTCGGGCCAATACAAATACAACAAGCACAAAATGGTAAACATTTTAATTTTTATACTTGAGCTATGGAGTTATGTTGGCTCCATAGAGTCCTTCCTTGGGATAATACAAATACATCAAGTTTAATATCGTAAAATTTGCTAGATCCTTTCTCGAGCTATGCGGTTCTGTTGGCCCTGTCACGCCCCTTTGTCCAATCCGAAAATTTCCTCTACAGTGTCACTATCCAATACGAATCCATCAATCCCAAAATCAAACGATCCGTTCTCGAATGATGAAGTTATTTTGGCCGCGACATACCGTTTAACCAATCCAAAGATTTAGATTTGTTTCTTATAAAAGTCTCCTAAGAGGATAAAATTAACCCTTTCCGTGTCAAATAAATTTTATAGTAAGCTAAAAATCTGAAAATTTGTACATAAGGTAATATGTGCCCTCTGAATATGGGAAAAATATTTGTTTTGGTGTAAAACTTACCGTTCAGAAGATATAGGTTGTCACATATATTTGACAAAGTACCTCAAAGGTTGCTAAAATCACAAACAGCTAATTAAAACTACTAAATTCAATTCCGGTTTATTTCTATATGGTTTAAGAAAAATATTGATTTTGATTACATTTTTAATTATTAGTATGATATTGCTCAAAACAGTTATTTTCACGCTTAACGCAGAGGTAAACGTTACATTTGGTACAAATTACAAAAGTATTTTTTCTACATCCATCTTTTTTACAACGACCGGCATTTTTAGAGCTAACAAAACTTGGTAAGTGCATTCGTTGGTCTAGACGCACCTCCTTTGCTGGTGCTTTTTGGAACACTTTTTTCTTTGGGTAGTGTAAAGTTGGTTCACAGTCATCTGTATTATCACTTCCGCTAGCATCACTTATAGTCTGTGATTTTTTTGGTCTTCCTCGTTTAGGTCTTGGAGGTTCGTCGTTTTGAGCACTAAGCAGAGCGTGAGCAACATTGATTCGAAAATGCATTGAATCCAATATGTTATTTTTCGGAATATTTTTAGCGACACAATCTCTACGGTATTCCATCCAAGCTGCAGTAAGAGCCAAATCCACAAAATGCATAATGACGCGCAATGTCCACTTTACTGTACGAATATTTATCCTATAGTATTGTATCATTTGGTCCAACAAGTCCACACCACCCATGCTCTCGTTATACATGCGAACAACTTCAGGCCGTTTGATGAATATATAGCTTGCCTTTTCTTTATCCCATCGTTTAGCTTCATCTTCTTTTCTAACTCCAACGAAGTTCGAGCCGAGGTTAATGACTTTGTTATCATACCATCTAGTTATTATAACACTTCCATCGCTACTGATACACTCGGCCGATGATCCCCTGCCCCTAGCTTTCATTTCCTTCTCATCCGGCAAACGAGGTTTGGCGAATCTATTTATCCTTATTGTTCCTGCCGAATATATATTTTTCTTCTTTAACACTTCAAACAATTGGTATGACGGGAAGTAATTATCAAAAAATAATTTGTGGCCTACTTCACTTTCAGGTATACGCTGAGATAGGTGGAGTACAACCGCAGCACCGAAACCGAAAGCTTTAACCCAGGCCTCATTTATGGAAGTAGTGGAGCCTTGGTAAACGATGAAATCGTAAGGCATTCCGCTTTTTCCGCACATAAAGAAAACCTTTATTCCCCACGGACATGGTTTTCCTTTTATGTATTGTTTAGCGGCAAATTTACCTTTGTATGGAATAATTTGTTCGTCGACACATAAGTTTTCTTCCAATGGTAATTCTAAAAGACGTTTGCGAACTAAGTCTATTACTGGTCTAACCTTATAAAGCCGGTCTTTGCAATTTTTATCGCGATCACTTGCATCACAAAGGTGTAAATTATTTCGAATTGCGAAGAAGCGTTTTCGTGCCATGTTTTCCGTAAAAAATTTTATTCCTATTGATGTGTCATAAAACATCTCCACTCTGGGAAATTTTAACACGCCCATCATTATGTGGTGAGCAAACACGATTCGCATTTCGTCAACAGAACAATGTTTGAATGACACATTACCTTTACTTTGAGCATAAAGATTAGTATAGTATGCAGCATCAACAAAAAATTCATTTGGAAGGTATCTTTGAAAATAAGAATATGGACTTCCAATTTCAATGTTATCGGATGACGCAGTCGGATTAAAAATAGTGTCGTTGTTGTTCCAACCCGAGCTCTCTCCCACTCGCATTCCTCTCCATCTAATATTCTTTTTTAGAGTGCATTCAAACTGCACCCTTCTAGCGGTAGCACTTGTTGACGGAATGTCATCAGAGACTGGAACTGACAAACCCATGTTTATAAGTTCAGAAGGTGTTATAATTGGCAAATCGACGTAATCAGTATCCTCCACATTTTCGATTGATGAAAACTCACGCTCTCTTAGATGTGCATCGGTATATTGAACCTTTGGAACATCATATACAATTTCCGAATCCTCTACTTCTTCTTCATCAATATCGGAATGATCTTCTAATAATTTTAGGATTTCATCCTCTGTGAAAGCTTTAGAACTTGACATGTTAGCCAAAAAAAATCTGCAATATAAACACAATTGTTTACTACCTCTGAGGGTCAATGTCAAATATATTAGACAAAACCAAATAACTTGCCTAACGTAAGCATTTGAAATCACAAAGTATTTTTTCTCACGTATCGTCTACTAAGACACGTAAAAACACTCACATTATTTTTAAAAGTAATTCCGTTTATCGCATTTATATATTTCGAGTTACAAAACTTCAAGTTTTTAATCATAGGATAACCACAAAACTAAAACTTAAAAAAAGATGAACAATTAGCTTCATTCCACAACATTTCGCGAATATTACAAAATAGAAAGCTTTGCAAAGAGGATAGAAGAAACACAAAACGAAAAATGTAAAACAACCGTTAATCACATGTCTTTTAGAAGCAGCCATATCAATTGTCAAATATATTTGACAAATCCACGGAAAGGGTTAATACCCACGGTTTTGATAGCGCGAGAACTGACCACTGGCCAAAAACTGATTCTGTGAAAAGTCCTGCGTTTATACAACACACGAGTCTATCCACATGCAAAATTTCAGCTTTGTAGCTCTAACAGGACTCTCAACGGCCAAGTGGTCAAAAACCGATTGGCGTAGAAGCACATCCGTTGGAGATATGTATATACATATGTATGCAAATCAGTTTGTAAGCTCATAGTTCTAAAAAGACTGACCATTGCTTTGGTCACTGCAGTTTGACCTCAGGCTGGACATTGAATAGTTGTTTTCAAGTACCTTTTGAGATATGTATCTACATTTTAATGATTAGAAATGTGGTTGCTGCTACACTGAACACAGACGGAGAATTCAAAATAATTTTTCGCGTTTATATTTGGGATAGTACTTCATATTTACAAAATTTTAGCTTTTGATCTTATAAGATGCTTCCGAAAGGACAAACACAATACTCACGTTTTTGATAGCGCTAGAACTGACCACAAAAAATTACTACGCGAAAAGTCTGTTATTTGTACAACACTCTGGTCTATGGTTCTGTAAAATTGTATCTTTCTAACTCTTACAGGAGTCTCAGCGGTTCAGTGGTCAGCGCCACCTGTTGAGAATTTTGCGACTTTTATTTTTCCTAAACCTTCGCGGATCAATTACGAACAAATTCGCAGAAGGAAGTATCCTATTTGGTCCAGTAGTTTTCAAGTTTTAAGCAGTCGAACAAACCACGATTAATTTATTTATATATAGTATATATAAACTTTTTATACCCTACACCACACTGTGGTACAGGGTATTATGACGTTGTGCATTTGTTTGTAACACCTAAAAGGAGAAGAGATAGACCCATTGTTTATTATACCGATAGACTCAGAATCACTTTCTGAGTCGATTTAGCCATGTCCGTCTGT
Source organism: Eudasyphora cyanicolor (assembly GCA_963930755.1). Taxonomy (NCBI): domain Eukaryota; kingdom Metazoa; phylum Arthropoda; class Insecta; order Diptera; family Muscidae; genus Eudasyphora; species Eudasyphora cyanicolor. Next base: position 202,042,532 of record OZ005737.1, on the reverse strand, counting down.
CTGTCTGTCTGTCTGTCTGTCTGTCTGTCTGTCTGTCCGTCCGTCTGTCTGTCCGTCTGTCTGTCTGTCCGTCTGTCCATGTATTCTTGTAATCAAAGTGCAGGTCGTATTTATGGTCCGATTGTGATGAAATTTAGCACAGTGCTCTTGTTTGGCTCAAGGACGATCCCTATTGAAATTGGTTAAAATCGGTTCAGATTTTGATATAGTCCCCATATATATGTTTCACCCGATTTGACATGCAATCGCCGTAGAAACCACATTTTACATCCGATCTTTATGAAATTCGGCAGAGAGAGTTTTATTATTACGTAAATGAACACTAATTCGGAGAAAATCCTATCAGATTTAGATATAGCCCCCATATATATGTTTCACCCGATTTGGCATGTAAGCGCTGTAGGAACTGTATTTTAAATCAGATCAGTACGAAATTTGGCAGAGAGAGTTCTCTTATTTCAGGAATAAACACTGCCAAATTCGGGGAAAATCGGTTCAGATTTAGATATAGCCACCATATATATGTTTCACCCGATTTAACATTTAAGCGCTTTAGAAATCGTGTTTTATATCCGATCAGTACGAAATTTAACAGAGAGAGTTCCCTTATTACATGAATAAACACTGCCAAATTCGGGGAAAATCGGTTCAGATTTAGATATAGCCACCATATATATGTTTCATCCGATTTAACATTTAAGCGCTGTAGAAATCGTGTTTTATATCCGATCAGTACGAAATTTAACAGAGAGAGTTCTCTTATTACATGAATAAACACTGCCAAATTCGGGGAAAATCGGTTCAGATTTTAACATAGTCCCAATATATATGTTACACCCGATTTGACATGTAAGCGCTGTAGAAACCGTGTTTTATATCCGATCAGTACGAAAATCGGCAGAGAGAGTTTGCTTATTACATGTATGAACACTGCCAAATTCTTATCGCAATGCCCATTTTCGCATTGGTAAGTAGGTGTAGGGTATTATATAGTCGGCCCCGCCCGACTTTCTGTCTTTCCTTACTGGTTTAATTTGAGTAGTTTTAGTGCATCTAAAGATTTTTGATATGCATTTTGTAATTTAGTTATAATTGGCCTGAAGGCTTAGAATTACAAGCTGTAATTAATAAACACAAATGCAAATACAAAACCTGGATACAGAACTACAACAAGGGCAAATCTACCGAATCTGCCCTTCACGAACTTGTGCACAATATCCAATCGTCCCAATATTTCAAGGAATTCACTATGGTGGTCTTCCTTGACACAGAAGGGGCTTTTAACAATATTCACTCAGATGCGGTAATTGCGGTGCTGTCACATCTAAGGGTGAACTCTAGCTTGATTAGACTCAAAACAGCAAGTTCTGGATGCACAACTCTAACAAGGTTTGTGACTAGAGCGACCTCACAAGAAGAAGTACTATCCACTAATTTTGAACCTAGCGGCAAATGGAATCCTGTTATAGCTAGAATGTTGTGGCTTCAAAGTCGTGGCATATGCGGATGAAGTGGCAATCGCAGTAACTGGAAAATTCCTCGACATCTTCAGAGACCTCATACAAATGCACCAGAAGCAGCGGTATGGGCGTTAACCCAAACAAGGCAGTATTGGTTCTCTTTACTAGGAAGAATAGGGTCACACGTGTGAACACCCCTCCTATATACGCAACATTGTTGGTCTTTTCTAAAAGGCAAAATATCTAGGAATAATTTTAGATAGAAAATTGATATTCAGACTTAATCCTATGGAAGGTGTAAGGAAAGCCAATGTCGCATAGTATATTCCTGCAGGAAAGCGGTAGTGTAGCGTTGGGGCCTCTCTCCTAATATCGCCCATTGGATTGTGGTATGGTGGACGGCAACTAAAAACCCATCCATTACAAATCAATTATCAAAGATTCTGATTCAGAACTACCTGCCTATGCATATGCGGAGCGTTGAGGACTACAGCGACTGAGTCTCTACAAGTCATACTCCATCTACTGCTCATTGTTATTGCGGCATTACGATTTTACTCTCTACGCCGAGCCAAAAATTAACCTTATATAAGGTTAACTTAACCATAAATAAACATGATTTGCAGTACAACAATAATAATATTTAATTCAACTAGTCCATGGTTGAATTTTTTAACCATGAAAATTGTTAATATTATAATAATAATTGTTATTTTAACAATGCATTGTTGAATTTTTTTAACCACGACAATTGTTAATATGAACATTTCATAGTTAATTTATTGAAACAATGCATGTTCAAATTAACTATGAAGATTTTTATTGAAACCCTTTTTATTGTTAATTTAACTATTTAGTGGTTACTTCTTATAACCAGAAACATAGTTGATTTAATAAATTTTAATATTAATATTAAATAAAACAAGAAAAATTTTACTTTTCGCAAGTTTATTTTCCATTTTATTTACGAGAAAATTGAAAAAAAAACGTGTCTGGATATACTTGGTTCGGGCTTTCTAGAAATTCTTACAGATCTGTCCGGTACAGATATTAGTGCGTTTGTTGGGTTATGTTAAGGACTCGCGGCACACAACCATTGCTGGTGTGCACCACTTCACTCGGAGACCATTTGGTCCATTGTGTTCGTCTTGAGAAGATTTGTCAAACAAGTTTGTTGGGTTATGTTAAGGACGCGCGGCACACAACCATTGCTGGCGTGCACCACTTCCCTCGGAGACCATTTGGTCCACTGTGTTCGTCCTGAGAAGATGAGTAAAAGAAGAGGGAGAGGCCGAAGAAGATGAAGGAGGTGATAAGTATAGATAAGAGAGATGGCTTTTTAGGAGAGGTTTTGATGAGTTGGTGTCAAACCATCCATCTCAAGAAACCTATGAAGCCCATTATTCAGATTTTGTATCGTGTAATCACCTAGGTAGCGATGTGTTCGTCTTAATAGAGAAGGACATTGACAATGAAGGTGTTCGATTGTCTTCAGTTCCTCCACATCCCGACAGACTTGACAGTAGTCGGCAGAATCTCTCTGCCACCTTGATGTTAAAGATCTGACATTACAGAGGCCAGTCAACGAATGTCTCTATTTACAGTCAGATCTGCTCGACCAATTCTGGTTTGCCAGGATTTTGTAGAAACACTCTATCTCAGTTAAAAATGTTCCGAAAAATCAATCGAATAGGCAATTAAGCAGCATTGTGCGTACTAATTCCCCACTCGCTTCCCTAACCGATTCTCTTTAGAAAGGGATGATACTTCTGCAACTAATTCTGAATTGCTGAAAGAAGAATGCCTTCTTTTTTCGATTTTTTCACCAGGTTAGAAAAATTAAAAAAATTGTTTTTCTTTCCTTTTTGTTTCTTTTTATTTTCTATTTTTAATTTAATTTTTATAGACTTATTTATTTTTTATATCGATCCGACGAGGATTTGAAACCGGGTTACTTGCTTCAAAACATTGCATGTATGGGAACAAACTTTTTTCAATAGCCTCGCTTCCTTTTTAGGATTTTGGGAATTAAGCTGAAAATTTGACTGTTCTATTTTAAGACTAGCTTACTTTTGCAGATTTTTGGATTTAATTTCTCCATTAGAAAAATCCAGAAAAATTATAGCACATTATATTCCGGAAGGAAAAAATACAATAAAGAATTAATGTCTTGGTGCCACTTCTACAGCTACTTCAATAGAATGAAGATAGCAATGCTTAATTGAATCTTGACAAACGAAACTGGAAGTATTTCTGGGTGATGGCTCAAACCTTGCAGCATCCATCGCTGATCCATTTCGCGCGAGTTCGTCAGCCTTCTCGTTGCCCGCGATATCACAATGTGTGGGGACCCAGCACAGTCTAATTATATCTGCCAATTTCTGTAGTTCCAAACGGCACTCATTAACCTACTTTGACTTAATAGTGGTTGACTTCAGTGCCTTCAGAGCAGCCTGACTGTCAACATAGACTGTTATGTGATCATCTTGCCAGAGTTTTCGTCGATGTTTTAAGCTGAGGACTTGCAGTATAGCAAAGATCTCCGCCTGGAAAACGCTGCAGGTGTCGGCTAACATGTGGGACGTATTAATGCCACGAGATTCGCTGAAAATGCCTGCCCCTGTGCATACATCCATCGTTGAACCGTCAGTGAATATTGCATGGCCCTCCAAAGGAAGGTTGCTGCATGACCAGTCTGTTCTGCGGGTGATTTAGTTTATTTTTCTTCGATGAGGGGCATCTGAGCCCGTGGTATCACTAGGTACCTACGTTGGTCTATGTGAGATGGCCAAGCTGGCTGCCATCCTAACCTAAACCTACATATATATATATGTATCAACGGCTGTGACAAATAATTCTAGGAGATGTGCAAATGCAGATTCCTTTATATGCAATTTTGGATCTATGAAATAACCAACAAAAAATGATATTTTGCGTTTATGATAATAAGAATAATGTTTTACTTTGCTCTAACACTACCACACTTTCGTTGCTACACTACGTTCGAGGTTCTAATTGCGAACTATCTCCAAAAGGCAAAGCCAACAACCAATGATAATAGGTAGATTTCCGGTTTCAAATTACAGAATTGTTTTGCTTAGTTGCCTCGCTTATATGTATATGTATTCACTTAGCTCCACAAATGTCCCCTTATCCGATTCACATACCAGCCTTTATGTGCACTTAAACGAAATAGACTTGACAATGATTTTTGAAAATAGTTTTCACTTTACGTTAACCTAACACTAGTTTTCGGAAAAATCTATCGATTTTTATTTTATATACCATTGCACTAACGTAGATAATACGACATAGATATCCACAAACGTAATTTCATCGTAACATACCATACCGGGACCATAAGTCATTCCTTCGATGTATTTATTACACATTACACACCATATCAAATGATTTATATACCCTCTGCCAGGTTTATTACCGCCACCTTTGGTTGGAACCAGCATTGTGCCCGTCCGTCAGCTTTGTGTTTGTTTTGCTCTAAAATATGGGTCAATTTGCATCATCTATGGCATTTGGCCAATCTGCGTTCATTCATCATTATTAGTTCGATCACACTTTATGGTCCATGACAAGGTGCTGACACCTTTCAGATATCACCACCACCTTTCGTATCTCAATGCAGTCATTGTTCCATCTTTCTTCGGATACGGTCGTTCGTTGGAGTCTATGGCCAAATATTGTCATATTCTTTATATTAACACTTCAACTAAGGTTTGCAGCGAAAAGTTTTTAAGCCTTCGAAAAGTTGGCAAAATTTATTAGAATTTTTCTAAACTTTCCAAAAAGAGATTATTTGTGTATCTTTTCCATATATATAAAAAAAATGACCCACCATAACCACCACCACCAGCAGCGCAAACAGCTCCACAATCACCGCAGACTTTTGCAGATTATCTTGGCTGCTCTACTTTTCTGGCACACACACACACGCTGAAGGAGGAAATCAGGTAAATTAGCGTGTGAGTGTGTCTGCATTTGTGTATGTCTGAGAGCGATGGCTAAATCTGGTTTAAGATGCCAAAAATGTTTTTTTTGTCATTTTTCCTAAGGCCAGTTGTTTGTTTGTCCCAAAAGAATGAACAACGAACGAGGTAGACATTAGACATTCGGCTTAGTTCACATTATTAAAGTTAGTGCAATGAAAAATCAAATGAAAAGATCTCCCCAACAAACATGTCACACACGCACGCACACACATAAACTTGGAATACCGCTGGACAGGCAGAAGAGGACGGCAGCACAGTGTTGCATCTTAACCTTTTGGAGGACCAAACACAGCGGGGAGCCGAATGCAAACAAAAATATCTTGATAAGTCTAGATCTTCTAAACCCATAAGGCCCAGGTGTCCCTTATTGAAACCAATGCAGAATTGATGCAGAAAGCTATCAATAACACAAATATCGGTACCGGAAAGTTCTGGCAGACTATCTAGAAAGGCAGATCCAAGTATTGTTGTTCTCTATTTCTTTCTCATCTGCACAGCTTCTGCAGAAGTCATTGAACTCAATTCTCAACCGGCTGGCTTACTCGCCGATCAGTCAATGTCCCGTCAGAACTGACACTAACGTAGACAGTCCTTACATCTCTAGTGCGAGGAGATATTCTGACATTTTCAAATCATATTTTGGCCTGATTTGTAAAGCTACCCTACAGGTATCGATTTTTGTCTATCTTTCATTGGACTGCGTGTTTGTCTCTTGCTAAATCTTGCATGTGGACAGTGACGCACCAATATATACAAATTCCTCGAGAATTTGTAATGTCGTCCCTTTTATAGCAAGTTCCTCGGCTTTGCAGTTCCCCAGGATATCCATGTGCCTAGGTACCAATATAAGGTATATGGTAGGTAAATTGCTCAGTCATCTCGTTAGGAGATCTGCAGAAGTCGAGAGCTGTTTCTGAATTTAGGGATGTAGCCTCCAGAGAAATGATGACAGCGTGACTCTCAGGGTAAATGACAACGCCAGTGTGGGTCACCATGTTGTGACGCAGCCACTTGGCGACTTCACTTACTGCCATTATTGACACTGCAGTAGTCTGTGAGCTATATCAGGACTGAGTTCTTTAACATTATCATCAATCTTCGAACCATCTGTGTAGAAGTGGAAATACTTTTAAATTCCTCTCTGGCAGATATCTTAGTGACAAAATTCCTCTCGAGGGGGTACACCGTTGGTATATAGTCCACATGGTCGGATTTCACAGCACTACACTGTGAGATCTTCATGTTTCCGTAGTTCTTGCAACTCCAAATTGATAGAGAGTTTATTCTTAATTCCATTCTGGTTGCACTTTATCTAACCAATCAATCAGATTTAATTCTTCGAGAATTTGTAATATCGTCCCTTTCCTAGCAAGTTAATCGGCTTTGCAGTTCCCCGGGATATCTCTATGCCCAGGCACCCATATGAGGTGTATATTAAACTGCTCAGCCATCTCGTTAAGGCAGATCTCTTAAGTCGAGGGCTGTTTGTGAATTTAGTGATGTTGCCTCCGAGTAAATGACAACAACAGTGTTGGTTACTATGTTGCGACTCAGCCACTTGGCTACTTCCCATATTGCCTGTGAGCTATATGCAAACTAAGCTCTGCACAGTGTACTCCGAAGCCAACCTTTACATCAAGCTTCGAAGCATCCGTGTAAAAGTGGAGCTGGTTTCTATTACCTGGTATTCTTCCAACCCATTCATCTCTGGCGGGAATCATAGTGATGTAATTTTCTCAAAGGTGTACACAGTTGGTATATAGTCCACTTGGTCGGTTATCATAGCACTACACTTTGATATCCTCATGTGACCGTAGTTCTTGTAACTCCACATTGATAGGCAGTTTAATGTTATTGCCGCTTTGGTTGCAACTTCTCTCTCCACAATATTAATCGGCAGTACAGGGTTGCCCATATTCGACGGACCCATGTTTTTTTTGGGCCCATTCCGATCGACGAGGCTTGTCCGCAGGCAACAATCTTTGCGTCAATTGAATTTTGTACGGGAACAAATGCAAATCAACGCGAATAATCCGTTGTAAAGTGGGCCGAGCCATGCCCAACTGCTGAGAACGGCGTTTTTGGGATGTTCTTGGGGACCTCTCAACACTGGCTCGTACGGCAGCGATATTCTCGGCCGATCGCCTTGGTCGACTTTTATTTGGCCTCTTCGGATTAGAAAGAGCCTCACCAGTCGAAAATTTTTCGTATAAACGCTTAATGGTGTTCACATTTTTTAATATTTTAAAAGCACGTTGAGTTTTCACAATTGACTTATTCTGTTGAATGTAAATTTCAACTATTTCGCGTGGCGTGTATTGTTCCATGGTAAAAATCTGACGCTTCAAACGCGGTATGTCATTAAGCGATCTGACATCTCTGTCAAAAGTTATGGCGTTGCCAGATGGGTCCGTCGAATATGGGAGACCCTGTATATGGAGTAGGGCTTGTAGAGACTCCGTCGATGTACTCCTTAAGGCTCCGCTTATGCTCAGGCAGGCTGTTCTCTGAACCTTTGTTAGTAGGTTGGTGATGGTTAGTTTGTCAGTTGCCGTCCACCATACCACAATGCCGTATAACAGTATTGGACGAACTACTGCTATATATATACAGTGGACGATTTTAGGAGAGAGGCCCCACCGCGACCCTACAGCCTTTTTGCAGGAATATAAGGCGACGTTGGCCTTCCTTACACGTTCCAATACGTTAAGTCTAAATAACAGTTTTCTATTTAGAAACCAATTATGTCTTGTTTGGGTTTACGCCCAAACCGCTGCTTCTGGCCCATCTAGCCAATTTGTTCAGAGCCACCTGTAGAATGTCTCGGAGGACGTTTTCGAATTTGCCACTCACTGCGAGTGCCACGTCGTCCGCATATGCCATGACCTTGCAGCCACAACGTTCTAGATCTAGCAGGATTTCATTCACCGCTAGGTTCCAAATTAGTGGAGACCGTACTCCTCCCTCTGTTTACAAACCTTGTTAGAGTTGTGGACCCAAAACATGCTGTTATGCGTCTTCTGTTGAACAGACTTTGAATTAGTCTAATCAAACTAGAGTGAACTTTTAGATGTGACAGTGCCGCAATTACCGCATCTGATTCAATGTTGTTAAAAGCCCCTTCTATGTCAAGGAATGCCACAATGGTGAATTCCTTGAAATGCAAGGACGATTCGATAGTGCTCGCAAGTTCGTGCAGGGCTGATTCTGTAGACTCAATCAGCGGTAGATGGAGTAGGACTTGTAGAGACTCTGTCGATGTTGTCCTTAAAGTTCTGCTTATGCTTATGTCGGTAGTTCTTTGAACCTTCATTAATTGATTGATTAATTGATGGATCGCTTATCAGTTTCCGTCCATCATAGTATTGGGCGAACTACTGCTATGTACATATATAGGTAAGGCTAGGTTAGGTTAAGAGTGGCAGCCATTAAACCGACTTATTTTGTCTATACAATCCATTGTGTTACCACAGGGACGTAAGGGAAAAAATAAGTTATCCCTAGCCCCTTCCGTTGAACCAATTTGATTGCTTTCAAGAGCTCAAAAGCTGGCGGATCCCAACAGCAGCTAAGTTAGCTAACTCACCAAAGAAATAAGGGCCTTATTCATAAAAATTAATGAAGGTTTGAAGAACGTTTTAGCAGTGTTAAAGTGTTCTTAAAACCTTCATTAACTTTTTATGAATAAAGCCCTAAGATTCTAAGGTTACATGGCGCCTTCTAGAGTTAGCGGGGCACAGACACATAATGTGTTATATTGATTCCTCCTCCTCTTCGTCTCCACAGCTTCTGCACAATTCATTATGCAATACCTTAAATCTCTTAGTGGGCCGTCCAAAAAGACAGCGACCCGTCATGACAGACACGATTAGTGCGACGTCCGGCCGCGACAAAGACAGTCGAGCGTTGGTGCGTTTAAAGTTTAGGATGCTCCACATCAGTCTGGAAAGTATGAACTTCCTGACTAGTGACCACCTGGCTTTTGTTGCCGTAAATGCACTATCTCTCGAGAAGAGCTTGGGGGTCGCTAGAGCCATGCCCACATGTTTGTGGAGCGTGCAAGGTAGTTCCTAGTCTTGCAAGTTCATCTTGCAATTTGCGGTCCCCTGGTATGTCCCTTTGGTCCGACACCCATTTGAGGTGAATATTGAGAAATCTGCGACAGTCGAGGGCAGTTCCTGAATTCTGGAATATAGTTTCGATATTTATATATTTATGCCGACTTTGGTCAGAACATACATTTTTAGCCAATCCACTATCTCTTCAATAGCTAAGATTTCTGCCTGGTAAACACTACAATATCAGACAATCTTTAAGCAAGCGATAGCTTAAGTTGCTCAGATAAGACACCAAAGCCCACTTTGTTATTGAGTTTGGAACCGTCTATATAGAAATAAGTTAACGAATCTCCTATTCTCTGGGATACGGCCATTCCATTCCAATAGATTAGGCAAAGAGTCAGTTACTTCTTGTCGAAGGGCGGTTCAGTGAGATATTTCTTGTCAAGAGTGGAGTAATTAGCAGTATCCGAAAGGTCTGACATTCTGTCTAGAATGACACTATGTATGTCCTTAGCAATTTCCTGACCATAGTGACTGTTCCCTTAGTCTAAGCGCGGTGCATGCGGCATATTACACTGATATAATGTCTACCCCCATTAAATGTCGTGGAACATATAGTGCCTTAGTTGGTTTTGCGCTCAGCGCACTGGTGATACACATAGCAGTCATACGCTGCCACGACCTTGCAGCCACAACCTTCTCGATCTAACAGGATTCCGTTCATCGCTAGATTCCGCATTAATGGAGACAGTACTCTTCCTTGTGGGGTTCCCCTATTTACAAACCTCGTTAGAGACTTGATGCTTGCTTGAAGCTATAGTTCACCTTTCGATGCTACAACGCCGCAATGGCCTCATCTGTGGGAATATAGTTAAAAGCCCCTTCAATATCAAAAAGAATGCCATAGTGAATTTCTTGAATTGTAACGACGATTCAAAAGTTCCCCCAACTTCATGAAGGCAGTTTCTGTAGACTTGCTTCTGCTGTAAGCATGTTGATATCCCGACAAGAGTTTTGTATTCACGTTTTGTCTTATGAGAATTTCTAAGGGCCTTTCCAGATCTGTCAGAAGGATCGAAGATAGACTAATTGGACTGAAGTCCTTTGGCCTAGTGTGTGATATCTTTCCCGCTTTGGGTATGAATACCACATTGGTAACCCTCCATCAATTGGGGGTATTCGAGAGCCCAATGCAGCCTTGATATTTTTTTCCACAGCCAGAGGTTCATGTACTCCATCATATTCTGCATTTCTATTGGAGAAATGCTATCTGGAACAGGTGATTTGATCGGCTAAAAGCTGTCAATCACCCAGCTTAGCCAGGATTTATCGGACAAGTATTTAGCGACGTCCACTCGCTTTCTTATTTGCCCTGCTGTTCCTCGAGTTTTGTCAGGGAGTTCCGCGGGAAATGTGTGTCGAGCAGTACATTACTGACTGATCGCTATTTTTGTCCCTTGCCCTCCATATAAATAGGAACAACATAGACGTGACACTCATTCAGGAACCCTGGGTCGGAGGGATGCAAATAATAGGCTTCAATACTGATAAATTTCTTACGATCCATCACAAAGAATCCAATTAAGAACATTCTCGATAGTTTTACGATCGTGATATGATATCGATCTCTCTGCTATAGGAAAACAAGAAACTTATTATGTCCTCCGATGATGATGACCTGGCTAGTCCGCCTCCTACTAGACTAAGAGAGTTTGTTGAATATTACAAAAGCACGGACAAAGATCTATACTAGGCTGCGATGCAAATGCACATCATACTAGTACTCTTTGGGGTAGTACTAAAACTAGCTTAAGAGGAGAATCTCTATTGGAATTTATACTCGAGAATGGTTTGATAAATCACAACAGAGCTTCAGACCCTTCGTTTGAGACTAGAAATAGGAAAGAATTTCTAGACCTGACAATTGGCACTTGTTTTACTTGGTATATAGTAGAGATTGTAAAGTTTCTAGAGAAGTTAGTTTCCAGTCAGGTGTCATTTCAGCAATATTGTGCATCCTAGTAGCAAACAAAGTCTTATCAAGACTGGATTTATCGGGAATTAGGGTGTGTGCCTATGATGACAATATTGTATTACTACCAGTCTCCGAAATTTTGGAGGATTCATTAGTGGAAATACGAACCTGGGCCACTGGCTGCGGTTTGAATAATAACCTCACATTGGCCGAAGTGGAACTGTTCACTTGGAAAAATAAAATACCGGATTTTAGATTATCGGAGCATCAAGGAACTACAATTCAACTGTCCAACTCTGCAAAGTATTTAGGTGTCATACTTGATCGTAAGTTAAATTGGACGGTAAATAAGGAAGCCCGTATCAAGAAAGCTTTCGCCGGCATGTGCTCATGTCAGAAGTTCATTGGCCCCAGATGGAGGTTAAAATCGAAACTCTTTCATTAGCTGTATTCAGCTGTAGTAAGGCCACTTCCGAACCACTGTTGCCATACATGGTGGACTATTATAGAGTATGATAGGCATATTAAAGCTCTGTGTAAGTTAAACAATGTTGCACTTAGCTAAGTGGCAGGATCGATGAAATATACCGCCACAAGATCCTTAGAAATTATAATGGATATTCAAGCAATTGGTTTATTTATAAAAGAGTCTGCGGAACTTACATTGACTCGTCTAACTCAGCACAACCGCCTGCTAGGTGCCAATTGTAGGCATATTCGGATAGGGGACCTATCTCTGGTTTGCTCCCACACTGATTACGTGATTAGCCATGACTTAGTGGAAAAAGGGGTTATCATTAAAATCCCTACCTTGGCAGAATGTCAATAAGGAAAATGAGGTTATACAGTACTAATGTGTTTACAGATGGCTCCAAAATATAGGAGGGTACTGGCTGTGGTATCTTCTGCGTTAGCTTGATTGTATGTAGCATCTTTTAGGCGGAAATATATGCTTTTGCTAAAGCGGCTGAACTCATCTCGTTGAGACAAATATGAGGGCGGTCCCAAAAAGGAGTCTGCTCCTTTGTTTACAACTATAAAATATTGGGTGACAGAGTTTAAACGGGGCCGTACGAGCTTCCAAGACGAACACCGTAGCGGTCGACCTAGTGAGGTGTACACACCAGAAATGGTTACAAAAATCTACAAAATGGTTTGGATGACCGTCGGTTGAAGGTTCGTGAGCTAGCCGCTTTCAAAAAGTGATATACATCGCATATTGACGGAAAATTTGATGATGAGAAAGCTGTGCCGCGTTTGCTTACGATAATGCACCAGTTCATACATCCACTATTGCGATGGCCAAAATCAATGGATTAAAGTTCGAATTGCTTCAGCACGCATCTTATTCGCCAGATTTATCTCCCTCGGATTATTTTTGTTTCCAAACTCGAAAAAATGGCTCTGATGAAAAATATTTGCCAGCAATGAAGAGATGGAGGTTGCGGTTGGTGGCTATTTTCCAGGGGCAAGATAGTTCTTACTATAAATAGGATATCGAAGCTATTGAAAATCGGTGGAAAAGTTTATCGAGCTAAAAGGAGATTATGTTGAGAAATAAAGAAAGATAGACTTGGAGTTGCTCTTTGTGGATGCCTATAAAGAGCGACACAAATTCCATTAGAATTTCATTGGTAACCACAATGTGTTTGGCCTTGATGAATAGCTTGTTGCAGGACTTTTTCCCTAGCCTGTAGCTCAGAAGTTTTTAGGTTAGGTTTAGGTTTTGGTGGCAGCCGTATTTTTTATACAAGGTCACATAGACAAGTTTAGGTCCCTAGTGTTACCACGGGCTGGAATGCCTCTCATTGAATCCAACCTGTTTGATATACAAATTTATCGATAGTACAAATATCGGTACTGGAAAGATCTGTTAGGCTGCCTAGAAAGCGACCCTAGTATGTCCAGTCGTCGTTTACTCAGAGCGGAGCAGTCGCATAGCAAGTGCTCAATGCTCTCCACTTCTTCCTCATCCCACAGCTTCTGTAGCAGTCATTAGAGTTAATACTCAATATTTTGGCGTATTCGCCGATCAAGCAGTGTCCCGTTAGAACTGATACTAACGTAGACTATCTTTGCCTCTCTAGTGCGATGAGATATTTTGATCTTCTCAGGTCATACCTTGACCAGATTTGTCTAGCTACCCTGCAGGTGCCGATTTCTGTCCATCTTTCGTTGGCCTGCCTAATTGTCTCTTGCCTAAGCCAAAGCTTGCACGTGGATAGTCGCGCACCAATATATGCAAATTCTTCGTGAATTTCTAATGTCGTCCCTTTCCTAGCATGTTCATCGGCATCCATATGAGGTGTATATTAAACTGCTCAGCCATCTGTGATCTGCGGCAGTTGAGGGCTGTTGCCCCCAGAGAATTGATGGCAGCTTGGCTGTCCAAGTAAATGACAACGCCAGTGTTGGTTACTATGTTGCGACTCAGCCACTTGGCTACTTCCCATATTGCCATTATTTCGGCTTGATAGACATTGCAGGTATCTGGTAGTCTGTGAGCTATATCCAAACTAAGCTCTGCACAGTGTACTCCGAAGCCAACCTTTTCATCAAGCTTCAACCATCCGTGTAAAAGTGGAGATGGTTTCTATTACCTGGTATTCTTCCAAACCATTCATCTCTGGTGGCAATCATAGTGATGTAATTTCTATCGAAGGTGTACACAGTTGGTATATAGTCCACTCGGTCGGTTACCATAACACTTTGAAATCCTCATGTGACCGTAGTTCTTGTACCTTCACGTTGATAGGCAGTTTAATCTTATTGCCGCTTTGGTTGCAACTTCTCTCGCCACAATATTAATCGGCGGTATATGGAGTTGGGCTTGTAGAGACTCGGTCGATGTAGTCCTAAAGGCTCTGCTTACGCTCAGGCAGGCTGTTCTCTGAACTAGTAGGCTGGTGATGGTTAGTTTGTCAGTTGCCGTCCACCATACCACAATGCCGTATAACAGTATTGGACGAACTACAGCTATATATATCCAGTGGACGATTTTAGGAGAGAGACCCCACCGCGACCCTACAGCCTTTTTGCAGGAATATAAGGCGACATTGGCCTTCCTTACACGTTCCATTACGTTAGGTCTAAATAACAGTTTTCTGTCTAGAATTATTCCTAAAAATGTTGCACTTTCAGAAAAGACTAGTTCTGTTCCATTTATCAGAAGTGGAGGGTCTACATGTGGGACATTATTCATCCTAATAAAGAGAACCAATTCTGTCTTGTTTGGATTAACGCCCAAACCGCTGCTTCTGGCCCATACCTTTAGGATGTCTCTGAGGACGTTTTCGAATTTGTCACTCACTGCGATTGCCAGGTCGTCCGCATATGCCACGACCTTGCAGCCACAACGATCTAGATCTAGCAGGATTTCTCCACTAATTTGGAACCTAACGGTTCCAGTACTCCTCCCTCTGTTTACAAACCTTGTTAGAGTTGTGGACCCAAGACATGTTGTTATGCGTCTTCTATTCAGCAGGCTTTGAATAAGTCTAATCAAAATAGAGTTTACATACTTTTAGATGTGACAGTGCCGCAATTACCGCATCTGAGTGAATGTTGTTAAAAGCCCCTTCAATGTCAAGAAATGCCATTATGGTGAATTCCTTGAGCTGCAGGGACGATTCGATAGTGCTCACAAGTTCGTACATGGCTTATTCAGTAGACTTCCCCTTATTGTAAGCATGTTGGTTCCCTGACAGGAGTTTTGTATCCAGGTTTTCCCTAATGAAACAATCTAGAAGTCTTTCCAGACCTTTCAATAGGAAGGAGGATAGGCTAATTGGTCTGAAGTCTTTTGGCCTAGTGCGTGATATCTTCCCCGCTTTAGGTATGAATACCTCTTTGGTATCCCTCCATCGATTCCGGATGTATGAAAGCCTGATACAGCCTACATAAATTTTCTCCAGCCAGGGGATACTGTACTTCAACATTTTCTGCATTTCTGCTGGAGTGATGCCGTCTGGCCCAGGGGACTTGAAGGGCTCAAAGCTCTTAATATAGGGGACCTATCTCTGTCACGTCTTAGTGGAAAAAGGGGTTATCATTAAAATACCTACCTTGGCAGAATGACAATAAGGAAGGTGTAGTTCTACGATACTAATGTGTTTACAGATGGCTCCAAAATATAGGAGGGTACTGGCTGTGGTATCTTCTGGGTGAGCTTGACTTGGAAGTCTATCTTCGCCTACGTAATTAATGTAGCATCTTTTAGGCTGAAATATATGCTATTGCTAAAGCCGCTGAACTCATCTCGTTGACACAAATATAAGGGCGGTCCCAAAAAGGGAGTCCGCTCCTTCGTTTACAACTTTAAAATATTGGGTGACAGAGTTTAAACGGGGCCGTACGAGCTTCCAAGACGAACTCAGGTTCGTGAGCTAGCTGAAGTCAAATGGATTTCGAAAGTGATATACATCGCATATTGACGGAAAATTTGATGATGAGAAAGCTGTGCCGCGTTTGCTTACGATAATGCACCAGTTCATACATCCACTATTGCGATGGCCAAAATCAATGGATTAAAGTTCGAATTGCTTCAGCACGCACCTTATTCTCCAGATTTAGGTCCCTCGGACTATTTTTGCTTCCAAACTCGAAAAAATTGCTCTGATGAAAAAGATTTGCCAGCAATGAAGAGATGGAGGTTGTGGTTGATGGCTATTTTTCAGGGTCTAGACATTTCTTACTATAAACAGGATATCGAAGCTATTGAAAATCGGTGGAAAAGTTTATCGAGCTAAAAGGAGATTATGTTGAGAAATAAAGCAAAAAAGTTTTTGCGCTTTCCTAAGGTACTTCTTATAGACTTGCAGTTGCTCTTTGTGGATGCCTATAAAGAGCAACACAAATTCCATTAGAATTTCATTGGTAAGCACAATGTGTTTGGCCTTGTTGTATAGCTTGTTGCAGGTCTTTTTCCCTAGCCTGTTGCTCAGAAGTTCATCATTGTGGTTTATGTTTACCCTTGTACCTTGGTTTTGGACAATCTACTTCAATACTTATTAAAGAATTTAGTTATGCGCACGACCAGATTATCCAGATCGACTTTGTCATTCGGTTCGAACAGAAGTTCTTAAAAATTACTCTTATACAGATGCCAATTTCTCTTCCTCACATTTCTGAATTTGCAATGACTATAGATTGAGTAAAAGTGGGTCTCCTTTCTGGCTCCCACACAAAGTTCCATATTTCATATTACATTACTCACAAAGTGAGGGTATGCCTTAGTGAAATTTTCTTACTGATTAGATTTTAAAAAATATTTAAAATTGCGTAAAATAGAAAAAACATCGGTGATCTAAAAGACCTAAAAAAAATGTTTGAAAATATAAAAAATATTGCTATTCATTGGGCAAAAAATCACAACTCAACACTTTTAAAAAATGTATTTTCTTCGGGTCTGTGCGAGATACTGTGCACCTGGCCGCAAGTGCTGTCAATTGTTCTTCTTCCAAATAGAGTCACACACAATCACATGCACAAAAGGCATGTGAGTCCATGAGGAGCAGATGTATCTTTGGTAGATAATCTAGCCGAAAAGTTTTTTCATTGCTTATGTCTCTGCTTATGTGTTTGTTTGTCAATGAGGCCTTCTAGAGTTTGTTACACATAATGTGGTTACCAATAAACCAGCAAAGGTAACTATGAGTATCATTGGGTCTACGTTTAGCTCAATCCCCTTCCTCCACGCTGATATACGTACTCTTCTCCATGATTCTTCATTTTTCTGGTTATGCATACAGTATGAGCTGTCAGAGTTGTAACTGCACGAGCGAAGGAGGGACTGAATTCCTGGTAACTACCTAACCAGAATTTTGGCCATGTTTGCTTGGATGAATGCGCAAGCATCTCTGAATTGTGATTTTGTCTTCTTCTTCTGCTCCTCCTCCTCCGTGCGTTTGGATGCATTTTGAAGCGATTTTCTCTTTCAAACGCACACACAGAACTGAAGTAAGGAAAAGACCAGAGAATCCCAAACAAACGACGAACAAAAAAAAACTAAAGCAAAACACTAAAGTCTTACGGTTTGAAGCTTTGTCGGTTGATCTATGGCAGACTAAATGGGGACACGTTGTGGTTTTTGCGTTAACTAACAACGTTACGGATCCACATCTACTCAATCCACTCGAACTACCTTTTTTGTGGGCAAAGCTTTATCCACTCTACGTGTTTACCGCAAAGAGCGGAGACGAATAATGCACAGTGTTCTGAGGTGACTTAATGAGTAGACTGAGTGAATTTAGGAATTTGTAGCATTAATTACCCAATGTGGGCTAATTACAGGGATAGTACTGTATGCTAAGCTCTTGGTTAAGGTATCATAAATAACTGAATGGAATATGAGATTTGGAGATTTTTTTATTAATGTGAGAGAGATGGAATGTGAGATAAGAATATATGTATTCATTTTTGTTGGAATCGAATAATGAAAACCATTTATTTTTCTATACTTTGAACGAACGAAAATGTTGTTGTTGTAATTTGAATAACTTGTTTGTGAAATTTTTTCTGTCAAGCCTACTTGATTTTTATGTTTGATAGAAATGAAATTATTTACGTTTTTGAACATTTTAGTTTTTCATTCTCGTGTATACTTTTATCAAATAAATACGCATTGTTCTTTTTATATAAAATCTCGGAATTCTGCTGTTTTATTGTTCTAACAAAGGTTATGGGCCTTTTGCACGGAAGCTTAAGACTACAATAATATATAATGGCTTCATCGTTTAATATTGAGAAGTTGGAGGAAGGAAATTATGATGGATGGCGTATACATATGAAAAGTCTCCTAATACATTCGGATCTTTGGGGTTACGTATCAGGAGATATTGGGATACCTGAAAACAACGACGAACTGCAAGATTGGATCAAGAAGGATCAAAAGGCGTTATCATCAATATTTCTATGTATGAAATGCGACCAATTAGGCGTTGTGAAAAATTGCCGAACTTCGCGGGAAGCGTGGATCAAGTTGCAAGAGAAATTTCAACCACGAGGTCCTTCAAGAAAAGTGTTGCTGTTTAGAAAGCTTTTATCAACAAAGATGAGCAATGGTCAAAGTATGAATGAACATCAAGCAATTTTTAATGACATTATTGGAAAGCTCGTGGAAGTGGATATCTCTGTTCCGGATGAGTTATTGGTAATAATGATGCTAAGTAGTTTGGCAGAGCACTACGAGAATTTTGTAGTTGCTATGGAATCGAGAGATAGTTTGCCGTCTTTAGCCGTGCTTAATAATAAATTACTTCAAGAATTTGAAAGGAGGAACAGCAAAATTGGAATCGAAGAACATCAACAAGTTTTTTTGTCAAAAGGAAATCAGGAGAATGCAGCGAAAAGTACAGGTGAGCGAAAATATAGAAATGTGAAGTGCTATAACTGTGGAAAAATGGGACATATCGCTCGTGATTGCTGGAAAAAAATGTCTGAATCAAACGCAATGCTGCATGGTGTAGAATCTCAAGATTTATCGCAAGACACGTGGGTGTTTGATAGTGGAGCAACGTGCCACATGTGTTGTAGCCGTGAGAATGTGACAAAATTCCGTGAACACAAAGAACGCATCGAATTAGCTGGGGGATACTATATTTTCTCTGAGGGACTATGCAATATTCGGCTATTTTCTAACAGCGACGAATGTGTTGAACTGAAGGATGTCCTTTTCGTACCCAAGATAAAATACAACTTCATTAGCATTGCTAAGCTGTTTGAGGATTATAATGCCGTGACTTTTGGCAATGACAAAGTTGAAATAACAAATTCTTCAGGAGATGTAATATTAACTGGGCGTCGAAGTGGCCAACTTTATGTGTGTCAAAGCAAGTTGTCTCAAAAGATACATGGTATGTATTACGAAAATAATTTTATGAAGTGGCATCAGCGGTGGGGCCACCTAAATGTTAGAAGTATTTCTGAATTATCAAGAAAGGGGATGGTACACGGCATGAATGTAGATAATATTCCACAGAATTTTAATTGCGAGACCTGCTTAAAAGCAAAAATTTGTGTGCAACCGTTTCCAAAGGAGGCAACATTTCGAGCGAAAGAAGCACTTGAGTTAGTTCACACGGATGTATGTGGACCAATGAGAGTAACATCGGCTGGTGGATCTAGATATTTTTTGTTATTTATTGATGATTACTCTAGAATGACATTTGTATATTTTCTCAAGCATAAAAGCGAAGTTTTTAAAGCATTCCAGAATTTTATAACAGAGGCAGAGCGGCAAACGTCGATGAAATTGAAAATCATCCGTAGCGACAATGGAAGGGAATATTTAAGCACCGAGTTTTCACTTAACCTTGAGATGTTGGGAATAAGGAGACAATTTACTGTGGAATACACGCCCCAACAAAATGGAGTGGCCGAGAGAGCCAATCGCACGATAGTTGAAATGGCACGGTGTATGTTGATTGGAGCCGGCTTAAATGAGAATTTATGGGGCGAGGCAGTGGGTACAGCTGTCTATTTGAGAAACCGGTGCCCATCAAAATCATTAAGTGACAATACACCTGTAGAGCTATGGAGTGGTATAAAGCCAACTGTATCACATTTAAAAATTTTTGGCTGCAAGGCTATAATGCTTGACAAAAGGCCTGGAAAATCCAAGTTTTCATCGAAAGGTATTGAATGCATTTTAACAGGATATTCAACGGAGTCGAAAGCGTATCGCCTATTTGGTACAAAGACCGGTAAATTGTATAAAAGTCGCGACGTGAAGTTTATAGAGGATTCGGTAGGATCTTTAAAGCAAAGTTATGAAATTTTCCCGCAAGAACAATTGGAAAGAAGCAGAGATGAAGTTCTTAACAGAGAGACTGACAACGTCGATGATGGTGTACATCAAGATGTAATTAGATCTGTTAATGATATCGTTGACAATCAACCAGGGACGTTTTCTGAGAATGTCACCGACATAACTAATCCGGAAATTATTGCTGGAGAAGATATAACAGGACATACTGATGATCCGAACTATAAAGTTTTGAGATCTGGAAGGAGAATAATTAGTAATTATGTACAGGCTACACAACAAGAAATATCGGATTGTCCACAGAATATCACCGAGGCGATGTCTAGAACCGACAGTGCAATTTGGTTGCAGGCAATGAAGTGTGAATTCGACTCACTTGTGTCTAAGAAGACGTGGGTTTTAGTAAATAAACCACCAAATCAGCCAATTTTGAAGAATAAGTGGGTATTCACGATTAAGCAAGATAAGGATGGAAATTTAGATCGCTATAAAGCACGTTTGGTGGCTAAGGGCTGCGGCCAAAAATATGGTGTTAATTATACCGAGACATTTTCGCCAGTTACAAGATATTCAACTGTAAGAACTGTATTAGCATTGGCTGCAGAATATAAATTACTGGTACATCAAATGGATGT
This sequence comes from Eudasyphora cyanicolor, assembly GCA_963930755.1. Lineage (NCBI taxonomy): Eukaryota > Metazoa > Arthropoda > Insecta > Diptera > Muscidae > Eudasyphora > Eudasyphora cyanicolor. Next base: position 202,021,630 of record OZ005737.1, on the reverse strand, counting down.
TGAAACAGCCTATTTGAACGGCAATTTGGACGAAGATATTTATATGGAGCAACCTGAAGGATTTCAAGATGCACATCACCCTGAACAGGTGTGCAAACTTCAGAAGTCAATTTACGGCTTAAAGCAATCCGGCCGCAAATGGAACGAGAAACTTGATGTTGCATTGAAACAAATTGGATTTAGTCGTTGTACAGTGGATCGATGTGCTTATGTTATGAATCGCGAAGGGGAATATAACATAATTGTTGTATATGTGGATGATTTATTAATTGCGAGCTCAAACGATAAAACTTTAAAGTTAGTGAAATCTGCGATTGGAAGAGAATTTGACGTTGTAGACAAGGGTCCAGTAAATTATTTCCTGGGGATGGAGGTTGAAAGGAAAGAATCGACTGGCTGCATAAGATTGTCACAAAAGAAAATGATTAGAGAGTTATTGAGAGAACAAAATATGCAAGACACGAGAAAATGCAGTACTCCCCTCGATCCAGGAACAAAGTTTAAAATATGTCTAGATTGTTCGAGCTGCGAAAAACTAGATGAAAGCAAATATCAATCTCTCATTGGATCTTTGATGTACATTGGTATTTGTACGCGACCTGATATTGTACATGCTGTTAACAAGTTATCGCAATTTAATAAAAATCCACATGTAGAGCATTTACAAGGAGCCAAACATATTCTCAGATACTTGTCAAATACTGTCGATTATGAACTTTGTTATAGACCTAACAACAAATTGCTGCAAGGATATGCGGATGCTGATTGGGCAAGTGGCTGTGATGACAGAAAATCTTACACTGGGTATACATTCCTTTTGGCTGGGGCATCAATTTCCTACGAGTCGAAAAAGCAACAGACAGTTGCGCTAAGTAGTACAGAAGCAGAATATATGGCTATATCTGCTGCCACAAAAGAAGCAATTTATCTGAAGAATTTACTCACGGAGCTCGGATTTGGAGACATCGTCAAAACGGCAATACAGATATATGGAGATAACCTCAGCGCTCAACAGCTAGTTCGAAATCCAGTATATCACGCAAGAAGCAAACATATTGACACTCGGATTCATCATGTAAGGGAGGTATATGAACGAGGCGATATAAAACTGTCATTCATACCATCAACTGAAAACATCGCAGATCTTCTGACGAAAAATTTGAAGCCATTTCCACATAGGAAGTTGACAGAAAAACTTGGCATCGGAGAGTTTTCATTAAGGGACAGTGTTGGAATCGAATAATGAAAACCATTTATTTTTCTATACTTTGAACGAACGAAAATGTTGTTGTTGTAATTTGAATAACTTGTTTGTGAAATTTTTTCTGTCAAGCCTACTTGATTTTTATGTTTGATAGAAATGAAATTATTTACGTTTTTGAACATTTTAGTTTTTCATTTTTTCATTCTCGTGTATACTTTTATCAAATAAATACGCATTGTTCTTTTTATATAAAATCTCGGAATTCTGCTGTTTTATTGTTCTAACAATTTTCCAGTTTTTAATGGCATATTTTGATCTTACTTGGCACTTTGGTTCAATTTAAAAAAAAGTGGTATTTTTATAATTTTTAAATTGCTGGATAATTAGTTGTACAATGACATACGGCGGCGGTCCCAAAATAAGCCGAACTGAAATATAGATGGCGGTAGTAGTTTAAAAAAAATAATATCGTGAAAAGTGGCAACCTTCTAAAATATATGTTTTAAGTTTTTTTTTTAACACTAAAAGGTAAACGATCTCAATTAATTCGTAAACATGGAAAAAATTTGTCACCGGTATGTAGTACAATACTTTCATTTGAAAGGTCTCAGTCCAACCAATATTAAAAACAAGTAAGAAAGTTTCAGTCGGGTAAACCGACTAAGGTATACCCTCACTTTGTGAGTAATGTAATATTGAATATTACTCGAATTATTCTGCCAATTTGTGTGGGAGGTACCAGAAGGGGTTTATCAAATACACCTTTTATTTTGCTGAACATTAGATACTTTAAATTCATTGCACTGTGCCGACTTATAAGCATTTATGTGCACTGGTATAAACGTTATGAGACATTAAATTGTGGTATGATTTGGGCATTTTGTGTGGGAGGTACAAAGAGGGGCGTGGCAATAACGCCCATTTTTCACAGGGCTATAGACACTATAAAAACATTACACTGTACAAAATTTCAAGTATTTTTATACACTGGTTTTAATGTTATAAGCTTTTAACTTTTGGTGCAAAAAGGTACCTTTGTGTGGGAGGTACCAAAAGGGGCGTGACAACAACACCCATTTTTCCCTGGACTGTAGGCAATATAAAAGCATAATACTGTACAAAATTTCAAGTATTTTTATACACTGTTATTAATGTTATAAGCTGTTAACTTTTGGTGCAAAATGGTGCATTTGTGTGGGAGGTACCAAAAGGGACGTGGCGACTTTGCCCATTGGAATTTCAAAAGATTCGAATAAGTAGTATAGCAGTTATTAAAGAATCAATATTTCACAAAATTGTAACCCTTTGTGGGGGAGGTACTAGAAGGAGTGGACCAATATGGCCCATCTTCGAACTTAGCCGGAGATAGAAAAAAATATTACCACATACCAAATTTGAGGTCAATCGGTTACTCCTTTCGAGAGTTATCGTGCGCACCAGCCAGCAGACAGACAGACGGACGGACATTGCTCATTCGACTTAAAATGACCCAAAACGGATTTCCTCCGAACATACTTGGGGCCTTAGGTCACTCCTTCGACGTGTTACACTTTTTTCCGTAGCAAATGATATATACCCTCGTCACACTAAAGTGAGGGTATAATGAGCTAGATTCTACTTTGGGCGAGTCTGCTACTTCGTTTACAACTGTAAAATATTGGGTGGTAGAGTCTAAACGGGGCCGTACGAGCCAAAAGTATAACACATCGAAGGAGAGATCTAAGACCCCAAGTACGTTTGACGGAAATTCGATTTGGGTCATTTGGGCAATGTCCGTCCGTCTGTGTGTCTGTCTGCTGCCTGGTGCGCACGATGATTGACTTCAAATTTGGTATGCGGTAAACGGTATATAGAAACGGAAATTTAGTAACTGCCGTTAAAACAATTAGAAAAAATTGATTTTTTTTCCCAAAAAGTCGTTTTTTTCAGGCTCGAAAAAAACATAAAAAATAGCAACAATTAGTTTGTTCCATTTTTTTCAAGCTAGAATCCTAACGAAGAAAACAGGGTCTGTTTAAAACTAATCAATGGACAAATATAAAAATTATGACCCATATCGAAAAGTAAAATATTTTTTTATGTTTTTTCAAAAAATATATTTTTTTTATTTTGGTCATTTTGTTTGGGCGGTACCAAAAGATGCGAGGAAATAACACCCATTTTTTCAATAGACTATGAGTACTGTTCAAAGGTGACATCTCACTTTTGAACATCAGTGTGAAACGTCCACTATATGTGTAGGTGTATAAATGCAAATGCATTTATATGCCCATACATGCATAACTTATGCACTCATCACTCTAAAGCACTCATTACTCTAATTTCTCTTTTGTTTATTTGTTTACTTGTCGCTTGCCATCTGTAGCTTAACGAAAGTCGTTGGGTGAGCTTAGAAGAGATGGATGGCAAGCACAAGTAATCAGTCTTTTACCGATCCTTTAACTAAACTCGTGCGCCTCTCCCCCGTGATTAGTGTGTTTCCCGGTTTAAATAAGTGTAATAATTACCCAACATTGAACAATTAGCATAGTGAAAATAAATAAACATTGTGAATTACATTAAAAACAAATAGTTAACATTAAGAATATAAATTAAAATTAAACAAGACACAAAATATCCTAAAGTTGTTAGCATGAAACTTGTGCATTTTACTATTACAAACCCAAAAATTGTACACAACCTCAACTAACAAAGTGAATTAATAAAACTCATTAAAAATTGGAAAACTAAGATTTCTTTTTTTTCGAAAGGCAACAAAACGCCAGAGCGCTAAACATTTGGTCCTATGCGAACCGGATAAAAAAGTGCGTTTTTTTAAATAATTAAAAAACAAAAATATCGACGTGTGTAGTGCAATTAAAGCAAAAAGTGTTTTAAAAAATATTTACAATTCAAACACCGTGAGCATTGTGCAAGATCGGTTAAAATAAAAAATCGGTTCGGCGCGATTAAACAAAAGAAAAAAGTGACCCACAAAACCAGTGACCCAAAGATTCAAAGTGACCCAAAGATTCAAAGTGACCCAAAGATTCAAAGTGACCCAAAGATTCAAAGTGACCCAACACAAGACCCTACAAGGAGCCTTGGAAACACATCCCAACAACATCACGCTTGAACCCATAGAAGGAAGGCAGGAAGAACCATCGACCAACGCCAACAACACCAGGTACCCCAAATACATAATAGGATCAAAGTGAGTACCCAAAATTTGTGCAGGTAGCGTTGTTACATAGGGTGCCAAAACCATTTTTTTTCGAACTCCGCCATATTGCTATATGAAGGAGATTTTGGCGGGTCTGGCCCTATGTACGACGCTGGCTTGGTTTTTGCCTTTTACATATATAAAAAAAATAACTGAACACTTAACTGCAGTTAGCTTGCACTTATATACATACACTTATATACTTTGATATACATACTTACATAAGTGCAGTTAGCTTGCAGTTACATACCTACACATTGCTACACATATATACCCTTTACATATATACTAACCTATTGCATAACCTACATGCATTCTAACCTATGAAAGTTTTTTGACGATTTTTTCGGTAACAACGCGCGACTTTACTGTTTTCTAGTTTTCGAAACTTTAGGAAAATAGCGACCCAACCTTTTTGAAAACCCTTCGATAATTTGTTCAAATAATTTATTACGCATTCTGATGAATTTTTCTGAAAGCCAGCGGCTAGTCGAGTCGATTTATGCCATCAAGTTATTTTTAAGATAAGAATATTAAGATAAGAGTATTAAGATACGATTATTAAGATAAGTTTATTAAGATTTCGGACGCGCGGACGGACACCCATTGACTTATTCCGAAAACCTCAGCAAGAATTCCAGATAATTTTGTGCTGAATAACGCGTGGACGGACAACTTTCTTGCGAAACAAAAGAGCGAAAATTTCTTGAATTTTTTCGGCTGCTTTAATCGCGGTTATATTTATTAAGCTTACTTTTATTCTTATTACTATTATTATTAGCTGCTTAAAAAAAGAAAAAAAAAAAGGAAAGATTTTTATTGGCTCGACTCATCCGCTGACTGGCTTGAGAACCCTACAAATTACTTCGTGATTTTTGGGTACTTTAAACATCAAGTTTGCAACTTAAAAAAAAAAAATATTTTTTTTGCCTTCTTTATATGCGATTTTCTGAGGGAGAAATCGACCGTATGATATTAGCTGATGCTTTGGAGACGCTAAAATCAATCCCAATCAATAAATTAAAAAGAAAAAATAAATTTATTTTTTTTTGCTTTAGAAAATACGTGTTCCAACTTTTTGAACGACCCTCGTATTGCTTTAGATTCAATAGAAAACCCTTTTGAAAAATGTCAAAAAATTTACGATTTTTTAATCTCTATTGCCATTAATATGTGTGGTTTGTGCTACAAATCAGCATTACTGTAGTTTCCAACCGATTTAACGCGAAAATCTTGATATATTTGATAAAAAAGTTCCTGTGCCGACACTTTCAACTCGACCCCTCGTACCCATTAAAACAACAACAACACCAGTCTATGTACATCGATGCATATGAGACAATAGGTAGCGGATTTTTTTTTCGTTGGTTTCTCGTTGTCTTCTCATTCGTTTTCACTTCTTGCCTTGATTAGGGAACCCAAAGGTTAATGTACCACTGGAGTTTTTTTGTGAAATAGAAAAAAAGGGAGAAGTAGGAAAACATAATTTCAGCCGTAAAGAAAGGAATGAGAGAACATATGGTTTGATGGTTGATGGGATCGGACGGACATTTCGGCAAAAGCTAAACAGAACTAACACAATAATTTACATTTATTGAAATTTATTTTTATTTTTGGAAATTACTCTTTACAACGAAAAATAAATTTGCTCGAAAAATTTATTAAGTGCTAATTTTTGGAAATTACACTTTGCTACGAAGAATAAATTTACACAAAAATTTATTAAGTGCTAATTTTTGGAAATTACACTTTACTACGACAAATAAATTTGCTTAGAAATTTATTAAGTGCTAATTTTTGGAAATTACACTTTACTACGAAAAATAAATTTGCTTAGAAATTTATTAAGTGCTAATTTTTGGAAATTACACTTTGCTACGAAAAATAAATTTGCTCAGAAATTTATTAAGTGCTAATTTTTGGAAATTACACTTTGCTACGAAAAATAAATTTGCTCGAAAAATTTATTAAGTGCTAATTTTTGGAAATTACACTTTGCTACGAAAAATAAATTTGCTCGAAAAATTTATTAAGTGCTAATTTTTGGAAATTACACTTTGCTACGAAAAATAAATTTGCACAAAAATTTATTAAGTGCTAATTTTTGGAAATTACACTTTACTACGACAAATAAATTTGCTCAGAAATTTATTAAGTGCTAATTTTTGGAAATTACACCTTGCTACGAAAAATAAATTTGCTCGAAAAATTTATTAAGTGCTAATTTTTGGAAATTACACTTTGCTACGAAAAATAAATTTGCACTTTACTACGACAAATAAATTTGCTTAGATATTTATTAAGTGCTAATTTTTGGAAATTACACTTCACTACGAAAAATAAATTTGCTCAGAAATTTATTAAGTGCTAATTTTTGGAAATTACACTTTGCTACGAAAAATAAATTTGCTCAGAAATTTATTAAGTGCTAATTTTTGGAAATTACACTTTGCTACGAAAAATAAATTTGCTCAAAAATTTATTAAGTGCTAATTTTTGGAAATTACACTTTACTACGAAAAATAAATTTGACTCGAAAATTTATTAAGTGCTAATTTTTGGAAATTACACTTTGCTACGAAAAATAAATTTGCTCAGAAATTTATTAAGTGCTAATTTTTGGAAATTACACTTTGCTACGAAAAATAAATTTGCTCAAAAATTTATTAAGTGCTAATTTTTGGAAATTACACTTTACTACGAAAAATAAATTTGACTCGAAAATTTATTAAGTGCTAATTTTGGAAATTACACTTTACTATGAAAAATAAATTTGCTCGAAAAATCTATTAAGTGAAACACCTTCCTACAAAGTTTGAGTATTTTTTTTTTTGAAAAAACACGTTCCTACAAAGTTTGTTTTTTTTTTGTTTGTTATAAATTTGCAAAAAACACTTTCTTACAAAATTTGTTTTTTGATTTGATTGAATTTTTTCTGATAGAAAAATCACTTTCCTACGCTTTTTTTATTTTTTTTTGTTTTGTCACAGAAGAGTTGATTGATAATTTTTTTTGAGAGTACACTAGCCGACAAAGAATTACTTTCGTCCAAATTTTTATTTATATAATTTTTTTTCTAAAAGACCCAGGTCTATAAAAATTATTATCGCTAAAATTTCTTACTTTTCGCACAAACGACACAAGTTCAAAGTAAACTGCCATTATTTATATCTATTCGTGGAAAAAAAAAAGTCGGACTGTAAAAGATTGGCCCCATTCAACAAATATTTAGCGTTTTTCTGAAATTATTTTGCAAATATTGGCAAAGTAAGTTTTTACAGAAATTGTTAAAAGAAAAGCTCAATTTTAAAAGTTTCTTGAAATTTTAGCCAGTTTAAAATTTGACAAAGAAAATATTTAAGAAGGAGGAAATATGGATAAAGTTTTACGTGATAAATTTGTAAATTGCGTAAATGACCTGATAGACTTTGAGAGTGGTTACTCTGCTACTAGCACCGATGATAATATTCACTCATTAGAAGTGACACGTGTAGAATTGAACTCTGTTTGGGATCAAGTGAAAAGGGCCTATTTAGATTGTAGAGACCGTGTTCCCGAAAAAGATGAGGCCCCAATCGATAAATCAAAGTTGAGGACCCATTATAAAGAGGCATTAGAGACATACAAACGATGTTTAAGCGCAGTAAATGGAGAAATTTTAGCACTAACCGACGAAAGGCAGCAGGAAAAGTTCGAACGAGAATCGGAGACCCGAAAAAAGGAAACAGTTGAGCCAAACAACCATCTATCGTTACGTTTACCACCATGCGACACCGACACATTTCATGGAGGATACAGCGCTTGGCCTACTTTTCGGGATTTGTTTTCGGCCTTGTACAGAAATAATTCTAGACTGAGTAAAGTAGAAAAACTTTTCCATCTAAAACAAAAAACCGCGGGGGAGGCACGGGAAATTATTAGTAACGTACCACTAACAAATGAAGGTTTTGATCTAGCATGGAAAAACTTAGAAAACAGATACGAGAATAAACGAATGCAAGTTAATGAACAGCTAAAGACTCTACTTAGTTTACCACAAGTTTCGGCAGATTCAGGTTCCTCGATCCAAAAACTTCAACGCACTATTGATGGTTGCGTTCAGACACTAGAAACACTCAAGGTAGATGTAAAGGGGTGGGACCCAATTTTAGTTTACCTTACTTCTACGAAACTGCCGAGAAATTTCTTAGAAGAATTTGAAAACGGTTTGGAAGACTGTTCCATACTACCGTCTTGGAAAGATTTGAATGAATTTTTGACACACAAGTTCAAAACTTTAGAATCTGTAGGAAATATTAAGCCCCATTTCTCCAAAAATAATCAGCCTAGACCCGATTATAGTAGGAAGGAAAATAGGGTTAAGTCATTTCAAACTAATGTTGCGCAACAGACTCAAAGTTCGCAAAGAAGATTCAACAATAGCAACAGATTTAGCACATCTACGCAACCTAGTAGTCGTACAAATGGACCGAGTTGCCAAATTTGTAAGGCAAACCATTTGTTACGTAATTGTCCACAATTCCTTGAGAAAAACGTGAATGATCGCATTCACTTAGTAAAACTTCACAATCTTTGTTACAACTGCATCACTTCGGATCATGTTGTAAGAGATTGTAAGAGTCGTTTCACGTGTAGGGAATGTAATCAAAGACATCACACTTTATTACATAAGGGTAACGAGGCCCGACCTACAAATTCACAACCGGTTAGAGATGACGTACGACCTAGTACCAGTGCGGCAGCTCTAACCACCCTAGTACAATCCACTCCTAGTTTACAGTCCACACCTAGTTTTCAAACTCCTAGTATAACGACTCTAACTCTCAAGGAAAATTCACAACTTAGCCAGCAGCAATCGAAAGAAACACTACTCTTCACAGCGATTGTTCAAATTGAATCTAGAGGGCAGCGATTTGACGCACGAGCGATTATCGACCCTGGATCTCAATCAACATTTATATCAGAGAAGATTACAAACCAATTAAAGCTTCCAACGAGGAAGAATCTTGTTCATGTTACCGGTTTAAGTGAAACCGTTTCAGAAACTTCAACAAAAGCTTGTCTTTTTAACCTTTGTTCTCGTACAAACCCTAGTTTTGAATTAGAAGTTTGGGCACCCGTTTTGAAGTCCCTTCCTTCTAATTTGCCGTCGCGCACCCTAGATAAAAATCAACATAGAGAAACAACCCAACTCGAGTTAGCAGATCCTCGTTTTTACGAAAGCCGACCCATAGATCTTCTGATAGGTTTAGACATAGGACCCTTAATTTACACAGTAGGAGCTCCAATGAAATCTATAGGATCTTTACTAGCGCAAAGCACCGTTTTTGGCTGGATAGTGGGCGGACCCCTTGAAAAATCAAACACAAATGATAGGAAAATTTCACTTTACAATACAGTTTCGATCGAGAAAATTCTCACACGTTTTTGGGAGGTGGAGGAGACCCCAAAAAAAGTTTTGAGGTCAGCAGAAGACACCTTTTGCGAAACAAATTTCAAAAATACAACGCGAAGAAATGAAGATGGACGATATATTGTCACGATGCCGTTCAAATCTTGTGCTGAACTTGGAGCATCTCGAAATATCGCAATGGCGCAATTCTATCGAATGGAAAGAAAGTTGCAAAAAACGCCCGAAATCAAATCTCAATACGACGCAGCGATAATGGAATATTTGGAACTTGGACACATGCGGAAACTGAGACCCCAGGAAATCGAGAAGACCCCTCACTACTATTTGCCACATCATGCAGTTATTAAACCAGATAGGGTTACTACTAAACTTAGGGTAGTTTTCAATGCGTCAAGTCCCACATCAAATAGGAAAAGTCTTAATGACATTTTACATCCAGGGCCAATTCTTCAACAGGATTTAGTATTGCAGATTTTAAAATGGAGGTTTTTTAGATATGTATTCAACGCGGACGTTACCAAAATGTATCGTCAAATACAAATCGACCCAAGTCAGGCCCCATTTCAAAGAATTCTTTTTAGAAGATCAGCAAATGACCCCGTTGAAGACTTTGAACTTTCGACAGTCACTTTCGGAATTAATTGCGCCCCATTTCTCGCTCTTAGGACCCTAATTCAATTGGCAGAAGATGTTAAAGAAACATACCCATTAGGTTCGGAAATTATAAAACAAAATTTATATGTCGACGACGTTTTAGCTGGAGGTCACACTGTAGAAGAATCCCTTAAGTCTATGAAAGAATTAGTAGCAGCCATGGACTCAGCAGGTTTTGAATTGAGAAAATGGAGCTCAAACGACCCCAATCTACTTCGCGATCTGCCACCTGACTCACTCTTGCCGGTCAATTGGTTGGATATTTCGGAAGGAACTTCAACGAAGACTCTAGGTATCCGATGGAACATTTCGGCTGATAACTTTACGTTCACCTCACCACCCACGGAAGAAAGGGAATTATGCACCAAACGAGAAGTCCTTTCAACAATTGCCAAATTTTTTGACCCATGTGGATGGTTGGCTCCAGTAATCATCGTAGCAAAGCTTATCATGCAACAAGTCTGGCTGGATAAAGTAGATTGGGACGACGCGTTGAAGCCCATAACTCGAATGAATTGGAAGAATTTCATTAAAAATTGTCCTTCAATAGATTCAGTTTCAGTACCTAGGTGGATCAGATTCAAACCCTCAAGTAAAATTGAAGTACATGGTTTTTGTGACGCTTCAGAAAGCGCTTACGCCGCGACTCTTTATGTTAGAGTAGAACATTTAGATCAAACAGTCGACACGTTTCTTTTGGCAGCGAAAACTCGAGTAGCACCCATCAAAAAAATATCTCTGCCTAGATTAGAATTATGCGGAGCCGTTCTCTTAGCAAAATTAACCACAGCGGTGGTTCCCAACTTACAAATTGAAAATATTTCAACTCACTTTTGGACTGACTCAACAATTGTGTTAGCATGGCTCAAAAAACCCCCTTGTTCATGGAGTGCCTTTGTAGGAAATAGAATTTCAGATATTTTAGATAATGTAGGCAACGAAAATTGGAAGCACATAGATTCAGAAAGCAACCCAGCTGATGTAGCCAGTCGAGGATGTTCGCCAAATGATTTGCAGTCACATCATTTGTGGTGGACTGGACCCCAATGGTTGAAGTTTCCAAAAGACCGATGGCCTAGACACGACATTATGAGCGACACAGAGTTAGAAGCAAAAGCAGTTAAAGTTTTCGCGACCACAACAGTTGAAGATCCTTTGGATAGATTTTCTTCTCTATCAAGAGCATATAAAGTCTTAGCATTTGCAATTCGTTTTTGGAGAAATACCGGCGTCAATCGGACCCGACTTAAAATTTCTTCAGCAGAAATCACCCATGGTGAAATCCAAGATATCAAAGATCGTCTTATTGTTTTAACACAAAAACATTATTTCGCAGAGGAGTATTTAGCGTTAACCCAAAAGAAAAGACTCTCATCTAGTAGCAGTCTTTTATCTCTCAATCCATTCATTGATTCAAAAGGAATCATTAGGGCAAATGGCCGCCTTGTTCAGTCCCCAGCACTTACATATAACGAGCGCCATCCCATTCTTATCCCATACGAATCGAGATTAGCCCTTTTGTTAGTAGAATTTGTTCACAAAATTACGATGCATGGCGGAAATCAACTCATGACTCGAGTAATCAGGTCTGAATTTTGGATATTTAAATTGAAGCCCTTAATCAAGAAGGTAATTCATAATTGTCGAACTTGTGTTTTTTATAAACACCGAACTCAAACGCAAATTATGGCCTCACTTCCGCCCCAGCGAACTATGCTGACTCGACCTTTTACCAATACAGGAGTAGATTTTGCAGGACCCTTCAACATAAAGAATTTTACAGGAAGAGCTTGTTTAATAACAAAGGGTTATGTTTGCGTCTTCGTTTGCTTTTCCACAAAAGCAATTCACTTAGAACCCACTAGTGATCTATCAACTCAATCTTTTTTAGCCGCTTTATCTCGCTTTATTGGGCGACGAGGAAGCCCAGCCAAGATCTACTCAGATAATGGGACTAATTTTGTAGGAGCAGCAGAATTAATAAAAAAAGATAGGCTAGAGTTTATGAAGAATCTGCAAAAAGACGCCACCCAGAACAATGTTTATCAAAATTTAGAATGGAGTTTTATTCCTCCCGGTGCCCCTCATATGGGAGGATTATGGGAGGCGGGAGTTAAATCATTCAAAACACATCTACGAAAATTTATACCGCAAATGAATTTTACCTTTGAAGAATTCGCGACCATTTTAGCGCGAATTGAAGCCTGTCTTAACTCTCGACCCCTAAGTCCAGCCAGCGACGACCCTTCCGACTTACATCCTCTCACCCCAGCTCATTTTCTGATTGGTACTTCAATTTTGACCCCAGCAGAACCAGATGTTTCAGACGGAAACCTCACCCTAGCCAACAGATGGAAACGATTAAAGATTATCTCTCACTATTTTTGCCAAAGATGGAAAACTGAGTATTTAAATGAGCTACATCGTCGATATAAGTGGAAGTATCAAACAGAAAATGTAAAGGAAGACGATTTGATTGTAATTAAAGATGAGAGATTGGCCCCGACTGAATGGAAATTAGGTCGTATAGAAAGAACTTACCTTGGAACTGATCAAAACATTAGGGTCGTTGACATTCGGACAGCTAACGGTGTAATTAGTCGACCGATAACGAAAATCGTCAAACTATTTTCAGATTGACTTACAATTTCTTTTTTATGTAGAAGAACTTGGTACTCACATCTCTTCTATTCTAGATAAGGTTTCTCAGTTGCCTAGCCCAACCCAGCGTCGTGACTCATCCAACTCACGAAGTACCGTTATACGACACGAGGAGAACCCTGAAGACAGATGCTGTGGTACCCAGTACCCTACCACTTCGACCCTACTCAGACCCGCCATCGCATTTCCATCAACATTTCTTATTCAAGCCTTGGATCCGTGACAGGCCCCAAAACTGGATGGGGTTTTCATCCACGGGAGCCAAATGAGCTGCAGTTTTAGATTAAGCTAGTTTAAGATAGAATAATCTACACTATATCACGGGGGGGGAGAATGTTCAAAGGTGACATCTCACTTTTGAACATCAGTGTGAAACGTCCACTATATGTGTAGGTGTATAAATGCAAATGCATTTATATGCCCATACATGCATAACTTATGCACTCATCACTCTAAAGCACTCATTACTCTAATTTCTCTTTTGTTTATTTGTTTACTTGTCGCTTGCCATCTGTAGCTTAACGAAAGTCGTTGGGTGAGCTTAGAAGAGATGGATGGCAAGCACAAGTAATCAGTCTTTTACCGATCCTTTAACTAAACTCGTGCGCCTCTCCCCCGTGATTAGTGTGTTTCCCGGTTTAAATAAGTGTAATAATTACCCAACATTGAACAATTAGCATAGTGAAAATAAATAAACATTGTGAATTACATTAAAAACAAATAGTTAACATTAAGAATATAAATTAAAATTAAACAAGACACAAAATATCCTAAAGTTGTTAGCATGAAACTTGTGCATTTTACTATTACAAACCCAAAAATTGTACACAACCTCAACTAACAAAGTGAATTAATAAAACTCATTAAAAATTGGAAAACTAAGATTTCTTTTTTTTCGAAAGGCAACAAAACGCCAGAGCGCTAAACAAGTACTTTAAAATCATTACACTGTAAATTTCAAGTGTTTCAAACAAATAGTCGAAGTTATAAGCCGTTAACACTTTGTGCAAAATGGTCCATTTGTATGGGAAGTACCAAAAGGGGCGTTGCAATAATGCCCCAGTAAAAATATTACATTCCACAAAAATTTAAGTATTTGTATTGGCTGGAAAAAAGTTATAAGCCGTTAAGTGTTTGTGCAACATGGTTCCTTAGTATGGGGGGTACCAAACGGGACGTGGAAACTTCGACTATTTTTCTTAAGGTGTTAGCGACTATGAAACTAATAATATGTGCGAAATTGTGACAGGTTCCGATCAGTAATATGTAAATTATTTATGAATAAATATTTCACTACTTTTTACCTTTGTAGGGGAGGAACTTGAAGGAGTGGACCAACAAAGTCCATCTCTGACCTTAGGCTGAGATAGAAAAAAATGTTGATATATACCACATCTTAAGTCAATCGGTTATTCCTGTCGAAAGGTTTCGTGCGCAGCAACCAGTCAAACAGACGGACATTGCCAAAATGACTTAAATGGCCTAAAATGCATTTCAGCCAAATATTCTTGGGGTCTCTTAGGTCACTCATTCGATGTGTTACACCCAGAGCTCAGAGTTACTCGATTTTACTCGCGAGTGAAAAGCACTCGCGAAGAAGAGTACTCGAAGATTACGAGTTTTAAAAAGAGTTTACTCTCCGCTCGTTTATTTTAGGCGCGAGCGCTCGCGAGTACTCCTTCTTAAAAATTAAGAGTGGGAGTAAAAATCTTCGAAATAGAGCGAGAGTTTACTCTAAGAGTGAAATCGAGTGGCAAAATAGAAATTGCAGTAATGAAAAAAAAGAGTAATAAAAGAGTTATGTATGTAGTCAATGAACATTTTACAGTTTCAAGCATTTTATTTTTTGCCTTTGGTTTGGTTTTTGCAGATTTGGGTGTGCGTGTGTGTGTAGTAGCAAGAATAGTAACTTAAACGGTTTTTGGTGTTGCTTTGGCTGGGGATCGTGTGCAAGAGCCAAGAGCCAGGGGCCGGTGGTTTTTGTGTACAAAAATACTCACGAAGAAGATTTTTATTATTATTTATTAAATTTATTTATTACACGAGTAATAATAAGGATGGAAATAAAAGTAGTATATGTGTAAAATACTGTGCTTTTTTAATATTTTATATTTTTAAGTAGTTCATTATTTAATTTTAGTATCAAAATAATGTCGAGTGTTTCTTTTTTAAGGCTGGTTCGTCTTGATGTCACTATTAATGCTAATGCGCTAAATGCTCGTTCTACGGAGACTTGTGTCGCCGGGACTCCGAGTATAACTTGAAGCAGTTCATATAATTGTGGCTCGTCAACTGTTTTGCGTGAACTCCATTGCATAATGTCCGTACTGCAAGACTCCCGCCTCGATAAAATTAATCTAGGAAAAAATATTTTTTCCACTAACATAAAAACATTAATATTTTTTTAAAATTTTACCTTCTTAACTTTTGCTTTATATTAGTTGAAGTAATTAGTTCAGCTGATGGTTCTGTTGCACATTCGGCATCTGACTGAATAAACAAGTCTAATTCTGATGATGGTCGAAGAGGTGTTGGAGTATTTTCTACTACGGAGTGTGATGCACCAATGGTTTTAATGATATTCCATAACCTAACAATGTTTATCTCTGCGCTCTTGCGCTGCTCAGCCGTAAAGTAAGCTGATCCAACAAAGTTAAATCTTGGATCAACATACACTGCAGATCGAAATACATCATTGTCAAGTAACTTCCGTGTACTCTTTTCCATAAAATGAATAATATCATTCGAGAATTGGTTATTCTCCAATTTACTCAAATTCATTTTCGCTTCCAACCAACTTCTAAAAAAATCACCTAGAAATTTTGTTTATTAAGCGATTTATATGAAAAATAAGGTTCAGGTGTTTGTACTCTTACCTATTATTAGTTGTTCCTGTTTTTGTTAAAATGAAAAGCGAATGAAATCCTTCAATGAATTGCCATCCATCTTCTTCAATATTCATTTCTACATGGGACTCAGCAAGGTTTATGTAAAACTCTTTGTTTTTCTTTAGGCTGGCCAACATGACATAAGTCGAATTCCACCTAGTTGGAACGTCAAGTGGAGGTTTAGTTGCGTTGCTATAATATATGTGTTCAATTGGAATGGAGTATTTTCGAAGAGTTGTTAATATTTCTTCCTTCAAATTCTCAGCAGTATGTTTCTTGAGAACTTCTATCATACCTAGTGTTCGTATGATAATTTTTCCTGATAAGTATATAATAAATTTTAATTTAACATTTCTAAGAAAATTCCAATTGATATACCAGTCTCGCAATATTGTGCGTTAGTTCCCAAAACGCTCTTTCCAAATCTTGTTGCGCTGTCTACTTTTATAGATAACATTTTCAGTTTGACATCTTGTGCAATTAAGTCCCTTACATCTTTCCCAGCTTTATCAATTTTTGCAACAATGTTAGACGAATTAATATGAATTCCAAGTGCATTGGATCAACAATTGTTTTAAATCCCCTTGAATCAAACAGTTTAAATGGGACATTATTGATTGATATCAATTCTACACAACCACGGATTAATGTTTTTTCATCCATACTAATTTTAATTTTTTTGTATGGATTTTTAATAGTTCGGTCTGCAGAAGTGGATGGTGCTGCAGTGCTATTTTCTACTTCTTCTAAATTGGCAAATTTTAAAATGCAAGCAACAGTTTTATGAAAACATATTATGTGTCGTTTTAAATAAGAGATTACAAATTTTCCACTTAATTTTTTTCACAATTGTCAATTTCACAAATCGTCTTATTTTCATCACTGTTATAACGAAAATATTTTCGCGTTTCATTATTTATTTCTTTGTAATATGAGTAAACTTTTAAAAATAAAATAAACCCAACTAATTGCTCCGCACACGCGCTCTGTATGAGAAAAACTGAAAGAGTACTCGGCAAGAGTATAATCTGCTCGATTTCGAGGTCATTTTACTCGCACTCGAAAACGAGCGAAGCATATGCGCTCTTATTCGAGCGGCAAAGAAAAAAGAGTATACTCGAATTTTTTTTTCACTCGCAGGAGTACTCGCGCTCGAATTCGAGTAAAGAGTGAAACTCGCGAAGATTTCGGAGCTCTGGTTACACCTTTGGTTGGCAGCATCTCATATATATACCCTTGTTCCCAATAGTGGGGTTAAAAAGGGTGGTTAAGTTGTAAGGGACGGAGTTCAAAGTGATCGACACCTAAACGTCAAGTTTTTTTTCTGCATTTCATATGACATTTCTCAATTTCAGACTAACTCAATTTGAACACTGGAAAGATACACAATCGAAAATGGGCGTTCAAATCAAAATGCACTTCGTGATGTTTTTTTGATAAGCATAATCGACCAAATGTGTCCACAATAGGGAGAATTGTGCGCAAATTCAGCAAACTGGATCTGTAGGAGATGTTAAAACACCTGTGCATGCTCGCCCAGTTCGTTTGATGCGGCTTATGGGCTGGTGACGTCATCGGGCCATATTTCTTCGAAATGAGGCCGGTCAATCAGTTACTGTGAATGGTGTTCTTTACCGTGAGATGATAACGAACTTTTTATGGCTCGAATTGGAAGATATGGATGTGGACAATATGTGGTTTCAACAGGACGGTGCCACTTGCCACACAGCTAACGAAACAATGGCTCTTTTCCGCAACAAATTCAATGGCCGTGTTATCTCACGTCGTGGCGATGTCAATTGGCCGCCAAGATCATGTGATTTGACACCGTTGGACTTCTTTCTTTGGGGTTATTTGAAAGAAAAGGTGTACGTCGAAAAGCCAGCAACAATTCAAGAGCTAAAGGATGTGATAATTCCGCACATTAAAGGCATGGAACCTTAATTATGCTTCAGCGTCATCGAAAATTTGGACCATCGGATGGAGGAGTGCCGCCGAGGTC
Source organism: Eudasyphora cyanicolor (assembly GCA_963930755.1). NCBI lineage: Eukaryota > Metazoa > Arthropoda > Insecta > Diptera > Muscidae > Eudasyphora > Eudasyphora cyanicolor. Next base: position 202,003,606 of record OZ005737.1, on the reverse strand, counting down.
GCGGCGGCAATTTGGGCGATATTTAGTTCCATACATAATTGAACCATACCAATATTATCATAATAAAAAGAAATAACAATAATTTCATAAATAATTCAAAATCAACATCGGCCCTTAAAATTTAACCACCCTTTAATTTGTTGAAATTCTCTTTTTTGATTTTTTTTTGTTCCAGCAAAAAATGATTTTTTTTTGAAAAAACTCAAATTTTTCTAATAGTTTCAACGACAGTTACTAAACAACTTTTGTTTCTATGTGAAAGTTTCAACATATTTTCAATATGAGTAGCCATCATTTTGTAAGGTTTTATCGAGTTTATACTTCAAAATATATGGTTCTACTTACTACTACTAATGGCAACAGCAAGAAAAGCAGAAATTATAAAAAATGTTTAAAAATAAATTTACCATAATTTTTATTTTTATACCCTACAACACACTATGATCCAGGGTATTATGAGTTTGTCTCTTATTACATGAATGAACACAGCCAAATACGGGGAAAATCGGTTCAGATTTAGATATAGTCCCCATATATATGTTACACCCGATTTGACATGTAAGCGCTGTAGAAACAGTATTTTATATCCGATCGGTACGAAATTCGGCACAGAGAGTTTTCTTATTACATGTATACATATAGTCGGCCACGCCCGACTTTCTGTCTTTCCTTACTGGTTATGTATTATATTGTGTCTAGGACACCATATTACCCCAGAAAATGTTATGCACAGCCCTTCGACAAAAATTTTGTAAGCTAGTATTACACTACGAAACAAAAATTATTTTTTTTGTTCCCTAGACCTAAAAATTATTTTTTTCTATAGATTGTGGCATACTGTTATATAAAATCAAAACCAAAAATTTTTCTAAGGATAACTTTTTTTTTTAATTTTTTTTATTAAAAATACTATTATTGTCGAAGGTACCCTTAGTACATATTTGCACTATAATTTTTGGGGTATGTATATACCCGATCAGGTCGACTTATGCGTTGAAGCTATTAATGTGGGCTACCAATGTTGGAAATATCTCTTTCACTTAGAAACAGTGGTTTAGTAACAGTCATTAAACAAATTGGAAAAAGTAGATTAAAAAAAATCCTGGGATAAAAAAACATAAAAAATAGAAAAAAATATTTTATTTTATTTTTTAAAAGTTTGCATCGTAGCGAAGAAAATAATGCCTATTTGAAAAAAATTTCAAAAAATCTTTTTTTTTTAAATTTCTGTTTAAATCGCGATTTTATTTATTACTTTTATTTATATTATGTACATTTGAGTTTATTTACATGAACGAGTTTCATTAGAAGTAATTGTGAGTTCTTTGTTGACGTTTGAAGATTTCGGAATCGGTTTCTCTAATGAGGAACCAAATATAATCTCCCATCATTCATTCATCCCAGTGCCAGGGACGTATCTAGGGGGGATGGCCCGGGGGCCTGGGCCCCCCCGAAATGTTTTAAACATTGGCATAAACTCATTACAATTTTCAAAATCACTCAAAAAAAAAAAAAAAAAACACGAAAAATATTTGGAAGGCAGTTCAAAAAAAAAACAATACAAAAGCGTAAACAATGGTAACAGTAAAAGTAATAACAACTAAAAATAAGAAAAGTGCATGTTTCACGATTTTTTGATTGGTGCTAGCCAGAAATTAGCTGAAATAAGTATATGGATTAGCTGAAATAAGTATGTGGATTGATTATTGGAAGCAGAAGAATGATAAGCCATCAAATGCATTAGATGCTATTTTAGTTTTTGTTCTCGACGTTCAGAAGAATAAAAACTTATCTCCGGAACAGATTGGAGAGAGAAAGGCTATCTTATCTGGCTTTGATGTCTATATACAAAGATGAAGTCAAAATCGATGAAATAATTGATATATTTCTTTAAAAAATCGAAGATTACATTTTTAACCTTTACGTATTTTATTGTTAAAAGTTTTAATGATCTCGTACTAAAGTACATATCTATATTTAGGAATAAAATTCGAATAAAAAACTAAGGATATTAACTTCCCTTACCTACACAATAAACGCAATTTTTAATTGTTTATCTTTGTTATGGGAAAAAAGAATGCATACATATGTGTTATATACATAAATATAAAAAAAATATATTTCTAACCAATTTTTTCATAATTTTTTTACAAATCATTAATCATTGTTTCATATTTCGGGCTTTTATTGGATCCAAGGAAATTTGAAACTGCAAGCTTAAACGACCTCCATGCTGCAATTTCATCCGACGTCAAATATGATTCGAAATTCACATCTTTCATCAGTTTCCTTATTTTAGGCCCAACAAAAACTACTTCTACGATTTTTTGAAAAGAACGACTTTTAAATAAACTTTTTAAATACGAGTGTGAATTGTCATATTTCCTTAAGGATTTTACAAAATTTTTAATGAGCCCCAGCATAATATGCAGTGGTGGCAAAATATCGGCTATCCCAGAGGCATAACATAACATACCAACTACTTTTAAATCGCAACAAATTTTCCAGTCATGTTCATATTTCATGTATTTTATCAATTTAGCCATTGTTTCGTATGATTCCTTAGTGTTGACAGCATGAGCAATGGGAATCGACAGTTTCTGATTTCCGTTGTGTAAAAGTACTGCTTTCAAACTTTCTTAACTGCTGTCAACAAGTAACCGCCATTCCTTTGAATTGTATGTTTAATTAAGTTCCTCGAACAATCCGGGAATGTCCTTGCAAAAGCATCTGTTATCCACAGTTGTATAAAATTGTTTGTAAGGTATATCACGGACTCTATAATATGATATGTTAACATCTGGGGCCAAAATATTGTACTGTTTCATCCCACATGCAAGTAGTTCTGACTTATATTTGGTCAGTTCCAAATCTCTCACTAGGTCAATGAGTTGAAACTGAGTTAAAAGCGATGACTTCTGACTCAAACTTGAATCGCTCAGAGTTGAGTACTCAGTTGAACTTGATGATGTTTCCGTTATTAGGCTGTTAGCTTTACTTGGACACATCCTACTCCAATCTATTAACTTAGACAAAAATAACAGTCCGTATCGTGAATGAATTGATGTCTCCAAATCATTGGCATTCCGAATTGAACGTGAAGTCTAAAATTAAAACGTTTTATTTCATAAAACATTGTAATACATTAATTGTAAAGTACTTACCGCATTCTTCCACTAGTCCATCGAGTAAGATTTACATGGCACGAATTACACAAAGTACTAGGTGTCCACTGTTCGTTCATATTTTTAACTCGTATACCAAAATATTACACATATATTTCTTCTATTATTTTACTAAACGTACGTCGATTTATTAATTACATATTTTCCGCAGATGTAGCAGAAATTGTCGGGATCATTTACACATTGAAAAGTTCTTTGCCTTTTACTCATACTTCGAAATATAACTTTGTAATATTTTTCAGAAAATCGACTTATCTCTTTAAGGCGCTGAATTACACTAATTTATTAATGAGAAATTTCATTCATAAATTCCGGGTTTAAGATTAATAAGTTGCAGTACTTGTAGCTGACATATAGTTTGCTTCGAAAGTAGACACCCAATATTTTCAAGACTGCCGCGTACTACTTTGTATTGCGTACATATATACACGACTAGGATGTCCATTAGATAGGGTCATAAAAAAAATTTGCGTTTGTCACCCCCTAGATTTGAAGATTATTCGAAGACAATTTCAGAAAATTTTTTTTTAATTTTTTTGGTGCACCCTACATACCGCCCTTTTAGTTTTCTTTATCCTGTGTTGCTATTTGAAGTCCGATCGTAACGGGATGTATACCGTTGTTCACGTTTTGGAAAGGGCTATATTTCGTCCAATGGCCATTTTTGACTCCGAGGTCAAATTCGATTATTGACCTCTGTTATCTCTTTTTCTACCCCCCTTATTTGGACTTATTTCGAAACGATAATAAAGGCATTTAAAAATAATTAAACTTTCGTCTTTAAAGTACTCAGTTTTATTCATAAACAAAAAAGTTACATAGGGTTCAAAATTGTAAAATATGTGCTGAGGTCAAATTCGACTAGTTTCTTTTGGTCTCGTTTCTGTCTCTCTCGCAGACACATAAATAACCCAATGCCACAAACACACAGCGACGGTTCTTTACAGCATCAACAAATTAAATTTGCGGGATTCTCTAACAAATTTTGAATATTTTTAAGGAAGAATATAAGAATACATTCACTTTGTTTTCCCATTCACCCTACACTCCACCAAAATAGTAATTTTTCCACTAATTCCTGATTTAATCTAGTATGATATTTTTGTATGATACGTCGATGATCATCTCTTGACAACGACAACACTTCTTCCTTACTTCAGTTTTGAATCCGAAGTAAATTTTTACTAGTGACTTCAGTTATTTGATTTTCAACCCCCGTAAATAACACTTATTTTGAAACACATGGGAAGGCATCTGGAAAATCTGGTAAAAAATCCAAAGTCACGTATGGAAGAAAAGTAGACCTTATAGAGATGATCCACGAGGTATCATACGTAAAGATAGGATAATAAATATGGAGTCAGTGGCAAAAATACTATTTTAGTGGAGTGTAGGGTGAATGTGAAAACAAAGTGATTTTATTCTTCCTTAAAAAGCTTCAACATTTGCTAGAGAATCCCGCAAATTTAATTTGTTGATGCTGGACCGAACTGCCATAGTGATTGTGCGTTTGTGGCATTGGGTTATTCATGTGTGTGTGAGAGAGAGAGACAGAAAACGAGGTCAAAAGAAACTAGTCTAATTTGACTCCAGCATATATTTTACAATTTTAAACCCTATGTAAGTTTTTTGTTTATGAATAAAACTGAGTACTTTAAAGACAAAAGTTTAATTATTTTCAATTGCCTTTATTATCGTTTCAAAATAAGTCCAAATAAGGGGGGTAGAAAAAGAGATAACAGAGGTCAATAATCGAATTTGACCTCGGAGTCAAAAATGGCCATTGGACGAAATATAGCCCTTTCCAAAACGTGAACAACGGTATACATCCCGTTACGATCGGACTTCAAATAGCAACACAGGATAAAGAAAACTAAAAGGGCGGTATGTAGGGTGCACCAAAAAAATTAAAAAAAAAATTTCTGAAATTGTCTTTGAATAATCTTCAAATCTAGGGGGTGACAAACGCAACTTATTTTTCTTGGTTGGGCATCGACCCTATCTAATGTCCATGCTCCTAAAAGGCGTAACTGAATGGAAACCTCATAAATAAGCCGATCTCATCCAATATAGCTCTCACATTGCATATCATGTTTTATGGAGGGTTACGAACGGCCATAAAACCTCGTAGTCTCTATAATTTTATAATGTCTGACGTCAATCCGCATAAAATAAAATGCAAGTGCAATGTCTCTTATAGGTCTGTCTCACAAATGGCGAATTCAATATAAGCAAAAACATCATTTAAAAACGAAAAAATATGAAACAAGATTTTTTTGAATTTCCCTAACATTTACAAAATGGCTCATAAATTTTACATCTATCCATAGATAGACATGGTTTCCTTCGTTAGCATGCTGGCTTTTTAAAAATGTGATAATAATAATTGTTTCGATTTTTTTCTATTTTTATGGTTTCTTTTTGTACCAGGAAAAAGTGTTTTAAAAAAAAAAAACATTTTTTTTCTCATATTTTTGACGACTGTTACTAAACCAAAGATTCTACGTGAATGTGATATTTGTAGCATATGTAGCGCTCATAATTCCTTTCAATTTGAGGCATAACACTGCTCAATCAGGCTTATACTTGAAATTATGGTCCAAATAATGAATGTACTTTCCATGAAAGCTGGAATTTAAAAAAAAAAATTTACCAAATACTGAATGTACTTTCCGAGAAAGCTGGAATTTTAAAAAAATTGTTCCATACAAATTTTTTTTAATATTTTTTTCGTCTTTGTGACACCTAATTACACCAGAAACTGTTATCCACATCCCTTGGACAAAAATTTTGTTGCATAGTGATATCAATGAGTCATTTAAAGGACGATTGCCTATGATTATTTCCACTGCCAGGATTAAAGGTCGTTGGCTTTATTAAAGGCCGATGAGAGAAATTTTGTGGAAAATTCAATCTCTAAGAAATTTTCTAGAAAATTTTAAATTCAAAGATATAAAATATAAAATGCAATTTCAAGGAAATTTTATTATAAAAATAATACATTTTGACATACTTTTCTAGAAAAAACGAAATTCCCAATAAAAACGTATGAAAAATTCGATTTTATCAAAGAAATTTTTAAAAAATTTAAATTGTAAGAAATTTTCTAGAATATGCAATTTCAACGAAATTTTCTAGAAAAATTTAATATTGACATAATTTTCTAATAATAAAAATTCAATTTTGCCAAATTTTCTAAAAAAAATTCAATTTTGAAGAAATTTTATAGGAAAATGGAATTTTCAACGAATTTTATAAAAAAAATATGTTGACGAAATTTTTTTAAAAATTCCAAATTTTCACTAAATTTAATAATAGATATGAAAATAAATTTAATTAAAGAAATTTGTAAAAGCTCGATTAAAAAATATTAATTTAGGCAAGATTTTGTAGAAAAATACAATTTCGTCTATTTTGAAGGTCATAATTATAAAAGTGCAATTTTATTCGATGCGTATGAAAAATTCGATTTTAACAAAGAAATTTTTAAAAGATTTAAATTGTAAGAAATTTTCTAGAATGTGCAATTTCAACGAAATTTCCTAGAAAAATTTAATATTGACATAATTTTCTAATAATAAAAATTCAATTTTGACAAAAATTTCTTGAAAATTGCAATTTTGAAGAAATTTTATAGGAAACTGAAATTTTCAACGAATTTTATAAAAAAAAATGTTGACGAAATTTTTAAAATTCCAAATTTTCACTACATTTTTCCACTAAATTTAATAATAGATATGAACATAAATTTAATTAAAGAATTTGTAAAAGCTCGATTAAAAAATATTAATTTAGGCAAGATTTTTTAGAAAAATACAATTTCATCTATTTTGAAGGACGTAATTATAAAAGTGCAATTTTATTCGATGCGTATGAAAAATTCGATTTTAACAAAGAAATTTTTAAACGATTAAAATTGTAAGAAATTTTCTAGAATGTGCAATTTCAACGAAATTTCCTAAAGAAATTTTATATTGACATAATTTTCTATTAATGAAAATTCAATTTTGACAAAATTTTCCAGAAAATTGCAGTTTTGAAGAAATTTTATAGGTAACTGGAATTTTCAACGAATTTTATGAAAAAAAATATGTTACGAAATTTTTTAAAAATTCCAAATTTTCACTACATTTTTCCACTAAATTTAATAATAGATATGAAAATAAATTTAATTAAAGAAATTTGTAAAAGCTCGATTAAAAAATATTAATTTAGGCAATATTTTTTAGAAAAATACAATTTCGTCTAAAGGTGCAATTTTCTACGAAAAATTCAATAAAATTGCAATTTCACCGAAATTTTCAATAACATTAAAATTTCTATGAAATTTTCAAAAAAATTTCAATTTCTTTGAAATTTTCAATAAAATTACAATTTTTATGTAATTTTCAATAAAATCCCAATCTTTCTAAAATTTTTAATAAAATCATATTTTGTCGAAGCTTTCGAGAGCAGAACTTATTCGTAGCCCATCAAAAGGTGCAGTGGATTTACGGCTGAATATTTTTGTTTGAAATTTAAAAAAAATTTTAAAATTTTTAAGATTATTTTATTTATTTATTTATTTATATGAATTACAATACAAAGTAAATTTATATTCTAATTTTAAGGTCCAGGGAAATGCCGGGTTACAAAGACCATATGGCTGAATTTTGCAGCGACAGACCAGAGCCTCTGGTGGGAATCGAACCCACGACCCCCAAACTCATAGGCGAGTTCGCTACCAACTCGCCTACTGGGGCGCTCCAAGATTATTTTAAAATGCGTTTAAAATCTATGTCTTAAAATAATTCTATTATTAAATTTAAAATCTATGTCTTAAAATAATTCTATTTAGGAAAGTACCGGAAACAGTCCACCAACTAAAATTTTTTTAAATTTTTGTCTGTAAATAATTTGTTTTAGAATTCTCTTATATTCCCTAAATTTCATTGTGCGGTGAATGGCATCTTGTTAGATCTAGAACGTTGTGGCTGCAATGTCGTGACATATGCGAACATCCTCAGATACGTCCTACAGGTGGCACTGAACAATTCGGCTAGATGGGATAGAAGCAACGGTTTGGTTTGAAATGGAAAAGAGCTGGTCCTTTCTGAAAGTGCAAAATTTCAAGGTATAATTCTAGATAGGAAATTGTCGTTCAGACTTAATGTACTGGAACATGCAAGGAAGGTTAATGCCAATGGTTTGACATCAACTCATATAAACCTCTCCTGAAAAGCCATCGCTCCTCTATCTTATCTATACTTATCACCTCCATCATCTTCTTCGACCTCTCCCTCTTCTTTTACTCATCTTCTCAGAACGAACACAATGAACCAAATGGTCTCCGACCGAAGTGGTGCACGCCAGAAATTGTTGTGAGCCGCGCGTCCTTAACCTTACCTAACGTTAGAGCAATGCCACCTTATATACCTGTACGAAGGCCGTAGGGTCGCGTTGGGCCGCTCTCCTAAAATCGTCTATTGGCAATACTTCGCCCAATACTGTTGTACGGCATTGTGGTGTGTTGGACGTTGTTCATTGCACTGGAGAGGAAAGACTGTCCCCGTTATTGTCAGTTCATACGGAAAACTTCCTGATCGGAGAACACGACAGAAGGTTGGGTTGTTGAGTCCAATTACTTACGCAGGAGCTGTGGTGATGAAGGAGAAGTGCATAGCATTGAGCACCTGCTTTGCTAGTGTCTTGCACTGCGTAAACGACGTCTGGATATAGTTGGGTCGGCCTTTCTAGGAAGACTGACATATCTTTCCGGTAGAGATATTCGTTCTATTGATATGTTGACCTCTATTGGTGCAGACAAAATATATAAGTAGAGGTAGATTTCAAATTTCGTTTTTCATGATAAGACGACAGTTGCCAGTCGATCTGACTGAAATTTTTTAGTTTTTATTATAGCGGGCTTTCCAAAAAGAGTCGTATGATTTCTTTGAAAAAAAACACACTTATTTTTAAGGAAATTCAAAATTTAATGTGAAATACAATCGATACAATTAAGTTCTTAATAAAACGTCATTTAAATGGCCTCCACGACTTCTTCTGTAGGAACGAATTCGATGAACCAAATTTTCGAGCCCTTTTTTCACTAAATCAAGTCGTATGTCATGAATGGCACGTTCAATATTGACTTGTAATGCTTGAAGAGAGTCTGGTTTATTTCGAAAGACCAATGACTTCACATAACCCCACAAGAAATAGTCTAATGGTGTTAAATCACAACTTCTTGTAGGCCCTTCAATATCACAATTTCTTGAAATAATCGAATCTCCAAACTTTTCTCGCAACAATTCAATTGTTTCATTTGCTGTGTGACACGTAGCCACAATCGGTCAATGGCAAAAAGATAGCTCTTAATAAAGTTAAAACATTGCTCATGGGTGTCAAGGTCGTAGGTGGACTGGAAAGTGTTTTTTGGATTTAAAAAAATGGACTTGGGACTGCAATTGGAGAACGATTATTTTGATAATAAAACTGAATAATTTGTAAACGTTGTTCTTGCTTATATCTCTCCATGATGAAATTGTAAACACTACTGAATACAATGAAAAACAAATGACAGATCATATCATCCCTATTGGAAAACCCTTTATTAATACTAAAAGTTTTTCCCAGTCCCTCCCAAGTTTGCTGACTCCTCAGAGAAATCAGAGTCTAAGACTACCCAAGACCCCTAGTAGTTCCTGCAATAACATGGCGATGTAGAGTGATTGTAATCGTCATTGTATAGGGCGATCCAAGTAGAGATACTTTTTTCAATAGCCTTTTTTTGACAGATCACGTGTGAGTCGTGTCATGCTGTCATGTTGTTTTTGTTAAGTATTGTTTGGCATTTCATCATGGAAAGACTTACGCCTGAACAACGTTTACGCGTGTCATTCGCCAGTTACCAGTCGAAATGCTCGAACGAGTCATCGATAATTGAACTCAACGGATGGACCATCTGAGACGTAGCCACGGCCAACATTTGATAGACATAATCTTCAAAAAGTAAATGCCAAAGAATATTCTTTCAAATGATAATAAACATTCCCCATTCAATTTGAATTTTCTGTGTTTTTTTCTTTAAAAAAGTAGTGGAACATCCTATATATGTTAATGCGGAATATTAGTGAAACCCATATATTTTTGCGTAACACTGTGCCCAGCTCTTAGGAAAGAAAGTATTCATGAGGATGGGACAATACCACGATGACACACTCTGCATAAGAAGATGACTAAAAACGGGCCCGAAAAAAGAACACAACAGCAGAAGAATAGGAAAATCTACAAATGGATGCATGAATGAATGGGATGGATGGAAAGTAGTGGAATGGAATGGATGTGTATAATGTGGGCTTTTTATGCTGCGGTTTTAAGACAACATCATCATTATCATCCATTGCTTCCTGAAACTGGAGTGAGTGAGTGAATAGAATCATTTTTTGGCAGGGGAAAAACCACGTGATAGATAAAAACAAAAACAATGGGAATTCTTACAGTGGCCTTCCATTACTGACGATGTACCCCTCAAAAACAAAAACCAAAAAAACTCTACGGGAGTGAATGAATGACAATGTTACTGATGCTGTCAATGCGACCAATGTCGTTTCTGTTCCTGATGATGAGACTCCGTCTCCCCCTTTTCGTTTTTGAGTATAGTTTGGTTTCGTCTTTTCATCCTATGAAGTTCCATGACGACGACGAAGTTGATGATGATAATGTTGGCGATAGTGATGATTTTCGAATAGTTGTAGTGGCGGACGCTCGTTTGGAGTAACGCTAATGTCCCGTGTTCAATGTTCAATGCAATGCCTCTAACGCTGTCTCTGTGTTAGTTTATTTTTTTGGGCTTTGTTTTTGGGGCTCTGATATCACTGATAATGGATAATGGGACTACAGCTGCTGTTGCACTGATAATGAAGGCGATGACGATGCCTCAATGATGTCAATGTTTCCTAAGCAACCGAACTGAACCCCACCAAAGTCCAATGTATGCAGCAACAAAAAAAAGATTTCTTTTCAGATAGACCTACACTTACACACAAACACATTACCTACATTAGATGCCGCAATGACCTGGGAAGGAAAGCCTAAATGACCTCTTTAATTGCGTGGTATTGTTTTAGAAAGAGAAAGGCAATTTATATTAGATATGATTTCAGTTTTTGGTGATTGTTGTATATCTTCATGCTTTTTCTTGTCTAACGCGTGATTTTGTATCTCCAAATAATAAGGTTTTGTTCATTTATTTTTTAATTCCTTACCATTTCAATATTAAGCTATTTTATGGATTTTTATTTATTTTCATTTTACATGGAGGAGGGTTTTAATCAAAAGTGTCGAAATGACTTCAAATTTAGCATGTAGTAATTAATACTGGGTGATCCATCTAGTATTTTTAAGCATGATGTCAATTGGCTACGTCTGATCTGTCATTTGGCGCCGTTAGAGTTTTTTGTGGGTTACAGTGAAGAACCGATGTTATGCTAACAAACCATTAACGATTGATGCCCTTTAGGCGGATATCGAGAAAGCCATTTGTGAGATAGAGTCAGAAACCGTCACGGAATCAGATCACCTGATGAACCCCTGCCCTCAAAAATGCAAGAGGCCCAAATGTCACTATCAACAGGACACTCACCAAGCCCTTCAATGAAGTGGCGAAGGAGAGTCTAGTAATGGCCGTTATAGACAGAAGTAGTGAGGATGGATCCATCCTCAAGGACAAATGGAGCCATGTGCAATCAGCCATTATGGCTCACTACCTCGATGTCCGTAGAGAGATGCCGGGCACACCACCAATCTGCAACGATGCAGGATGGCATCAGGGGAGAGTAAAGCTCTTACATTTCGGTGATGCTAGATCAGTGGACCTGTATAAGCTGCTCTGAGTCGAGCGGGTGAGGTGTGGCCGGGTGCCCAGTTGGATATTGTCGAAAAAAACAACATCCCTAGAGCCATCACCTGGGTTACAGAAGAGCCCTCCAACCCGGCTGACATATTAGAAATAATAAAAGATTCCAATCCTGGTCTGCCCGCCCATAATTGGAGAATCAGCAAGGTGGGTGAGGCGGATGGTAAAAAGCGGCAGGTCAATTTGATCCTTAACGCTGAATCCACCTCCCATATACAACGTGCAAGTGCAACCCTACAGTATGGCTTCGAGACTATAGTCTTGAAGGTATACAAGCAGGATATAGTTCCCACTGCGGAAGGTGAGTCGTCCACCGCGTTTGATACACAGCTTTCTGGAAGTGCGGAGGTATCCACGCCCATTATTTCGGGTGACTCCAACTCTAACAGAAGATCTGTAACGTCCTACTCTGAGGACGAAAGCTCTACTTGTGACACAGAGGGGCTGAGGGGAGTCTCCGGTCTCTTTGACGCGTCTGGCGGGGACACGCTTCTCGATGATACGGACGAAGAGTTCGATAACACCCTTGTCGGGGTGGAAGTTAATCTGTCAATTACCAATGATGGTAAGAATTTTACAGATTAACCTCCATCACGCTAAAGCAGCCTCAGCGGCTCTATGGCTGCGCCTGTCCACAGGTGCAGTAGACATCGTCCTGATACAGGAGCCCTACGCAGTGGGAGGAAAGGTGTGCGGTATCAGGACACCCAACTTTAAACTGCTTGTGGCCAACTGTGAAGGCACTCCAAGAACCTGCATTTTGGCCAGGAAAGATCTAAGTATCTTTCTCCTGGCTAATTTAAGTGGTAAAGACCAAACATCTGCTAGTCTGGAGATCGGTAATCGCATATATTGGGTGGTCTCCAGTTACTTGCCTTATGAAGCTGTAGTACCGACTGGTCTATTCAGGGAAGTAGTAGAAGAAGGTCGAGCTGATTGTTGGCGCAGACACGAACGCTCATCATACTATCTGGGGTAGTACGGATATAAACAATAGGGGTGATTCGCTTCTTGACTTTATTCTAACTACCAACCTAAGTATTTTTAACATAGGTAATAAACCGACCTTTACATTTAAAGACAGACAAGAAGTACTCGACGTAACGTTTGCTACTGACCGGCTGTCAGACAAAATTATTGGGTGGAATGTACTGGACGACCACTCATTCTCAGATCACCATTATATTGAGTTCAAACTCGCTGAAAAAGCGCCTGAACCTGCCGTCCACAGAAATGTTAGAAAGACAAAGTGGCACCTGTATGAAAAGAATTTCAAGAAAGTCCTCAACTCCAAACTTCTGTACGAACCGAATGACAAAGCCGGTCTGGATCATCTGGTCGAGCATATCACCACATCATTCAATAGTTCCCTTGAAGAAGCCTGTCCAAAAACAATGTACAAGGGTAAAACTAAACCCCAATGGTGGACTTCTGAGCTAGCGGCTATGAAAAAGACCTGCAACAAGCTATTCAACAAGGCTAAATCTACAGGGGTCGCTAATGTTTGGGATGCCTATAAAGAGCAACTCAAGATCTATAACAAGGAGCTTAGAAAGGCGCAAAGACGCTCTTGGTATACCTTCTGTGGCGAAGTGGAAAAGGTCTCCGACGCCGCAAGGCTGAGGAAAATATTATCAGCTTCACCCTGTACAGTGGGTTACTTGCAGGATGAGGCAAATAATTGGACCAAAAACAGCGAGCAGTCGCTCAATGTACTGCTCGACACACATTTCCCGGGGAACTCTCTAACAGAACCAGAGGATCAGCAGGACCAACAAGAGAGCGAGTGGACTGCGAGCGTCGCTAGCTTGTTGACTGAGAGATCCAGAATAAGCTGGGCTATTAGTAGCTTTGAGCCCTTCAAGTCACCTGGACCAGACGGCATCACTTCTCCCCTGGCTGGAGAAAATTTATGTAGGCTGTATCAGGCTTTCATACATCCCGAATCGATGGAGGGATACCAAAGTGGTATTCATACCAAAAGCGGGGAAGATATCACACACTAGGCCAAAAGATTTCAGACCAATTAGCCTATCCTCCTTCCTATTAAAAGGTCTGGAAAGACTTTTAGATTATTTCATTAGGGAAAACCTGGATACAAAACTCCTGTCAGTGAACCAACATGCTTACAATAAGGGGAAGTCTACAGAATCAGCCCTGCACGAACTTGTGAGCACTATCGAATCGTCCCTGCATTTCAAGGAATTCACCATGGTGGCATTTCTTGACATAGAAGGGGCTTTTAACAACATTCACTCAGATGCAGTAATTGCGGCACTGTCACATCTTAATGTTAACTCTAGTTTGATTAGACTAATTCAAAGTCTGCTCAACAGAAGACGCATACCAACACTGGCGTTGTCATTTACTCGGACAGCCAGGCTGCCATCAGTTCTCTGGAGGCAACATCCCTAAATTCACAAACAGCCCTCGACTGCCGCAGATCTCTTAACGAGATGGCTGAGCAGTTTAACATACACCTCATATGGGTGCCTGGGCATAGGGATATCCCGGGGAACTGCAAAGCCGATGAACTTGCTAGGAAAGGGACGACATTACAAATTCTCGAAGAATTTGCATATATTGGTGCGCCACTATCCACGTGCAAGCTTTGGCTTAGGCAAGAGGCAATCAGGCAGTCCAACGAAAAATGGACAGAAATCGGCACCTGCAGAGTAGCTAGACAAATCTGGCCAATGTATGACCTGAGAAGATCAAAATATCTCCTCGCACTAGAGAGGCAAAGATTGTCTACGTTAGTATCAGTTCTGACGGGACACTGCTTGATCGGCGAACACGACAAAAGATTGGGTATTGACTCTAATGACTTCTGCAGAAGCTGTGGAGATGAGGAAGAAGTGGAGAGCATTGAGCACTTGCTATGCGACTGTCCCGCTCTGAGTAAACGACGACTGGACATACTGGGGTCGGCTTTTCTAGGCAGCCTAACAAATCTTTCCAGTACCGATATTCGTAATATCGACAAATTTGTATATCAAACAGGTTGGTTTCGATGAGGGGCATTTCAGCCCGTGGTAACACTAGGGACCTAAACTGGTCTATGTGAGCTTGTATAAAAAATACGACTGTCACCCTAACCTAACCTAACCGTCACGGAGATCATGGAAAATTGGTTTAATACGATGTCCTACTGCGAAGCCAGCCGAGAACGACCTTTGCATAAAATCATGTTTCCTAAAAATAATACTAGTTTACAAAATTTTTGTCGATGATAACATCAATTACCCCCAATTTCACAACCTTCGGTTAGAGCTAACTCACAGTTACAAAATAAAAATTGCATACAATGTGACAGCTATAACTGTAGGTTAGCTCTAACTGTAGGATAACCGGAGATTGTGGAATATGGCGGTACACTTAAAAACAGGAGTTCAGTAACTGCCGTAAAAACAATTAGAAAAAAAATTATTATTTCCAAAATATCGTATTTTGCAGACACATCGAAGAAGTGACCTAAGATATACATATGTATATATTTTTTCGCGTCCCAATGTGGAGCATCGGGCCATTACAAATGTATATCATACAGATCTATCGGGTTTTCTAATAGGGACATAACAATTTCGTATCTTTATGTCAACGCACCCTCAAACATTTTTACTGATCTTTCAGTGTTAATACGTTAGTCGAAGTCAACGTATCATCATGGTAAAGTTCACTTACGTGCAACGTTTGCAAATCATTAAAAATCACGGTGGTCGAAACTTAAAGAGCGCTTACTCCAATTTTCGGCCGTAATAATCGGCCCACCCGACAGGCTATGCGTGCTATAGTGGATAAATTTGAATCCAAACTTGTACTTTTGAATGTTCCTACGCCAAAGAGACGCCGTATCGCTCGAAGCGACGAAAATATCGCAGCCGTAAGTGTATCCGTTCAATATGAGCCAAATTAGTCGATTCCACGTCGTTCTCAGGAATTGGGCATCTCTCAAACCACACTGTGGCGTATTTTGCGAAAAAATCTTGGCCTTCATCCTTATAAGATCAAACCGACTCAAGAGCTAAAGCCACTTGATTATTAGAAACGCCGAATCTTCTCCGATTGGGCTCTGGCAAAGTAAACATTATATCCTTAATGGAAACCCGTATATTATAAGCTAGAAATTTAATATCACTCCAGGACTTATTCGACATTGCAATCTCCAAGTCCAGTTGCCTTCACCATGTGTGGGCTGGTCTACCACGTCTACTGCTGCCCTATGGGTTCCATTCGATGGCGGTCCGCGTTATATCATTTGGGGGATTGCGGAGAGTGTGACCAAGCCAATTCCAAATTTCGTCTCATGATTTCCGATTGCAAGAATTCTGAATTAGTTGCTTTCCAAAGATCAGAGTTCGTTATTGTGTTCGGCGCAAAGATATTCATAATCCTCCTTGGACATCTATTGACAAATAAAGGGGTTTTCAACAGGGACGCTGCAAAAGTAGACCGACAGGGACAGCAAACGACGCCATATTTTGACATTTCTCTTTTGACATTTCTCTTCAGTAAGGTTTGCATTTCATGATGGAAAGATATACGAGCCAACAACGAGTCGAAATTATTAAAATATACTTCCGAAATTCGGAGTCAGTTGCCTCAACGTTAAGAGCGGTACGTCCAATTGGGTTCAGCGTCTGCATGCAAAAGAAATCGAATTCCATACATAATGGCATCGAACGTACTTTCACAGGAATAAAGAATTTCATTGATATCCAAAACCGTTTTTGTTTTATTTAGAAAAGCTTTTGTAGCGCTCTTATAGTTAAACCCTGTACTTGCAAAGCATTCATGTCTCGTGCGACTACATTCCATGTCCCGCACCCATAGAGTAGGGCCGATTTTACATTTGTGTTGAAAATGTTATGTTTTTGGGAAGACTTCCGTAAGGGATTAAGTTGACCGAATGACCACCGAGGGCAGTTTATTCTATTAGCTATATCCGCGCTTGAGGCACCTTTTCTGCCCATGATGCTGCCCAGGTAGCGGAATATCGTTACGTCATCTATTTCGGTGTTTCTTTTTTGGAACGATTGCCTGCATTCTGTGTTAATGCGCATTGACTTGGTCTTGTCTATGTTGATTCTTAGGCCAGCGTTCTCGGCAGCGATATCTAATATTCGGAGCTTTTCTGACATTTCGCAGAAAGTGTGAGTCAGAAAACAGGTGTACAATCCCCATTGGATGCCGCTGGAGTTTCTCGTAATGCTCCTCATAATAACATCGAGTATAATGTTAAATAACAGCAGTGACATGACCCAACCCTTTATCACTCCAATTGTTGCAGTGACAACAGCTGATCTTCAACAGCAGCGCCCCTACCTCAACTTTCAAGAACGATGCAGTTGAAATACAACGCCGTCGTTGTGATAGAAACGCCGTCACATTCGCTTTTTGAGTTAGTTATAAACTGCCAACCGCAAAATATTAAAAATTTACAAAAACTAATTTAAACATTTGTGTTTTTCTTTTTATCCCCTCACCTTAGAAAGGAGGGTATATATTATTTGCTACGAGCCAAAATTGTAACACATCGAAGGAATGACCGAGGAATTTCCGTCCGTCCGTCTGTCTGGTGGCTGGTGCGCACCATAACTCACGAAATGTGTAACCGATTGACTTCAAATTTGGTATGTGGTAATATTTTCTATCTCCGCCTAAGTTCGAAGATGGGCCATATTGGTCCACTCCTTCTGGCACCTCCCCCACAAAGGGTTAACATTTAGTGAAATATTGATTATTTAATATCTTCTATACTACTTATTTGAATCCTCTGAAATTATACACATAGTATTAGTTTATTAGTCGCTATTATCTTGAGAAAAATGGGCGATGTTGCTACGCCCCTTTTTGTACCTCCCACACAAATAGACAATTTTGTACCAAAAGTTACCAGCCTATAACTTTAATACCACTGCATATAAATACTTGAAATTTTGTACATTGTAATGCTTTTATAGTACCTAGAATCCAGAGAAAAGTGACCGTTATTGGGACTCCACTTTTGGTACCTCGCACACAAATGGACCATTTTGTACCAAAAGTAAACAGCTTTTAACTTTAATACCAGTGCACACTTTAAAGTTATTAAATGCAATTTAAACTGATAATAATTTAATTAAAACCAAAAAATAAATAAATTTACCAACATTTTTTGGAACTCAAGTTGAGGGGATTCAAAAGTCGGTTTACCCGTTTTAACTCCCGCCACTCTGGCGCGGAATTAAACATGGTCCTTCGAGCCGGATATAAAATCCAGCGACCCGGTAAATTGTGTTGTGCGCAATGTACATACATACGTACATACATGGGTCGACGGTGCATTGCGGGTAGGTTCTTGCCACTACGTGGAAAGTCAATTGTCTCCGTCGCTCCACCATTGATTTCATCAGGTGAAACAAGGCTTCACGAGCCAGCGACGGATGATAAGATGGCAACAGAATTGGGGCTTCCCGTAAATGCACAGCGGTCGATCCCAACAAATTTCAACGGCCACAACAACAATTCTTACAATAAGGAATAGCAGCATCTGTACCAGCCAACAACAAATAGCGGAGTCATCCAGTTTGGCATTGCTCTCGTGCAAGGGGGGCGGTATGTTGAAGTGACAACAGCTGATCTTCAACAGCAGCGCCCCTACCGCAACTTTCAAGAAAGATGCAGCTGAAATACAACGCCGTCGTTGTGATAGTAACGCCGTCACATTCGCTTTTTCATTTAAGGCCCAGTTAGGCAAACTTAACCGTAACGCCCCCGTAGCGTAACGAATCAGCTGATTCAATCTGTCATATGGAAGTCGGTGTAAACGATTAGCCAACGGAAACGAAACGTAAACGGACGGCTGAATCTGTTGAAATCAGAATTGGACGTTCCGTTTACGTACAATTTGACAACAGTTGTACTACATGTTGTTTACAATTACAATTGTATATTCACCGAGAAAAGTAAAGAAAATAATTTATTAATTACACAGTACAACACAAAAAAAAACAACAGGGTTCTGTCAATGGATTATGGTAGAGGAGACCAAAAAAATATATACGTGTATCGGCGTTTAGAAGGATCACATCGGAATTTTATTTTAGGGGGGGTTAAAGTTTTAACCCCTTTGCTTGTTCGTGCAGAATATCGGTATTTGAAACTATGTGTTCTGTTCATCTGACGTGTAGGGTATCTTCAGCAACTTTGTAGCAAATCATAAGGCCTATATTTTTGTGGAATATATTAACCCTCTAGCTTCCCCCCATAACGGTGATTTTTGCCTATATTTTGACAAATCGTAAAAAACTCCCAAAAAATGAGTGGGGCGTGGTTGAAATGTTCTACAAAAATGTTGGCCATAAAGTTGTACTATATATGTCAGAACACACCAAAGTCCAAAACTTAACACAAACACCAAAAAACAGGCCAAATTCAAGATTGCCTGTTAAGGGTTAATTTGTTATTCCTCGCATATGTAGGTTCTCCCAGCTCTGACGAGAAAGTTGGTATTCAACAACTACCAAGAGAATAGTACTTTTGTTCTTCGTCATTATTCCTGTCATTATATAGGGTGATCCATTTCGAGGTTCCCTACTTTTATAAGGAAAAAACACAGAAAATTCAAATTAAATGGGGAATGTTTATTATCATTTGAAAGAACATTCTTTGGCATTTATTTTTTGAAGATTATGTCTATCAAATGTTGGCCACGGCTACGTTCATCCATTGAGTCCAATTTTCGATGACTCATTCGAGCATTTCGACTGGTAACTGGCGAATGACACGCGTAAACGTTGTTCGGGCGTAAGTCTTTACATGATAAGATGCCAAACAATACTTAACAAAAATAACATGACAGCATGACACGACTCACACGTGATCTGTAAAAAAAAGGCTATTGAAAAAAGTATCTCTACTTGGATCACCTGTTATTTTTGTCACTCAAAATTACCATTACGGAACTGTTGAGTGTCACGTTACTTATGAACGTTAATGTTTGACATCGGGTCAGCCAGTTAATCTTTTTATTTTCTTACATTAATCTACAAGGGAATTTGTAAGAATAATAGTGACTGACTGTTTGGGAAAACTTGACTGGTTTTGCTACGTCTGTGACAAGCAACTTTCTCGTCAGAGCGAGGAATAAAAAATTAACCCTAAACAGGCAATCTTGAATTTGGCCTGTTTTTTGGTGTTTGTGTTAAGTTTTGGGCTTTGGTGTGTTCTGACATATATAGTACAACTTTATGGCCAACATTTTTGTAGAACATTTCAACCACGCCCCACTCATTTGTAGGGGAGTTTTTTACGATTTGTCAAAATATAGGACGATTTGTCAAATATCACCGTTATGGGGGGAAGCTAGAGGGTTAATATATTCCACAAAAATATAGGCCTTATGATTTGCTACAAAGTTGCTGAAGATACCCTACACGTCAGATGAACAGAACACATAGTTTCAAATACCGATATTCTGCACGAACAAGCAAAGGGGTTAAAACTTTAACCCCCCCCCCTAAAATAAAATTCCGATGTGATCCTTCTAAACGCCGATACACGTATATATTTTTTTGGTCTCCTCTACCATAATCCATTGACAGAACCCTGTTATTTTGAAAAAAGTTTGAAATTGTTGTACAGTGTTATTTGTTTTTTAAAAGTGCAAATAAACATGAAAGACGAATATTTGATTTCATTGGTGCAGTCGCACGAGTATTTATACAATAAATATAATCCAGCATATAGGATATCTGAAAAAAAAGCGAGAAGCTTGGAAGCAAATTGGCAAGGAGCTGGGCGTCACAGGTGAGTTTTATGAAGATCGCGGCTGACTCCATTAAAAATTAAATTTATAATCTGCTTCAGGATTCTTTTGGCGACAGTACGAGACAATCATTGCGCCCTATTCATTGTGGGTTAAGTTGACAGCAATATAAGCGTCTCTACAAACGTGGGCTTATTTATAGATAGAGATTAGATTGGATTTGGCTGAAGAGGGACTTCAATGGATATAGACATAAGTAAAAGTATTAATAAAACACAGAATATTTAAGATATAGAGTTCAAATTTATTCCAGGTGTAGTGCAAATGTTACATTTTAAGAATGAAATTCAATTTCGGACAACTGACCACCACGAGCCCGTCAAAAGCGACATTTCGACCGGAACGTTGGCAATTTCGCGTTGGATGTTGTCTCTGAGCTCGTCTACAGTTGTTGACTTAGACCAAGGATATTCCTCAGGGGAAACGCCGCATCGCCAATAAAAAAATGAGGAAAGGCTTCAGAGGATGCTGACGATAATTTTTTACTGATTGGCCAAACGGAGAGTACTGGAATATAGCTGTATTTAATGTAAATTAAGAAATGGAAATTGTTTGTATTAAAATAGATTATAATTAAATAGAAGTTTAATGGACATACACCCATCGTGTTGGCTGCCATAACTTCCAACATTAACTGATATGTACTGCTGTGTAGTTTGTTCACTTAAATAAATCGGCGAAAGCAAGCGCCACAAAACTTCACTGTATTCTAAAACAATATTTCGCATTATTGTTTTCCCCAGCCTGTGACTCCATGCAATCGATTGTATGGAACAGCCGTGACACAAATATCTAAAATTTTAAAGAATAGAATGTTAATATTTCCCAACTTGGAATCATAGGATAAAGCAATATTTGACATACAGTGGTGTTATTGCTAATCTCTTTGCCGGTCTAATCCGTTGCTTTGGCGTAGTTAACTCAGTCATTGTTTATAGGACGTCCACCCCATCTTCTTATCCGACGATATTTTCTTTATTTACTTTAATTGTAAATTCTGCACAGATCTAAAAAACACAAATTTATAAACAATATTTTTAACTTAATTTTTAATAACCCTAAACAAAAAGAAATCGCGGCTTTTTTGTTTACTTATGTGTTGTTGTTGTCAGAACATATGACTCGTTATCTCAACGTTGGCTAATCGCTCAAACGGGCAACGTTACGGCAACGGTAAAGATAAATTACGGTTACGTATGCCTAACCCGGCCTTTAGTTATAAACTAACCCGCACCGCTTAGTCCGAATTTACGCTGAATGTTCAGCAGATTATCGGCGTTTTGTGGAAAAGAGGGGCAGTCTGCAAGAGGGAGGAAAAAAACTCTCCCTGAATGTTTTGAGTTCTTCGTGCAAGTTCAAAAGAGAATTTGATGATAAGCTGCTGAAAAAACTTGCCTAGTGTAAATTCGGACTTATGGCACACTGTCAACCGCAAAATAATAAATAAAATTAATTTGAATATTTGTGTTTTTCTTTTTTAACTCCCGCCACTCTGGCGCGAAATTAAACACCAATCGTCACATTAATCTTGCTGCTAAGTCTTCTTCTCATGAAGTACTCACAAGCGGATCAGTTGTACAGACTCCTGATAAGCTAAATTAATTTTTGTGGGACACCGTTACATTCCAGTGCTTTCCATATGGTAGAGCGGGAGAGTTTGTCAAATGCTTTTTCAAAGTAAAGGGATTTACAACAAGAGGTGTTATTTTGGTATTCAAAGAAAAATGAAATTTTTTGAGATAAATGATCGGATGTGTATTTCATAATAAAGAGGAAGGTATGCCGTTAATAATGAAAAACAACATCAGCCAAATGGCCACCACGACCACGCTTACAGGACCATATCCTTTTCATGAAATTTTCCATAACCAAATCGCAAAGTGGCTGCCCTATGTCCTCCATAGCCTCACGAATTCTATCTTTGATGTCTTGAATTGACGCTGGGCTGTTGGCGTAGACCTTATCTTTCACGTGGCCCCAAAGGAAGAAGTCACAAGGTGTTAAATCACAAGATCTCGGTGGTCAGTTGTGATCACCTTTTCGAGAGATAACACGGTCCGGAAACTTTTCCCGTAACAGAGCAATGGTTTCGTTGCTTGTGTGGCACGTAGCGCCGTCTTGTTGAAACTAAACGTTGTCCAGATCAATACCATCCAACTCTGACCATAAAAAATCGTTAATCATCTCTCGATAGCGCAATCCATTCACCGTAACTGTTGATCCAACCTCATTTTCGAAAAATGAACGTCCAATGACCCCACCGGATAATAAACAGCACCAAACAGTCACACGTTGAATATGGAGAGGCTTCTCAACAATAACTCTTGGGTTTTCCCAGCCCCAGATGCGACAATATTGCTTGTTGACGTAGCCACCGAGGTGGAAATGGGCCTCTTCAGTCAAGATGATTTTTCGATAGAATTCCGGATCATTTTCATGCATTTCAAGGACCCAATCAGCAAAGACACGACGTTGTTGATGCTCGTCCGGCTTGAGTTCTTGTGTTAACTGAACGTTATAAGCCTTAAGACCCAAGTATTTATGCAAGATACGGTGTAATGACGTTTGCGGAATGCCCAATTCCAAAGAACGGCGAGGAATTGTTCTTTGGCAATATTCTCAGTTGTTCTGGAGCAACGTGCATGGGGTTTATTCTTCACATCACGAACTTGTCCCAACAGCCCGAATTTTTCCACCAATTTCTGTATTGTGGTCCGACACGGTACGGTCCGGTATTTCACGACGACCCAAAATCACCATTTTTGTACTGAATTTTAATAATTGCAATGCGTTGTTGAATCGTGTATCGTTCCATTTTTAGTAATGGCGTAGTTTCTACTTGTCAAACGGCAAAGAACAAAAGCTTCAAAAGTGACAGCTACCGAAATACCGGGTGATTCAAATTAACACCTCTTGTTGTAAAAAAGGGAATTTTTTGCAATAGACAGAAAGTAAATGAAACATATGGTCTCAAACCAAAATAAATTCTGACTGAATAACAAAAGCACAGACCAACAATAAATAACAACAACATAATTTCCAAAATTTTTGTCTTCTTTAAAACGAAGGAAACTTTTAAGTTCTTTCAAAAATTAAAATGCCCATCAAATGTTTTTAAAAAAATGATAGCGAGATCTTATTTTACCGAGCTGCTTATAAAAAGTTTAGGCAAAAATAAACTACATAGGTCGATATTAAATATTCTGACCTCATGTACACACAGGGTTATCCTTTGGGAGGACATGTCCTCCTTTTTAACGAGTGTCCCACCGTACTCCCTCCTTTTTCAAAAATGATGGATTTGTCCTCCTTTTGTTACAAATTAAAATTTTTTACAAACAGTAAACCTCCACATGAATTATATTCGCAACTACTTTTAGTACAAAGTTAGTACTACAATAATTGAGCTCGATGACTGAAATTTGGTACAGACACTTCTTATAGCTGCAGGTAACTTGGGATTGAAAATAAGCAATATCGATCAATTTTTAGCATCTTCTGCCCGATTTGACATATTAACGCCATAGAGATTGCAAATTTCAACTGGTCGAACTGAAATTGGTAATTTGGGCGTATGTATATCCGGAACCCTTCAGACGAACAATGGTCATCATAAGTCCATGTTTTGGTATAGCACCCACACAAAGGTACCTCAAGATTTTACTTCTTAACGCAACAAACTCAACAAATCTCAAAGAATCAAAAAACCATTGACAATCAATCTATGGTGTAGGTTATGCAAAATTCGGAATGTCATATCTTAACGCCGCTTCACTTATTTATTATAATTAACACCTAAAAATATTGGAGCTAGACCCACTTTATATCACACCGATTGTCTGTCTGTATTTGTAAAATTGTTCCTTAAGTACAGGTCGCATTTTCATTCCGATCTTGCTGAAATTTGACAATAAGGGCTATTTCATACCTGGGAAGAAATTGGTCAAAGTCGGCTCAGATTTAAAAATAGGCCATATATAAATTTTCTTTCCGAATTGGCCTTTTAGCGCTACAGACGATTTTTCATATCCAATCACTTTGAAATTAAACGGATGGAGTTTCTTGATCCAAGTTCCCACATTGTCGAATTTATTGTAAATCGGCTCAGATTTAAATGTAGCACCCAAGTACAAACCTTGCCAAATTTGAAGAAAATTTGTTCGGATTTAGATATATGTAGTCCTCCGATTTGGCATCTAAGCGCTATAAAATACAAATTGTTGTACAAATCATTATCATTGGAAATTGCATTTTTTAAATGTCCTCCGAAAGTTCCAAACTCTCTTTGTAAATGTTACAAACATCCTCCTTAAATAAAGTAAAGTAATGATATGATACACTTTAATGCATCCAATTATATCCATTAATGCTCATTGGTAGACCTTCTCGCATTATTACCGTTTTCTATTGGGATTTTTGGTCAAACAATACTTCAACTTTTTTGTGGTTCATCACCGAAAATATACAATGCATTTGGCTTTGTTTTTTTTTTTTGTTTACGGCATATCTTAACCCCAAAGCCAGCATCTAATGGAAGGGTTAAGATTACATTGAAATGAACACAAAATAAAATGACAGAAAGAGAAGGCCAACAAAAACCGAGGCACACGTACATGCATACATAGATAGCAGACCGCAGCGCATAGTACAGCAAAGAATCAAATATAAAACAGCAATGGCAACGACAACAACAACTACGAAAACAAATGATATATAAACCAAGTCATTAGCTTTTGTTTAAAGTATAACCTCCTCCTAAGTCTCTTTACATCAGCCTCTTCCACCGCTTTGTCAACACTACTATGTGGGTGTGAATACAATAATATCACACACACATACACCCACACTCGAACTAGTATTACATATCACTGCACCAACAACTAATGTCACAAAACTACTTAGGGCCTTTGTAATACTCACCACACCCCCTCTACCACAGCCCCTAAAATCCAACCACAAAGCAAACGCGAGTGCCACACTAACGTCCGTCTGTCTGCCTGTCCTTCCATCGTATCACTATCACTCTACAATCACAATTATGACTTTATCATAATTACGACAACGCAATGACGACGACGACTCTTCGTCGTCCAACTTCTCATTAGTCATGAGTGAGAGTGTTAGGTTGCTCATGTGTTCATTTCTGAGGATGTGTGAGTATCTCTTTTTCTCTAATTAAGTCCTCCTCTTTACCTTAGAAATCATTGAGCCATTCAGTCGTTCGTTCATTCAATGCGTTCTCCTCTATTTACACTTTATGCCTTTTAGCCATGAAGTGTAAAGGCCACCAAAAGTAACCGCAAGAACCATTCAATCGACAATCGGAATCCGAAAAGAAAAAAACATCCAAGACAAAGAAAATGGGGCCATTTGATATAGTGTGGTCTGGCTTTAAGAAAAGCACAGTGGTCCCAAGTTGAAAATATATGTATGTACACGATGCCAATAAACTATTACTTCAAACTAGAACTTCAAGATGACCTGATTCGGATCTTATTTTGTACTTATATCAATACGGAGTTGGTATACAGCTGCGTCCACCAGTATACTAGTAGTACTGTATACGGGTCGTATTACCAACTTCACAATTACCAAGGGTCAGTCTGTTGTATTCGTTACAAGTCCACAGAGGCATATCGGTTTAAGTCTTAGTAAAAACCAGTAAGGAAAGACAGAAAAAATTAGCAGCATTCTTTCCTAGATCGAGAATCGGAAGGAACAAATAGATGTGACTATACATAATCTAAACAGATTTTCATCAACTTTGATAAAAACTTTATTTCTGCCAAATCATAAAGGGGCCGATGTTGAATGTGAACCACACCTAAACGTCACGTTTTTTTCTGCATTTTATTTGACATTTCTCAAGTGCGCAAATTTCAGCAAACCGGGTCTCTAGGAGATGTGAAAACACCTGTGCATGCTCGCCCAGATCTTTTGGTGCGGCTTATGCCCTGGCGACGTCATCGGGCCCTACTCTTCGAAATGAGGCCGGTCAGGCAGTTACTGTGAATGGTGTTCGCTACCGTGAGATGATAACGAACTTTTTTTGACCCGATTTGGAAGATATGGATGTGGACAGGACGGTGCCACTTGCCACACAGCTAACGAAACAATGGCTCTTTTGCGCAACAAATTCCATGGCCGTGTTATCTCACGTCGTGGCGATGTCAATTGGCCGCCAAGATCATGTGATTTGACACCGTTGAATTTCTTTCTTTGGGGTTATTTGAAAGAAAAGGTGTACGTCGATAAACCAGGATCCTTTTCAAGAATTTTCAATAACCATGACGCAAAGTGGCGATAACCTCACGAACACATCGAACACATGTGTTCGTGAGGCACATCGAAGGAGTGAGTTTCACCTAAACCTAAACCTAAACCTAAACCTAAACCTAAACCTAAACCTAAACCTAAACCAAAACCTAAACCTAAACCTAAACCTAAACCTAAACCTAAACCTAAACCTAAACCTAAACCTAAACCTAAACCTAAACCTAAACCTAAACCTAAACCTAAACCTAAACCTAAACCTAAACCTAAACCTAAACCTAAACCTAAACCTAAACCTAAACCTAAACCTAAACCTAAACCTAAACCTAAACCTAAACCTAAACCTAAACCTAAACCTAAACCTAAACCTAAACCTAAACCTAAACCTAAACCTAAACCTAAACCTAAACCTAAACCTAAACCTAAACCTAAACCTAAACCTAAACCTAAACATAAACCTAAACCTAAACCTAAACCTAAACCTAAACCTAAACCTAAACCTAAACCTAAACCTAAACCTAAACCTAAACCTAAACCTAAACCTAAACCTAAACCTAAACCTAAACCTAAACCTAAACCTAAACCTAAACCTAAACCTAAACCTAAACCTAAACCTAAACCTAAACCTAAACCTAAACCTAAACCTAAACCTAAACCTAAACCTAAACCTAAACCTAAACCTAAACCTAAACCTAAACCTAAACCTAAACCTAAACCTAAACCTAAACCTAAACCTAAACCTAAACCTAAACCTAAACCTAAACCTAAACCTAAACCTAAACCTAAACCTAAACCTAAACCTAAACCTAAACCTAAACCTAAACCTAAACCTAAACCTAAACCTAAACCTAAACCTAAACCTAAACCTAAACCTAAACCTAAACCTAAACCTAAACCTAAACCTAAACCTAAACCTAAACCTAAACCTAAACCTAAACCTAAACCTAAACCTAAACCTAAACCTAAACCTAAACCTAAACCTAAACCTAAACCTAAACCTAAACCTAAACCTAAACCTAAACCTAAACCTAAACCTAAACCTAAACCTAAACCTAAACCTAAACCTAAACCTAAACCTAAACCTAAACCTAAACCTAAACCTAAACCTAAACCTAAACCTAAACCTAAACCTAAACCTAAACCTAAACCTAAACCTAAACCTAAACCTAAACCTAAACCTAAACCTAAACCTAAACCTAAACCTAAACCTAAACCTAAACCTAAACCTAAACCTAAACCTAAACCTAAACCTAAACCTAAACCTAAACCTAAACCTAAACCTAAACCTAAACCTAAACCTAAACCTAAACCTAAACCTAAACCTAAACCTAAACCTAAACCTAAACCTAAACCTAAACCTAAACCTAAACCTAAACCTAAACCTAAACCTAAACCTAAACCTAAACCTAAACCTAAACCTAAACCTAAACCTAAACCTAAACCTAAACCTAAACCTAAACCTAAACCTAAACCTAAACCTAAACCTAAACCTAAACCTAAACCTAAACCTAAACCTAAACCTAAACCTAAACCTAAACCTAAACCTAAACCTAAACCTAAACCTAAACCTAAACCTAAACCTAAACCTAAACCTAAACCTAAACCTAAACCTAAACCTAAACCTAAACCTAAACCTAAACCTAAACCTAAACCGAAACCGAAACCGAAACCGAAACCGAAACCGAAACCGAAACCGAAACCGAAACCGAAACCGAAACCGAAACCGAAACCGAAACCGAAACCTAAACCTAAACCTAAACCTAAACCTAAACCTAAACCTAAACCTAAACCTAAACCTAAACCTAAACCTAAACCTAAACCTAAACCTAAACCGAAACCGAAACCTAAACCTAATACTAATACTAATTTAATATATTTTAGTGAGAAATCAATAATATAATAACACTGTGTGTAATTTTTTAAGTCATGGAAATATAACCATATACGGACACTACTACGTGATAGAAGACCAAAAAAAAGACCCGTGTCTCCCAATTTTGCCCAAAGTCATGCACTTTTTATGGGCCCCAAAGACGGGGGTCTGGGTGTAATTTTTGCTAAAAAAATTATCTTTTTCTCAGGCTCATATCCAGCAAACCTTTCGGAGTTTTGATTTACTCTCTGAGGCAATGTTGTTGCTATTGTCATAAAGAAATTAAATTATGAACATATAAAATCAAAAAAAGTCATCTTCAAGGTCAAAATCGCAAAAAACTTAAAAAATCCGATTTTTTAAACCTTTATTCCCCTGTTCAGGTCCATAGGTAGCAAACCGTTCAAAATTCAAGGAAACAAGCGATTTTGACCTTAAGGAGATTTTTTTTTGATTCTGTATGCTCACAATTTGTGTTCTTTATGACAAGAGATACAACTGTGCCTCAGAGAGTAAATGAAAATTCTAAACCGTTTTGCAAGTTATGAGCCTGTGAAAATTATCACTTTTTTTTCCAAAAATGACACCCAAGCCCCAAATCTTTGGGGGCTTGTCTTTTATCACGAAGTAGTGTTCGTGTTGCACTGTGTAATGATACCCACTTTGTTAGGTTTTGTAGTACGTTGATGCCCAGTCGGAGGGAACGTATATAAGTATATAGCTACATCTAAATCTGAATCGATTTCTTCCAAAATTTGTTCGTGTTCCTTCTTGGACCAATAAAATTCTTTAAGTCAAATTTTGCAAAGCTCAGAAGTAATGTATAAGGACTTTAGCTAAATCTGAACCGATTTTCTTCAAAGTTGTCAATCTTCGATTCTGTTAAAAAAAAACCCCCTCTCTACTAAATTTTATAATGATTGGTAATAAAGGATCTAACCATCATCTGCTGCCTTAGTTTCGGTCGGATGGGGTTTTCCAGCATTGCTACTTTGGAGCTTTATTTGATGTTATATTAGCTTTAGAGCTACTTTAGGTCATTGTTCTTCGTTCTGGATATTATTAAATTCCTATTCTCGGAATTCATGGCCTACGGGAGAGTAAGTGTGTGATGGGTGTGAAGTGTGTGTGCAGATACGTGCAAGTGACTGACGATGTTTATTTAGTAACAAAACACAGTGTTTATTCTGTTATTATTGTCATTATTGTTGTTGTCGTTTGTTATTGGAGCTCCCTCCATTAGGGCCCATCCCTCCGTGAGTGAGTGTGAATAGGTGATGCGGCATTCGCCTCTTTCCCCCAGCTCGTGTGTGTAGTTGTCAGTGTTTGTATTGTATGTGATTGCGATCTGTTTTGCGGTCAAAAGGTCTTCAATCCCCGGCTCCTACTTTGCCTTTTCGTTTTTGTAATTTAATGCGGCACGTGCTTTTTTCTCTCTTTTGAACTGAAGCAACAACGAATAATTTTGTTTTTTTTTATTTTAACATTTATTTCGAAGCTTTTTTCTCACTCTCCAATTTTATTTTTTTGTATTTATTTTAGATCATCCTCTTAAATAGTCATTGACGTTCGACGTTGGCACACACTCATGGAAAAAAGGTCGTTAGAAGTGATACCCAAACAATGGAGCCAATTTTCAACAAAAGAGGTGAGTAAAAGGCTATTACGGCTCATTATTTAGGCTACTAGAAAACGTGCGGTTGGCTGTGAATGCGATTGTACAGTAGGTTGGGTCAAAACAAAGTATTGCGGTTGTTCGCATCTCAAATGAAAGCATGTTTTATTTTGTGAATATTGTGGGCAATTTTCAGATATATCTGGAGCCGACAGTGAGCTAAAACGATATTATATAACCTCTAAATTTCATGAAACTTTTCTGCATTATTTTACCTGAGACAATTTGACACAATGGTGATTTTGATATATACCCATTCAAATGATTCTACCGATTTGATTTTTTTATATTTTTTCTTCTCGGCTGTATCTAAAAACCTTTCCTCCCTTCATCTTCATCTCCACTCAGCAATTTCAATTTTGTTTCCAACCAAAGAAGATGGGAAAACGTAGAAAACTTTCCACTTGATATTCTTGGGATGAGACCGAAAAGAAATCTCGGTAAAATAGATTTCCATTCAATTGGCCAATGTAGTTGGCTGCATAATTTATTGGAAAAACGGGTTAATCCATAAAGTAGTAGTTGAGGAGAAAATCCTTTTTTCTTCATCGGCTCCCTTCTTCCCCCTCCACATCATGACCAAATATCCTTTTTCCCAGAGTATGAGTTATATACACCCTGAGTGAAAGTGGAGGCAGTGGATCCTGCTGTTGCTGTGGGTGATTTTAAGGTGTCCGCAGTTGCCTTTCCTTTAAGCAAAAAAAAAAGGTTATCGGTTCGTTTGTTCGTAATTTAAGTAACCAAATTGTTTGCAAAATGTCCAATTTATTAAAAGAGGATTTATTAAATATTCTATTTCAAGGATTATTCATAAAGTACCTTCACGTACACATAATATTTATATTTCTTTTGTTTATTTTAAGGAAATGTCTGTTGTGTTCCTACTGTTTGGGTAGGAGGGGTGAGTTTAAGGGTAGGACGGGGTGAGTTTATAGCCAAATAACTTATCTGATATCCTGTGAAAGTATCATATTTGTCATATTAGTAAAATTGTTATTTAAAGAAAAACAAATTGGATACATAATATGGGGTTTTCTTCCGGGTTTTCCCTTTTTTCGCATATTGATTAGGTTCTAATTTAGGTCCTATAGCTTCCCTTTGAGAATGAGGTTAGTGACTTGTCTTAAAACAAGTATCTTATTTTTTTAAGTACAATCTTTTATGGAATTTTTAGAATAATATCGCTCATTTAGAAAAAGAACGTTGCAACTCAAAATCGGAAATTCCGCCTATGTACGATTTGTGTAGCCTATATAAAATGAACCTGACAAGCGAATGGGACAAAATCAATTTCAAAGTTTGTAAAATAAAGTTGCCTACCCAATAAACCCCATAAACCCCATCAATAATTTTTAAAATTTGAAGAGCAGCTCATTTTTTATGAACACTTAGAAATTTTAAAATTTTTAAGTTCTGACGTTATTTTTGTAAATGAGCGTAATGTAAAGTACTTATGTAGGATAAGCACACACGTTACTGCTCCAAATCAAAAACGATTATATTTAAACTCTTAGTATCGTACTTGATATTGTGAAAATCAGTTAACCTATTTATAATTTCTTTCTATTCTCTCTCTGCTTCCAAAATTTTAAAATATCCTAAATTGCAAACGTAATGAATTAACCTAATTATCAATGACTAATCAATCAAATTTTGTCAAGAAATCTAATTAAGTCGGGCAATAAAAGCCTCCGCCACAAAAGGCTAATAACTCAACAAAATATAAAAGTAGAGCAATTAGAATTTCCCATACATACTTTAAGTGAATTTTCTTATGATAAATAATGGAAATATCAATTATATGAGTGTGTAAAAAATATAAGAATGTGTGTGTGTTAAATAGTAAGTACCTATTAATAGGTTGTACCGAAAAACTCGATTTTGGGAATTTCAAAGCTGTCCTAAAACTGCCTTTACATAAAAAGTCGATTGTTTGTTGAGTTTATAGCAATTTTTGACATACAGAAATAATGTTTATGTACAAAATTTGCTTTCCCAAAATTTTGTGAGTCCAAATGTTATATCACGAAAATTGTACATTTTGCACAATTCATCTCATAGTCGACTAGAATTTTTCGACGCCGATTCTGGGAAAATTTTCCCGACTCCAAGACTCCATTATCATTAAAACACCATCAAAAGGACATAAGTCCACTACAGCGCCATCTACGGGTTAGAATCATACCAACAAACTGTTATTAAGATGATCGGATGATATTTGCACCACGTATTGCACCTATTGCTAGAAGTTATGACACAACATTTTAACCAGATCGGTTAAGGACTGTCCGAGATTGAGAGCGTTGAAATTTGCTCACAAGTTCCTTTTTTTCCACATCCATATTACCAATTACCTATTTTATTGAGAAATTTTGTTCACAGGGTGTTCGATAGAATTTTTTTCAGTCTTTTTAAGAAAATAAAAAAAATTCACAAAAAAGAAAACTTTTTGAATTTTTTTCGAATTTAAAACCTGGTTGAAGTTTTTGTGGAAAAAAAACATATTATTTTTTTTATACCCTACACCACACTGTGGTACAGGGTATTATAAGTTTGTTTCACGGCAGATGTTTGTAACACCTGAAAATAACACAGTTAGACCTTAAAGTATACCGATCGACTCAGAATCACTAGCTGAGTCGATTTAACGATATCCGTCCGCCCGTCCGTCTGTCCATGTAAAGTTGTTCGTCGACTACAGGTCGCAATTTCACTCCGATCGTTCTGAAATTTTGCAGTTTAGAGTATTTTGCGGCTGTTAAGATCGCTATTGAATTTGGTTGAAATCCGTTCAGATTTAGATATAGCTCCCATATATATCTTTCGTCCGATTTGGCCCTTTAGTCCTATAGAAGCTGTATTTTACATCCAATCGTTTTGAAATTTAGAATGGTAGAGTTTCTTGATCCATGAACCAACATTGCCGAATTTGAAGAAAATCGGTTAAGATTTAGCTATAGCTCCCATATATATGTTTCGTCCGATTTGGCCCTTTAGTCCTATAGAAGCTGTATTTTACATCCGATCGTTTTGAAACTTAGAATGGTAGAGTTTCTTGATCCATGAACCAACATTGCCGAATTTGAAGAAAATCGGTTAAGATTTAGCTATAGCTCCAATATATATGTTTCGTCCGATTTTGCTCTTTAGTCCTGTAGAAGCTGTATTTTACATCCAATCATTTTGAAATTTAGAATGGTAGAGTTTCTTGATCCATGAACCAACACTACCGAATTTGAAGAAAATCGGTTAAGATTTAGCTATAGCTCCCATATATATGTTTCGTCCGATTTGGCCATTTAGTCCTATAAAAGCTGTATTTTACATCCAATCATTTTGAAATTTAGAATGGTAGAGTTTCTTGATCCATGAACCAACATTGCCGAATTTGAAGAAAATCGGTTAAGATTTAGCTATAGCTCCATATATATGTTTCGTCCGATTTTGCTCTTTAGTCCTGAAGAAGCTGTATTTTACATCCAATCATTTTGAAATTTAGAATGGTATAGTTTATTGATCTATGAACCAACACTACCGAATTTGAAGAAAATCGGTTAAGATTTAGCTATAGCTCCCATATACATGTTTCGTCCGATTTGGCCCTTTAGTCCTGTAGAAGCTGTATTTTACATCCAATCATTTTGAAATTTAGAATGGTAGAGTTTCTTAATCTATGAACCAACACTGCCGAATTTGAAGAAAATCGGTTAAGATTTAGCTATAGCTCCCATATATATATGTTTCGTCCGATTTGGCCCTTTAGTCCTATAAAAGCTGTATTTTACATCCAATCGTTTTGAAATTTAGAATGGTAGAGTTTCTTGATCCATGAACCAACACTACCGAATTTGAAGAAAATCGGTAAAGATTTAGCTATAGCTCCCATATATATGTTTCATCCGATTTGGCTCTTTAGATCCAATCGTTTTTATACCCTACACCACACTGTGGTACAGGGTATTATTTAAGTATAATATGTCCCAAAAGTAAATTTATGTAAACAATCTATACATGAATTACAAAAATTATATATCAGAGTTATTCAATATTACGAGAGTGGTGTAGGGTATTATATAGTCGGCACCGCCCGACTTTAGCCTTTCCTTACTTGTTTATTTTTTTTTTGTTTTTTGCTCCAAGTAAGTTTATATTTTACATTTATATATGCTATATTTTGTATAACTCGAGAACCATTTTTCTAATTGGTTCAGGAAAGCTTTAAATAATCCTAACAAAGTAGCCTTCACCTTATTTTAATACAATTTCAGCGGTTTCAAGGTATCTTTCACGATATTGCAAAGAAAAATTCACTTTTTGGGGAAATTTTAATATTTTTTAGTTAAAACCTCTTAAAAACTTCGAATAATTGACAATTATTATTAGTGTGACAAGGGTTTGCTACGGACCAAAAGTGTAACACATCGAAGGAGTGACCAAAGACCCCAAGTATGTTCGGCGGAAATCCGTTTTAGGACATTTTAAGTCATTTGAGCAATGTTCGTCTGTCTGTCTGTCGGGCTGGAGCGCACGATAGCTCTCGAAATGAGTAACGGATTGACTTCAAATTTGGTATGTGATAATAGTTTTTTCTATTTCATACTAAGATCGAAGATGGTCCACTCTTTCTAGTACATCTCTGTGAGGGGGAAAAAAGGGGCCGATGTTGATTTTGAGTAAAACACAAATTATTTAGGATATTATTGTCATTTCTTTTTATTATGATAATATTGGTATGGTTCAATTATGTATGGAATAAAATATCGGCCAAATGGCCGCCTCGACCTCGACGGCGCACCTCCATCCGATGGTCCAAATTTTCGATGACGCTGAGGCATAATTGAGGTTGGAAACTACCTTTAGTATTTGAACCATATTTTTTGAAATATATGGCCGGTATACTCGTTAAATTTAAGGAAATTATAAGGGCTGCAAATATTGGATTGGAAACAGTGGTTTAGTAAAAGTCGCTATAACGTTGATTTGTGTTCACAAAAAAAAGTTTTTTGTTTGTGGAACGAAAAAAAGCATAAAAAATAAACAAAAAATCGTAAGAAAAATTTTATTACTTTTATTAAAAGCAAGCATCATAGCGAAGAAAACAATGCTAACTTGAACCAGTAAGGAAAGGCTAAAGTCGGGCGGTGCCGACTATATAACACCCTACACCACTCTCGTAATATTGAATAACTCTGATATATAAATTTTGTAATTCATGTATAAATTGTTTACATAAATTTACTTTTGGGACATTTTATACTTAAATAATACCCTGTACAACAGTGTGGTGTAGGGTATAAAAACGATTGGATCTAAAGAGCCAAATCGGATGAAACATATATATGGGAGCTATAGCTAAATCTTTACCGATTTTCTTCAAATTCGGCAATGTTGGTTCATGGATCAAGAAACTCTACCATTCTAAATTTCAAAACGATTGGATGTAAAATATAGCTACTATAGAACTAAAGGGCCAAATCGGACGAAAAATATATATGGGAGCTATAGCTAAATCTTTACCGATTTTTTTCAAATTCGGCAATGTTGGTTCATGGATCAAGAAACTCTCTATTCTAAATTTCAAAACGATTGGATGTAAAATACAGCTTTTATAGGACTAAAGGGCCAAATCGGACGAAACATATATATGGGAGCTATAGCTAAATCTAAACCGATTTTCTTAATATTCGGTAGTGTTGGTTCATGGATCAAGAAACTCTACCATTCTAAATTTCACAACGATTGGATGTAAAATACAGCTTTTATAGGACTAAATGTCCAAATCGGACGAAACATATATATGGGAGCTATAGCTAAATCTTAACCGATTTTCTTCAAATTCGGTAGCGTCGGTTCATGGATCAAGAAACTCTACCATTCTAAATTTCAAAATGATTGGATGTAAAATACAGCTTCTACAGGACTAAAGAGCAAAATCGGACGAAACATATATATGGGAGCTATAGCTAAATCTTAACCGATTTTCTTCAAATTCGGCAATGTTGGTTCATGGATCAAGAAACTCTACCATTCTAAATTTCAAAACGATCGGATGTAAAATACAGCTTCTATAGGACTAAAGGGCCAAATCGGAAGAAACATATATATGGGAGCTATAGCTAAATCTTAACCGATTTTTTTCAAATTCGGCAATGTTGGTTCATGGATCAAGAAACTCTACCATTCTAAATTTCAAAACGATTGGATGTAAAATACAGCTTCTATAGGACTAAAGGGCCAAATCGGACGAAAGATATATATGGGAGCTATATCTAAATCTGAACCGATTTCAACCAAATTCAATAGCGATCTTAACAGCCGCGAAATACTCTAAACTGCAAAATTTCAGAACGATCGGAGTGAAATTGCGACCTGTAGTCGACGAACAACTTTACATGGACAGACGGACGGACGGACGGACGGACATCGTTAAATCGTCTCAGCTAGTGATTCTGAGTCGATCGGTATACTTTAAGGTGGGTCTAGCTGTGTTATTTTTGGGTGTTACAAACATCTGCCGTGAAACAAACTTATAATACCCTGTACCACAGTGTGGTGTAGGGTATAAAAATCTATTTATAAATGTCGAAATTAAAACCCACTTGAATTTTAAAAAAATCATGTTTTTATACCGTCACTATTGTGACGAGAGTATATATCATTTTCTATAGGCCAAAAGTATAACACATCGAAGGATTAGCCTAAGACCTCAAATATATTTGACGCCAATCCGTTTTAACCACTTTAAATCTGATGAGCAATGTCCGTGCTTACCATGTATCTGTCTGTCTGGCTGCTGCACACGTTAGCTCTTGAAAGGAGTAACCGACTGACTACAAAAGTGGTATGTGGAATTTTTTATACCCTACACCACATTGTGGTACAGGGTATTATAACTTTGTGCATTTGTTTGTAACACCCAAAAGGAGAAGAGATAGATCCATTGTTTATTATACCGATCGACTTGTAATCACTTTCTGAGTCGATTTAGCTATGTCCGTCTGTCTGTAGATGTATTCTTGTAATCAAAGTACAGGTCGCAAATATGGCCCGATTTTGACGAAACTTTACACATATCTTTTTTTTGGCCCAAGGACGATCCCTATTTAATTTGGTTAAAATCGGTTCAGATTTGGATATAGCCCCCATATATTTGATAGCCCCGATTTGACATGTAAGCGCTGTAAAAACTTTATTTTATATCCGATCAGTATGAAATTCAGCAGAAAGAGGTCTCTTATTATATGAATGAACACTGTTAAATTTGGAAGAAATCGGTTCAGATTTAGATATAGCCCCCATATATACGTTACCCCCGCTTTCACATGTAAGCGCCATAAAAAATTTATTTTATAACCGATCAGTGTGAAATTCGGCAGAAAGAGGTTTATTATTACATGAAGGAATACTGCCAAATTCGGAGCAATTCGGTTCAGATTTAGATATAGCCACCATATATTTGTTACCCCCGATTTTACATGTAAGCGCTGTAAAAAGTGTCTATTTAATCAGATCAGTACGAAATTCGGCAGAAAGAGGTTTCTTATTACATGAATTAATACTGCCAAATTTGAGGGAAATCGGTTCAGATTTAGATATAGTCCCCATATATACGATACCCACGATTTAACATGTAAGCGCTGTACAATCTGTATTTTATATCCGATCAGTAAAAAAATCTACACAAAGAGGTTTCTTATTATATGAAAGGATACTTCCAAATTCAGAGAAAATCGGTTCAGATTTAGATATAGGCCCCATATATATGTTACCCCCGATTTGACATGTAAGTGCTGTAGAGACTGTATTTTATATCCGGTCAGTACGAAATTTGACAGAAAGAAGTTTCTTTTTCAATGAATGAGTATTCAAGGAAAATCCGTTGAGATTTATATATAACATCCATATATATATTCCTCCTGATTTGGTACCAAAGCGCTATATAAGTTGTACTTTACTTCCGATCAAAATTTTCCAAAAAGATGTTCCAAATTTGTTTATATAAGCGCTATTTTAGAGACCTGAAAGGCTTCAGCGGAAATGAAAACTAAAACATTACTTAAACCAATTATTCCAAGGTAGTACCAATTATTCCAAGGTAGTACTTACCTAACATACCCTGCACATATTACTTATATTGTGTACGACCAAAAATCGGACTATTTATTGTGTTAAGGCTAATAATAACCACAGTAAATGCAAATATGTGGAATATTATTATTAGTTCAATTTTTAATTCCACACATTATATTAAACTCCTCTTTGGAATAAGCCTTGACGTGGCGGGGGAGCTAAGTACTTTCGTAAAAGAAAGGAAACTAATTATTCCAACTAGTCAAAAAGAAATTCTTAATGTACATTGCCGAGGTGGTGTAGGGTATTATATAGTCGGCCCCGCCCGACTTTAACCTTTCCTTACTGCTTTCTAACTGAGGTTGAGTTCGCAGTTGGGGCAATTCGTTCACTCCTTCGAGTACCTCCCACACAAAAGGTCAACATTTAGTGAAATATTGTTAATTAAACGGTCAAGCCGTTTAGAAGTTACACTAGTCCAGCCGACGAATCAAAAATTCGATATAAAACCAGTAAGGAAAGGCAGAAATTCGGGCGGGGCCGACTATGTAATGCCCTACTCCTCCCTAACAATGCCAAAATGTCATTGTAATAATGCCAATTAATAATTTGTAATAATTGGTGAATGGGTAGGAACATATTATCTACTTACATGTCAAATCGGGGGTAACGTATATATGGGGGATATAACAAAATCTGAACCGATTTCTTCCAAATTTTACAGTGTTCATTCATATAATAAGAAACCTCTTTCTGCCGAATTTCATACTGATCGGATATAAAATACGTTTTCTACAGCGCTTACATGTAAAATCGGGTGAAACAAATATATGTGGGCTATATCTAAATCTGAACGGATTTTCTCCGAATTTGGTAGTGTTCATTCACGTAACAAGAAAACTCTCTCTGCCGAATTTCATACAGATCGGATATAAAATACGGTTTCTATAGCGCTAACATGTCAAATCGGGTGACATGTCATATCTAAATCTGAACCGATTTTGACCAATTTCAATAGGGATCGTCCTTGAGCCAAAAAAGAGCACTGTGCTAAATTTCATCACAATCGGACCATAAATACGACCTGCACTTTGATTACAAGAATACATGGACAGACAGACGGATATGGCTAAATCGACTCAAAAATTGATTCTATTTCTGATTTCTTCTCTTTTTGGGCGTTACAAAGTCATAATACCCTGTACCACAGTGTGGTCTAGGGTATAAATATACAAAAAAAGTTATAATAATGACTCAATAAAATTGCTAAATCTTTT
Source organism: Eudasyphora cyanicolor (assembly GCA_963930755.1). Lineage (NCBI taxonomy): Eukaryota > Metazoa > Arthropoda > Insecta > Diptera > Muscidae > Eudasyphora > Eudasyphora cyanicolor. The sequence goes on along the minus strand of OZ005737.1, from coordinate 201,963,548 downwards.
AGGTCCTTCACGGTTCCAGTTAGCGTTTTTCATAGCCACCTTAGTACCAAATAAATCAAGGATATGAATTGATGCTTTTTCAGGGTATTCAAGGATTAAGAATATTTTCAATATTTTACGTCCTTCCAACAAAAGGACATAAATATTTCATTCCACTGCATTGAGGAGCAGTAGCAGAGCTTTTTATTGGTATTAAGATATGACTATTTTAACAAATGGTACATTTAAGAAAAAATCCCTAAGATAGATAACTTTGGAGCTGTGTACCACAAATTTTGATAAACTAAAAACTTTTTAAAATTCAAACATTTCTGTTTAATTATTGTGCCAAATTTTATTAAAATCAAATCAATACGAATAGATGTCATGTGTTAAAGTGTGTGATTTTCGATTCATTTGCTTTGGAATTACCCTATATAAAGAAGTCCCATCTCGCTAATAGACCACAAAGCTCTTAAAGGAAATGGCGTAAGCTTTCGTTTGAGCAAAAAAAAATCAAAAAAAAACTGTTTTTTTTTTTTGACAAAAATGTCCGAAAAAGTTCTAATTTCGCAAAAAAAAATCACAAACAAATATTTTTACGACTTTTTTTATTTTCTTAAAATGTTTGTAGAAAAAGCTATAGAAAACAATTTGGGAAAAATTTTCTAAACCCAATATTCAATTAGTTACATGGAAGGGAAAAAGGGCCGTTTAACCTAAATTTCAAAATTCAACACCCTCTAACTCGGCTAGTCTTAACCGATCTCATTGACATTTTGTATCATAACTACTATCCAATAGGACTAAACTTGGTGCAAGTTTCATATAGATCAGAAGATATCGGTTTCAAAAGTTGACTCACTTGGCATATTTCCTGCCCCATATCCAAAAAGCACCATATTGTTCCAAAAGAATGAACGAGCTTACAATAATTTCCAACACCCTGGAAAATAATTGGTTGAATTCGATTGTAACAATAAACCAGTAAGGAAAGGCTAAAGTCGGGCGGGGCCGACTATATAATACCTTACACCACTCTCGTAATATTGAATAACTCTGATATATAAATTTTGTAATTCATGTATAAATTGTTTACATAAATTTAGTTTTGGGACATTTTATACTTAAATAATACCCTGTACCACCGTGTGGTGTAGGGTATAAAAACGATTGGATCTAAAGAGCCAAATCAGATGAAACATATATATGGGAGCTATAGCTAAATCTTAACCGATTTTCTTCAAATTCGGTAGTGTTGGTTCATGGATCAAGAAACTCCATAATTCTAAATGATTGGATGTAAAATACAGCTTCTACAGGACTAAAGAGCAAAATCGGACGAAACATATATATGGGAGCTATAGCTAAATCTTAACCGATTTTCTTCAAATTCGGCAATGTTGGTTCATGGATCAAGAAACTCCATAATTCTAAATGATTGGATGTAAAATACAGCTTCTACAGGACTAAAGAGCAAAATCGGACGAAACATATATATGGGAGCTATAGCTAAATCTTAACCGATTTTCTTCAAATTCGGCAATGTTGGTTCATGGATCAAGAAACTCTACCATTCTAAATTTCAAAACGATCGGATGTAAAATATAGCTTCTATAGGACTAAAGGGCCAAATCGGACGAAACATATATATGGGAGCTATAGCTAAATCTTAACCGATTTTCTTCAAATTTGGCAATGTTGGTTCATGGATCAAGAAACTCTACCATTCTACATTTCAAAACGATTGGATGTAAAATACAGCTTTTATAGGACTAAATGGCCAAATCGGACGAAACATATATATGGGAGCTATAGCTAAATCTTTACCGATTTTCTTCAAATTCGGTAGTGTTGGCTCATGGATCAAGAAACTCTACCATTCTAAATTTCAAAATGATTGGATGTAAAATACAGCTTCTACAGGAATAAAGAGCAAAATCGGACGAAACATATATATGGGAGCTATAGCTAAATCTTAACCGATTTTCTTCAAATTCGGCAATGTTGGTTCATGGATCAAGAAACTCTACCATTCTAAATTTCAAAACGATTGGATGTAAAATACAGCTTCTATATGACTAAAGGGCCAAATCGGACGAAAGATATATATGGGAGCTATATCTAAATCTGAACCGATTTCCTTCAAATTCGGCAATGTTGGTTCATGGATCAAGAAACTCTACCATTCTAAATTTCAAAACGATTGGCTGTAAAATACAGCTTCTATAGGACTAAAGGGCCAAATCGGACGAAAGATATATATGGGAGCTATCTAAATCTGAACCGATTTCAACCAAATTCAATAGCGATCTTAACAGCCGCGAAATACTCTAAACTGCAAAATTTCAGAGCGATCGGAGTGAAATTGCGACCTGTAGTCGACGAACAACTTTACATGGACAGACGGACGGACGGACATGCTTAAATCGACTCTAGCTGTGTTATTTTCAGGTGTTACAAACATCTGCCGTGAAACAAACTTATAATACCCTGTACCACAGTGTGGTGTAGGGTATAAAAATAGTAGTAGGAACAAAAAGTATATTGTCTACATCGTGTGTCGGTTGTATTTATATATAAATAGTTGAAACAACAATAATAACATGGACACGATCAAATGAAAATGCTTGCAATTAAATCGGTAGTTGTATCAATCAATTTAAATTTTTTTTTTCATTGACACATGGTTAATTGTGGTAAATACTTTAAAATTATAGTACCATATGATCGATTTTTGGTTGTGACAACCAATGTTTTATACTTGACAACAGAAATTGTATCAATAAACCAAAGATTATTATTGCAACGAGTAATTGGTTACTACAACTGAAAAAATATTAATAAATAATCGTTTTTTGGTTATCCCAATAATTTCCCAAATTTAGAATAATTAAATGTATTTTGGGAAAATACAACCGAAAGATTGGTTGCTGTTCTTTTGCTGATGACAAATCAAAAATAAAATAACTCGACATAAATAAATCTGCAGCATTTTGTTCAAGAACGGTGGAGAATGTGTGGAATGCAGAATATGTTGTGCAAAATGTTTTACATAAATAAAAAAATCAAAGCAACAATCATGAAATTGAAAGCACAGGGTTAAGCGATATTTGCATAAAAGTTTTGTGTTTTTTTCGTGTACTAAAATTTGTGTCAAATATTTCCACATCTCATAATAGTGTTGAATTTGTAATTTGGGATTTTTAATTTTGTTATGAATTGTTTGGTTTTTTGTTCAATAAATTTTTAATTAATTATCGGTAGTATATGACTGACAAATTGTCAGAACAACCAATTTTTCAAAACAGTTGGTTGTGGCAACATACATACAACAGATAATTTTAGCCACCATTAACGTAGTTGGCGCAACCAAAACCACAATCAAAATGTTGGTTGTCCTGATGGAATCGCATGATAGTAGACAGAACTACAAAAATTCGGTTGACAAATAATTCGGTTGAGGCAACCAAACTGTTTTCTGTGTGTGACAATTCGGTACAGTACATAGAATCTAATCTACTCAGCGCGAAAATAGCAGTATCAATCTCCAAAATGTTTCATATTCTGTATTTTAGACAAATTTTGCAATTATGTATAGGGTAATTCCAAAGAAAATCGACCCAAAAATGACGATTTGAAAATTTTACATTTTTGATTTTGCTGAAATTTTATGTATGACATTTCATTGGATTCCCATGAGTAGTACAGAAGTTATAACAGTTTTAATATGCCACAAAATTTTAACCGTTTGTGAGGGAGGTACCACAACGAGGGGTCCGAAATGGGCCACTTCAAAACATTAAGTAGGTTTGAGGAAAATATTACCACATACTAATTTGTAAGTCATTCGGTCACTCCTTTTCAGAGATATCATTGGCATAAACCAGTCAAACGGACAGACAGACGGACATTAAATAAGTCATATCTTTTGAACCCATTGAGCACCCATTCTGAAATTTTTATATTTTATGGAGCAATATGGGGGTAATATTCAGAAATAAAATTAAAAAAATTGAAAATACTTTTTTCAGGATAATCAAGGATTAAGGAAATTTTCGTCCTTTTGATATCCTTAATACACATATAGTTATCCTTATTTGTGTAATACTTAGAAATATCGTTAATATCTTTAAGATGGTACTTATTTCAATTAAATCTGACATTCCGTTCAAAAGTTATGGCGACTTGAACATAGCTTAATTTTTTACAAAACAATGTAGATGTCCTACTTTGTCACCCTATAAAATCTAAACCGCTACAAATTTTGACACACGGTAAACTGTCATTATTTTGTATCATCTTGCAGTATGCGCATGCAATATCGAAATTCATAATTTTTCAGAGTGGGTCGATTTCCTTTGGAATTACCCTATAAGTAAAATCTTCTGAGACTTCCTTTGTAGTTGATTTTCCCAAATACGCATTTTTCTGTATAGCCTTATAAATACATATGTGTGTATATGAGTACGAGGTTGGCTGGGGACTTCTATGCATATGTTTCAATTTGTATATCCTATGAACTATTTTTCTTAAAAGTCAGCAAATTCTTAATAAATATCTCCTCCTTTTTGTGTATTAGTATCATGTTAGATTTCGTTTTTCATTGAAATTATTTTTTCTTTGACAATCAAAGCCGATTCAAGCACCCAACCACCATAGTTTGGTGGAATATACCCCAACAATCAATTACCCCAACAACTCCCAACTAATTTAGATCGTTCTTTTGTTGTTCAATGTACAACTTAACCCTCGTCTCCTTCTCTCTCTCCCTCTCTCTCTATTGATAATAGTTGGTGATTTATAAAGTTTATTTGTTTTTTCGGTTGCGAATCTTTCATTGTTTCCAGCGACGGCGACAAAAAAAGAAGAACTAAACGAACCAAACACCAGAAATTGCCAAGAAAAAAAATATCAGCGCAACAAAAACCCCAAATGACTTTCAATGCAAATTGATGATTTCCCATTTCACATTGTCGTCGTCAACGTCGACGTCGTTGTAGTTGTTATTGTTTGATTTCGATTTGTTTGTTTTTTTTTCGATTTTTCGTTCTTCCCACTTCGAAATGACAACTGCGAAAACAAAAAAAAACTCGATATCGAATAGTTCGACTACAGTTGATTAACCAGTAATTTGAACAACAATAAATAAAGCCATTTTACATTTCACCCAACAACAACGACAACAATAACAATACTACTAACAATGGCGAAAAAATCGGTTGACGCGCGCAAAAACTAAAACCCCACCAAACAAATGTGGAGAAATGTCTAACGGTTTTAAATTTAAATCGAACATAATAAGAGATACAAACCTGGGGCAGAAAAAAAGAATTCAAACCACCAGATACAAATTTGCGTTGCGATACCATACAAAATGTTACGTTTCATTACAAATGGCAAGGGGGCAGTAAGGGAAGTGCCAAAGGCTCTGACACAAAAGGCCCTGGGTGGAGAGGACCTCTTTGGGACTGCATGAAAACTTAACAAGTAAAAGCGTTAAGTTCGGCCATATGGCATACAAATCTATTTCTGGAAAAATCTTTGGATATGGAGTAAATAATGGAATGATCCTTTTTAGTTAAGCAAATTGTTAAAAAAAAACGAGCGCTGCAATTTGTAGCCAAATTTAAGGCCTCAAATTCCACTGCACGGTGACTACAACAAAATACAGGGTTTTCCAATAAGAGTGATATGATTTCTTTGTAAAAAACACACACGTATTGTTAAGGAAATTCAAAAGTTTTTTATTTAATGTGAAGTAATCGATACAATTACAGCCTGTTCAGCTAAATGTAACAAAACGCAGACGTGCGATAGCTACCCAAGCAATAATTTTCTTCTTCTTATTCTCACCCAAGCGATCATGTTTTTAATTTGGTTCATTGTCACTTATCGTTCGTGTAATAAAGCTCTTTTCTTCATCGTCTTCCTGTCAAATACCAATATTACCTACATGTTGTTATTGACATTTCTTAAAGCTTTTTCCACACGAAAATATCAGAATGGGGGCAACCCTATCCAACAGCTGATTCTTGACAATGAGAAATAATCAAGCAACCGAAAATAAATACAATTGTTTGCTTGTTTGATCATATATGTATATATAGGGGCTATATCTAAATCGGAAACCTTCTGTACCCATTTCAGTAAGTCATAGAGTTAAAAAGAAACTTATTGCTAAATTTGATAGTGATCTGAGCATAATTGTGAACTGTATTTGGTAACAAGAATACATTTACAAACAGACGGACGGACAAAACCAAACCAATTCAGAAATAGATTATAGGACGATAGGTATAATAAACGATTGTTTGGGTCACCTAATTTAAGGTCTTATGAAACAATTTAAAAAGCAACAGTGTAGTTGTAGGATTTCAATATATTTTATACACACTAATAAACAGAGGTTTTTTGAAATTATGGTGGATACATCAGCAAAAGATACATGTTAATGTTGTTTGGTTCATTTATCCATTTTTTTATTAATTTTTCCAACAATTTTCACTTTATCTTTCAAAAGGACGGCAAACATAACCGACTCGAATGAATTTTTCTGATCGTCTGATTTGACATTTCATTTCGTTCGTTGTTGTCTTATAAGAACCAAAATGTTGGCGATAATTGAAAGCTTCTTTGTTTATATCCAAAACAAAGTGTGCAAAAACCAAAAATTTCATTCGCTTGCCATTTGACGTGCGAAGTGGCAAAAAAGAAGTTACAAAAACAGGCCCTTAATTTCTAAATAAAACGTCAATCAAATGGCCTCCACGACTTCTTCTGCAATTCGATGAACGAGCACTTTTTCCACTAAATCAAGTCGTATGTCATGAATGGCACGTTCAATATTTACATGTAAAGTTTGAAGAGAGGCTGATTTATTTCGCAAGCCCAATGACTTCAAATAACCCCACAAGAAATAGTCTAACGGTGTTAAATCAGGCCATTCAATATCACAATTTCTTGAAATAATCGAATCTCCAAACTTTTCTCGCAACAATTCAATTGTTTCATTTGCTGTGTGGCACGTAGCCACACTCGGTCAATGGCAGAAAGATAGCTCTTAACCAGAGCTACAATATTGTTAATGGGTGTCAAGGTCGTAGGTCGACTGGAAAGAGTTTCTTTTTTTGGATTTAAAAAAATGGACTTATCATCATTTTCAAATGTGAACGGAAAGTTTATTTTGCTCTAGCTCCTTAACGGTACGTCGGATCGGGAATCGGTCAATGGCAAAAAGATAGCTCTTAACGAGAGCTAAAATATTGCACAAGGTTGTCAAGGTCGTACGACGACTGGAAAGGGTTCTTTTTTTGGATTTTGGAATTTGAGAACGATTATTTTGATAATAAAACTGAATAATTTGTAAACATTGTTCTTGCGTATATTGTAAACACTACTGAATACAATGAAAACAAATCACAGATCATGATATATTACAAATGGCCTAAACGTCACTTCAAAATCATATGATCCCTATTGGAAAACCCCTTAGCAGGCCCTTCATACAACCGCATGATCGGCTTCCTATAATGGCATTGGTATGAACCCGACCTAGATAGAATTAGTTGTTTTCAACAGGAGATATAAGGTACCAACAGTTGCACCTATATTCATATAGCGTGATCCATTTCGAGGTTCCGTACTTTTTTAAAGAAAAAAACACAGAAAATTCAAATTGAATGGGGAATGTTTATTATCATTTGAAAGAACATTATTTGGTATTTATTTTTTGAAGATTATGTCTATCAAATGTTGGCCGCGGCTACGTCTCAGATGGTCCATCCGTTGAGTCCAATTTTCGATGACTCGTTCGAGCATTTCGACTGGTAACTGGCGAATAACACGCGTTATGTTTTGCTTCAAGGCCTGAATCGAAGCGGGTCTGTCCGCATAAACTTTAGACTTTACATATCCCCACAGGAAAAAGTCTAACGGTGTGATATCACACGATCTTGGTGGTCAATCGACCGGTCCAAAACGTGAAAGTATCTACTCACCGAAGTGTTCTCTCAATAAATCCATTGATTAATGCGATGTGTGGCAAGAGATCACGAGCTTCAATTTCAGGCATCAAATAGTCGGTTATCATGGCACGATAACGGTCGCCATTGACGGTTACGTTCTCACCGGCATCATTTTTGAAGAAATATGGACCGATGATTCCGGTACGTCGGATCGGGAATCGGTCAATGGCAAAAATATAGCTCTTAATGAGAGCTTAAATATTGCTCATGGGTGTCAAGGTCGTGGGTCGACTGGAAAGTGTTTTTTTTTTTTTGGATTTAAAAAAAATAGACTTAGCGCAATTGGCGAAGGATTATTTTGATAATAGAACTGAATAATTTGTAAAAGTTGTTCAAGCGTAAATCTTTCCATGATGAAACGCCAAACAATACTTAACAAAAATAACATGACAGAATGACACGACTCACACGAGATCTGTCAAAAAAATGCTATTGAAAAAAGTATCTCTACTTAGATCACCCTGTACTTGGTGGTATTGAAATTCCCTTCTATAAAAGCGCAAAATAAAGGGGTTTCCAACAAGAGGTGTTATTTTGATATTGAAAGAAAAATGGCATTTTTTGCGACAAATGATCGGATGTTTATTTCATAATAAAGTGGAAGGTATGCCGTTAATAATGAAAAACAACATCAGCCAAATGGCCACCACGACCACACTTACAGGACCATATCCTTTTCATGAAATTTTCCATAACCAAATCGCAAAGTGGCTTCCCTATGTCCTCGATAGCCTCACGAATTCTATCTTTGAGGTCTTGAATCGACGCTGCGCTGTTGGCGTAGACCATAAAAAGTCATTAATCATCTCTCGATAGCGCAATCCATTCACCGTAACTGTTGATCCAACCTCATTTTCGAAAAAGTAAGGTCCAATGACCCCGCCGGACCATAAATCGCACCAAAAAATCACACGTTGAGGATGAAGAGGCTTCTCAACAATAACTCATGGGTTTTCCGAGCCCCAGATGCCACAATTTTGCTTGTTGACGTAGCCACCGAGGTGGAAATGGGACTCATCAGTCAAAATGATTTTTCGATGGAATTCCGGATCATTTTCATGCATTTCAAGGACCCAATCAGCAAAGACACGACGTAGATGATGATCGGCCAGCTTGAGTTCTTGTGTTAACTGAACTTTATAAGCCTAAAGACCCAAGTCTTTATGCAAGATACGGTGTAATGACGTTTGTGGAATGTCCAATTCCAAAGAACGACGAGGAATGGACAAACCTGGGTTTTCTTCAACTCTTTGGGCTACAGCAGCAATATTTTCAGTTGTTCTTGTACCAACTAACTCGAATTTTTCCACCAATTTCTGTATTGCGGTCCGACAAGGTGCTTCACGGCGACCCAAAAATGCTTTAGTTTTGCGAGCTGTGACTGCAAGATTTTCACCATTTTTGTAGTAAATTTTAATAATTTCAATGCGTTGTTGAATCGAGTATCGTTCTATTTTTAGTAATGGCGTAGTTTCTTCTTGTCAAATGTCAAAGAATAACAGCTTCAAAAGTGACAGCTACCGAAATACCGGGTGATTAAAAATAACACTTCTTGTTGGAAAACCCTGTTTAAACAAAAATAAAATTCATTCTAGACTGCATAAAGTTGTCATCAAAGTGTAACGACATTTGTTGTTACACATTTTATAAAAAAAAATATTTTTTCTCCACTTTTTTTGAAAAAGTGAATGAAAAATATATTTTTTTGTATTTAGGTAGTTTTTTGGTTTAATATACCATACCTGATAGATCAGAATTCGAAAACTTCTATACAGACTGTTCCAAACTCAACAACCAAGTGGGCGTTGGTGTAAGTTAAGTTCCTCAGAACTTGAGCCACGCTGAAATCTTAGTTATTAGAGGTGTTGCAGAATTTGAGAATTAATTTCCTCACTAAAGTCCTTATCAATATTTTCTCTGATAATCAGGCTGCTTGAAAGGCTGCTTGAATCAGCTGATTCGTCTGGAAGTCTTAAGGCTGGGTTAGGCAAACGTAACCGTAACGCCCCCATAGCGAAACGAATCAGCTGATTCGATCTGGAAATCAGTGTTAACGATTAGCCAACGAAACGGAGCAAAAAAATATAAAATAAAATAAGGATTTTACAATTCTGATTGTGAATGTCTGAGACATATGGCACGTTTTTCAAGTTTTGGGTACTTGCTCCAGCGGGCAACATTCCGACTGCGCTAAAGTTAAGTTACGGTTAAGTTTGGCTAACCCAGCCTTTACTTATCGTGTCTATCACGACGGGTTACTGCTATAGGAAATGACTTCTGCAGAAGCTGTGGATACGAAGACGATGAATCAATAGAACACGATTTGTGTCTGTGCCCCAATCTCTTTAGAAGAACGCAGGCTATCCTAAGCTATAATTTCTTTGAGGAGTTGGAAGACTTGGTTGATGTTAAAAGCCGTCAACTTTTGAGAAAGCAATCAAATTGGTTCATTGGGAGGGACCAGGGGTCAAAACCTATGATTTTTCTTATGTCACTATAGTAGCACAATGGCAGCCACTCTTATCCTAAACCTAAACATGTTTTGCAATAGCTCACCTACAGAGATCGTAATTAAATATAATTATCTAAGCCCTTAACGATTAATCCGAAAAGTTGTCTTTTATTTCTACTTGAACTGTGCACAATGAAAATGTACCATATAGGTCTATGTACTTCTATAGACCAATCCAGAGGTCGCCCTAAATTATCTTTGGTTGGTTTGAAAACATTTTTACTGTTCAGTAGAGTGTAAACGAACAGAACTATCTTGTATGGTTGGAAAGTAAATCAAGAGATAATTTAGGCCGGCTCTGCGAAAGCTAGTACATGCATTGAAAGCCAGCGCTCGAAGTAACTGACACATGTCGCTTACCACTCGCTTTAATTGAGCAGAGCACAAAGGTAAATCAAGAAATGTATCGTGAAAAGATTTTAAAGGCCACTTTGTTGTTTTGTTACGTAGATTCGCAACTAAAAAATAAAAATTTTGGGATTTTTCAAAATATTATTGGGAATTGTGGAATTTTGTTCCCATATTTCTTATTTTAAACGTACCGCCCAAATCACATTTCAGCAGATTCAGCCGTCCGTTTACGTTTCGTTTCCGTTGGCTAATCGTTTACACTGATTACCTTATGTCAGATTGAATCAGCTGATTCGTTACGCTACGTGGGCGTTACGGTTACGTTTGCCTAACCCAGCCTTAAGATGTTAGGAAAAATCGAAAGAAGTGCATATAGAACAGTGTCTATCGCCTGCTTAGCCCCACTGCGTAACGCTAACATTATTAAGAGGTCGGCCACCATAGCCGAGGTCTCCGCCTATGCATTAACATTGTTCTTGGCGGCAAAATGTACGTACGTATGAATGAATCAATGGAATTGTGGATTGTACACGGCTGAGGGAAAAACCCATGCAATGACATAAAAATAAATTGTCTAAGTCAGCAATCAATAAAAATACTTTAAAAACGTTAAATTTTAGGTCATCATTCTACAAACAAAAGAGAGAAAAGTTATATAGATTCACATATACATACGTGCATACATTCATGCAGACATATGGGAGAATGTATTCACACACCCATGTATATTTTAGCACACTCTACATAAAATGTTACGAAGAAACACAGTGCTTTTGAAACGAAGTATACAGGGTGGCTGATATGTATTGCAACCAACTTCAGGTTGCTATCATTTCTAAACCGCTAGTCTGATAGCTGACAGATTTATTTCAGTGACAGTTCATTTTATTGTTTACAAGCTTACAAAAGCATTTTGATCTATTGCATTCAGAAAAAAAGTTATTCGTGATGGAATTCAAGCGTGATAGTGTGATTGCTTTATATTTGGGTGGAAAAACACAAGTGGCTATCATAAGAGCCCTCCAGCAGTTAAATGTGAATAAATCTTTTGTTTCTCGTACCATTGCTCGTTACCGTGATACTGGCAGTGTTGCATCGCGTCCAAAAAGTGGACGAAAAAAAACGGTAACAACACCAGAAATGATCCAAAAAGTGAAGGCCAGATTAAATCGAAATCCACGCCGCAGTGGTAGAAAAATTGCTCGTGAGCTGAACATATCGCGAGAACGGATACAACACATATTAAAAAATGACCTTGGACTAAAGCCATTGAAGTTCCAAAATGTGCAAGAGCTCACCGATGCACAAAAAAAAAGTTAGACTGGAAAGAGCCAAGGAGTTGCTTCGCTTGCACGAAAGTGGCCAGTTACTGAATTTGGTTTTCTCCGATGAGAAGCCATTCCAAATTGAGCAGTTTGTGAAGAAACAAAATGATCGGGTTTACTTGCCAAAGAGGTCAGCTGAAAATTTACACCTTCGATTGGCCACCAGAACTCAAGCGCCGGCCGCCGATGGTAATGGTGTGGGCCGCCGTAACGGCCGATGGTCGCTCCCCGCTCGTATTCATCGACCATGGAGTCAAAATAAATGCCGACTATTATCGGAAAAATGTCCTAAAGACAGTATTGAAGCCCTGGGCAGACAAACATTTCGGCCGCAGACCATGGACATTCCAACAGGACTCAGCACCATTGCACTCAGCACGCGTCAACCAAGAATGGCTTAAAAAGGAGGTTCCTCGCTTCATTTCTACCGCACAATGGCCACCAAGATCTCCGGATCTAAATCCGTTGGACTTTTGCGCCTAGGGCATTTTATAGAGTAAGGTTCGCACTAAAAATACCAAAGTATCGATCATCTCAAGACGGCGCTTCGCCGGGAATGGGCCAAAATACCGCAGAGCCACTTTCGTGCAGCCTTCAAACGGCTTTGTCGGCCGTTTGAAGGCCATAATTCGTGCCAAAGGTGGCCAATTCGAACAAATCTAAACTGTTTCTAAAATTTTATGTTATTTCCGACATTTTTTGCTTTTGAACAATAAAATTTAAAAAAAAAATTTAAAAAAAAATATAGCGCTTTACTTTGTTGCATTACATATCAGCCACCCTGTACTCTCTGATTTTTTTAATTCATATTTCTTAGCTTAATTATTTATTAACATTGCACCCAAAAACGAAGTAAAGACAAAATGGTCAAAATGTAGCATTGCAGACATTCTTTAAAAAATAATTTTTGCATTAAAACAAAGCCAAATTTCAGTGATGCAAAGAAAATAAAAAAAGTTTCTTTAAATCCAATCCAAATTACTTTGGAATAATGAAACGAAGTTTTCTTTTAACATATAAGACGTTTTTAGGAGATAATACGATTTTTTTTGTGTGTAGTAAAATTTTCTGCAGACGTAGTCTAAGTTCAAAGATGTAACTTATTCGATGACTCATATGATGCGTTGCCTATATATTTACCCCTATTAACACAATGCACAACTTTACAGTTATAACCCATAGTTAGCTCTAAAACATGGTTTATTTTCTAATTAGTAATGACCCTTAATGTTATTTTTTAACTTCAACTATATAACAAGAATTTTAAAATTGTGTTGGTTGTATTCTTGGTTTTTTCGTGAAGGGCATAGATTACACTGTGCAACAAAATTTCGTACATATATTTTTATTAAGTTTTCATGTGATGTGCATTTAATATTTGGTCCATATATTTTGAAGTTTACATCCAATAGAAATTTCCTTTAAACTGAAGCAAATGATCAGGGCTACAAGTGCTATTAATGTCATTTTCACGTTTAAACAGTAGTTTAGTAACTTTTGATAAAACTATTTGAAAAAATTGACTTTTTTTGACAAAAAAATAGATTTTTCTGACGCGAAAAATACCAAAAAAAATAGAAAACAGGTAAGAAAGTTCAGTCGGGTAAACCGACTTATGAATTCCCTCACCATGAGTCCCAAAAAAATATTCGAAACCATTTTTTTTTGTTTTAGTTAAATTATTTTCATTTTAAATTGAATTGAATAACTTTAAAATATGTACTGGTATCAAAATGATCCATTTGTGTGGGAGATAGCAAAAGGGGCGTGTCAATAACGGTCACTTTTCTCTGGACTCTAGGTTCTATATATAAAAGCATTACACCGTATAAAATTTCAAGGAAAGGGTTGCTAAATTGTAAGGGCCGATGTTGAATGTGAACCACACCTAAACGTCCAGTTTTTTTCTGCATTTCTTTTGACATTTCTCAATTTCAGACTAACTCAATTTGAACCATGGAAAGATACACAATCGAGCAAAGCGTCAAAGTTTTTTAAGCCTTTTACGAAAATGGGCGTTCAAATCAAAATGCAAAATCGTGCACTTCGTGATGTTTTTTGATCAGCATAATCGACCAAATGTGTCCACAATCGGGAGAATTGTGCGCAAATTTCAGCAAACTGGGTATGTAGGAGATGTGCAAAAACACCTGTGCATGCTCGCCCAGTTCGTTTGGTGCGACTTGTCATCGGGCCATACTTCTTCGAAATGAGGCCGGTCAGGCAGTTACTGTGAATGGTGTTCGCTATCGTGAGATGATAACGAACTTTTTATGGCCCGAATTGGAAAATATGGATGTGGACAATATGTGGTTTCAACAGGACGCTGCCACTTGCCACACAGCTAACGAAACAATGGCTCTTTTGCGCAACAAATTCAATGGCCGTGTTATCTCAAGTCGTGGCGATGTCAATTGGCCGCTAAGATCATGTGATGTGACACTGTTGGACTTCTTTCTTTGGGGTTATTTGAAAGAAAAGGTGTACGTCGATAAGCCAGCAACAATTCAAAAGCTAAAGGATGAGATAATTCGGCACATTAACGACATAGAACCTCAACTATGCCTCAGCGTCATCCAAAATTTGGACCATCGGATGGACACGCGTGATGTTCTGCTTGAAGAAAAATGGCAGGGCATTTTTCGGCTATTTTAAACTTCAAACCTTGGTGAGAGAATAGACATCAAAAGGCGCGTAGACTTCAGAGAGTAGAAGATCTACTACAAATGCTAACAAATCATAAATGTAGCAAATGATTGCCTTTGAGCTAGAGCGGGAGAAAAAGAAAAACCAAGTAAGTTTATTGAGATAGATTTTATTAACCTTTCCTTAGAGTTGAGTAGAGAAGTGGTTCCCTCTGCTGCCGTGAATAAAAGAGACCGAGTTTTATGTTTATTGAAAGGAAGAAACTTCTGATGGCACAAAAAATGACAAAGCAAGAAAGGAATTGACAATTAAAAATTAAGCCAAGTTTACAAAATATATCCAGAGATGGGAAAACTAAACTTTTAGTACTTTAATCTAATTATAGTTAAACTAGGTTTAACACTGCTGCAAGGCCTGAATCGAAGCTGGTTTGTCCGCATAAACTTTAGACTTTACATATCCCCACAGAAAAAAGTCTAACGGTGTGATATCACACGATCTTGGTGACCAATCGACCGGCCCAAAACGTGAAATTATCTGCTTACCGAAGTGTTCTCTAAATAATTCCATTGATTGATGCGATGTATGGGAAGTGGCGCTGTCTTCTTGAAACCAAATGTCGCCGAGATCACGAGCTTCAATTTCAGGCATCAAATAGTCGGTTATAGAAATATGGACCGCTGATTCTACCGGCCCATAAACCACACCAAACCGATGTTTTTTCTGGATGAAGTGGCAGCTCTTGAATCTCTTCAGGTTGCTCTTCGTCCCAAATGCGGCAATGTTGCTTGTTTACATATCCATTGAGCCAAAATGGGCATCATCGCTGAACAAAATTTGGCTCGAAAACGTCGGATCTTCTTGGAACTTTTCAAGAGCCCATAGAGCGAAGCGATGTCGCTTGGGAAGGTCGGGCGGCTTCAGTTCTTGCACAAGCTGTATTTTGTATGCTTTCAATATAAGATCTCGACGTAAAATGCGCCAAGTCGTTCCATACGTCAGTCCTGCGAACGGCGCCGAATCGACTCTCCTCGGTCTTCGTGTAAACTCTCAGCTACGTCCGCTACATTTTTTTTACTGCGTGCTGGACGTGATCTATTCGGTCGAATATTATCCAATAATGAATGCTGGGTCTCAAGAGGGGTGATGGTGTTGCGAATAGTAGGCCGATTATGTTGACCATAAGTTGAGCGAAGTGGACGAAACACATTCCTCACATAAAGTGAATTTTCATAATAAAGTTGAACGTTGTTCAGGCGTAAGTCTTTCCATGATGAAATGCCAAACAATACTTAACAAAAATAACATGGCAGCATGACACGACTGACACGTGATCTGTCAAAAAAGGCTATTGCAAAAAGAATTTCTACTTGGATAAGCCGTTACAATCATGCTAAGTTTTGTCGCAATCAGTTGTCTGGTTAAGATACGCGCAAATTATTTCACTTTTTATACCCTACACCACACTGTGGTACAGGGTATACTTTGTACATTTGTTTGTAACTGAAGACATAGAACCATAGTTTTTTATACCGATCGACATAGAATCACTTTTTGAGTCGATTTTGCCATGTCCGTCTGTCTGTCTGTTCGGGTAAAGTCGGGTTAGATTTAGATATAGTCCCCATATATATGTTACGCCCGATTTGACATGTAAGCGCTGAAGAAACCGTATTTTATATCCGATCAGTACGAAATTCGGCAGAGAGAATTTTCTTGTTACATGAATGAACACTACCAAATTCGGAGAAAATACTTTCAGATTTAGATAAAGCCCCAATATAACGGGTTTCCAATAGGGATGATATGATTTTGAAGTCACGTTTCGGCCATTTGTAATATGTCATGATCTGTCATTTGTTTTTCATTGTATTCAGTAGTGTTTAGAATTTCATCATGGAGAGATATACGCAAGAACAACGTTTACAAATTATTCAGTTTTATTACCAAAATAATCGTTTCCATTTTTTTTAAATCAAAAAAAAAACGCTTTCCAGTCGACCTACGACCTTGAACAATATCTTAGCTCTCGTTAAGAGCTATCTTTTTGTCATTGACCAATTCCCGATCCGACGTACCGTTAAGGAGCTAGAGCAAAAATAAACTTTCCGTTCACATTTGAAAATTATCCATTTTTTTAAATAAAAAAAAACACTTTCCAGTCGACCTACGACCTTGACACCTATGGGCAATATTTTAGCCCTCGTTAAGAGCTATATTTTCGCCATCGGCCGATTGTGGCTACGTGCCACACAGCAAATGAAACAATTGAATTGTTGCGAGAAAATTTTGGAGATTCGATTATTTCAAGAAATTGTGATATTGAATGGCCTCCAAGAAGTTGTGATTTAACACCATTAGACTATTTCTTGTGGGGTTATTCGAAATAAACCAAGCTCTCTTCAAGCTTTACAAGGCAATATTGAACGTGTCATTCATGACATAAGAGTACGACTTGATTTAGTCGAAAAAGTGCCCGTAAATTGGGTTCATCGAATTCGTTCCTGCAGAAGTCGTGGAGGCAATTTGAATGACGTTTTATTTAGAACTTAATTGTATCGATCGTACTTCACATTAAAGAAACAACTTTTGAAGTTCCTTAACAATAACTGTGTTTTTTTCAAAGAAATCATATCACTCTTATTGGAAAACCCTGTATATGTTTCACCCGATTTGATATATAAGCGCTGTAGAACCCGTATTTTATATCTGATCTGTACGAAATTCGGCAGAGGGAGTTTTCTTATTACATGTGTTACGACTGCCAAATTCGGGGAAAATCGGTTCAGATTTAAATATAGTCCCAATATATAGGTTATACCCGATTTGACATGTAAGCGCTGTAGGAACCGTATTTTACATCCGATCTGTACGAAATTTAACAGAGAGAGTTTTCTTATTACATGTATGAACACTGCCAAATTCTTATATACTGAAATGGGGAACATAGATCCTTGTTTTGAAATAGGCCCAATACAAAGGTGTCTTCCTATGAGACTTCATGATGTTCTAGAGAATAAATTTTTTAACTGATTTGGCTAAAATTTCTGTATTTTTACTTTATATTGCATAAAATTTTTCTAGTGAAAATGCGGCACATTGGTCCATTTTCTGGTATATCCCCTTACAAAGGTCCCTACCAAAAAGACTTCTTGATCTGAAGATAGTATAGTGCTATTAAACTATGTAATAATTTGCTTTTAAACTCTTCTGCTAACCTACATTGATGTTCTTCTCGAATGCACTGTATCTATAGAATGTAAAGTATTCCCACTGCCCCACAAAACAATTTCTATTCTTTTTCTTTTATTATTTTTTGAACAATGCTTATTGTATGAAGAAAATCATAGTATCTATGCATAAAACTGGAGGTTTCGCCATGAACCTATTCACTGACTCATCCTCAAGTTCCCTCCCGCCTGCTCTCCACTCCTTTCCCCAAGAGTGCTTATGTCAGTCAGACCCATATCATGTTCCTCATTCACATACACTGATTTACTTAACTTAGCTGAGTACGAGTAAAATAGGCACCTATGAGTGTTGTACAGGGGAGATGATGGTGCGGGGGAGTGGTGGGGCGAATTATTTGACAGATAGAACGACTGACGGACGCCTGGAAATACTACACCACACAAAGTAGCAAAAGAGAGTATACTTTACAGTTCTATTTAAAAAAGAATTTTCAAATTTTAATAGTGGCTGTGGTAGTGGTGGTGGTGATAACCACAACATTCCACTTAATGTAAGATGAAAAGAAGACGTATCCTAGAGATAACGACGACAGGGTCCTGATTTGTTCATACGTCGTCCTCCATGCAGAATGCGAAAGCTGAGGAGGACTTAGTAAAGATGTTACACAGTGGGATTAACAGGAGAAGAAGTAGTTATGATAGTTATTTTTAAGTGTAGGCTAATAGTGGCAAACAGTACTCGTGAGCCAAGCCCACTTAGGGCGATATAGAGTTTGGGAAAGGTGAACCTTTGTAGCACATTTTGAGCCTAGGGTAGTCTGCCGCATTCTGGAGAATGCAGGGCGCAGACACAGAAGATGTTCTATTCATTCATACTCCTCAGTCAGTTTGCAAGACCTTCAATCTCGCTGATTGCCATCGAATAAGGCAGTGACTCGATATGATAGCCATGAGAAGTGAGGCGTCAGTTCTGGATAACGGCAGCAGAGTGTATTTAGAGTTTAGGTAGGACCTTATTAGCTTGAAGTGTATGCAGTTTCTGAAAAGTTATCACCTGTCATATATTATCGTAATTGCTGTACGTGCCCACATACTCGCATTTCAGTTCCCCTGGAGGTTGTTAAGTATTTTCAGGCTGTATGGTCATCTGCTTTGTAGTTACTTAGTATGTCTTTGTGGCTCTGCAACCAAATCAGGTTAATATTTAACTATTCAGTCATCTCGTTAGGGGATCTACGACATTAGAGTAAGAGTTTTTTTTAATTAAGGACGAAAATGTCAAGGGACTGTATAGCAGCCTAACTATCATAGAGAATAATGGTACCGATTTTAGTCAGAACATTAATTCTTAGCCATACCTCTCTAATAGCCTAGTGTATTTTAAAGTTCCTTAGAAAAGACACCAACAACTCAATTTGCTGTTAAGTTTTAAACAGTCTGTATAGAAATGCTGGATTCTCCTGCGTCCTAGGGTGCGACAATTCCATTCAGATCTTTTAGATATAAGAGTGAGATACATCTTGCCCAAAAGTGATTTAGTCACAGTGTAATCAGCAATACCTGGAAGGTCAGACATTGTGTCTAGAGTGACAATATGACGCTAGCCATTTCCTGACCAGAGTGACAATTCCTAAGTCTAATAGCAGTGAGTGCGGAATATTGTTACTCCCAAACGAAAAATTAGATAAACGAAATTCGTTTGCGGACTACGAGTATGTTTGTCGCAAACGGTTTATTTTATCCCAAAACCCAAAGAAAAGTTTATAGCAAACGGTAAGTACACTTATCAAAAATGATTTATATTTATTACAAACCCTGTGAAACGTTTTTTGGAAACGGTTATTACGTTTGTCACAAGCCATATATGTTTATCCCAAACGTTTGAGGTAAATGGTTATTGTGTTTGTCACAAGCAATACCTGTTTATGTATAATTGAGAACACGTTTGTAGCAAAAAAATAATTTGTTTGTATTATGACATTTTTTAAATATTTTTTGATCAAAAATGTCACAATTTTTGGTAAAATGTACCCAGGAGCTCCACGACAAACACATCTGCAAACACACAAACTGTAAATAAGAAAGCATGTATGTTAGAACATATTTAAAATTTAAGAGACCATCGTATGGACCATGTAGCAAACTTTTTCGTCAAAAGTGAACTTAATAGGTCAATATTAAAAAAGATTCCACTTCTGTGAATAGATGACCAAACTACATCAGAAAATAACATGAAAATCTTCGGGCGGCAAATCGTGGTGTGTTATTAAAAAACAAATTTACCTTCACAAAATGAGAACAAGTTACGCTCTTTGTTCTCCCAACTCTCTTTACAATGCTCAATCATGTTTAAATACAATGTGTTTCCTTAAACGTTGCTCTTTTACCGTAAACGTAAATTATGAAAATTACGTTTACGACAAACGTTTTTATTCACTGGAAATATTTGAACTGTTAAGGGAGAAGTAGAGCGTTTGAGACAAAAAAAACTATGTTTGCGATAAACGACCTCCAAACTTTTTTCTTTGCGTGTATAACAGTTAGTGCCATACTTAGTGGGTGTTCATCTCAACGTACCAGTGATACACATAGAGCCATTCGCAGAACTTTATTTAGTGTAGCGCAGAAAGTGTAATTCCGTGGAGCCTTCCAACAGACAATGCCGTACAACATTACTACTACTGCAGTATACAAACGGCAAACTATAAGCAGGTTCAGACCGCAGAGTTTACATATGGGTATTTCCAGGATGCCGAACGCGACATTCGTACGCCTTTAAAGTGAAACAAAATAAAGAAATCTAACAATTTTTTTTTGTTGTATACATTTTTCGATAGCATTTTAGTAGCACTATATTTAGGGCAAAAGGCAGGTTTGGTCGATTTGTTGCTTTCTGATATATTGGCAAAAAACATGGGATCCCGAACGCGACAAAAAATAGAACTCGTTTTCGACTGCATATTGAAATATTCAAAAATCTGCGAATTGAAACAGAATTTTGTAATGCAATTTTTTTTAAACTAAAATAGACTAATGTAGTTTTTAATTAGAGGTTGTCATGTTAAAATATATATATTGGATTTTTTTTGCCGCTCTTAGTGTAAATTCCGCACGCGACATTCCTAACGCGACATTATTTCTCTCACGTAATAATTGCATTTAGAAAAACAAAAGTATAACCTCTACACTTACAAATGTAAGAATAATAATAATAATAATAATAAGGAACACATGTTTGTTAATTTTTTAATTTTAAATTAAATTTTTGTAAATTTAATTTAATTTATTTTTTTTAATTTAATTTTTTTAATTTAATTTCTTTCTGTTTTAATGTTTTCCAAATGTCGTCGTGATGCTTCTTTATTATTATTTTTACTCATCCGCACAAAAAGTAAGCAAATATGAAAAAAATGGCGAACGCGACAAACTTTTGATTAAAATTAAAGCTTTCTTAAAAGCAACAGCAAACAATTTTTGTTTTTTATTAATTAAGCACAATTAACTTTGTTTGAATATAAATTTTCAATTACTTGCTTCGACTGGATGAGCAGTTCTGATACAAAACTGCGTTTTGTTATCGCGAACGTGACACCAAAATAGCAGGTGAAAGAAACATACAAATTTACCGTTAGTCGATTTTTGCTTTATCTCTGTTTCTATTTTCCTAATAGCTTGTTGTTGGTACAAAGATCTTTAACGAAGATTGTAACCATAAAACGAATATATAACAAATAACAGTGAAATGTAAAACCAGCACTTAAAGGGGCCAAAAATGAAAAAAAAATATTTGTGACTTTCTGTTCAAATATTTCACAACAAAAATAAAAATATGCTGTAAACTCATTATATTCTTTAAATTCAAATATTTCTTTAACAATATAAAAGAAAAAAACATTAGTTTATCAACTTTTATTTTTCTCATCGTGGTGGACCTTTCTCTGGAAATGCCCATATTGGTCTTTTGCAGGTCTACTGCCTTTTTTATCTTTCTAGAATGTTAAACTGAAAGTTTAACTTACCGTCTAGTATTTTTTGTGCATTCTGTGAAGTATATTTCAATACCCACAAGGAGACAGGTTCAACATTTGTTACTTATATTTCCTGCTAAAAATAACTAGTTCTGCCTTGTACGGTTCATACTAAAGCCTTTATCGGTAGCCCATATTGCGGTGTCGTAAAGGGGCTGTTGTAGGAAGTCTCTAAGAGTACTAAGTAATTAATGTCCATGGTTTTACTAGGGGCCCAGATGCCCATCCTCGGAACCAAACTGTTTGTTACACAAACTCATCACTAATTCGAATATCGGTACCGACCAGATCTATCAAACTTATTAGAGACTTCGATCCCTAGTATATCCAGACGTCTCTTATTCACTGTGGAACATGATCAAAGCTGATGTTCAATACTCTCCACTTCCCCACAGTTTCTAGCGAAGTCATTGGGCTCAAGTATGAGGTATATGTTAAACTGCTCAGACATTTCGTTAAGAGATCTGCGGCTGTCAAGGACTGTTTGGGTAGCCACCAGAGATTTAGAGAATCTCTGGAGGCAGGATAGCAGTCTTCCAATCTTTAATATTGGTCACTATATTGCGACTCAGGCACTTGACTCCCATTATTTCGGCTTGACAGCTATGCAAGTATTTAATAGCCTTCGAGCTATATCAAGATTAAGATATTTACAGTGTAGTCCCAAGCCAAACTTCCAATCAAGTTTCGAGCTACCTATACAGAACCTGCTGATACCAGTACTCGTTAAATATGGGCCTATGACCAATCGGATGCCTTAGTTATTGATTTAAATCAATTATTTGGGGTTTAATATACCAATCAATATTGCTGGATGTGGTATATTATAATAAGACTACATCAGAGAAAGCTACTACTTACTAGACGACCAGTTTGTTCATTTACTCTTTAATGTACGACTCTTTGGGTTATCTGGCCCCCAGGAAAGGACCACTTGGGTTATCCAGTTCTAAATGAAGGACCAATTGGTTTGTCTACTGCTTAGTAAACGTGCAACTGGGTTATATAGAAAACCAGTTGCATTATCTACTCTTTATTCGATGAGATGTTGGGTTATAAATTCCTTAGTAGATGACTAGTTGTGTTCTTTACACCTTAGTAGTCACACAGTTTGGTTATCTACTCCTTAGCAGACAACCAGCTATTTTCTCTTTATTCATCGACCAGTTTTGTTATCTACTCTTTACTAGAGGACCAGTTGGGTTATCTATGTACTCTTTAGAAAAGGACGAGTTGGGTTATTTATTCATTAGTAATATACACCTCGTATGGGTGCCTGGGCATAGGGATATCCTAGAAAGGGACGACATTAAAAATTCTCGATGAATTTGCATATAAGTATATTGGTGCCTCACTATCCACGTGCCAGTTTTGGCTGGAGCAAGAGGAAATCAGGCAATCCAACGAAAGATGGACGGAAATCAGCATCTGTAGGGTAGCTAGACAAATCTGCCAAGGTATGACATAAAATCTCCTCGGACTAGAGAGGAAAATATTGTCTACTTAAGTATCAATTCTGACGGGATCGGCGAACACGCCATGAGGTTAATTATTAACTCCAATGACTTCTGCAGAAGCTGTGGAGATGAGGAAGAAGTGAAGAGCATTGAGCACTTGATGTGCCACTGTCCCGCTTTGAGTAAACGACGACTGGACATACTGGGGTCGGCCTTTCTAGGCAGTCTAGAAGATCATTCTGGTACCGATATCCGTACTATGGTTTATATTCCTTAGTAGAGGATAGGTTAGGTTATTTACTCCTTAGTTGATGACATGTTGGGTTATCAACTACTTAGTAGATGAACGGTTGGTTTATTTACCCATTGGTAGACCACCAGTTTTGTTTCCTATTCCTTAGTAGGTAACCAGTTGGGAACGGTTTTCGAGTACAAGTTCATGTATTAAACAGTAAATATTTAATTGGGTTCAAATGCAACTTATGCTGTGGCAATTCAGCACCTCAAATGTCAAAGTCATGTTAAAGATACCAGTGGTTTTTATACAAAAGGGGACAGGTCCCCGATATCAGAGGACCTATCATACATTTTATTTTGTACTGTTCCAATTTCCTTTAGGGATATGATATCCTCTAATGGCCTTAGTTACTGCACCTCCACAATAATAGGCAGTTTAACCTTAAAGCTACTTAAAACACAATATCAATCAGCAGGTGATGGCGTAGTTTCTGTGGAGACGCTATCGCTGTATTTCTTATAGTCCCGATGAAGATCAGGCAGGCAGTTATTTGAACTTTCATCAGTTGGCTGGTGATGGACCTCTTATCAGTCGCATTCCACCACACTACAATGTCATACAACAGTATAGGTCGAACTACAGCTATGTATGGATGATTTTAGGAGAGAGAAGTCTCAAACATGCCTCTACAGCTTTCTTATACGAATTTAAGGTGACGCTAACCTTCCCTACGCATTCCAAACATTAAGTCTGAAGGTTAATTTCTTTATATTATTATTCTTACAAATTTTTAACTTTCAGAAAACAGCTCAATTTCATTCAGCCGAGGAGGATCCACAGGTTGAATCGTATAATCTTACTTCCTAGTAAAGAGAACTAACCAAAACACCATAAAACGACTGCTTCTCCTATCTGCAAAAAAAAATTACACTGCACCAAATTGCTATTGTTTCTTTGAAATGGTATGACATTAATGCTCCATTTGTGTGGTTGGTAGCAAAAGGTACTTTGCAATCACACTCTTTTCCCGATACCAGGAACTACCATACATGTACCAGAGAACCCGAAATATATGGGCATACATCTAGTGACCTACAGGCTCGTCTTGAGAAATAGTGCTCTTATAGCAACGAATGGCTGGTGATCACTTATCCCGTTGAAATCAAATTTGTTCAATGGGAAGGGCTAGGAAAAACCTATGTTTTTTCCTTAATCCCTGGTGGTAGTACTACTCATATTTTTTTATATATCAGAGTAAGCTTCGCTCGACTTTAGTTCGTTATTTTTCTGTGCACTGTGCAACGTACGAGAGTACGTTAATGTTCGTATCTGAAAGGTATGCAAACATATGCTCCGATTGACTGTTATGGCAATGGCACGTATGACGCATTCATTTAACATATGATAAAGGCATCTATGTACGAGTAGATTCCTGCATAGCTATGTTTGGGTAATTCCACGTCGAATCGTCTTTTTTTATGCGCATTTATATGTTCGGCTTTTTGGTTTTGGGGGCAATTTAAAATCTAAATGTTCTATTAAAGAAATGTTTATTAAATGCACTATGCTTGCACTATATCTGTCTGGAAGGTAGCAAAAGGTACAATCTTGTCATTTGGATCTGGCGCCAAAATCATACAACTATATAAAAATTATTTTGATGAATCGCTGTGAGGGGTCGATCTACTATTGATGTTATTTTTGAGTTTTCTCACTGTGGAGATGAGCTGAAGATCAAAGGGTAAAGGAAGGTAAATGAAATTTATATAAATATTATTTTGTGCATCTCTGGCCAAGAAGCAGAGAGAATATCGAAAGTGGGCACAGAGTATTTCTGAAGAACAGGATACTGTGTCAACTTCTATGCCTATTAAAAGGCTGCGCTCTCCTGATGAACCGTCGTCTTCTACAAGTAATAATGTGTCCAGTGGTAACGCTGATCTACTGTCCTTCGCTGACGTTGCTAAGTACAGCTTGTTGCTGGCGGTCATCAACAGACGAGAGGAAGACGTCAACATTTCCAGGGACAAGTGGAGTGATGTAGAGAACGCACTGTGCACTGTTTCCTTTGACATTCTTGAGAAGTTTCCGGGCCCGGCCCCCGACTGATGTGTCCCAGGTTGGTATCAGGGCCGCATAAAACTTAGTACTATGTGGTTCAGTAATATCCTACCGCTGCGCTTTGAAGAAGATTGATGAAATCTGGCCGATTGCTGCGCTGGATATTGTTAAATAGCATGACATCCCGCCTCACGCATTTATCTTCACTGAGATGCTGAATGTCGGCATTCAATAAGGGCAATATGGGAAGTCGCCTAGTGACTGAGTCGCAACATAGTAACAAAACTACTGCAACTGAAAGGTGGGTCGATTGGATGAGGCGAATAGGTCTCGAAGGCACGCAGTATGTCCAGTGGTCGTAGCGGGGCAGTCGCATATCAAGTGATCAATGCTGTCCACTTCTTCCTCATCTCCACAGCTTCTGCAGAAGTCATTGGAGTCCATACCCAATCTTTTGGCGTGTTCGCCGATCAAGCAGTGTCCCATCAGAACTGATACTAACGTAGACAATCTTTGCCTCTCTAGTGCTTGGCCAGATTTGTCTAGTTACCCTGCAGGTGCCGATTTCTGTCCTTCTTTCGTTGGACTGCCTCATTGCCTCTTACCTAAGCCAAAGCTCGCACGTGGATAGTGCGCACCAATATATGCAAATTCTTCGAGAATTTGTAGTGTCGTCCCATTCCTAGCAAGTTTATCGGCTTTGCAGTTCCCCGGGATATCCCTATGCAAACATATGATGTGTATATTAAACTGCTCAGCCATCTCGTTAAGAGATTTGCGGCAGTCGAGGGCTGTTTGTGAATTTAGGGATGTTGCCTCCAGAGAATTGATGGCAGCCTGGCTGTCCGAGTAAATGACAACGCCAGTGTTGGTTACTATGTTGCAACTCAGCCACTTGGCTACTTCCCATATTGCCATTATTTCGGCTTGATAGACACTGCAGGTATCTGATAGTCTGTGAGCTATATCCAAACCAGTGTACTCCGAAGCCAAATTTTTTATCAAGCTTCGAACCACCCGTGTAAAAGTGGAAATGGTTTCTATTAACTGGTATTCTGCCAATCCATTCATCTATGGCGGGAATCATAGTGATGTAATTCCTCTAGAAGGTGTACACAGTTGGTATATAGGCCACTCGGTCGGTTACCATAGCACTACATTTTGATATCCTCATGTCACCGTAGTTCTTGTACCTCCACATTGATAGGCAGTTTGATCTTATTACCCCTTTGGTTGCAAATAGCTACCCTACAGATGCAGATTTCTGTCCATCATTTATTGGACTGCCTGATTGCCTCCAGCCTAAGCTAAATAGTGTTGTTGTAGTAGCAGTATATGTGTTTCTTGTCCATTAGTTATTGTTTTTATTCGCCTTGTGTAGTGAGTTCTGCTGTATTTGTTTCCAGGCCAAAGATGGGCGCTTCCACTGGTTGGGTCCAAAGAGATCTGGGAACAAGCTGAGTAGGTTTGGCAGGGTACTTAAAAAGGTGCCATCAATCCTTGCCCAGTATGAATTTAGACGGCTACACCAGCGTGATCTTAAGTATTTAACCAAAAGTACACTTGTGTGTCGTGGTAATTCCCCTTCCTCCGAGACCAGTGGTGGAGGATGATCTCCTAGCACGACATTGTCTCTGTAATTATTCACAGCTTCAGCGACTGCGTCAGAGTGTATGTCAGCCAGACCTACCTGGTAAGCTCTTTGATCTAGAGGTCTCTCTTGTAGCGTTGGACTTCGCGCTCTAGATCATGAAGGTATTTTCCGATCTGCCTGGGAGGTGGAAGCCTATGGTTGTTGGGATGGCTGGGATGGTAGCAACCAAGCAGATACTGCTTCGACAGCACAACATTGTGTCGTTGTACGGTTATGATCTTCGTCCACAGAAGACATGAGGTGGCACCCTGTCGCAGTTCTCAGGGCGCCATTTTGGCATGTCTGTATGTTCTTCCACTGCATCTCGTTCACATTCGATGACCACACTGGTGCTGCATAGTTTACCACAGACAGCCTAACGCTTTTTGAGAGGTCAGCAAGGTTTCTTTATTTTTATCCCAAATGCTGCGGCTAGCGACATTATGACCTTGTTCCTACATCTTATTTTATTGCAGATAGCTGTCGCATACTCGTTAGACCTGAAGAGGCTATCAATTGTGACACCAAGAACCTTACGGTAATTTGTGGTCGGAATTCTTTTGCCATTGACTATGACATTGAGTTGCTTCTTTACTTGCGCTGTCCATTAAGAAATTGGAAATTTCAGCTAGGTAGACATTCAGCCTTCCATCGATCAAGGGGCCCGACGCCAGAATCGTGCAGTCTTCAGCATATGATACGATTTAAACGCCGTCAGGTGGAGGTGGAAGTGGAATTGCAGAAAGGTAGAGGTTAAACAGTGCCGGAGAAATCACCCCCAACTTGGGGGACTCCCAGTTTCACTCTACGGGGTTTGAACTTCTTGTTTCTGAATTCCACATACGACTGGTGCCCACACATGTAATTAACGTGCTGTCGATGTCCTCAAAAAGCGTGGCATGGCTGACAGGCTGCTTTCGGAATCCGTGCTGATGATCAGCAATTGGAAAATGTCCAATCAGGCTCGGGCGAATTAACGGCTCAAGCGTCTTTGTTACTGGCGAGAGAAGGGCGATAGGCCTGCACGATTCTAGCACTTTGCATCTTTGCCCCCTACTGAAACCGGGCAAGGATGCGAGATTTCTAGGCTTCGTGTATTATCAGAGTGGTCAAGAACAGATTGAGGACCCTAGTCAGATACTTAACTCCCGGTATGTCCAACTGCTTCAACATCAGCATAGAAATTCCGTCGGGGCCAAACGCTTTGGCTCCAACTGTAAATTGTGCTGGTACTTCTTCAGCACGAAGAGCATAGAGACCGCGCATTACTAGGCCTGTACGATTCTCCCTTTCTCGCATTTTTGCCCGGTTTCAGTAGCGGGACCACTCTACCCATTTTCTAGGCTTCGGATATTATCAGAGTGGTCAGGGACAGATTGAGGACCCTAGTCAGATACTCATGTTCCGGTATGTCCAACTGCTTCAACATCAGCATAGAAACTCCGTCGGGGCCAAAAGCTTTGGATGACTTAGCGCTACTGATGACATCTGCAACTTCTCCAACTGTTAATTGTGTTGGTACTTCTTCAGCTCGGAGAGCATGGAGACTGCGCATTTCTCTCCTTTTCGATCTGTCACTCACGGGGTGCTCTATAAAATGCCGGTTAAAATAACGCGCTCACCTCTTCGGGTCAGTCACAGTGGTGGCAGCAAATTTGACTGCCGTCCGGTCGTCTTTTTCTGCATGGATTCGTGAGTTACTTAACCGTTGCCCACAATTTACCAATAACGAAACATAAGTTGCACTGCTTCAAATGATCCAACCATTAATTCTGCTTATTTATTTATTTATATGAATTCCAATACAAAGTAAATTTATATTCTAATTGTACGCTCCAGGGAAGCCGGGTTACAAAGACCATGTGGCTGGATTTTGCAGCGACAGACTAGAGCCTTTGGTGGGAATTGAACCCACAACCCCCAAACTCATAGGCGAGCTACCAAGTCACCTACTGGAGCGATCAATATTCTGCTTATATTCGCTGACTTTCCTACTGATTTATAGACTCACTTTCCTGATTGTAGGATCAGCAGGATAAGAACGACGAATTTCATAACGCTCGTCTCAGAGTCCTGCTACATATGCTGGGAAATTAGGTCGTATCGCGGGTATCCGACCAGCAGGAATAAAGCAAGCGGCTCGAACATCTGAGGGGATGCATTGTTTACTGAAGCTGCGGTCGGTGAATTCGTTGAACACGTTCCAGTCAGCTTTCCTTTGGTTCAGGAATGCGCGGCGTTCAGAGATAATGAAATCGGCTGGTCTGTCTTTGGAGAGAATTATGGGGAGGTGGTTTGATGCCAATGAAATGACGAGCTGCCAGGTGACGTGATTTATCAGACCAGGCGACACGATGGTGATATCTGGCGAGCTACTGCAATCACCCATAATCCGTGTGGGGGCTTCCTCATTCACTGTGCAGAACGTGAAGTCATCTATTTGCTCAGCCAAAGCCGTGGCTCTATGGTCATTAGCTAGGAGAGAATATCAAAGCTCGTGATTGGCATTAAAGTCTACTGGGACCACGCGGGTATTGCCCTGCAGTAACGGACGAATGTCCGGCAATTAACGCGGAAAACATCTACCAATCAGCGGTATAAATACGATATACAGCTCTATCTCGGACGTCCCGAACATAACTGGTACCTCCATACATTTAATGTATGGGTCTCTAGAGTCAAGTTCAGGCGAGATAGGTTTGTATTGCACAGAATGGTGTAATAGGAAAGCCAGTCCCTCACCTCCATTTCTAGTGCGATCCTTACGTAGGACATTGTAACCCCGACAACTGTGCAAGATGCAATATGTGGCGTTGGTTGTGGTGTTGATTGCTGTGGGGGTGATTGCGATGGTGCCCCAAAAACTGAAGGTGTCGATGACGTAGACGACGGGGACGACGGGGACGACGACACTAATGACTGCGATTCATGAGACACACTGTGAGGTATGGAAGCACAGCAGGCTCCAACATATCTTTATATGCGGCGATTCTAAGAAAACATCAAAACTTCTTACATCGGGTACACCTTACTGAAGTTGAGTTGCCATGTATAAGGTTCCCGCAGACAGAGCAGAAATATTCTTGATGTTGTGGTCTGGGATTTTGTTCCAAAAGAATTCGGAGCAGACGCTCCGCGATGAGCCTCTCCCAAGGCGAAAAAATTAACGAACACAAAACACGTAGTACAGAAGTGGCAGCCCCTGGCCGAAGAATTGCTGCTTCAAGTCAATCCCGTACAAAAAACGGATGCCGTGGGATTGAAGGCATATAGTGAAAATGGATAGTGGCTTACCAATATCTTAGATCTTTTGTAATGTTTTCCCTTTTCTAGTAAGTTATCCTGTTTTACCGGGATATCCCTCTGGCCCGGTACCCATATGAGGTTCTTCTCAGACATTTCGTTACGAAATCTGCGGCAGTCGAGTGCTGTTTTGAATTTCGGCGTTGAATGTAGGACGTTGGGGAATTTGCCAGTTACTGCAATTGCCACGTCATCCGAATAAGCCACAACTTTGCAACCACAACGTTGTAAATAGATCTAACAGAAGTCCATTCACCGCTAACTTCCAAATTAGTGGAGACAATACTCTATTTGTAGGGTCCCTCTGTTCACAAACTATGTTAGAGTTCTGGACCAAAGTCTACCCTAGCTAGAATCCAACCTCAGATGAGATGACGCCACAATGAGTGAATGTTGTTAAAAGCCTCTTCTATATCAAGAAAGGCCACCATAGTGAATTCCTTGAAATTTAGTGCCCACAAGTTAGTGCATGGTAGATTCTGAAGACTTGCCTTTGTTTTAAGCAAGCTGGTTCCCCGACAATAGTTTTGTATACAGGTCACGTCTTTCCAGATCAAGTCTATCCAGAACTTGCAAGACAAAGGGGGATAGACTAATTGGCCTAGTGTGTGATATCGTTCCCGCTTTGGATATGAATACCACTTTGGTATCCCTTCATCGATTCGGGATGTACCATGCAGCCTACATAAATTTTCTCCAGCCAGGAGATATTGTACTTTGACATTTTCAGCATTTCTTGCGGGAGTGATGCCGTCTGGTCCAGGTGACTTGTTAATAACCCAGCTTATACTGGATTTCTAAGTCAACAAGCTAGCGACGCTCGCAGTCCACTCGCACTCTTGTTGGTCCTGCTGAGTTTCGGGTTCCCGGGAAATGTGTGTCGAGCAGTACATTAAGCGACTGCTCGCTGTTTTTTGTTCAATTATTTGCCACATCCTGCAAATAACCTACTGGGCCTATACAAAATTTTCATCGGCTTCTAACTTTTGAATGGAGTGTCCGTGGCGTTTTAGTGGCGATACTCCTAGACCAGACCTACAATAAACATTTTATAGGTTGAAGATATCTTGAATAGTTTCCGAGATATGTGGATTTTATATTTAAATTTTTCATTTTTTCGCCGACTTTGCCTTGGAGTTTGGCCAATATCTCAGTCAAAAAATTACCGATATTGTCCGCGTGTTTTTTATGGATTGCCAATAAAATTTACAATATCATGAAAAAAGAATCGATAAGATATGTGAAGAAATAAGGAAGTTATGGCCCTATAAGTCATATTTTTGAAAAAAAAAATCATTTTTGGAGATTTTTTGGCTAAAAAAGTCCATTTCGTATTTAGGTCTTGTAGAAAAAGTTTGTTACACAAAGTATATCAAATTTATACTCATTTTAAAGGAGACGTTTCACAGAATCTGCTAGAGAAAATCCGAAGCCAAAATGATTGGCGTGGTTGCCACCCTTCTCCGATGTGAACCTTTTTTTACATAAATTTCAAAGGTTTAATCGATTTTCTCCAATCGCAAAGCTAAATTGTTAAATTTTTCTTTTTATTTATTTGTATTAGGGTGTAACAAAATCGACTGCAAAGGGAATCCCGATCGCGGCTTTCATATCGAAGATATAGGACTAAAAGTAAAAATCCCATTTTTGGGGATTTTTGATGTATTTTTTGGGAATTGAGGGATTTGCCATTAGAAATTTCCACATGTTGCGTTTGATTATTATTTCCAATATTAAAATAAAGAACTTTAAAAAAAATCATCGAAATATATAAATTTTTAAGAATTTTACGCCGTATTTACGTTTCTGTCTATATGCAATTTTTTTTTAATTTTTCCCTACCTTCGTGTACTTATTAGTTATTATAACAGTCAATATGCACTGATTTCTTGTAGATCACATGTTTTTATCAAACAATGATAAAATTTAGTAAGATTTACCTTTCAGAAAATATTGTTTTGTGTCACTATTTCTGGGAAACCCTTAATCATAGACAGGTATAACCAGTAAGGAAAGGCAGAAAGTCGGGCGGGGCCGACTATATAATACCCTACACCTCCCTAACGAAGCGATAATTGGTAAATGGGTAGGAACATATTATCTAATTCTGAAACGATAATCGCTAAATTAAACAATATTCGTTACGAAATTGAGACATCTTTCTGGAAAATTTTAATTATCGGTAGTAAAGTACAACTTCTATAGCGCTTTGAAACCAAATCAGGAGGAACATATATATGGAGGTTATATATAAATCTGAACCGATTTTCCCTGAATACTCATTCATGTAAAAAGACCTCTTTCTGTCGAATTTCGTACTGATCGGATATAAAATACAGTCTCCACAGCGCTAACATGTCAAATCGGGCGTAACATATATATGGGGGCTATATCTAAATCTGAACCGATTTCCTCCGACTTTGGCAGTATTCCTTCGAGTAATAAGAAACCTCTTTCTGCCGAACTTCGCACTGATCGGATATAAAATACAGTTTCTACAGCGCACACATGTCAAATCGGGGTAACATATATATGAGGGCTATATCTAATTCTGAACCGATTTTCTCCGAATTTGGCAGTATTCTTTCATGTAGAAAGAAACCTCTCTTTGCTGAATTTCGCACTGATCGGATATAAAATAAAATTTTTACAGCGCTTTCATATCAAATCGGGGGTAATATATACGAGGGCTATATCTAAATCTGAACCGATTTTCTCCGAATTTAACAGTGTGCATTCATATAATAAGAAACCTCTTTCTGGCGAATTTCATACTGATCGGTTATAAAATAAAGTTTTTACAGCGCTTACATATCAAATCGGAGCTAACATATATCTATATCTAAATCTTAACCGATTTTAGCCAAATTCAATAGGGATCGTCCTTGGGTCAAAAAAAGTTTCATCGAGATCGGACCATAATTGCGACCTGTACTTTGATTATCAATCAACTCAGAAAATGATTCTGAGTCGATCGGTATAATAAACGATGGGTCTATCTCGGCTCCTTTTGGGTGTTACAAATAAATGCACAAAGTTATAATACCCTGTACCACAGTGTGGTGTAGGGTATAATTAAAAAAAATATTTTGCATATAGACAGAAACGCAAATACGGCATAAAATTCTTAAAAATGTATACATTTCGATGAATTTTTTTTTAAGTTCTATATTTTGATATTAGAAATAATAATCCAGCGCAACATGTGGAAATTTCCAATGGAAAATCCCTCAATTCCCAAAAATTACATAAAAAATCTCCAAAAATGGAATTTTTACTTTTAGTCCTATATCTTCGATATGAAAAGCCGCGCTCGGGATTCCCTTTGCAGTCGATTTTGTTACACCATAATACAAATAAATAAAAAGAAAAATTTAACAATTTAGCTTTGCGATTGGAGAAAATCGATCAAACTTTTGAAATTTATGTAAAAAACACACCAATTTAAATTTTGGCTTCGGATTTCCTCTAGCAGATTCTGCGAAGCGTCTCCTTTAAAATGAATATAAATTTGATATACTTTGTGTAACAAACTTTTTTTCTACAAGACCTAAATACGAATTGGACTTATTTCGCCAAAAATCTCCAAAAATGAAATTTTTTAAAAAAATTTAATTTATAGGGCCATAACTTTCTTATTTCTTCACATATCTTATCGATTCTTTTTATACCCTACACCACACTGTGGTACAGGGTATTATAACTTTGTGCATTTGTTTGTAACACCCAAAAGGAGAAGAAATAGACCCATCGTTTATTATACCGATCGACTTAGAATCACTTTCTGAGTTGATTTAGCTATGTCCGTCTGTCCGTCTGTGCATGTATTCTTGTAATCAAAGTACAGGTCGCAATTATGGTCCGATCTCGACGAAACTGTACACATATTTTTTTTTTGACCCAAAGACGAATCCTATTGAATTTGGTTAATATCGGTTCAGATTTAGATATATCCCCCATATATATGTTACCCCCGATTTGACATATAAGCGCTGTAAAAACTTTATTTTATATCCGATCAGTATGAAATTCGACAGAAAGAGGTTTCTTATTATATGGATGAACACTATTAAATTTGGAAGAAATCGGTTCAGATTTAGATATAGCCCCTATATATACGTTACCCCCGATTTGACATGTAAGCGCTGTAAAAACTTTATTTTATATCCGATCAGTATGAAATTCGGCAGAAAGAGGTTTCTTATTATATGGATGAACACTATTAAATTTGGAAGAAATCGGTTCAGATTTAGATATAGCCCCTATATATACGTTACCCCCGATTTGACATGTAAGCGCGGTTTCTTATTACATAAAGGAATACTGCCAAATTCGGAGAAAATCGGTTCAGATTTAGATATAGCTCCCATATATATGTTACCCCCGATTTGACATGTAAGCGCTGTAGAGACTGTATTTTATATCCGATCAGTACGAAATTCGACAGAAGGAGGTATTTTTACATGAATAAGTATTCAAGGAAGATCGGTTCAGATTTATATTAAAGCTCCATATATATGTTGCTCCTGATTTGGTATCAAACAAAATTTTCCAGAAAGATGTTTCTCACTTTAGGAACGAATATTGCATAATTTAGCGATTATCGTTTCAGAATTAGATAATATGTTTCTGCCCATTTACCAATTATACCAAATTATTATGGCAATGACCCTTATCGCATTGTTAGAGAGGTGTAGGGTATTATATAGTCGGCCCCACCCGACTTTCTGCCTTTCCTTACTGGTTCTATGATATTATAAATTTTATTGCCAATCTATAAAAAAACACGCGAACAAAATCGGTAAACTTTTGACTGAGATATTGGCTAAACTCGAAGGCAAAGTCGGCGAAAAAATGAAAAATTCAAATTTAAAATCCACATATCTCGGTGACTATTCAAGATATCTTCAACTTATAAAATGTTTATTGTAGGTCTGGTCTAGGAGTATCCACTAAAACCCGAAACTCCATTCAAAAGTTAGAAGCCGATGAAAATTTTGTAAACGTTGTATATAGGAGGTGGATTCAGCGTTAAGGATCAAATTGACCAGCCGTTTTTTACCATCCGCCTCACCCACCTTGCTGATTCTCATATGGGCCGGCAGACCGGGATTGGAATCTTTTATAATATGCAATATGTTAGCCGAGTTGGAGGGATCTTCTATAACCCAGGTGATGGCTCCAGGGAGATTAGGGATGTTGTTTTTTCGATAACATCCAGATCAGCCTTATACAGGTCTACAAATCTGGCATCACCGAAATATAAGAGCTTTACTCGCCCCTGATGTCATCCTGCATCGTTGCAGATTGGTGGGTTGCCAGGCATTTATCTACGGCTTTGACCAAGACCAACGGACGGACAGTCGGGCGCTTGGGGAACCCCACTCCATCGGAACATGAAGTCATCCCCGTCAATCAAATTATGTATTTTTTGTCTGTATCAGCCCGTAATAGGTACCACGATGTAGGCCTTCCAGCCTTTGACAAGAATTTATTTTTTGCGATTGCGTAATAGGAACTGCGTATTAGGTTTCCACTCAACCGCTCTGTGATAAACACGTCCGTCCGCTACGACTGATTTATGTTAAGATGGCTTCATATTGTCAAGCTGTATTTCGATTACAAGAGATGGTGGACAAAGCTAAATCGACATATAATGAGATTCCCTGAGTTTCTCACTTAGTATGGAATCACTCAAAAGGTAATATCACATCATCGAATGCTTCATACGTACATAGTTAGTTTAGTTGCACTCTCACATATTGCGCTGCTGATGGTACTGTTCCTCTGTGAAGTGGCCAGGAAGTCTGCTCGGACAGATGGTTGCATGGATGATGGGCGAGAAAAGTGCCAACATCTATTTAAGCCAATATGCCATTTTGGCAACAATGTCACACTCTCTCTGGAGCCGTGTTAAATAAATTGCACCAGGTAAATGCAATTGACCCGGGCACTCGTTCGGCTAGAGACATGTCAGACCAGTCGCAGCAACAGCAGTCAGTCATTCAATTCTACGATTGGCCAGTCATTCATTCATACACTTCTCACTTCAGTCATCCGTTAGTTGGAGTAAAGTTCATGCCTTCATTCATTCATTCATTGAGTCAATTGTCATTGCTGTACTCCGGAACACTGAATGCTTAGCATAGCTAATGTTTGCCATAGACCCAATTCACATAAGTGCTCGTTTTTTGCTTGTTTCATTTCGTAACGCTTAATTTTGTTTTTTTCCATTGGCAAAAAATTGTTGATTTTGGTTGGATTGGTGAACAATGACGTGCTTACTTTTTTTGTGAAATTGAAATTTCACCCTGACTTTTTGTTGTTGCTTTTAGATGAAAATTAAAACGTTTTCGTCGACATGGAAACTTTTGCCGCATACGCTGGACGGAAATGAAATGTGGGTTAGTGGGCGAAGAATCGTATTCATTTCATTTCGTTTTTTTCTGCAAATGAAGGTGAATTTCAAAGTTTTTTGTTATAAAAAAAATTGTCATCCCGAAAGAAATTTAGAATTTTTAATTAGAAAATTTAATTGAAATTAAATTTGCAGGAATATTTTCATTTTAAGAATAAAGAATGGAAAAGATGGAAAAGTCCAGTAAAAAAAGAAGAACTCTATTTCACAGTGATTTGCTGCTAAATATAGCTTACCCCGCAATATCTTGGAGTGCATGTCATTACCACTTACATTACCTAGTAATGACTTCTTATTACCCTCTGCATTGAATTCAGTCAGCAAATAATGACATACTTGAATGCGAAATTATTATTAAGTGATCTTCCTATGAATCGCGAGATAGGCCAGTGGTTATAATGCTAAACTAAGAAACGATGAGGTCGCGAGTTCATGCCCACCGTCCAGTTTTGAATTTAGCTTACCCGACAGCTTATTTGGTAATAGGCAAATTTGCGGGGTATATAGCACTGTGATACTATATCGGTTCCCGACGAACGTATATAGGGGATATATCAAATTTTCTTCAAACTTGAATAATAGTTAGTTTCTCTAACTACAACTGGCAAATTTTATAATGATGGGATGTAAAATAAAGCTTCTGTAGTGCATTGATTCCAAATCGGATGAAATCTGAAACGATTTTCATAAATTTGACACCGGTTCGTTCCTGGATGAATAAAATCCTTTGTGACAAATTTCGTTATGTGAAATAAATCCGAAATCAAACATAACCTGAGCGGACATATATTTAGGAGGAATTTTCTTAGTATCTTCCAGTTAGACCTTCTGAGATGAGTAAAATCTGTTCGTATGGCTGACCCGAAATATCGCGATCTTGTATGTACGAAAACTGGTCTTTGACATAGAAAATGTTCCTTCGTTTAGATGTCCTCCCGGCATTCGTCTTTATCCGCTTGTCCTATGCGGTGCAGATAAGCTTGTTAGCTTGAGTGTCGTGTTAGAACACTCATCATTTTGTTTAGTTTCAGTAAACTACTTGCAGAAATTAGCAGAAACATTTGGGTCAAGCCATCTTTTTATTTTCCCACTATTTTGCCGTCCCAATATATTCCTTAGTAGCCGACCAGTTAGCTTATCTATTCCCTAGTACACAAATGTTAAGATATCTACTCCTTAGTAGAGAGCCAGTTGGGTTATCTACTCCTTAATTGGGTTATCTGTTACTTTGTTAATTGTAAGCTGTTTAATCCAGTTGGATTATCTACTTCTTTGTAGAAGTCAAGTTGTGTTATCTACTACTTAAAATATAACCAGTTAGGTTATCTACTCATTAGTTGACAATAAACTGGGAAATTTATTATTTATTAAAAGAAGAGTTGGGTTATCTACTCCTTAGTTGAGGGCCGGTTGGGTTATCTTCTCCTTAGAAGACGACCAATTTGGTTATGTAATGCATAGTAGACGACCAGTTGGGTTATATATACTATAGTAGAGGATCCGTTGGTTTATCTTCCGCTTAATTGACGGCCAATTGGGTTATCTACTCCTTAATATAGGCTCAGTTTGATTACCTACTCCTTTGTAAACTACGAACTGTATAGCCCACTTTTAGTAGAGGTCCAGTTGGGTTATATACTCTTAATAGAAATACAGTTGGGTTATCTACTTTTTAGTAAACGACAAGTTGGGTTGTCTACTTGTTGGGTTATCTACCCCTTAATTCACGACAAATTGGTTTATCTACTCCTCAATAAAATAAGTGTTGGGTTATCTACTCCTTCGTAGATGAACAGTTTGGTTATCTAGTCCTTAATATGTAGTCAGTTTTATTATCTAATCCTTAGTAAACGACCAGTTGGGTTATCTACCACCTAATAGGGGGCCAGTTGGATTATCTGCTCCTTATTAGAGGGTCAGTTGTGTCTACTCTTAGCAGAGGGTCAGTTCCTTAGTTGATGACAAATTGGTTATATATTCATTAGTAAAATACGAATTGGGTTATGTACTCCTTAGTAGAAGACAAGTTGGGTTATCTACTCCATAGTTTGGGCCAGTTGGGTTATCTACTCCTTACTACAGGGTGGCTGATATGTATTGCAACCAACTTCAGGTTGCTATCATTTCTAAACCGCTAGTCTGATAGCTGACAGATTTATTTCAGTGACAGTTCATTTTATAGTTTACAAGCTTACAAAAGCATTTTGATCTATTGCATTCAGAAAAAAAGTTATTCGTGATGGAATTCAAGCGTGATAGTGTGATTGCTTTATTTGGGTGGAAAAACACAAGTGGCTATCGAGAGCCCTCTAGCATTTAAATGTGAATAAATCTTTTGTTTCTCGTAACATTGCTCGTTACCGTGATACTGGCAGTGTTGCATCGCGTCCAAAAAGTGGACGACAAAAAACGGTAACAACACCAGAAATGATCCGAAAAGTGAAGGCCAGATTTGATCGAAATCCACGCCGCAGTGGTAGAAAAATTGCTCGTGAGCTGAACATATCGCTAGAACGGATACAACACATATTAAAAAATGAGCTTGGACTAAAGCCATTGAAGTTCCAAAAAGTGCAAGAGCTCACCGATGCACAAAAAAAAAGTTAGACTGGAAAGAGCCAAGGAGTTGCTTCGCTTGCACGAAAGTGGCCAGTTACCGAATTTGGTTTTCTCCGATGAGAAGCCATTCCAAATTGAGCAGTTTGTGAACAAAAAAATGATCGGGTTTACATGCCAAAGAGGTCAGCTGAAAATTTACACCTTCGATTGGCCACCAGAACTCAAGCGCCGCCGATGGTAATGGTGTGGGCCGCCGTAACGGCCGATGGTCGCTCCCCGCTCGTATTCATCGACCATAGGGTCAAAATAAATGCCGACTATTATCGGGAAAATATCCTAAAGACAGTATTGAAGCCCTGGGCAGACAAACATTTCGGCCGCAGACCATGGACATTCCAACAGGACTCAGCACCATCGCACTCAGCACGCGTCAACCAAGAATGGCTTAAAAAGGAGGTTCCTCGCTTCATTTCTACCGCACAATGGCCACCAAGATCTCCGGATCTCAATCCGTTGGACTTTTGCGCCTTGGGCATTTTAGAGAGTAAGGTTCGCACTAAAAATACCAAAGTATCGATCATCTCAAGACGGCGCTTCGCCGGGAATGGGCCAAAATACCGCAGAGCCACTTTCGTGCAGCGTGTGATGGCTTTGTCGGCCGTTTGAAGGCCATAATTCGTGCCAAAGGTGGCCAATTCGAACAAATCTAAACTGTTTCTAAAATTTTATGTTATTTCCGACATTTTTTGCTTTTGAACAATAAATTTTAAAAAAAAATTAAAAAAAAATATAGCGCTTTACTTTGTTGCATTACATATCAGCCACCCTGTATAGCATCAGTGTGGTTACCTACTCTTTATTAGGTGGCCTGTTGGGTTACCTATTACTTAGTAGACGACCAATTGGATTATCTACTCTATAGTAGACAACAACTTAGGTTATATACTCCTTAGTAGAGGATAGTTTGGGGACTTACCCCTTACTTTACGACATATTGAGTTATATACACTCTAATAGGTGGTCAGTTAAATTATCTATTACTTATTAGAGGATCAGTTAGGTAACCTATTCCTTAGCAGGCGGCAGTTGAGTTTTAAACTACTTAGTAGAAGACTAATTGGATTATCTACTAAATGGGTTATCTACTCCTTACTAGATGGTCAGTTTGGTTATCTACCCATTACATGATGACAAGTTGGTTAATCTATTCCTTAGTAAACGACATTTTGCTTACTAAGGATCTCCTCATTAGAGGGTCAGTTGGGTTAGCTACTCCTTAGTAGAGGGCCAGTTGGGTTATCTACTCCTTAGTATAGGGCTAGTTGGGTTATCTACACCTCAATTAACTACCAGTTCGGTGGTCAACGTTTTAGTAGAAAGCCAGTTGGGTTACCTACTCCCTCGAACTCGACAATAACTGTTTGGTATACATAACGGGTGATCCAAGTAGAGATACTTTTTTCAATAGCCTTTTTTGACAGATCACGTGTGAGTCGTGTCATGCTGTTATGTTATTTTTGTTAAGTATTGTTTGGCATTTCATCATGGAAAGACTTACGCCTGAACAACGTTAACAAGTCGTTCAACTTTATTTCGAATATTCACGTTCTGTGAGGAATGTGTTTCGTGCACTTCGCTCAACTTATGGTCAACATAATCGGCCTACTGAGCGTACTATTCGCAACACCATCACCCCTCTTGAGACCCAGCATTCATTATTGGATAATATTCGACCGAATAGACCACGTCCAGCACGCAGTGAAAAAATGAATGGAGTCGATTCGGCGCCGTTCGCAGCAACTCGAACTGACGTATGGAACGACTTGGCGCATTTTACGTCGGGATCTTAAATTGAAAGCATACAAAATACAGCTTGTGCAAGAACTGAAGCCGCCCGACCTTCCCAAGCGACATCGCTTCGCTCGATGGGCTCTTGAAAAGTTCCAAGAAGATCCGACGTTTTCGAGCCAAATTTTGTTCAGCGATGAGGCCCATTTCTGGCTCAATGGGTATGTAAACAAGCAACATTGCCGCATTTGGGACGAAGAGCAACCTGAAAAGATTCAAGAGCTGCCACTTCATCCTGAAAAAACAACGGTTTGATGTGGTTTGTGGGCCAGTGGAATCATCGGTCCATATTTCTTCAAAAATGATGCCAGTGAGAACGTAACCGTCAATAGCGACCGTTATCGTGCCATGATAACCAACTATTTGATGCCTGAAATTGAAGCTCGTGATCTCGGCGACATTTGGTTTCAACAAGACGGCTCCACTTCCCACACATCGTATCAATCAATGGATTTATTGAGAGAACACTTCCGTGAGCAGATAATTTTACATTTTGGGCCGGTCGATTCGCCACCAAGATCGTGTGATATCACACCGTTAGACTTTTTCCTGTGGGGATATGTAAAGTCTAAAGTTTATGCGGACAAACCCGCTTCGATTCAGGCCTTGGAGAAAACGTGTCATTCACCAGTTACCAGTCAAAATGCTCGAACGAGTCATCGAAAATTGAACTCAACGGATGGACCATCTGAGACGTAACATTTGATAGACATAATCTTCAAAAAATAAATGCCAAAGAATGTTCTTTCAAGTGATAATAAACATTCCCCATACAATTTGAATTTTCTGCGTTTTTTCTTTAAAAAAGTAGGGAACCTCGAAATGGATCACGCTTTATTTAAATAAATTCACTTTCACTTTGCACTCAATTGAAAAACTAGGCCAATTTAATGAGAGAGAGCCGATTTCGGTCACAAAAAACACGAAGCGTTATCTATGGTTTCCTCTGCGTCTATCTGCTGAAATACTCTTACAATAATTCACTTCATTATCTACGTTATCCCATTTTTTTCTTCTCAATAATAATCCTGTCAATATTGTAATATTTCATTACTTAACACAATTCTTCATTCATTCGTTAGTTCGTTTATTCATTTTTTGCTTTGCGCTTTTAATTCCTTTGTGTGCGTTTCAAAATTAGCATGGAATGCAAGATAAAGCTGTAGGTAGAAGAAGGCGTGGAAGGGGGTTAGGGGTAAGGAATACAGGACAAGGACGAAGATGCTGCTGATGATGATGAAAAACTCGAAATTTCTTTGTGGTCTTAATTGTTGCTAAATTGTTGAAGTGGTACTTTAACTGTCATTGGTTGTGCTTCTGGCATTCCAGCCATGATGTGCCACACCACCAGCAGCAGCAGAAGCCAGAGGAAGAGCAGCAAACCAAGTCGAATCGAATCCTATGGCATCGCATCGCATTGAGTGGAGCGGCGGTATGCCAAGCCATGCCGCGCTGCCATCATCCATGGCAATTCCAAAAACTATGTGGCATTGTTGTATGCCTTGGCATGTTACTATGTCAAGTCATGTCTTCCCGCATCCGCCCACCTATCCCCCCCTCCTTCGGCACACACACACAAACACAGAGGATGTACAACTGATTCAAATGATTCTTCTTCCTCAGCTTCGACAACTTAAGCTACTTATATTCAATCTTAAATTCAAACATACAACGATACCGATGCCACCAATGCTGAGGCAGAGTCGCAGATATATGTCTGTATATATTCATGGATACGCGCCGACGGACAAATGAACGTAGGATTGCAGGACGGATGCCGAGTTAAACATACACATTTTCAACTCGTTACCAAAGCTCTTGAGTAAGCCTGGGCTCCGTACCGCCTTCATCACTTCAATTTCGGGGGAAGGGAGGTTGTGGGTAGTTTGAACTGCTGCTGTTTATAATTCTGCTGACGTTAGACAAGAGTCTTTCCTAATGGCACATCCTCACATCCGCACACACACACGCACACTGTTTCAGCTACGATGCCACTGCCATGTCTCAAAGGTGCCATCATCATTTGAGCTTCATTGCATGTGCCAGTCAAACCGCCTGCCTTAGTTTTAGAAACGTTTTTCCGGATTTAAATGCCCTCACCTTTTGCGTCTGTAGTCTCCATCCCTCTCAGGCACAATGTTAGGTCAGCATTCGAAGAGGATTCTACTCACTCAACCCCACTTAAACACCTAAAAATATTCCAACAACCATCCAACATTTCCACGGCCACCCTCTTCCCCCCTTTGAATAATTGCCCACCATATTGCGGGTACAACTGGGGTACACCCACTCACGTACATTCGTCGTAGTCCTTTAAGCCGGGCCAACATCAATATGCTAACACTAACACTTTAAATACACGTTAGCTAAAGCGTTTTGCAGCTATAGGTCTCCCAAGCAAGAGCTCCAATAACTACAGCGACAGCAGTAGCAACAACAATTGGGAAGCGAAACTGAAACCAAAACTAAAGCCTTTCTGGAAAATATTTTTACTTGAACTTAAATTTTAAGCTACTGCTGTTGCTGTGTCTTGCTTGGCCAGCGTGCAGCGGCTGCTGTTTCTGCTTGAAAACCCCAGATCATGCACATACTTACTCACTCAATGCTCAGGCAGCCAGTTTGTCGTCGCACACTGGGAGAAGAAAATGCGGGAACACAATCAAGGAGATTTTCGGCATTCAGAGAACTTAGCAAACCGCTACAGTTAGCAATGGATGGAAGCAAACTTAGAAGTTTCAAAGACCTGTGCGACACTACAGACATTAATCGGCGGGAAGCTGCATAGAGGATTGTAATGAAAAAGTTGAAAGGAAGAACAGCACAAATTACTCGTACTTGGCCAGTCATGTTCAGAAACATCACTGTAGAAGCTCGAAGAAGCATTCTCGGATGCCTCATGGCATGAGCTCGAGATGTATTCCCGGACACCTCGTGGCAGGAGCTCGAGAAGCATTCTCGGACACCTCGTGGCGCGGAAAAAAGACGACAGCATAGTACCGGACCCGGATGGAATCCCGATCGTTGCACTCAAGATGAAAGGAGAACAGCACAAATTACTATGTTCAGAAACATCATTGGAATACTGTTCCCTCAACGACCTCCTTCGTTGTGGATAATGGAATTCCCAGATAATGGAATTCTCGGATA
The DNA here is from genome assembly GCA_963930755.1 of Eudasyphora cyanicolor. Taxonomy (NCBI): domain Eukaryota; kingdom Metazoa; phylum Arthropoda; class Insecta; order Diptera; family Muscidae; genus Eudasyphora; species Eudasyphora cyanicolor. The sequence goes on along the minus strand of OZ005737.1, from coordinate 201,918,825 downwards.
CCTCGCGGCAGAAGCTCGAGAATCATTCCCGGATACCTCGTGGCAGGAGCTCGAAGAAGCATTCCCGTATACCTCGTGGCGCGGAAAAAAGGCGCCACGATCCGGACCCGGATTGAGTCCCGAACGTTGCTCTCATGGCTGCAACCCATAGGAGACACGACATATTGCTGCAAAAATTCTAGAGTTACATTCTAGAACGAGTTATTCCAACCATATGGAAAGTGCTAAAGCTAGTTATACCCACAAACGGAAATAAGCCAACTGGGTAGACGTCGTCGTATCGGCCAAATTGGCTCCTACATACAACGAAAAAAATCTTGGAGAAAATCCTTATCCGTACGACAATTCGGGTTCAGGAAAGTAGAATCTACGATTGACGCTGTGAAGCTAGTGGTTGATACGGCGACCGATGACATCGAAGGTGCGAGATGGAAGATTCGTCCCGCCTAAAAAGTATTGCACAATCGTAACTCTCGATGTGAAGAATACCTAGAATTCAGCTAACTGGGGACATATTAAAGATGTGCTGATCCGAATGGAAGCACCTATATTCCAGATATGCTAAAGATTTATTTAGAGGGCGAGCTGCTATCAGAGTGTTAACGGAGACGAGCAGTATAACATACGAGTACCAGCCGACGTCCCACAAGAATCCTGGTATCGAAATCACTGCTCTGGAACATTATGGACTATGAAATACTTCGAAATCTCAGTCCAAATTTGATAAATATAAAAGGCTTTACGGATGACATATGTAGCTATAATCAAGGTCACAAAGCACATTCAGCAAATTGAACTAGCCACTAATGCAGCTATTAAAGAAGTCCATGCATGACTGGCAAAGCGGTCCCAATTAGAAGCAGAAATAAAACGGAGTACATAATAAAGGTATTCGATCCAACGGCTCACTAAAGAATTTAGACGAATTGGGCTATCTATGTACTCATTAGTAAAGATGCAGTTTGGTTATTTACTTCTTAGCAGACGACGTGTTGGGTTATCTACTCTTCAGTAGAGGATCAGTTGAGTTATCTACCTTTAGTTGACGTCAAATTGGGTTATCTACTCCTTAGTAAAATACGAGATTATCAACTACTTACTAGATAACCAGTTGGATTATCTACTCCTTAGTAGGTGACCAGTTAGATTTTCTACTCCTTTATAATGATGAGACGAAAAATTGGGTTCCTCTAGTCCTTTGTATAAGATAAGTTGAATAATGTAGTAGAGGGACAAATGAGTTAAATACTCCTTAGTATAAGAGACGACCAGTTGGGTTATCTACGCCTTCGTTGATCTGAAAATGGGTTATCTATTTATTAGGTGTCATAACAATAGACAATATCTGAAATTAAAGGATCATATAGGTCTCCCTATCAAGAATGCTACCCAACATTGGAGGCGCTAAACTCGTGAGACGCAAACAACTAGCAGGAGTAGTCAACTCTGTGATTATGCATCTCCCGTAAGGGCGGGTCCAATACAGCTGAAGTGATACAGGAAAAAGGTTGCGTCTGTACACAGATTGAGCTGTCTTTGTACGATTTGCGGGTATAGAACCATATCGGAGCAGCAGGTTGTGATTGCAGGTCTTATAGTACCTATTGACATGCTAGCAGACGATGAAAAGAGGATATGTGACAGAAAACCGGAGGATAAAAGGCAGATATTCGAAGGGTATAGAGTCATACCGCAGAGAGCAGCAGGCGTGATTGCATGGCTTACAGTACCTGTCAACATACTAGCAGCCGATATGAAGAGGAATATGACTGAAAAGTGGAATCAAAAAGTCAGATGCTCGATGTATCCAAGGAAGAGCGATCTGTAACGATCGTCACTTGGCAGGTTCGGCGGGATTGGTCGACTATAAGAAGGAGAACACATGTCTTTATATTTTTAACTTTTTTCTGGTAGGTTTGTTTGTTCCACACTATTAGTATTCAATATCTACAACTTTGCTTCAAACACAACAGAGATATTCCGTACGGTATACCGGGATATAACCGTGTTAAAATATAGAAAATGTGCTAAAAATCCACCTTGAGCAAAAAAAATCGTATGGCCATTAAATTATTAATTGAGCCAACATGACTAAACGAAAGATGCAGAATTTCTTATTTTTTTTAAATTGTGTGAGTTAAAAAAAACACAGCAGACAGCAGAATGAGTAAAATATTTTTAAAAAGTTATTAAAACAAGTAAGAAATTTCAGTCGGATAAACCCTCACTTTGTGAGCAATGTAAATATACACTGGTATATGTACTAATATTTTGAGCTATTTATGTATGGGAGGTACTAAAAAGTGTGTGGTCATAACTCCCAATTTAACAGGACTGTAGGAATTAAAAAAGCCATACACTGTGCAAAAATTTTGAGTAAACATGCGTATTGATATTACGATATAAGCTCTTAACTTTTTGTACAAAATGGTGCGTTTGTGTGGGAGGTACCAAAACGGGCGTGATAACAACGCCCATTTTTCGACAGACTGTAGGTACTATAAAAGCATTACACTGCACAACATTTTAGGTATTTGTAGGCACTAGTATTAAAGTTATAAACTGTAAACTTTTCTTACAAAATGATACCTTAGTGTGGGAGGTATCGTAAGGGGCATGGCTATTACGCCCATTTTTCACTGGATTGTAGGTACTATAAAACCATTACACTGTACAAAATTCAAGTCGTTGTATGCACTGGTATTCAAGTTATAACCTGTTAACTTGTGGTGCAAAATAGTACATTTGTGTGGGAGGTACCATAGGGGGCGTGCCAATTGCGCCCACCATTCACCAGACTCTAGGTACTATAGAGATGATATTTGTATGAAGTGATATTAAAGCTATAATGAGTTAACTTTTGGTGCAAAATGGTCCATTTCTGTGGGAGGTACCAAAAGGGGCGCGGTAACTTCGCCCATTTTTGTCGAAGTGATAGTGACTAATAAAGTAATACTATGTATAGAATTTTAGAGGATTCAAATAATATAGAAGTTATCAAATAATCAATAATTCACTAAATGTTAACCCTTTGTGTGGGAGGTACTAGAAGGAATGGACCAATATGGCCCATTTTCGATCTTAGCCGGAGATAGAAAAAATATTACCACATACAAAATTTGAAGTCAATCGGTTACTCCTTTCGAGAGTTATCGTGCGCACCAGCCAGCAGACAGACAGACGGACGGACATTCGATTTAAAATGACCCAAAACGGATATCCGCCAAATATACTTAGGGTCTGAGGTCACTCCTTCGATGTGTTACACTTTTTTCCGTAGCAAATGATATACATATACCCTCGTCACACTAAAGTGAGGGTATAAAAACAGAAAGGAAAGTTTAAGACTCAGAAAGTGATTCAGAGTCGATTGGTATAATAAAGGCTTTTCCAACCAGAGGTGTTACTTTGGTATTCAAAAAAATGCCATGTTTTTAGATAAATGATCGGATGTTTATTTCATAATACAGAGGAAGGTATGCCGTTAATAATGAAAAACCAGTAAGGAAAGGCAGAAAGTCGGGCGGGGCCGACTATATAATACCCTACACCTCCCTAACAATGTGATAAGGGTTATTGCGATAATAATTTGGAATAATTGGTAAATGGGTAAGAACATATATATGCGGATATATCTAATTCTGAACCGATAATCGCTAAATTAAGCAATATTCGTTCCTAAATTGAGAAACATCTTTCTGGAGAATTTTGTAATGATCAGAAGTAAAGTACAACTTCTATAGCGCTTTGTAACCAAATCAGGAGGAACATACATATGGAGCTTATATATAAATCTGAATCGATTTTCCCTGAATACTCATTCATGTAAAATAGAAACCTCTTTCTGTCGAATTTCGTACTGATCGGATATAAGATACAGTCTCTACAGCGCCTGAATGTCAAATCGGTGCTAACATATATATGGGGGCTATATCTAAATCTGAACCGATTTTCTCCAAATTTGGCAGTATTCCTTCGTGTAATAAGAAACCTCTTTCGGCCGAATTTCGCTGTGATCGGATATAAAATAAAGTTTCTACAGCTATTGAATTTCAAATCGGGGGTAACATATATATGGGGGCTATATCTAAATCTGAACCGATTTTCTCCGAATTTGGCAGTATTCCTTCATGTAATAAGAAACCTCTTTCTGCCGAATTTCGTACTGATTGGATATAAAATACAGTTCCTACAGCGCTTACATGTCAAATCGGGTGCAACATATATATGGGGGCTATATATAAATCTGAACCGATTTCCCCCAAATTTTGTATTGTATCTAAGTGTATTACGAGACTACTCTCTGTCAATTTTTGTACAAATCGGTTACAAAATGTTGCTTATACAGTGCATATATGCCAAATCGGAGGTACATATATATGGGAGCTATATGTAAATCTGAACCGATTTTAACCAAATTCTATAGGGATCGTCCTTGGGCCTAAAGAAAGATATGTGCAAAGTTTCGTTGAGATCGGACCATAATTGCGACCTGTACTTTGATTACAAGAATACGTCTACAGACAGACGGACAGACAGACGGACATAGCTAAATCGACTCAGAAAGTGATTACAAGTCGATCGGTATAATAAACAATGGGTCTATCTCTTCTCCTTTTTGGTGTTACAAACAAATGCACAAAGTCATAATACCCTGTACCACAGTGTGGTGTAGGGTATAACAACATCGGCCGAATGGCCACCACGCTTACAGGACCATATCCTTTTCATGGAATTTTCCATAAGCAAATCGCAAATCGCCCTATGTCCTCGATAGCCTCACGAATTCTATCTTTGAGGTCTCGAATCGACGCTGGGCTGTGGGCGTAGACCTTATCATTCATGTGGCCCCAAAGGAAGAAGTCGCAAGGTGTTAAATCACAAGATCAATTGTGATCACCTCTTCGAGAGATAACACGGTCCGGAAACTCTTCCATTCACCGTAACTGTTCATCCAACCTCATTTTCGAAAAAGTAATGTCCAATGACCCCACCGGACCATAAACCGCACCAAACAGTCACACGTTGAGGATGGAGAGGCTTCTCAACAATAACTCTTGGGTTTTCCGAGCCCCAGATGCGACAATTTTGCTTGTTGACGTAGCCACCGAGGTTCCATGGGCCTCATCAGTCACGATGATTTTTCGATGGAATTCCGGATAATTTTCATGCATCTCAAGGACCCAATCAGCAAAGACACGACGTTGTTGATGATCGGCCGGCTTGAGTTCTTGTGTTAACTGAACTTTATAAGCCTTAAGACCCGAGTCTTTATGCCAGAAACGGTGTAATGACGTTTGTGGAATGCCCAATTCCAAAGAACGACGAGGAATGGACAAACCTGTGTTGCAATATTCTCAGTTGTTCTTGAGAGACGTGCACGGGTTTTATTCTTCGCATCACTAACTGGTCCCAACCGCTCGAATTTTTCCACCAATTTCTGTTTTGCGGTCCGACAAGGAGCTTCACGACGACCCAAAAATGCTTTAGTTTTGCGAACTGTGACTGCAAGATTTTCACCACCTTTGAAAGGTTGGTGTGTCAACGATACAAATCAGGTGTGTACTCTAGGGCGGGTCGATTTAAAAATCGCCCATTGCTCAGTGAAAATCGTATTCTAGGGATCAAAATAAGAAACTTTGCCGAAGGAACCATACCTCTAAATAGAATTCTGATGTCCCGGAAAAAATCGTTTTAGAGGTATGGTTCCTTCGGCAAAGTTTCTTATTTTGATCCCTAGAATACGATTTTCACTGAGCAATGGCGACTTTTTTTGCCTCCCCACAAATCGACCCGGCCTAATGTACTCCTATCTACAGTTGAAATTTTAAAAAAATATATAAAAAAAACCCCGTTTAAATGCAAACGCGGTCAATGAAGAGTTTCGAATCTCTGCCTTACTATACTGCATCCGAGTAATGTAGAATATTTCAGCAATGCTGACTGCAAAACTGCAGTCTTCTTTTTTTGTGCAAAATAATTGATATTTCAGTCACCCGGATATGGTAACCACTGTGCAACGTACTGATACGTACAACATGTTGTGCCCGTATCAAATGTAATGTTGTTGTCACATGTGCATACGAGTATATATTTTTTGTAGCCACGTTATACTATTGGTTTTTTCGCATTTGTCGGTATTTCAGTTAGTTTTTTTTGTTTTGCGATGTGTGTGCTTTTGAAAGCCAGCTATCCAAACTCAATTCCAGCCACCAGGCGATAATGCAACAAACGCCAAATGGCAGCCAGCACAAGAGGCAGCAACAACAGCTGGAGCTGCAAAAGAAGATTTGGGAGTGAAAAAAACCTAAACCATTCACAATTCACGTTCTGCGCCCGAGTGCCAGCGAGTGAGTGAGTGTTTGAGTGCGAGCGCTCTTTAAGATGATACCAGGAAAAAAATATTACATATAACCACTGCCGTCAAGCAAAACAGTTCAACTAACTGAGTTTGTCCGTCAGTTAGTTTTCTCAGTCTGTCAGTCAGTCAGGCAGTCACTCTGTCTGTCTGTTCGTCTGACATTTGGTAGTTCGTTGTTCTCTCAGTCACTCAAACAAGCAGTGGAGTATTTAACTTGAACTATGTACAGATACTGTGGCCTAGGATATATGAGGATTATCTTGAAAGGTTTAGTGAAAATGCTTGAGAAGAATGGGAATTCATTAAAATGAGAAAAACTACACATTTTTATCTACTAAGATGAAATATATTTCTATCAAAATTTCAATAAGAGTGATATGATTTCTTTGAAAAAAACACCCATATTATTAAGGAAATTCAAAAGTTTTTAATGTAAAGTACAATCGATACAATTAAGTTCTAAATAAAACGTCATTCAAATGGCCTCCACGACTTCTTCTGCATGAACGAATTCGATGAACCCAATTTTCGAGCACTTTTTTTACTAAATCAAGTCGTATGTCATGAATGGCACGTTCAATATTTACATGTAAAGCTTGAAGAGAGTCTGGTTTATTTCTCAAGCCCAAATAACCCCACAAGAAATAGTCTAATGGTGTTAAATCACAACTTCTTGGAGGCCATTCAATATCACAATTTCTTGAAATAATCGAATATCCAAACTTTTCTCGCAACAATTCAACTGTTTTATTTGCTGTGTGGCACATAGCCACAATCGGCCAAAGATAGATCTTAACGAGAGCTAAAATATTGCTCATGGGGGTCAAGGTCGTAGGACGACTGGAAAGTGTTTGTTTTATTTAAAAAAATGGACTTAGCATCATTTAAAATGTGAACGGAGAGTTTAGTTATGCTCTAGCTCCTTAACGGTACGTCGGATCGGGAATCGGTCAATGGCAAAAAGATAGCTCTTAACGAGAGCTAAAACATTGCTCATGGGTACCAAGGTCGTTGGATGACTGAAAAGTGTTTTTTTTATTTAAAAAAAATTGAGTTAGCATCATTTTCAAATGTGAACGGAAAGTTTATTTATGCTCTAGCTCCTCCCAAGGTCGTAGGACGACTGAAAAGTGTTTTATTTTTTATTTAAAAAAAACGGACAGCATCATCTTCAAATGTGTACGGAAAGTTTATTTATGCTCTAGCTCCTTAACGGTACGTCGGATCGGAATCTGTCAATGGCTCAAAGTTAGCTCTTAACGAGTGCTACAATATTGCTCTATCAAGGTCGTAGGTCGACTCTAAAGTGTTTTTTGGATTTTTAAAAAATGGACTTAATGCACGATAAGTTGCAATTGGAGAACGATTATTTTGATAATAAATCTGAATAATTTGTAAACGTTGTTCTTGGGTATATCTTCAGTAAACACTACAGAATACAATGAAAAACAAATGACAGATCATGACATATTACAAATGGCCGAAACGTCACTTCAAAACCATATTATCCCTATTGAAAAACCCGTTACTTAGGGTCTTAGGTCACTCCTTCAATGTGTTAAACTTTTGGCTCGTAGCATATAAAATATATCTTTTAAGGTGAGTGGATAATAAAAATGCTGTTATGTAAAAAAGGATTTCCAAACATTTAATACATTTGAAAAATTTAATTTTAAAGAAAAAACGTTGAATACCCGCTGCGGGATTTTAACCCGGACAATCGATTTAATTATACTGAGTTAAAAAGAGTTGCACCCAAGCACTGAATGAGATCCAATTTTGCACAACCTTTCTAAAAATTACTCATACGCTAAAATGTTATTACACAAGTAGCTCAGGACATAGGAGTCGAGGGTTTTAAGTGCGTACCCGCCGCAATGGCCTCACCGCACTGTGCTCTTAATAGAAGGGGAATACAATGCGTCTACCAACGCCTTCACACACAAGTGCATGAGTACCAATTCGACTTCATGTTTTTGACATTTCGTCCCCCTTAGTTAAGGGCGGAGTCTACCAAAAACTCCTTCCATTCTATGTGTCCAAAAACTCCTTCCATTCTATGTGTCCAGGCACCCGGCTGAAATGCAACTCCACATCGAGCTTACGCTCTCCCCGCGATTTGGGTCCAAACTACAGCTCCTGGCTCCCGTGGTACCAGATTATACTCTCCGGTCAGACTTCGCAGCCTATTAAACACAATACGAGCAAAACTTCCATTTCCATTAACGTTCGACCGTCCTCTACAACCCTACTGAAATCCAACACCTCCTGGGAGTGGAAGATTCCCATACTAGCTAAATCCCTAACATCATCGTAGTGCGAGCATTCCGTAAGCACATGCCGCCAGTCTTCAGGTCCCCTCCCATAACCGCAGTCCAGACAATAGGACAGGCCTCTCGCATGGGAAAATGCACTGAGAGAGACATGTCCCGTCAGTAAAAAGCCGAGACTCGCGTCGCGTTATGAATAAAAGTGTACGTCGCCCGCCCCTTATCGCGTTCTGTCCATCTTGTCCGCCACCTAGACACAAGGCACTTATCCAAGAGTTCCTTTTTCCTCCTAACATCCCCTTCTACCAGCTGATCAGCAGAAAACTAATCTAAACTTGGAAGAGGCAGACCCCTCTTCATCCGTAAAGTGATACCGCAACGCATCACCTCCAGATCAAGTGGGGTGCACCCAGTAACACTTGCAACGCGTCTGTAAACACCGTACGACATACAAGTCATACAAGCCAACATCGATACCCTCTGACACGATAAGACCTTGCGAAGGCCATGAGCAGTCAAAACTGTCTCGCACCATACAGATGCACCATATGTTACACATGTAGCAAATAGCCCATGATATATGGTGAAGACAGCACGTCTGCTAAGGCCCCAGTCTCTCCTAAGCATACACTTGACTCTCCCCATAATCTCGGTAAACTTGGATCTAACTCCACTCAACTGAGGAAGGAAGTTCACCTTCTTACCCATGGTAATACCCAGGTATTTCACCTCACTCCTATACCGGATACTGTCCTAGCCAGAACGAATGAGTGGAGGACGCCCCGCAGACAATTTGCCCTTGAGCAACATTGTCGAGGAGTTCTCCACCGACACCTCGACGCCAACACGTGCACTCCACTCAGCGACCGTATGCATGGCCGCCGCACCTTTTTTCTCCAGCTCAGCACGAGACTGGCCTTCGATCAAGATGAGGAGGCCATCAGCATATGCACACAGCTTGTAAGAGGCGGAAAACGACTGTAACAATTGATCCATCATGAGGTTCCACATAAATGGACCACAGATAGAACCCTGGGGACAGCCACGTGTCACATCCTTCCTAACTGTGCCGCTGGCACCCACCGCACAAACTTTCCTATCCTCAAAATAGCTTCGCCAAAGCCTAAGTTCACAATCTGGACTAACCTCTGGAGCACGTTGTCCCAAAGGAGATTGTCAAATGCACCTCGGAAATCAACAAATATACCAAGTACGTACTTGGCTGTCGACTTGCTAACGCTACGAATTACATGCACCAAAGCATCCTCGATAGACCGGCCAGACTTAAATCTAAACTGCAGTCGCTCAGAGAGAGTGCTCTCATCAATGCGCTGCTTCAGCCGTGACACCATTATTCTATCGAGAACTTTTCCAAGATCCGAGAGAAGACTGATTCCCCGATAAGAGCGAGGATCACTCCTCACCTTATCAGGATACTTAAGCAGCACAACATCTCGGGCAATCGTCCAAGCACCTTGGAATAAGCCATTAAACTAAGCACTTCTGATATATACTATCCCTGTACTCTGATATTGCCTTCCAGATGGCTTTCACCATCTCTCCAGTAATACCGTCTGCACCTGGAGACTTTCTACTCTTCACCCGATAGACACTGTCCGAAATCTCATGTGTTTCCCGGATTGGAGGGTCAGTTATAGCCTCACGAGGAGGAGAGTGGTTCCGCACCAGGAAAGAGAACTCCCAACAGTTCATCCACGCTTTCCCCCCAAGAACGTAACGTCCCCTCAGCCCGACTAAAACACGCGATGTCGCCCTGCTTGTCACGTCCTCGACATATCTTGTAAGCCAACCCCCATGGGTCATCCCTATTGTCCTAATATGTCCCTCCTCACTCCTAATCAACATGTCCTTGTACGTCCGAAGGCCAGCACGATAATCAGCTTTTCGCGTAGCCATCAACTCAACATTGGAATGCCTGACCCTCTGGAATCTCTTCCGAAGGCGTCGGACATTCCGCCGCATCATCTCAAGCTCCCGGGTCCACCACTTGATTCTGCTCGGTCGAGTCTCGCGACGTCGACCAAGTTGCACATCAATCACCGCGCACAGACATCCATCAAACCGACTGACCTGGTCATCTACCGCCAGTGACCTAAACTCAGCTATTGGCGTCCCAAAGACCGCCTCCCTAACACAATCCGAATAGTGTCGCCAGTCCACGTCCCGATCCCGCCACCCTTGTTCGTCCCCTGTGAGAGAACACAATTTCGATGGGTCGGTGATCACTCACGCCCTATCTGTCACACACCCTCGGCCTAAAACCGTACACTGTCATCGCCGCCCCATTCGCAGCCGTCACGTCAATGTCACTCCTCCCATTGGGCTCATCGAAGGTATAAGCTCATTCAGCACCCCTACTCCATGTGTCACCATCCACTAGGTTAGCATCTCTCCTCGTATGTGATTCTGATGAACCACATAGAAGAGGACGCTTTACAAACCGAGGCTAACCGGAATGCTACTCGCTAGTAGTAGCACGGTATCCATATACCCTAGATACCGCGCCAATGGAGCTCCAAAGCTACAATAGATGCTAGCCAAACACAAACCCCGTATTGGATACCCGCCACTACCGTACAGTCCATGTCCATACTGTCCACCACTATCGCCGAGCGTGCACCCTCGTCCGTAAACACTCGCATACCCCCCGGCAAACCAACTACACTACCATCTACAGCATAAGGCTCTTGTAGAAGAGCCATGGGCATACGGCTCTTGTAGAAGAGCTACCCTCCTCATCTCCTGCCCGAGCTCGGCCATCACCGCCTGCGACCGATGGCAGTTGTACTGCACAATTCGGATGTCCTCCATCTTAATGACTCGCCCTCGCAATCAGCCCTGCGTATACCGAACACATTAGCGACACCATACTGTTGTCGGACGCATATCCGCGGAGCTCACTATTTCTGCATATCGCCTCATTGGGACACTGATAGACAGTGTGTCCCACCGATCCGCACCTCCTGCATACATTTTGCGTATGCCTTCAGTCACGGACCATATGGTCAAAGTCATAACACCGGTGACACGCTGTCACCTCCTCTTGAAGCCGGACACCAAATCTATGCCACAAAATGTAGGTACCCCCAGACTCCATAACTTGGTGTGCACTCCAGCGTCACATAAACGTTACCCGGTCGGACTTACCTGCCACGGGCGAGGCGGACGCTCTTCTCGAACGCGGCAAACTACATGTCAGGACCGAAAGCTGACATTAATCCGGGCTGATTGCCTTGCTGACATCCTTCACCACCAACATCGACACCGCCATACCTGCCTCCGCGAACTTGACATTCTCAACAATCCTCTGGCGTCCTGCAACCGACGGTGTGTATCGCACCACCGTTCATCGGGCGGAAGGTGTGAATGCGTACGTCCATCGTCGGCGCCACCTTCTCCACCACCTCCTTGACTACCTCCGCACCAGTCGCACCATCCTTCCTAATTACAGCCGACCAGGTATCAACCGGTTTCGGCACAATCGCCGGTCGAGCCGCAAAACACCAACAGCAGCACCAAATATCGGGACAGCAGCACCCCTGGCAGCCACAGGCCGTCAATGGTCAGCTCCAGCACCACCACCTACAGCCCTTCAGTGCTCCACCTCCAGCCACAAATCCAGCACCATCACCTCGTACTTGGAGTTGTACTCCAACATCTGACGAACCCCGACACGTTCTCAGAGAACGCCACTTCCATCAGGGACTGCGTCAGATTTTTCAGTCTCCTCACGAAATCACAATTCGGCACAGCATCACAACGAAACCGTGGGCGGCTCGCACGCACCGTCTTCCTTGCCTCCTCAGCATCACTACCAACAGCACCAGCAGCAATAACGCTATCAGCACCACCGCTAACAGCACCCGCACCAGCGATACCTAGTACCAGCAGCAGCAACTCCAGCTCTACCCTTCTTCACTGCATCACCTGCCGCTCCAACATCCGCACCAGCACTCCCAGCAGCAGCCAACGCAGCAGCAGACATAGACGACAGCTCACTGCTCATCCTTGTCTTCTTCCTCTCAGCAGCCCCATCCGACTCCTCACTCTCGGTGTGACGCACCCGTCCTCCGCCAGTCACCGACATCCTAGTTCCCTCACTGTCTGTCGTCGCCGTCTCATCCACGCTCATTACATCATCCTCCTCCTCAGATGCTGCCTGAGCACGCCCCTTCTTCAGCGACAGCTTCTTCATCCGCTTCTTCGCTGCCTTACTCACCACTTCGGTGCCTGCATCTCCACCGGCATTCCCGAGCGCCACCTACACTACTATTCCTTAAATTCCCAGCCAAGTTAACTTGTTAAATCACAAGACTCGGTTAAATTCCCAGCCAAGTTAACTTGTTAAATCACAAGATCTCGGTGGCCAATTGTGATCACCTCTTCGAGAGATAACACGGTCCGGAAACTTTTCCCGTAACAGAGCAATGGTTTCGTTGCTTGTGTGGCACGTATCGCCGTCTTGTTGAAAGTAAACGATGTCCAGATCACTACCATCCAACTCCGATCATTAATAATCTCTCGCACAACAATCTTTGCACAACATATTCTGTATTCGACACATTATTATCCACACGAGATTATTTTTGACCGCATATACCGTTCTTGAACAAAATATTGAAGATTTATTTATGTCGAGTAATTTTATTTTTTGTTTGTCATGTATCAGCAAAAGAACTGCAACCAATCTTTCGGTTGTATTTCCCAAAATACATTTCTTTATTCTAAATTTGGGAAATTATTGGGATAACCAAAAAACGATTATTTATTAATATATTTTCTGTTGTAGTAACCAATTATTCGTTGCAATAATAATCTTTGGTTTCTGTTGTTAAGAATAAAACATTGGTTGTCCCAACCAAAAATCGATCATATGGTACTATAATGAAAGTTTAAATTGGTTACCACAACTAACCGAGTGTCAATGAAAAAAAATCTTAATTCGATTGATACAACCATCGATTTAGTTGCAAGTATTTTTATTTGATCGTATCCATGTTATAATTGTTGTTTCAACTATTTTTATATAAATACAACCGACACACGGTGTAGGCAACATACTTTTGTTGCTGGTAGTATTTTTTTATTGTTACAATCGAATTCCAACCAATTATTTTCCTGGGTGTATAAATGGGCACATTTGACTGACATTTTTTATTTTGTTGCCAATCTAGACGTTTTTAAGCAGATAAAACTAGTGCATATTCTGCTTCGATATCTACAAAATACTAGCACAGGGTCGGGGAAAAAAATAAAAATGCAATTTTCAAATGATTCAAATAATGAATGAGATTTTATGAATCGGACGAAAAAGACGAAGGTTATACGCCCTTAAACATTTTGTTTGTCCGAGGTTGCCTACTTTGAGACCCTGCAGATCCGCCCCTGCATACCACAGGGGGCCTAAACTCGAAACATAACTTCTCTAATTCCTTTTCTATAAACATGCCAAGTTTGGACGCAATCGGTTGTCTGGTTAAGAAACGGCAGAATTATTTCTCTTATTTTTAGAATTCCTCCCACTGTGCGGTGTCGACTATATGATACCCTACATCAATCTAGTAAGATTAGATTGGAACAATCAATATCCAGTGAGGGTATACCTTAGTCAGTTTACCCGGCTGAAATTTTCTTACATATTAGTTACTTGATTTTTATCCTGACTATTTGCCAGATTTTTTGGCCATTGACCAGCTTTTGTAAACGGTAGAACTCGCTGTCCCTGTTTCACCCAACTGCTCATATCACCCTCGTTCGGCTACATGATTGTTTTCATACACTTCCGACTGCCAAACTGCCATGAAGCTTTGGTGCTTCATTTGCAGTCCTCCTGGCCCCACTGCTTGCCTTATTCGTCGGCTGGCTGGCTGGTTAGTTAGTTGGTGGTGCCTTCTTGCCATGCTTGATTTTGGGTTGCCTCTGATGTGATTCTCCTCTTGATCTTTGACCTAATTTTTATTGCATTGTTTGAGGGTATATTTGTAAAGCACATACGGATGTACTCGCTACTACTACAGTCTATGTGAGCATGTCTGTATGGGTTGGTTCGAAACGTACGATGTACTGGGGAACAGTAAGAGTGAAGCAACAATAACAAAAAATTCAGGGAAAAATCTCTTCAGAGCAAGCTTTTCAGCTTAATTTTCTGCTCGACTCAATCCACTTTAATTCTTTATTTTATTTTCATCTTCATTTATAGTCATTGACTATGCCCGACTATATGTCTATGTATGGATGCATGTATTTATGCACATGCAAGTGTGTGTGACATACACATACAACTAGGTACACCAAGCTGGTTTTTTGTGTGTGAGACTTTAAACCGCCGTCAGTCAGTCATAGTCCATAAACCGTGCTAACTACTCGCACCATTCTTGCCGCCCGACACGCTGCGCATTCTTTCTGCGCTACTCACATTTGGTTGAGGAATGCTATGCAACATATGGATGAAGGAAGCCAACAGTACCATGGCCACATTACACCATTTCGATATGCATCCTTAAGAGCATAAAACCCATGGAGCTTGTGAAATCATTTTTGAGACATGTGTTTCTAATTTAAAATTCCAAAGATTTCACATAAGGACATATCTCGCCCCAAAAATGCATCATAACAAGTAAGAAAATATCAGACGCGTAAACTGACTAAGGTATGTATACCCTCACTTTGTGAGTAATAGATGGGAGATGCAAGAACGTTGAAACAAAATAGTTAATCTTAGAATATGAAAACATTCAGATAATTCCTGCAGATGTTATGAGCATGTTGTGTTCGGTGAATCTACAAATGTGTGTCGTGTGTATCAGAAGTGACTTGACGAATACACCTATTCTGCGCTTAACTGTAGATACTTCAAAGACATTGCACTGTTCCGAAATGTAGTAAGTGTAAGGGGGGCCACTTCGCTCATTTTTCTATTACTATGCGTTGAATTTCAGGGGATTCGTATATGTACATAGTATATCTATATATATAACCAGTAAGGAAAGGCAGAAAGTCGGGCGGGGCCGACTATATAATACCCTACACCTCCCTAACAATGCGATAAGGGTCATTGCCATAATAATTTGGAATAATTGGTAAATGTGTAGAAACATATTATCTAATTCTGAAACGATAATCGCTAAATTAAGCAATATTCGTTCCTAAATTGAGAAACATCTTTCTGGAAAATTTTAATGATCGGAAGTAAAATACAACTTCTATAGCGGTTTGATACCAAATCAGGAGGAACATATATATGGAGCTTTAATATAAATCTGAACCGATCTTCCCTGAATACTAATTCATGTAAAAAGACCTCATTCTGTCGAATGTCGTACTGATCGGATATAAAATACAGTCTCTACAGCGCTTACATGTCAAATCGGGAGTAACATATATATGGGAGCTATATCTGAATCTGAACCGATTTTCTCTGAATTTGGCAGTATTCCTTCATGTAATAAGAGACCTCTTTCTGCCGAATTTCGCACTGATCGGATATAAAATACAGTTTTAACAACGCTTACATGTCAAATCGGGGGTAACATATATATGGGAGATATATCAAAATCTGAACCGATTTTCTCCGAATTTGGCAGTATTCTTTCGAGTAATAAGAAACCTCTTTCTGCCGAATTTCGCACTGATCGGATATAAAATACAGTTTTTCAGCGCTTATATGTCAAATCGGGGGTAACATATATATGGGGGCTATATCTAAATCTGAACCGATTTTCTCCGAATTTAGCAGTATTCCTTCATGTAATAAGAAACCTCTCTTTGCCGAATTTCGCACTGATCGGATATAAAATAACATTTTTACAGCGCTTACATGTCAAATCGGGGGTAACGTATATATGGGGGCTATATCTAAATCTGAACCGATTTCTTCCAAATTTAACAGTATTCATTCATATAATAAGAAACCTCTTTCTGCCGAATTTCATACTGATCGGATATAAAATAAAGTTTTTACTGCGCTTACATGTCAAATCGGGGGTAACATATATATGGGGGCTATATCTAAATCCGAACCGATTTTACCCAAATGGGGATCGTCCTTGGGCCAAAAAAGAGCACTGTGCTAAATTTCATCACAATCGGACCATAAATACGACCTGCACTTTGATTACAAGAATACATGGACAGACAGACATTATATAGTCGGCCCCGCCCGACTTTCTGCCTTTCCTTACTGTTTTGTACACAATGTTCCATTTATGTGCGAGGTACCAAAAGGGGCGTCCCAATAACGGTCAATTTTCTCTGGACTCTAGGTACTATAAAAAAGCACTAGACTGTACACAATTTTAAGTATTTGTATGCACTGGTATTAAAGTTATAAGCTGGTAACTTTTGGTGTAAAATGGTACATTTGTGTGGGAGGTACTTAAAGGGGCGGGCCTATAACGCCCATTTTTCTCTTGACTCTAGGTTCTATAAAAGCATTACACTGTACAAAATTTCAAGCTGGGAACTTTTGGTTAAAAATGTTCCATTTGTGTGGTACTAAAAGCAACTAAAAGGTGCGCGCAATAATATCCAGTTTTCACTGTATAGTAGGTACGATTAAAGCATTATACTGTACAAAATTTCAAGTCTCTGTATGCACTAATAATAAAGTTATAAGCTATTAACATTTGGTTCAAAATTGTCAATTTGTGTGGGAGGTGCCAAAATGAGCGTGACAACTTCGCCCATTTTTCTCGAGGTAATAGTGACTAATAAACTAATACTATGTGTAGAATTTCAGAGGATTCAAATAAGTAGTATAGAAGTTATTAAATAATCAATATGTTGAGTGCGGGGTAACGAGCCATCGTCCCAGGGCACCGGCACGATCGGCGGAATTGGAATGTCGCCGTCTACTCCTTATAGCACCTTCCCCATAAATGCTCGCAGTGTAATGATATCCCAAATCGAATAACGTATAACTTTAATCTTAGTGCCGTAAGAGCACTGACAATTTTATGCAGGCCGCGGGGCAATGCCTTTGATGCAGCTACTTCTAAAACCCTCTACACAAATTGACACGGCCTTACATTGCTTCCAAAGCCACCGAATAAATGCTTCCATATTCTGTACTTTGGCCGTTTTTGTAGTACATATGGGCTAGGCAAAATGTTTCCACAATTCTGGTTCACACACCGTCCTATATTCTATATTACATTGCTCACGGACTGTGAGTGGGCTTTAGTCAGTTTGCCCGACTGAAATTCTCATATTTTATGTCTGTTTTCCTATATTTAGTGAAAAATTTACCAGCCACGACCAAGAAGAGGAAAGGAAATGCAACGTGGTCGCAACAAACCCAGGCCACATCAATGTCTGAACGTCGTGACGCCTGATTGATTGTCCCTACAATCTTCGGCGTTGGGCGACTTGAATTTGATAGACATGTACGATTCGTTGTACAACCGCTTCAATTTAGTGCAAATGTGCAACGACGTATTATTTAGCCAAAATCTGTGCGTGAGGCTCTGTACTATGTGAACATATGGTAAAAGGTGGTGCCCAGCGAATGGGGTTGCCACCGAATACCACACTGAACGAAAAGGCCATACAAATTGTTGTTATAATTTAAAATACATAGGGGAACATGTAATAACAATATTTTTAGAGGGAAAGCTAGGAAAATTGTGGGAAATTCGCGAGTGGGTTGACAGGCAGGATATAAAAGACAGCTCTGCACAAAGGCGGCTTATTGTCATTAGTATCTCATTACCTTCAAGTCACAGTGTTCCGGGTCATATTGTTACCATCGTCCAATTTGATTTAAAAGAAACACAATATTGTGTGGCGAAAATAAAATAAATTTAAAAGTAGTGTGGCGAAAAATAAAAGAAATTTAAAAGTTTTACTGCTCAAAGATTTTAAGTTTCTGGCGTTTATTGAAGCTGTGAGTGTCCTTGTCCATAGGGGATGTGTTAGTAGTATATTCATACTAATGGTTGTGATGTGTGTGTTCCCTTTTTATTTTCTCTCTGAAGCTAACATCGAAGTTTTTTGTAAGAGTTTAATTCAGCTACTGGCCTCGGGAATTTCCACGGACAAGAGGAGGCCAGCGACTTTCCTTTCTTTGTGGAACAAGATTTGAGACTTCTGTGGCGCATCTCAGGTACTCCCTGGGGGTTGATATTCGTCGTGGACGGTATTTATATCGAAAATCTCCAACCATAGCCCACGTCACTGGCATAGATGAATTGGAATAGGAGAAGTAAAATTTTAATCTCGGAATAAAAGGTAACAAAAAGCAAAATTTTTTTACATATCGGAAAGCATAATGAACCAGCCTACGTTAAATTGTGATACTTCAGGCACCAGAAGATTTCCTTCATCCACATCAGCTGTAAAGAAAAATCTAAAGAAAGGAAATAAGTTATAAATCAAAGAGAGAAAAAAAACCAGTAAGGAAAGGCTAAAGTCGGTCGGGGCCGACTATATAATATCCTACACCACTTTCGTAATGTTGAATAACTCTGATATATAAATTTTGTAATTTATGTATAAATTGTTTACATAAATTTACTTTTGGGACATTTTATACTTAAATAATACCCTGTACCACAGTGTGGTGTAGGGTATAACAATGATTGGATCTAAAGAGCCAAATCGGATGAAACCTATATATGGGAGCTATAGCTAAATCTTAAACGATTTTCTTCAAATTCGGCAATGTTGGTTCATGGATCAAGAAACTCTACCATTCTAAATTTCAAAACGATTGGATGTAAAATATAGCTTCTATAGAACTAAAGGGCCAAATCGGACGAAACATATATATGGGAGCTATAGCTAAATCTTAACCGATTTTCTTCAAATTCGGCAATATTGGTTCATGGATCAAGAAACTCACCATTCTAAATTTCAAAACGATTGGATGTTAAATACAGCTTCTATAGGACTAAAGGGCCAAATCGGACGAAAGATATATATGGGAGCTATATCTAAATCTGAACCGATTTCAACCACATTCAATAGCGATCTTAACAGCTGCGAAATACTCTAAACAGCAAAATTTCAGAACGATCGGAGTGAAATTGCGACCTGTAGTCGACGAACAACTTTACATGGACAGACGGACGGACGGACAGGCATGCTTAAATCGACTCAGCTAGTGATTCTGAGTCGATCGGTATACTTTAAGGTGGGTCTAGCTGTGTTATTTTCAGGTGTTACAAACATCTGCCGGGAAACAAACTTATAATACCCTGTATCACAGGGTGGTGTAGGGTATAAATATTAGCAAATTAGGATAATTTTGTGTTGTTTAGTATTCGTTTTGTGTTAAGTGTAAAGGAATCCAACTCTTATGTTTGTAAAAGTCATTAACACCAGTGCAGGGCATTTTCAATCATGAGTGTAGGATTTGCTATAGAAATCTGTAGACTGTGTCGTTAGATTTGAGTCTTTTCTGTTGGGTCTGTTATTGGTGAGGTCCCTGGCCAAATTAAGAGAGCTCTTTTAGTTTAGGTAGTAAATATAGTTTTTTTTGTCTTTGTGCTAGCCAAAACTGGCTGAAAATTAGCGTCTAGATTTCTCTATTGACCGAATTCGAGCTAATGGCTCACAATTTGATATTTTAAAATTTGAGGTTTGTGATTGTGAAACGATTAAGTGTTAATTGTTTAGGTTTTTAAGTATAAGATTAAGAACTTTTATGTTAATAAATGTGATATTTGTAAGTTTCTCAACGAAATTATGATGTGTTAGGTTTCATAAAAGGAGGGTTATGATGAAGGCATGAGTTTTGTGTGGTAAGTGTGTGGGAATTGGGGTCCTTACAGATGTCAAATGGATCATGGTTGGGGGGGCAAAGCGCGGGAGCATAGACCAAGGTCAGAAACGGTGTATCCAGTGTTTGTATTGTTTTTTTTGTGATACGTGAAATAGTGATCTCATTAATTGTTCGTCCCTCTGGGCTGGAGTGGAGGGTTGGAACCGGCTGAGAAATCTGACCGCTGAGCTGCCGGAGGCCACTTTAGCGCCACCAATAGGGGGCACGCAACAAATATTTCACTAAATTGTAACCCCTTGTGGGGGAGGTACCAGAAGGAATGGACCATCTTCGAACTTAGCCGGTGATAGAAAAAAATATTACCTCATACCAAATTTGAAGTCAAAGGTTACTCCTTTCAAGAGTTATCGTGCGCACCAGCCAGCAGACAGACAGACGGACGGACGGACATTGTTCATTCGACTTAAAATGACCCAAAACGGATTTCCGCCGAACGTACTTGGGGTCTTAGGTCACTCCTTCGATGTGTTACACTTTTTTCCGTAGCAAAAATATACCCTCGTCGCACTAAAGTGCGGGTATAGAAAAATCTTATATTTGTAAAGTAAAATCCCACAATTCCCAAAATAAATTCGAAAGTTCCCAAAATCTATTATACTAAAAGCCGGGCTGAAAATTCCATTTGCAGTTTGCCGTGTAACACATTGTCGAAAATGTGTAGGACTGTGGGATTGTCAAAAATGTGGCCAAGATTTTAAATTTTCGTAAAAACTTGTATAATTTGGTGAAGCTTGGCAACACTATTAATATTTGTATTTTGCTAATTATTTTCTCGAAAACAGTCTCCAGGAAGTTTTCTTTAAGACAAATATAAATATGTTAAATTTCCTTTTTATACCCCCTCACCTTACAGGGAGTAGGGTATATAACATTTGTCCGCTTTAGGACATTTTAAGTCATTTGAGCAAGTCTGTCCATCTGTCTGTCGGTCTGTATGTCTGACTGAAGCGCACAATAACTCTCGAAAGGAGTAACGGATTGACTACAAATTTGGTACGTGATAATATTTTTGCTATCTCAGGCTAAGTTCGAAGATGGGCCATATTAAGGTAAGTACACACGATTTGCAGATCGGACAACGTTGCCAGAAAAATGGCGGAAAACTGCAACCCTGTGAATTTACAACCGTATGAACACACAATTTTTGTTTTGCAACGTTAGCAGAAAAGTCATTGCGAGACAATTTGCAGATTGTTATATGTGCGAAGTTTTTGCATGTGACAACGGCGCCATTGCCAGAAAAACATTTTATTTGCAACACTGTCTATAATGTATTTTTATTGGCAATCCTGCATATAAATATTTACAACATATATTGTAAATATATAAAATTGTAATGTTTTCTTGCAATCGTCTGAACTGTCAATTCACCTTTGCCTAACAGTCTGTCATTGTCCGTATATTTGCAGCACTTTAGCAGGGTTGATAACGTTTGCCGATCTGGCAATCGCCTATACTCAGCTTTAGTCCACCACTTCCTCCCTCACAAACGGTTAAGATTTAGTTAAATATGGCTTCTCTAACAACTTCTATACTACTTATCCGAATCATCTGTAATTCCTCACATAGTAATAGTTTATCCGTCGCTATCACCTTGAGAAAAATGGGCGAAGCGTCGCCACCCTTTTAAGTACCTCCCACACAAAGGGATCATTTTTGTATAAAAATGTAACGGCTTATACATAAATACTTGAAATTGAAATTTGGTGCAGTATAATGCTTTTATAGTACATAGAGTCCAGCGAAAAATGGGTGTTATTTGCACGCTCCTTTTGGTACCTCCCACACAAACGGACCATTTTGCCCCAAAAATGTATCTGCTTTTAAATTTAATGCCAGTGCACATAAATATTTGAAATTTAATGCAGAGTAATCCTTTTATAGTACCTAGAGTCCAGCGAAAAGTGGGCGTTATTTGTACGCCCTTTTTGGTACCTCCCACACAAATGAACTGTTTATAACTTTAATACCAGTGCATACAAATACTTGAAATTTTGTTCAGTGTAATGCTTTTATAGCAACGGGGCTTCCAATAGGGATGATTTGATTTTGAAGTGACGTTTCGGTCATTTGTAATATGCCATGATCTGGCATTTGTTTTTCATTGTATTCAGTAATGTTTACAATTTCATCATGGACAGATATACGCAAGAACAACGTTTACAAATTATTCAGTTTTATTATCAAAATAATCGTTCTGCAATTGCAACTTTTCGTGCGCTAAGTCCATTTTTTTAAATCCAAAAAAACACTATCTCTTTTCCATTGATCGATTCCCGATCCGACGTAACGTTAAGGAGCTAGAGCAAAAATAAACTTTCCGTTCACATTTGAAAATTATGCTAAGTCCATTTTTTTTAAATAAAAAAACTTTCCACTTTCTACGACCTTGACACCCATGAGCAATATTTTAGCTCTCGTTAAGAGCTATCTTTTTGCCATTGACCGATTGTGGCTACGTGCCACACAGCAAATGCAACAAGTAAATTGTTGCGAGAGAAGTTTGGAGATTCGATTATTTCAAGAAATTGTGATATTGAATGGCCTCCATGTAGTTGTGATTTAACACCATTAGACTATTTCTTGTGGGGTTATTTGAAGTCATGGAGGCCATTTGAATGACGTTTTATTTAGATTTTAATTCTATCGATTGTACTTCAGATTAAATAAAAAACTTTGGAATTTCCTTAAAAATAAGTGTGTTTTTTTTTCAAAGAAATCATATCACTCTTATTGGAAAATCCTGTATAAGTAGGCGTACAACTTCTATTACTAGGTGTACTCGGGTCGTATGAGGAATATTGATACAACCACAACGTATACGCCAAAATAATTAATATTACTCATACTTCATGCTTAGATAAAACAGTACAGCGTATGATTTTGGAACTCAATTCTGAGAATTTGACGTGTATACCGAGAAAAAATATAGAAAAACTTCTATAAATCCACCTTAAGCAAAAACCAGTAAGAAAATGCTAAAGTTGGGCGGGGCCGACTATATAATACCCTACACCACTCTCGAAATATTGAATAACTCTGATATATAAATTTTGTAATTCATGCATAAATTGTTTACATAAATTTACTTTTGGGACATTTTATACTTAAATAATACCCTGTACCACAGTGTGGTGTAGGGTATAAAAACGATTGGATCTAAAGAGCCAAATCGGATGAAATTATATATGGGAGCTATAGCTAAATCTTTACCGATTTTCTTCAAATTCGGCAATGTTGGTTCATGGATCAAGCAACTCTACCATTCTCAATTTCAAAACGATTGGATGTAAAATATAGCTTCTATAGAACTAAAGGGCCAAATCGGACGAAACAAATATATGGGAGCTATAGCTAAATCTTAACCGATTTTCTTCAAATTCGGCAATGTTGGTTCATGGATCAAGCAACTCTACCATTCTAAATTTCAAAACGATTGGATGTAAAATACAGCTTTTATAGGACTAAAGGGCCAAATCGGACGAAACATATATATGGGAGCTATAGCTAAATCTTAACCGATTTTCTTCAAAATGGTTCATGGGCAATGTTGGTTCATGGATCAAGAAACTCTACCATTCTAAATTTCAAAACGATTGGATGTAAAATATAGCTTCTATAGAACTAAAGGGCCAAATCGGACGAAACATATATATGGGAGCTATAGCTAAATCTTAACCGATGTTCTTCAAATTCGGTAGTGTTGGTTCATGGATCAATAAAAATAGCTAAATCTTAACCGATTTTCTTCAAATTCGGCAATGTTGGTTCATGGATCAAGAATCTCTACCATTCTAAATTTCAAAAGGATTGGATGTAAAATACAGCTTCTACAGGACTAAAGAGCAAAATCGGACGAAACATATATATGGGAGCTATTGCTAAATCTTAACCGATTTTATTCAAATTCGGCAATGTTGGTTCATGGATCAAGAAACTCTACCATTCTAAATTTCAAAACGATTGGATGTAAAATACAGCTTCTATAGGACTAAAGGTCCAAATCGGACGAAAGATATATATGGGAGCTATATCTAAATCTGAACCGATTTCAACCAAATTCAATAGCGATCTTAACTGCCACGAAATACTCTAAACTGCAAAATTTCAGAACGATCGGAGTGAAATTGCGACCTGTAGTCGACGAACAACTTTACATGGACAGACGGACGGACAGACATCGTTAAATCGACTCAGCTAGTGATTCTGAGTCGATCGGTATACTTTAAGGTGGGTCTAGCTGTGTTATTTTCAGGTATTACAAACATCTGCCGTGAAACAAACTTATAATACCCTGTACCACAGTGTGGTGTAGGGTATACAAATTGGTATGGCCATTTAATTACTAATTGAGCCAACTTGACTAAACGAATGATGCAGAATTTCTTATTTTTGGAGCTACTTTCAATGTGCTGAAAAATGTTGTACTGTGCAAATTAATGTAACAAAAATTAACAAAAGTGCTCCTATATTCGAGAAGTTATACACAAATGCTTTGTGGTGTAATTTTTCCCAAAGTTTCGCAAATGCTTTATGCCACAGTAGCTATCAATGATAATGATAATGTTTGTAAATTTCAAACGTCTCGAATTTCGAACTGAAGACCCATTCAAAGATTTTCTCATTGAAACAGTGTAAAGTGTCAGTCACAGAATGTGACGATGATAAGATGCGTTTTTATTTGCCAAGTGAAAAATATTTTTGTGCATATGCGACGAGTGCTTTCGCAGGCGTTTTTTTGTCGTTTTCATTCCTTCTTGGCGAATTGAGCTGCCGCTACTACTGCTGGGAAGGAATGGAACGCATAGCGTGGCATGAAAACAAAATAAATCTGTGAGATTTCTTTTGAGAGATTTTCCACCAGAGTAAAAGACAAAGATTGACACATATTCCGAAATCCTTTGCAACAGCAGAAATTATAGACATTTTAAAACGTTTGTCGCAATAAAATGCACTGACTTTGCAGTGATATGAGTGACGGAATGAATTTGAAAAAAAAATCCTTTATTGGAGATCGACTAAATTATAAACCCATTTGCTTTAGTGAAAATGTCGATAAATTCTTACCAATCGATGGTAAGAATTTATCGAAATTTCTTTTCTTTCTTTTAAAGACAATTTCTTTCTTAAAGGTAATTTCTATAAATTAAAGACAACAACAGTAAATACAATATAAACTTATAAACATTTTTAAAATAGGTTTTATTTAAAAGATGGCCCAAAACGGATTTTAGCCAAATACACTTGAGGTCTTTTATTTTTGATAACTTTTTTTCCGTTTATTATGTTATGCATAGCCCTTGGGCAAAAGTTGAATAAACTAGTGTTATTCATATTAGTTTAATTATACCCTACACCACACTGTGGTACAGGGTATTATAAGTTTGTTTCACGGCAGATGTTTGTAACACCTGAAAATAACACAGCTAGACCCACCTTAAAGTATACCGATCGACTCAGAATCACTAGCTGAGTCGATTTAACGATGTCCGTCCGTCCGTCCGTCTGTCCATGTAAAGTTGTTCGTCGACTACAGGTCGCAATTTCACTCCGATCGTTCTGAAATTTTGCAGTTTAGAGTATTTCGCGGCTGTTAAGATCGCTATTGAATTTGGTTGAAATCGGTTCAGATTTAGATATAGCTCCCATATATATCTTTCGTCCGATTTGGCCCTTTAGTCCTATAGAAGCTGTATTTTACATCCAATCGTTTTGAAATTTAGAATGCTAGAGTTTCTTGATCCATGAACCAACATTGCCGAATTTGAAGAAAATCGGTTAAGATTTAGCTATAGCTCCCATATATATCTTTCGTCCGATTTTGCTCTTTAGTCCTGTAGAAGCTGTATTTTACATCCAATCGTTTTGAAATTTAGAATGGTAGAGTTTCTTGATCCATGAACCAACATTGCCGAATTTGAAGAAAATCGGTTAAGATTTAGCTATAGCTCCCATATATATGTTTCGTCCGATTTTGCTCTTTAGTCCTGAAGAAGCTGTATTTTAGATCCAATCATTTTGAAATTTAGAATGGTAGAGTTTCTTGATCCATGAACCAACACTACCGAATTTGAAGAAAATCGGTTAAGATTTAGCTATAGCTCCCATATATATGTTTCGTCCGATTTGGCCCTTTAGTTCTATAGAAGCTGTATTTTACATCCAATCGTTTTGAAATTTAGAATGGTAGAGTTTATTGATCCATGAACCAACACTACCGAATTTGAAGAAAATCGGTTAAGATTTAGCTATAGCTCCCATATACATGTTTCGTCCGATTTGGCCGTTTAGTCCTGTAGAAGCTGTATTTTACATCCAATCATTTTGAAATTTAGAATGGTAGAGTTTCTTGATTCATGAACCAACATTGCCCAATTTGAAGAAAATCGGTAAAGATTTAGCTATAGCTCCCATATATATGTTTCATCCGATTTGGCTCTTTAGATCCAATCGTTTTTATACCCTACACCACACTGTGGTACAGGGTATTATTTAAGTATAAAATGTCCCAAAAGTAAATTTATGTAAACAATTTATACATGAATTACAAAATTTATATATCAGAGTTATTCAATATTACGAGAGTGGTGTAGGGTATTATATAGTCGGCACCGGCCGACTTTAGCCTTTCCTTACTGGTTTTTTTAATTAAAGACAAATGCTATAACCCTTTATTAAAAACTAAATTAAATGTATACTTTATAAAGGGTGGTAACATTGTAAGGGCCGATGTTGAATGTGAACCACACCTAAACGTCAAGTTTTTTCGGCATTTCGTTTGACATTTCTCACTTTCAGACTAACTCAATTTGAACCATGGAAAGATGGTCAGCATAATCGACCAAATGTGTTCACAATCGGGAGAATTGTGCGAAAATTTCAGCAAACCGGATCTGTAGAAGATCTGAAAACACCTGCGCATCACGCCCAGTTCGTTTGGAGCGTCATCGGGCCATACTTCTTCAAAATGAGCCCAGTCAGGCAGTTACTGTGAATGGTGTTCGCTATCGTGAGATGATAACGAACTTTTTATGCCCCGAATTGGAAGATATGGATGTGGACAATATGTGGTTTCAACAGGACGGTGTCACTTGTCACACAGCGAACGAAACAATGGCTCTTTTGTGCAACAAATTCAAATGGCCGTGTTATCTCATGTTGCACAATGGGAAAAAGGGGTAAATACGCGCGCATAGCAGTATTTTCTATCTCATGACTATACCGTTAGAGATAGAGTCCTACGGTTTGGACCATATTCAAGAGAATTCTTTGGAGAAGAAATTGGTGTACCCAGATTGTATTTTACTGTTATCATGTATCACACAGTGAGGCTACAAAAGCAACTTTGTGGAAATTAGTGTAAAAATCGGAATATCGTACCAACTCCAGTGATCTTGATTTTAAATTAAAGCTGACAAAATTTAGTTCAAAATCTATTTGAGTTACTTCATTGTGTGTTACTACGTTTTAACTATATAGACCATTAAAGTTCAAACATATTTTTGTCAACATTGCGTTAAAAGTCTATAAAACAGGGCAATGTTTTTGAAATTGAAACCAAAGCAACATAAACAGGATAAAATCGAAGTCTGCAATATTTCTGAAAGCTGAAGTGTTGCACTAATCCGCCTACACAATGGACCATCGACTGGTAATAAAAGAAAAGTTCAATTAAAAACAGAAAATAATCGGTCCACCCTAATATACATAAACTGCAGAAGCGTTTAACAATGTTTTTATAATTTTTTTAGAAGAAGTACACAATAAAAATTACACATATAATCCTAATAATATTAATAAGATCGCTATTTTTGATCGTAGGACACTACAAACTTGCAGCCGAACATCTTTCGGTCGTATTTATTATCCGATTTTGCCGAAATTTCGTAAAGCTCCCACTTATTTTCTATATTTAAAGTAAAAAAGGACTTATTTAAAGTACCAAAATCTGTCATAATCGCAAAAAATAGCAGATAAACTTGATACTGTTGGATTCGCCACTAAGTCACCTCTCTTCTCTATGTCATATGGTAGTGATCCCACGTGATCCAAAAAAGTTGTATACCATTTACTGTGGATAATTTTTTGGAAAAACAAAAAAAAGCTGTATATTTGCTTTGAAATATCTCTTCATTTAAAGACGCTAAAAATACGTCTTATACACAAAAAATAACATGAATATAACCTTATTATATGTTACAGGTCCAGTCGCATTTTATCAACAAACGAGAATTCTACAAGAATTTTAGTATATATATATTATCATCGCAATTTTATTTGCATTTATTAGTAAAAAAGACAAACTTTGAATGGTCATAACTCGGAATCGCCTAGAGATATTTTCATAAAATTTTAAGGTATTATCATTAAATGTTATCCACAATAAAACAACATTCCCAAAAAATTGATTTTTGGAAGTTGATTTGAAAGTCCTATGCGCGCATATTTCATCATATTTTCCCATCGTGTGTCGTGGCGATGCCAATTGGCCGCCAAGATCATGTAATTTGACAACGTTAGACTTCTTTCTTTGGGGTTATTTGAAAGAAAAGGTGTAAGTCGATAGGCCAGCAACAATTCAAGAGCTAAAGGATGCGATAATTCGGCACATTAGCGACATAGACCCTCAATTATGCCTCAGCGTTATCGAAAATTTGGATCATCAGATGACGGTGTGCCCCGAGGTCGCGGCGGTCATTTGGCCGATATTTTGTTTCATACATAATTGAACCATATCAATATTATCATAATAAAAAGAACTGACAATAATTTCCTAAATAATCTGTGTTTTATTCAAAATCAACATCGGCCCTTAAAATTTAACCACCCTTTATTTATTTTACAGCATATTGTATTTTATTTAAAGTAAATTTCTTTAAATGGAAGACAATTTAGTAAATAAAATTTCGGCTTACATTTAAAGCGATAAAATTTATTAATGTTTGCTGATCCCAATAAACGAATAATATCCCGAAAAAATGATTTTCTTTAAATTTTTAAAAATTAACTTAGATTTGGACCACTCATTATATATTTTATAGGGTATTCGATCAATATTTTAAGGTGTTTCAAAGTAAGTGACTACTTATATACCAAACAAAGTTGGGAGAAAATTTTTTGTCATCGCCGATTTCTAAAATTGTAATGCCATTTAATTGGAAACATATTGAGACTAGGGTAGCCAAAAAAATTTGATCAAAATATTTAAGGGTCCGCCATCTAACGTTTTTTTTTTCAACTAGTGCTTATTTCGTGAATGGTAATACTTAGCTCATGTCTGATTTGACAGATAATTCGTTTTATATTTCCGCTGAACGAATATAGTTGTGTATACGCTTGAACTTTGAAAAATACGCTTGAATGCGATCGACTTACAGAAGATGCCGATTTTGCCATAAAAAAAAGCTTCATCTTTTCAGATGAAGCTCATTTTGATCTTGGCGGGTATTTAAACAAGCAAATTTGTCGCATATGGGGCTCAGAAAACCCGCACGCATACATTGAAAAGCCGATACACCCAAAACGAATCACTGTTTGGTGCGGATTTTGGTCCAGAGGCATAATTGGGCCATGAGCAAGGAGTGGCCATAACAGTCAATGGCGATCGTTATCGGGCCATGTTGAACGAATTTTTGTTCACAAAAATTGAAGAGGAGGATATTGGCAACATTTGGTTTCAACAGGACGGCGCTACGTGCCCCGCAGCCGAAGCTACACTCGATATTTTGCGCGATGTTTTCAAAAAAAAGTTATTTGGCGGACCCTTATTATTCTGGGCGTGGTGTGCTGCTGAAAACAAATATTTTATGTAATTTTGAAAAAAACACATAATTTGGTATATATTTGTAAAAGGAAATTGTCATTTCTCGCAAACTATTACCGATAGAGGGTTATTTTTTTTGTTACGTAGCAAGGACAGTACTCTTTGAGAAATTGCCAAAAGTATTACTGTACTGTTTACACGTGGTTTGTTATAGCATAATTCCACAGGTACTATACTTTTTGTCAAATTGGAATTTTAGTGGAATGAACGTTTTTAGCATCAAGAGACTTCAAGAAGATTTTGGTACCAGAAGAAAGGTGGAGGTGTCCTCTTTAAGCCTATATATACTTTTGTACCTGCCCCGACCAGTCTGTAGAACACTCTTTTAATTTTAATGAAATTACTCAGGAAAAAGTTGATTGTTCTTTTTATTTCACTTGCTCATATGACTATGTTGTAGGTACACCAAGCCAAGTTGTGTTTGTTTTATGACTTATTTACCATATTTATGACACTTTAACGCTTTTTTAGTTTTTTGGGTCGTTTTTATACACTCCACCATAGGATGGGGGGTATATTCATTTTGTCACTCCGTTTGTAACACCTCTAAATATTGATCTGAGACCCCATAAAGTATATACAGGGTGGCTGATATGTAATGCAACAAAGTAAAGCGCTATATTTTTTTAATTTTATTGTTCAAAAGCAAAAATGTCTGAAATAACATACAATTTTAGAAACAATTTAGATTTGTTCCAATTGGCCACCTTTGGCACGAATTATGGCCTTCAAACGGCCGACAAAGCCATCACACGCTGCACGAAAGTGGCTCTGCGGTATTTTGGCCCATTCCCGGCGAAGCGCCGTCTTGAGATGATCGATACTTTGGTATTTTTTAGTGCGAACCTTACTCTCTAAAATGCCCCAGGCGCAAAAGTCCAACGGATTGAGATCCGGAGATCTTGGTGGCCACTGTGCGGTAGAAATGAAGCGAGGAACCTCCTTTTTAAGCCATTCTTGGTTGACGCGTGCTGAGTGCGATGGTGCTGAGTCCTGTTGGAATGTCCATGGTCTGCGGCCGAAATGTTTGTCTGCCCAGGGCTTCAATACTGTCTTTAGGACATTTTCCCGACAATAGTCGGCATTTATTTTGACCCCATGGTCGATGAATACGAGCGGGGAGCGACCATCGGCCGTTACGGCGGCCCACACCATTACCATCGGCGGCGCTTGAGTTCTGGTGGCCAATCGAAGGTGTACATTTTCAGCTGACCTCTTTGGCAAGTAAACCCGATCAATTTGTTCACAAACTGCTCAATTTGGAATGGCTTCTCATCGGAGAAAACCAAATTCGGTAACTGGCCACTTTCGTGCAATCGAAGCAACTCCTTGGCTCTTTCCAGTCTAACTTTTTTTTGTGCATCGGTGAGCTCTTGCACTTTTTGGAACTTCAATGGCTTTAGTCCAAGCACATTTTTTAATATGTGTTGTATCCGTTCTCGCGATATGTTCAGCTCACGAGTAATTTTTCTACCACTGCGGCGTGGATTTCGATCAAATCTGGCCTTCACTTTTCGGATCATTTCTGGTGTTGTTACCGTTTTTTCCACTTTTGGACGCGATGCAATGCTGCCAGTATCACGGTAACGAGCAATAGTACGAGAAACAAAAGATTTATTTACATTTAAATGCTGGAGGGCTCTAACGATAGCCACTTGAGTTTTTCCACCCAAATATAAAGCAATCACACTATCACGCTTGAATTCCATCACGAATAACTTTTTTCTGAATGCAATAGATCGAAATGCTTTTGTAAGCTTGTAAACAATAAAATGAACTGTCACTGAAATAAATCTGTCAGCTATCAGACTAGCGGTTTAGAAATGATAGCAACCTAAAGTTGGTTGCAATACATATCAGCCACCCTGTATACTCTTAATCGTCGTAAAATTCTAAGACGATTTAGTCATGTCCGTCCGTCCGTCTGTGGTAACCACGCTACAGTCCGCAATAATAAAGCTAGGTTGATCAAATTTGGTACAAATACTTCTTATAGTTGCAGGTTGTTTTGGATTGCAAATGGGCGATATCGGTCCATATTTAGATATAGCTCCCATATATATCATCTAACTTGTTGTTATTCCTACTGTTCTTATCTACTATATGTTTCCTACTCTTCTCATCTACTATATTTTTTTTGTGTGTTTTCGATGTTATTTTCTTTAGGTTTGAGTTATTTTGTAGGTCTGAGTTTTCATGCTATCCATGGTGGAGGGTATATAAGATTCGGCATGGCCGAATTTAACGCTTTTACTTGTTTATTTTACGTTTTTTATTTATGCTACTTATGAACAGAGTATGAAACTATACATGTAAGAAAAGGATAAAATCATGTGGTATTCGAATACAAACTCAGTTGCAAAATTATATCCAAGCAGAAAGAATCAAATTTTTGAATATTAAAAAAATGGAGAACTTCAGCTATAAAGAATTATCCGAAGAGTATTTTAGAAACAAAAAGAAGGAAGATGTTTTAAATTACGTTCAAAGCAAAGTAAATTCCCCAAGCATCGAAATACGAATGGAACTGCAAAACAAAGTAAATATTTTCATCAACAACTTAACTAAGCGCTACAAACAAGTTGGATGGAATAAACATAAATTTTATGTTTATCGTTAGAGGACGAACTTAAGGTCGGAGTAGCTTCAGAAAGTAAAAATCAAAACAATTGTGGGAGACCACCAAAATCACTCGGCAACTGCAGCGATAGATTTAAAAGGCGGAAACTTAAGGATATCAATGAAGGAATCCTGACGTGAAACTATTGCAGAAAGCTTGTTACATCAATTGCGATCACAAAAACAACGTCCTCTGAGAACAAAACGGATTACTAAGAGTATTCCAACTCCGAGCGATGAAGAGGCATTATTTTTGGATTTGAAGTTAACAAAACACCAATATACACAGTTCACGTTGCGTGCGATTGAAAAAGGCTCAAATCTGTATCCATCATATCATCACATACTTGCTGCTAAAAAGGACAGTTTGCCACCAACGGACACTATTATCACATCACATCAAGTTCGGCAGAGGTAAAACTTCAAGACCTCTTTAATCATACAGCTCAACGCTTGCTACAATCATTTAAAGGACATGATTTGAAGAAATATGGGAACTGCAAGTTAACTCTCTTTTGCAAATGGGGGTGTGATGGTTCTTCCGGACAAAAACAATACAAGCAATCTGTATGTGAAAATACTTCAGACGCAGATATGTTCATGGTGTCATTTGTGCCATTGCGATTGATAAAGAATTTGGAAGACTCGGAACCTTCGACCAGTACGATGCAGACAAAGGATATTTGGAAAAATCGAACACCATTTTCTACGAAATACTTGAATTTAAAAAAGAAATTCATGATACCATTAAAAAAGAAGCCAATGATATAAGAACCCAAATTACAAGACTGCAGCCATTAGAAGTAGAAATTGAAGCCCAGACAATTGAAGTTAACTACCAATTAGTGCTAACGATGATAGATGGAAATGTTGGCCAGGCTTTGACTGACACAAAGGCTTCATCCAGCTGCATTAGATGTCAATCTACATCAAGCAAATTAAACCAAGTCCCGAAAAAATCAGTAGATAATACTGATGCATATGAATTTGGATTATCACCACTGCATACAAGAATACAAGTTATGCAACACATACTTAAAATCAGTTGTGAATTGGATTTTGGACCTACAGGATCAATAAGAAACAATGACACCAACAAGGATTTAAGAAATTTAAAACAGGATGAATTTCTCAAATGTGGGTTGCTTGTAGACCAACCAAAACAAGGATCAGGCAATACCAATGATGGGAATACAGCAAGAAGGTTCTTTTCTGATCCCGAAAGAGCATCTGAAATAACTGGTGTTGATATAAATCTCATTTCAAGATTTAAAACGATGTACTTGCGTGCCATAAACAAATTGATGCTAACAATTTAATGAATATACCAAGGAAACTGCACGAATATATAATACCAAATATTCATGGAGAAATATATCTGCAATAGTTCACCAAATTCTTTATCATGGAGGAGATGTCATTAAGCTACATATGGTACCAATCGGAGATCTATCAGAGGAAGCCCATGAAAAAAGAAGTAAGGATTACAGGTTTTATAGAGAGCACAATACCAGAAAAATATCTATTTAATATTTTGTTGGCAACGTCAGATCCCCTCATCTCCAGCATATGTACGTGCCGAACAAAATTACTAAAATATCTCTATCGGCTCCAAAGTTACAGAGTTTTGGCCAGTAAAAAACCATTCTGAACCACTGTGCGCTGGAGAGATTTATAAATAGTTACCTTAGGACTAAAATTGATCACATGCTACTCAACAGCATGACTATAGCAAGGGCAAGTCCACAGAAACCGCCCTGCATGGTCTGCTCAGCTTCTTTGAAGCGTCTCTCTCATACAATGATAGCTTTCTTAGATATATAGGGGACCTCAAATAACATTAATTCAGCCGCTATAATTACGGCTTTAGCAACCCTGGGGGTTGATAGCAGTATATGTAGGTTCACTCATAACCTTCTGATTAAGAGACGCATTGCAGCTAGATTACGGTCCTGGATGACCTCCATAGATTTGTCACCAGGGGACGTCTCCAAGGCGGTGTTCTGTCTCCACTGCTATGGATTCTCAGCATGAGCAATATTCTGCATTCTCTGGAGATGATGAGTGTTAAGGTTATTGCCTATTTAGATGACATGGCAATAGCTGTTAGAGGGAAGTTTCTGACTACTCTTATGGCATTTTCTTTTCTGTGAAAGATTCAATATTTTCGTTGCCTTTTTCCCAAAACTGGATTTTTAAGTTTATGTTTAATTCGAGGGATTACATTAGTTCCAACTAAAATGGACAAATATTCTTCAGAATTTCGATTCGACGGGCCAACATTTTTTTCAGAATCGAAATCACCATTAGAGGCCCTGCATAGAACCACAAGATGGGCTTTTGATAATGGTATTGTTATTAACCCGACAAAGGCGGAACTAAAGGTTTCCAACAAGAGGTGTTATTTTGAATCACCCGGTATTTCGGTAGCAGTCACTTTTAAAGCTTTTATTCTTTGACATTTGACAAGTAGAAACTACGCCATTACTAAAAATGGAACGATACACGATTCAACAACGCATTGAAATTATTAAAATTCAATACAAAAATGGTGAAAATCTTGCAGTCAACCCGTGCACGTCGCTCAAGAACAACTGAGAATATTGCTGCTGTAGCCCAAAGTGTTGAAGAAAACCCAGGTTTGTCCATTCTTCGTCGTTCTTTGGAATTGGGCATTCCACAAACGTCATTACACCGTAACTTGCATAAAGACTTGGGTCTTCACAAGAACTCAAGCCGGCCGATCATCGACAACGTCGTGTCTTTGCTGATTGGGTCGTTCAAATGCATGAAAATGATCCGGAATTGCATCGAAAACTCATCATGACTGATGAGGCCCATTTACATCTCGGTGACTACGTCAACAAGCTAAATTGTCGCACCTGGGGCTCGGAAAACCCAACAGTTATTGTTGAGGAACCTCTCCATCCTCAACGTGTGACTGTTTGGTGCGGTTTATGGTCCGGCAGCTCTGTTACGGGAAAAGTTTCCGGACCATGTTATCTCTCGAAGAGGTAATCACAATTGGCCACCAAGATCTTGTGATTTAACACCATGCGACTTCTTCCTTTGGGGTCACGTGAAAGATAAGGTCTACGCCAACAGCCCAGCGTCGATTCAAGACCTCAAAGATAGAATTCGTGAGGCTAGGATATAGGGCAGCCACATTGCGATTTGGGTATGGAAAATGTCATGAAATGGATATGGTCCTGTAAGCATGGTCGTGGTGGCCATCTGGCTGATGTTGTTTTTCATTATTAACGGCATACCTTCCTCTTTACTATGAAATAAACATCCGATCATTTATCTCAAAAAATGGCATTTTTCTTTGAATACAAAAATAACACCTCTTGTTGGAAACGCCTAGTTATTTCCACCTGTACACTCAACAAATTTATTTCCTAAATTTTAGTAAAAAACCTACTCCAATTTAGTTCAATGTTTTTATTCATATTAAGTTAATTTTTTCTTAAAACTGGGAAATTTTACTTGGTACTTCTAAATTTTATTTTTTTGGGGAATATGCAGAATGGTAATAGAAAACTAAAAATTGGGACATATTTTTACTTAAATAATATTTCTTAAGTATCAGTGTATCTAGTATCAGTGCCCTGCCCCCTCTCTAGAAGGCGCCAAGCTACGTCAGGCCCTAGGCTCTATTATCTTTGGGGACTTAGCAGAATTGGCTGTTGTTATATCCGCCATATTTTTCTAAAGCAACGGCAGGGGATAGGGAGAACTTATGTTTTTACTTAAGTCCCCGTGGTGGCACAACGGACTAGCTAAGTGAGGCTGTTATGCTGGCTGTCATTTGTAACCTCACCCAACCTAACCTTTGGTTTAGTGTATACGAATGAAGTGATTCCTCAGGGATGACAAAGCTTCAGCAGTGATGGTCGGCCCTTCATGTAAAAACTTTATTAACTGCTGATTTGAATGAATGTAAAATAAATGACACAAAAGTTCAGAAAAGTGTGATAATGTTCACGTACTACCTCCTCGTACGAATTGTGTCCAATTCAATAGTCATTGTCGCTCGTTCTTTTTTTGCAAAACTAAGTGAACAAATTCAACAAACAGTTTACATTGTTTTGCTTGAAATACATACTGTACCAATCGGTGGACATGTCCCAATATTTCACCGGGTCTTCATTGCCTATTTCCCCCCGTCACTATCACTCACTGTTTGAATGTGAAATTTAAAATTATTGTAACGAGTGCAGAAACTGCAGTGACAGTGGCAGCGACAGCAAAAAGTTTCAGTTGTCGGTATTAATTTGTCACTTATTTATCCAATACACACATTGGCCATAGCTTTTCAGTTTTTGCTCCTTCTACTGATTGTTAGTTCTGATTGTTATTTGTTACAATCGCTCTCTATCTATCGTTGGGTGTGTGCAATACAAATAATACCTATAACAACAAAAAATACACTTTGTTTTATTTGTAAATAATGCAAAATTACTATTTGTATGCGATGACAATGATAAGAGCGAGCGGTGTTGCCAGACTCCCAGCACCTCTCATGCCCCCTGACAGTCGTGAGAGTAGAGCTGAAAACAAAAACAATCGTGGAAAAACTCTTCGTTGTTGTTGTCTCGTATTGTGCGACAAGTATTGACACATGTCACATAAATCTGTTATCACAACTGCAGTCATCATCAGCGTCATCAGGATCAACAACAACAATGCTAATATGCCTTGGAAGCACAGTGGTCGCGAATGGTCGCAAAGTTCTACGAATTATAATATAAAAGTTTAAAGTCCACACTAATGTTAATATACGAGGTTTATTTTGCTATTTTTAATATTTTGTTTGTTAATTTTACCATTAGTTTTATATTGTTTTAATTTTTGTAATTTTAAGTACAAATGAATTATTATTCTGAGTTAAGAGCATATGAAACAAGTACAGCTTGTATAGAATACCTTAGTACATAAGTACAGTCACGCCAAAACACCAAACCACGTGGAAGCCTAACATGGTACACAAAGTACCGTTGGATAGCATGTACGGGCTACGCAAAACATAGAACACGTGGGTACGATAAGTTGTAAACAAGGTCCCATTAGAATGCGGCGTCATCCTAGCCCACGTGTTGATCGTGGCGACGCAGCAGAGGATATAAAAGGAAGCAGAGACAAATACTCGGTCAGTTGGTTAGTAGCAGACAACAAGTAAGTATCGGGCCCCAGGATTACGAAAATTCGAACGGACACTGTGGATAACAAATCGTGCGCGAGTGGATCATCGTGATAATTATTAATCAAAAAATAATATTTCTTCGGAATTAATGTGTCGCGAACAAAATTTGCAGGTCGACGTGATTTGCAGGTCTAAACTTGGGAGGTCGACGTGATCACCCATATCCAAAGCAAACCGTGTGTGAGTATTATTTGATGGTCGGCGTGATCACCAATATCCAGAGCAAACCGCGTGTGTATAAACTTGGGAGGTCGACCTGATCACCCATATCCAGAGCAAACCGTGAGTGAGTATTATTGGATTGTCGGCTTGATCACCAATATCCAGAGCAAACCTTGTATAAACTTGGGAGGTCGACGTGATCACCCATATCCAGATCAAACCGTGAGCGAGAAATATTGGATGGTCGGCGTGATCACCCATATGCAGAGCAAACTGTGGGTGCTTAATATTGGATGGTCGGCGTGATTACCAATATCCAGAACCAAATCGTGAGTGAATAAAATTGGAAGGTCGCCGTGATCACCAATATTCAGAACGAACCGTGTGGGTATAAAATTGGAACTTCGTCGTGATCACCAATATTCAGAACTAAATCGTGAGTGAATAAGTTTTGGAAGGTCGTCGTAACCACCAATACACAGGACAAACCGTGTGTAAGTACAATTGGAAGGTCGTCGTGATAACCAATATTCAGAACGAACCGTGTGGGTAGAAAATTGGAGGGTCGTCGTGATCACCAATATTCAGAACGAACCGTGTGGGTAGAAAATTGGAGGGTCGTCGTGATCACCAATACTTAGAATAAACTAGGTGCGAGTCAAAATTGGGAGGTCGTCGTGATCACCAATAGTCAGAGAGTAAATCAGACGCGAGTGAAACCGGAGAATAATATTTTGTAGTAAAGAAATGTTACTACGTATAAATATATTTGGTAGTCGCGAGACTTGGAGCGTCGGTGGACATTCAAGTCAATATCATATCCGTACCACGAGAGCGGATACCCGATACGCCAGCTTAACCATTAACCGAGAACGAGCAGTAACCATGGAGACCAAGCGGACCACGCGTAAGACCCCCATTTTAACCGAAGAACCAGGAAAAGCATAAGCAGTAAAATAAGTAACATAAGCTTTAGAATAAACATTTCAATAAATATATCGGATCTGGAATTATTTGTAAAGAAAATCTAACGCCTTATTACTCTCTGTCGCTGTAAATATAAATTTATGTGACGAACCCATCCCCGTGAGCATAACCCAGTAACCGGAGGAAACTCGTCGTTACACTAGTCACCCCATTAAGAGGTTTGATATTTGGTACTTATAAAATACGAGCATTTTTTAAGGGAAATCATTGAATGGTTATTTCATTGTAAATAAATCAAAATGATTCGGAATATTATCGGAAAATCATCTTGAGTGGTAGCTGTCGCATTTGGGGCTCGAAAAAAACAAGAATTGTTGTTGAACAGACTCTCCATCCCCAATGTGAGACTACGAATAGCCCTACTGATATTTTGTTATTGGAATGCAAACGACCTAAGCCAACACAAGAATGAAAAACTTTTTCTTCAAAATCAAGAAATAGACATAATATTTACTAGTTTCTGAGACACACTTTACTATTAGAAATTGCTTTAGAATCAGTGGTTATTGTACATTAGGGTGATGACCTTTTTACACCCTCGTTTCCCTGTATCATATTTAAATGAGTTTTTATTTAAGATTAGATAAAATCTTACATATAAGGTGATTCGATAAAAAACCTCACGCACAAAATGATTTTAAAATTTTATTTACTCGTATCAGTATTTTGGACAATTTTTTGAAGTCACTGTAAGCAGATATACAATTGAACACAAGCTTTAGAGCCACATATCGTCGCTTGGATGACCAACCGACGTAACTGACCATTTTCCAGAAATTGAGTTATGGCCGCCATTCGATTTGTCTAATCAAAGTACAACGTGTGTATAAATTTTGTGCATATATGTATTACCGTTTTCTCAAAAAACGGTAAATGATTTTAGACGTAACTGACACAATGCCAAACAAAATTTTCACCAAGAGACGTAAGTGCAATATGTCACCTAATATTTCGTTTTCCCGAAATGTTTGTTCATTATTGCAAAATGTTATGGAGTATTTGCTGGACCCAGCCCACTCGTTGCCCATTTTTGGACCGATTGCTTTCGAAACGGGATCACGGTCCAGTCCCAATCATCAGATAACAACAGTAGGAATGGGTTATTCGTAGGTAGGAACAGTAGGAATCACTAAGAAAATAATAACTCCAAATTGACTTATTTGCGCAGGGCCACGCCTCCTCAATAAATAACTAATATAGCCTATGTCACCCGCTAGGATAATCTAAAGATTCCAGTATTTATCCCTTTTCCGTTATGTGCCTCTAAATGCCATTAGACCACAACTGTACACCATTTAATCGTTTTTGCATCACAGTGCCACTATAAGTATGTATTAAGAGAAAAACATACTGTATACTCCAAAAGCTAAATTCGCACTCTCAGCCCTACTCTACCATATTTAACCCTTTTTGCCACATCGTACCATATTTTACCATTTTTGCACTAGGGTACCATATTTAACCCTTTTTGCCCCACTGTGCCATATTTAACATATTTTTGACCCACTGTACAAATTTAATTTTACCCCCACTATACCATATTTAACACTTTTTGCCCCACTGTGCCATATTTAACATATTTTTGACCCACTGCACAAATTTAAATTTGTTCCCCCACTGTACCATATTTAGCACATTTTGCCCCACTGTACCACATCCAACATAGTTTTGTCTCACTGCACAATATTTATCATTTTTCCACCATTTTTGCCTAAAAAACTCCATGTGTCTAGTCTACGTTCCAAGCCAAATTAGACGATTCAAGCTCTTGCCATTTGGACTTGGCTTTGGTGCTATATTTATCCCTTTTTGTCCCAATGTGCGCGTAAATTTTTTAATTTCGAAAAATTGTGATTCATACCGAATCTTCGCCCTAGGCGCTCCAGCCGTTTGGATTTGGCTGTGATACCATATTTTTTTCTTTTTTTGACCCATTGTGCGCCCAAAATTTCGAAAAACCCTTCCATATTGCACGTCTATATAGCAAGGACTACCATCCTACCAAATTTCAAGACTCTAGCTTTAGCCGTTTTGGCTGGGCGGTGATCAGTCGTAACTGACATTAAGTATAATTTTTTTTCCCACAAAGTGACGTATCTGCATTGTTTATGAAAAATATGCATTATAATTAAATTTTTTTATTTTGTTGTTAATAATATTGAAAAAGATAGAGGTAAGTACACAATAAGAAAAGCAAACTGGAAATATAATAAATATTACGCCGTGGAGAAGAATGGACATTGTCTCAAAAACAGAAAAACTGCTCTCCTGAACAATTTTGAAAATGTCAGTTACTGCAGTTGGTCATCCAAGCGACGATATATGTAACATTACATAGGATCATCAAACACACAAGGAAGTTAAATATTCACGTTGTGGGAGGTTGTCCTTGTTGCGGCAGGAGTTGTATAAGTCTTGCATAACTTTGATCGCACGCTCACTGCACTGGTTGCTTCGGGCAATGTTGATTGGAGATTCATCTGCTTTTCAGTGGGTCTTCAAGCATTTGAGAGCTGTTGGGTTGTCATTCAGAGCTACAGATAGTTCTTTAAAATCTTCAGCGCGGAACAATTGACTACTGAACCAATGATCAGCCCATGAGTAAGAAATGGATGAAGAGATTTTACGCAACCTGTTCCGGGTTTCAGGCATCAGAATAAACGCAAGAAGAGCTAGAATGGCACAAATGTTCCAGCATGCATTGCAGATGTTTGGGATCTGCTTAAACTTTGCAAAAGGGATCTCACTCCTCTCAGTAAAGTGACGGAAGACACAAGTGAGGTGGAAGAGAAACTTCATGTCGTCTCTCCAGCCGCCTGTTTCCTTAATCTCAGTTTTACCATTGCTGAAGGCTGCTTTCAATTGATCATAATTGCTCATCAAATCCTGCACAAAGAAGTAC
Source organism: Eudasyphora cyanicolor (assembly GCA_963930755.1). NCBI lineage: Eukaryota > Metazoa > Arthropoda > Insecta > Diptera > Muscidae > Eudasyphora > Eudasyphora cyanicolor. Next base: position 201,876,692 of record OZ005737.1, on the reverse strand, counting down.
TCGTTGTTTGGTGATTTAGTCGACCCATGGAGCTCATCGTCCATGACAACTCGAAGAACGCGATCCAGCACATGGTGCTGACAACTGATGAACTTGTCTTGCAGTCGAACTACAACGCCAGTCTTTTTGCCGGTATTCACGCTTGTTGTATCGGCAACAATCATCACAATTGATCCCTACAGGTTGAACTCATCTAACACATTCTGGAGTCCTTCTGAGATTGTTTGAGCTTTCCCATCTTTGAATTTGAGCGCAGTCAACTTAATTTCTTTAGATTCATTCTTGAGGACCACGGCCTGATATTCAAAGCTCTCAATGTGTTTGCCGTCAAAGTGCATGCTCCACTTCTCCAGATAACGCGTGCTTAACAAGTACTTCTTCACCCGAGCAGCTTCCTTGAAGATAGCCTTGTGGATTCCTGACTGACATGGGGTTGGGATTTCAATGCCCTCAGCGAAAGCTGGTGGCACACCGTTGCTGCTCTGTGGGACGAAAGCTTTGAGCTTGTAGCAAGGCGTCTTGCAATGCCTGTTGGGTTATGCTTCTTTTTGCTCGTTGAAGCTGCATTGTCATCCTCCTAAGGACTATCTGTACTGTTGTCGAATAAGTCCGTGCTACTTTCGGAACAATCAGGTAGCGCTGAGCTGGTAAGTGTGGACACAGTCGCTTCCATTGCCCTCTTTCGCTTGGATGGGTGGATGGTATTGGCACCACCAGGTTTGCCGCTGGAATAACCAACGCGGCCTTTGTCTCAATTTGCAGTTTGTAGAGGTTCTCATCATCTTTGCACATCCATCCTTGGTCATGTCAAACAGTTCCTTCAATGAATCAAATGTTGTTTTTTTTCTGCAGCGCTCGTAGTCTTCCAGAAGTTTTGCACAAATGGCTTGATCAGATATATGCGAGAAGTTCAATGTGTTGCTCCATAGGGATTTATGCTCTATAGCAATAAGACCGATACTCTCTCTCTCCGTCCTTTGACAGTGGACTCAAGAAATTTGAAGCGTCCAATGACGTTGTTTTTCAGGGGCATGCGACTCCGTTCACTCAATGGTGCTTCAACAATTGCCACGTTGCCTCTTCTTGATGGCGCTTGAACTGGACTAGGTTCTTTGTCCAGGTTTCCTTGTTCTTCTCCGTGTTAGAAGAGCTCTTCTTGAATGACATGTTGTATTCTACTCAACAACTTAAATGGAAAATGCCTTGCCGTTATTAAAGGACTTAATTATAATTCACTGTTCACTTTAAAACAACTAAACTACTTGTACTCTTCGGGTTCGTCGGCACTGTTGAATGACACAAATCGATCAATGAACACCTATTTAAACTACGTATTTTTCAATATTTTACTGACAGGTACTTATGAATGGGCGTATCTTTTTTTACGGAGGTCGGGTTAGCGGGACACTCGAAGAGTGTTGGATGTACGAGTGTCTGGTGATGTACGACGAGTGACCACACTTGGGGCATTTATCACGTACTGCAGGTTCAAGACGGAAATGTAACTGTTCAGGTACCTAGAGATACCGGGCCTGAGCTGGGAAAGAACAGATCTGGTCTCCCTAATTAACTGCCTCTCATCGTCATGTACAGGCGGTGCTCTGCCTCCAAGCACGAAGCTGCTTGGATATGACTCGATGGCTTCTTGAACCATTTCCGTGTGCACTTGCCTCATTGCCTTCATCTGAGCTGTCCGTCGTTAGTTGTCTCTCCGATAGATACCGGGTTTCCTTCCTAAAGTCAAACCGTATAGGAACGGTTCTTTCTGAAGGCTCTTTCCTACTTGTGGCGTGGTTTGGGTGGTAGGGGTTTCCGCATTTGAGAAGGTGCTGTCGGGTAAGAAGGGCGCAGTGGTGTCTTGCCGATAGTAGTTGGCTCTCCTGTTGCAGGTGCACTTCAGGTACCTTGGAATGACAACCTGCGGCTACTCTCAGTGATGCATTTTGTGCCGTTTGGAGTTTCCTCCATTGTGTGACACTTAAACAAGGAGCCCACACCGGTGCTGCGTAATGGATCAAGGGACGTCATATTGCCTTATAGGCTGATAGGATTGTCTCCTTGCCTTTCTCCCATGTGCTACCCGCCAGGGCTTTCAGGATATTGTTCCTACTCCCTACGTTTTTGGCCACAATCTCAGCGTGTTTACAAAAGAGGAACATGTCGTACGAAACACCAAGAATTTTGGGGTTCTTGGTCGTTGGGATACTCTGGCCACGTATGTGGATTTCGAGTTCCTGGTTCACTTCTTTTGTCCACAACGTGAGTAATGTGGCTGTGGACTTAGGGGCAGAAAGCATAAGATTCCTGTCAGCAAAGAAGTATCTCAGTGCGGGAAGATATGTGTTGATAATATCCTCTAGCTCCTTAATATTTCTACCCACGGACAGTATGGAACAGTCGTCCGCATATGACACCAGGGTGATCTCTGGTGGGGGTAGGGGAGATTTGGCCACGTAATAGTTAAAGAGTAGGGGAGAGAAAACTCCACCTTGAGGTACGCCTTGCTTGTTCTTCCTCAGTGGCGACCTCTTTCCTCTGAATTCAACAAAGAACTGTCTGCCAGTCATGTAGTTAGTCAGACACCTCTTGAGTTGATTAGGGAGTGTGGTCTCCATAACATCACTCAAGAGGGTGGTGTGACTAACCTTGTCGTACGCCTTAGACAGATCCAATGTCACGAGGATGCAGCGTTTATGTGGCCTTTTACTGTTCAGTCCCTCTGCAATCTTAGCTGATATTTCGCAAAAGGCGGTGTGACTAACCGTGTCGAACGCCTTAGACAGATCCAATGTCACGAGGATGCAGCGTTTATGTGGCCTTTTACTGTTCAGTCCCTCTGCAATCTTGGCTGATATTTCGCAAAGGGTGGTGTGACTAACCGTGTCGAACGCTTTAGACAGATCCAATGTCATGAGGATGCAGCGTTTATGTGGCCTTTTACTGTTCAGTCCCTTTGCAATCTTCGCTCGAGCGAAAACCATGCTGATGCTCAGCCAGGGGGAGGTGTTCTGCAAAGCTGGGCAGTAGGATTGCTTCCAGAATTTTCACTACAGGGGGTTGAAGAGTAATTGGTCTATACGACCTTCCTTGTTGTACCGGGTTTCCTGGTTTCGGCACTGGGACAATCTTCCCCAGTTTCCACATCTTCCCCAGTTTCCGTCTGGACCAATAGCTGTGGAGCTCTTGGCGGCTTTTATGACCTTAAGCACATTATCCAGGGTGATGGTTATGGGGTTGTCTGGCCTGAGGGTACGGGAGGCTCGTCTAAGCCTTCTGCTTGCGCGGTCCGGTGTCATTTGGTGCTCAACAAATTGTCTGCAGAAGGCTGCTGCTACACGGGTTTCGTCTTTCGGAGTTTGCTCACCAAACGATATGCGTATGCTATCGTTTCGCCTGGGGTTGGAGAGGTTTTAAACGGTGGACCACAGTCCGAGAGTTCACCGGGAAATGCGTGTCGAGCAGTAGTTTCAGTGACCGCTCACTGTTTTTTGTCCAGTTGTTGACCTCATCCGGCAGGTAATCTACTATACATGGTGTAGCGGATAATACCTTACGCAGCCTTGTGGCATCCGAGACCATTTCCACTTCTCCACATAAGATGTACCAAGAAAGTATCTGCGCTTTCCTTAGCCCCTTATTCTAAATTTCGAGTTGCTCTTTGTAGGCATCCCAGTCTCTACTAGTAAACCCAGTAGATTTGACCTTGTTGAATAGCTTGTTGCAGGTCTTCTGCCTGGCCTTTAACTCAGAAGTCAACAAGAAACCGGGGTGGGGTTAGCTCCATATTAAGAATTTTGACCCATTACAATTTTGTACATTTGCCGGATCCTTGCAAACCACAGTGAGACGTAAACCTTATGAATGGACACTGAGTGTGTTTTTTTGCCGGGGCATGAACTCAGGAAAAAACATTGCTTGCTTACTTTTTTTTTATAAAAATTTTGCAACAAAACGGAGTAGAAAAAAACGAAACACACTGACATAGATACCACACATTCAAACACACACATACACGAATTCGATAAAATTGGATCAGTTCACAACCCTGAATTTGTGGGGAGGACGCGGCATGCGGCAATGACATGCGGAACAACAGCAACAAAAACAGGAGTTGGAGCTGTTGCAGCAGCAGCAGCAGTTAGAGGAGTTATGCAGATGAGCACCATCTGTTGTTGGGTATTAGCGTGTGAAATATAAACAACTCAGCATATAAACAACAACAGTAACAACAAAGTTTAAAACTACATACTAAAATAGCAACAGAGCTCCCGCCTCCAGCAGCGCAGCAGCAATAGCAGATATACAAATACAATATGATATGTATATGCATGGATGTATGTACGTACGTTTGGGTGATGTGTACTCTTGGAGAGTATGTTACTGTTGTACTCGAACTCGGGCGTGAGTTGTTGTTATTTTATATCCCCGAAAAAAATACTAAATGTAAATATTAAAAGTTAACGAGATTTACTCTCGCTCTATCCGCCCTCTCTCCACATGTCACTCATGCTCATACATGGCCGGGCCATGTCATAAATACTCAACTACTAGATGGTCCTTCGCTCTCTTAAGCAAATTTCTCGAGTTACGAACGATTAAATTTTTGACATTAGTAGTTAAGAGAAGAAAGAGCACAAATTTGTTTTTATTTTTTATACATATTTTTGGCATTTTTCCTCAAACATTTCACTTTACAATCACAATGGTAGCAAACACAATTGATTTATTAAATAAAATTGCAAAAAACACATCTTTAAATCAGCAAATAAAATCTCGAGAGCTAACAAGAGAATTCCAAAGAAACTCGAAGAGAGCAAAACAAATGTCAAAAATTTAATCGTTCGTAACTGTCACTTTTTAAAGAGTCGGACGGACCATCTAGTACTTTGAGTATTTATGGGCCATGTAGCCAAAGAAGTTGGAGCATCTCCGCTCTGGGCTGCCAGCGAAATAAACGGAGTGACATACAACTGACGACGACGACAACAACAACAACAAGAATAACAGCAGCTGATAATGATGCTGCTGCTTACGTCGGAGAAATTGCGATTGAAACTCATAATCTTTAGCAACAGTTGGTATCTTTATACGACGAGTATTTTATACTCATTTCACAAACATAACAGAGCCGCCGCAGAGTCATTGGCAACACAAAGCCACTCTCGTGTGTGGAGAAAGCGATGGAAGGCGAAATATAAGGAGAAGATACAAAACTACCCACCGTGATATAATATTAGTGCGAAAAGAACCCAGAACAATAGCGTTACATCAAATGATTTTTGAATTTTCATGGTGTCGTGATGTTATGATGAGTGTAATATGTATGTCTGAATGTGTGAAGTGCAAGGAGTGACAGCTGTGGGATTTGTTGTCAACTCTACGACCACATATGTAAATCTTTAGTCTTAACACGTAACATTAAGAATTTCACTTTTCCTTAAAAAGAACTCTAAAATGTAAGTTGATTACAAATATTGATCCGAGACCTCATAACGGATATATGTACATGGGAAATTCCACGACAAATCGACGGTTTCAAAAAAATTTCGGGTTTGATTTTTCCCCTTTTTTATATTTTTTAGTACACCTGTAGAAACGCTTTGTCAAATGTGTTTTGAGATTTTTTCGATAACTCTTTCGGAGGTTATCGATATTTAAAAAATCGTTAAGATATCATTCTGGGTATCGGGTGCACGCTATGAAGCCGACGCGGCGCAAATTGGCGGCATTTTTTCCAGCCGGCGCCGCCTCTGATTTCAGCGGCTCACACCAGCTGAAACTCAGCTGCCGAAGTTTATTTAGTGAGTCAAAAATATTTATTTTATACAACCATGAAAATGAAGAAAGTGACTACTAAGTAATGCAGTAGGGTCAGAATTTTTAATATCGACCTATGGAGTTCATTTTAGCGTAAAAAGTTTATAAAAGAATCTTGCTATCATTTATTTAAAAAAATCCAAAAATGTTATGGGGATTTGAAATTAAAAAAATGCGTTTCTGGTTGTTAAGGAAATTGTTTGGTTTTTACGGAAATTACAATAGCTCTTGAACGGCCGAACCGATTTTTAAAAGTCTACGTCGTTTTAAAGGGAACGCAGCGGGCACTTTTTTTTCACAACAAAGACTAATAAGTAGAGGTTTATTGAACTGATTTTCGACATTACATCAAAACTTCCATAACTTTTCATAAGAAAATGAGAATGAGAATGCCATTAGCCAGCCATGGGTTGTTGGAATTTATCGGCTCAGCCGCCCCCGCCGACCGGTAGTTTTCCATGCGCCGCCGCCCTCCACCATAGGATGGGGGTATATTCATGTAGTCACTCCGTTTATTGATCTGAGACCAGGGTTACCATACGTCCTCCTTTGGGAGGACATGTCCGCCTTTTTAAAAAGTGTCCTCCCTCCTTTTTCAAAAATGATGGATTTGTCCTCTTTTGTTACAAATTAAAATTTTTCACAATCAGTAAACCTCAACATGAATTATACTCGCAAGTACTTTTAGTACAAAGTTAGTACTACAATAATTGAGCTCGATGACTGACATTTGGTACAGATACTTCTTATAGCTCAGGTAACTTAGGATTGAAAATGGGCAATATCAATAAATTGTTAGCATCTTCTGTCCGATTTGACTTATTAACGCCATAGAGACGAACTGAAATTCGTAATTTGGGAGTATGTATATCCAGAACCCTTCAGACGAGCGATGGTCATCATGGGTTCATGTTTTGATATAGCCCCCATACAAAGGTACCTCAAGATTTTACTTCTTAACGCAACAAATTTCAAAGAATCAAAAAACAGTTGACATGCAATCTATGGGGTAGGGTATGCAATATTCGGCTTGTCGCACTTTCATTCCGATCTCGCTTAAATTTGACAATAAGGGCCATTTCATACCTGGGAAGTAATTGGTCAAAGTCGTTTCTGATTTAGATATAAGCCCTATATAAATTTTCTTTCCGATATGGCCTTTTAGCGCCACAGAAGCTTTTTCATATCCAATCACTTTGAAATTAAGCAGGATGGAGTTTCTTGATCCAAGGGCCCACATTGTCGAATTTGGTGTAAATCTGCTCAGATTTAAATGTAGCACCCATGAACAAACCTTGTCAAATTTGAAGAAAATTTGTTCAGATTTCGATATAGTCCTCCGATTTGGCATCTAAGCGCTACAAAATACAAATTGTTGTACAAAGCATTATCATAGGAAATTGTATTTTTTAAATGTTCTCCGAAAGTTTCAAACTCTCTTTGTAAATGTTACAAATGTCCTCCTTTTCTGACACAAAAGTCCTCCGTTCCGAAAAAAGGTTGTGGTAACCCTGTCTGAGACCCCATAAAGTATATACAGGGTGGGCCTAAAGAAACCAAGGGGTGTAAAAGTTTAATAACTTTTTCGTTTATTATTTTTTTTTTATTTTTTCTTTCAGATTATATAGACAACACTTGGAGAATTTATAATAATTGAACAGAGAACCAGAACAATAGATTTTATTATTTAAACCAGAGATCAATTATTTTAACGCAAAGAGCATATCGTCGATATTTTGATTGAGATTGAGATGTGACAGCACCCGACTATTTTCTTTGGGGTTATTTGAAGGAGCGAGTGTATGTGAACAAGCCAGAGACAATCCTTGAACTCAAGGCAAACATTGTTGCAGAAATTCGAACGCTACAGCCAAAAGTTTTGAAAGGTGTTATGGAAAATGCTCTAAAAAGAGCCCATCAGTGCGAAGCTGAAAACGGTGGTCATTTAAGAGACATTATCTTTCATACTTAGTGTAAAAAAAATTTGCCTTTTGTATATTATATAATCTGGAAGAAAAAATAAAAAAAGTTAAGCGCCCCAGTAGGCGAGTTGGTAGCGTGCTCGCCTATGAGTTTGGGGGTCGTGGGTTCGATTCCCACAACGGGCTCTGGTCGGTCGCTGCAAAACCTAGCCACATGGTCTTTGTAACCCGGCTTTCCCCTGGACCATAAAATTAGAATATAAATTTACTTTGTATTGTAATTCATATAAATCAATAAATAATAATAAATAAAAAAAGTTAATAAACGAAAAAGTTATTAAACTTTTACAACCCTTGGTATCTTTAGGCCCACCCTTCTTTTGGCCCACCCTGTATATTCTTACGCGTCGTAAAATTATAAGGCGATTTAGCCATGTCCGTCTGTTGTAATCACACTACAGTCCGCAATAATAGAGCTAGGTTGATCAAATTTGGTAGAAATATTTCTTATAGTTGCAGGATGTTTGGGATTGCAAATGGGCCATATCGGTCAATGTTTTTTGATATAGCTCCCCTGTAGAGGTCGCTGCAAAATACGGTTTTTGAGCCATATGTAGATACCACATTTTTAAACACTTTAGCAGAAACTTTGCAGTTTGTATTATATTTTGACAACAATTCATCACAGCAAAAATGTTACCTATCGGTTCATATTTTGTTATAGTCACCCTATAGAGGTCGCTCCAAAATATACGTATTTAAGCCATAAATACCACATTTTCTAAGCATTTTGACTGAATCTTTGCAGTACGTAATTAATGAAGGCAAGTATTCATCGCAGTAAACATTTTTTAAATCCGTTAATATTTTGTTATAGTCACCATATAGATGTCGCTACCAAAAAGGCTTATTTAAGCCATAAACAACACATTTTCTAAGAAATTTAGCTGAAACTTTGCAGTTTGTAATCTATTTTGTCAAAATTCATCTTTATAAAAATCCATTTTTTTTGTTGTAGTCCCCGTGTAGATCTAGTTCTCAAATATACTAATTTAAGCCATAAACACCACATTTTTCAGCGTTCGTTTTTATACCCTACACCACACTGTGGTACAGGGTATTATAACTTTGTGCATTTGTTTGTAACACCCAAAAGGAGAAGACATAGACCCATCGTTTATTATATCGATCGACTTAGAATCACTTTCTGAGTTGATTTAGCTATGTCCGTCTGTCTGTCTGTATTCTTGTAATCAAAGTACAGGTCGCAGTTATAGTCCGATCTCGACGAAACTTTACACATATCTCTTTTTTGGCCCAAGGACGATAGTATGAAATTCGGCAGAGAAAGGTTTCTTATTATATGAATGAACACTGTTAAATTTGGAAGAAATCGGTTCAGATTTAGATATAGCCCCCATATATACGTTACCCCCGATTTGACATGTAAGCGCTGTAAAAATGTTATTTTATATCCGATCAGTGCGAAATTCGGCAAAGAGAGGCTTCTTATTACATGAAGAAATACTGCTAAATTCGGAGAAAATCGGTTCAGATTTAGATATAGCCCCCATATATATGTTACCCCGATTTGACATGTAAGCGCTGTAAAAACTGTATTTTATATCCGATCAGTGCGAAATTCGGCAGAAAGAGATTTCTTATTACATGAAGGAATACAGCCAAATTCGGAGAAAATCGGTACGGATTTAGATATAGCCCCCATATATATGTTTCCCCCGATTTCACATGTAAGCGCTGTAAAAACTGTATTTTATATCCGATCAGTATGAAATTCGTCATAAAGAGGTTTCCTATTATATGAATGAACACTTTTAAATTTGGAAGAAATCGGTTCAGATTTAGATATAGCCCCCATATATACGTTACCCCGATTTGAATGTAAGCGCTGTAAAAATGTTATTTTATATCCGATCAGTGCGAAATTCGGCAAAGAGAGGTTTCTTATTACATGAAGAAATACTGCTAAATTCGGAGAAAATCGGTTCAGATTTAGATATAGCCCCCATATATATGTTACCCCCGATTTGACATGTAAGCGCTGTAAAAACTGTATTTTATATCCGATCAGTGCGAAATTCGGCAGAAAGAGATTTCTTATTACATGAAGGAATACAGCCAAATTCAGAGAAAATCGCTTCGGATTTAGATATAACCCCCATATATATGTTTCCCCGGATTTCACATGTAAGCGCTGTAAAAACTGTATTTTATATCCGATCAGTATGAAATTCGTCATAAAGAGGTTTCCTATTATATGAATGAACACTTTTAAATTTGGAAGAAATCGGTTCAGATTTAGATATGGCCCCCATATATACGTTACCCCGATTTGACATGTGAGCGCTGTAAAAATGTTATTTTATATCCGATCAGTGCGTAAGTCGGCAAAAAGAGGTTTCTTTCCACATGAAGGAATACTGCCAAATTCGGAGAAAATCGGTTCAGATTTAGATATAGCTCCCATATATATGTTACCCCCGATTTGACATGTAAGCGCTGTAGAGACTGTATTTTATATCTGATCAGTACGAAATTCGACAGAAGGAGGTCTTTTTACATGAAGGAGTATTCAGGGAAGATCGGTTCAGATTTATATTAAAGCTCCATATATATGTTCCTCCTGATTTGGTATCAAACCGTTGTAGAAGTTGTATTTTACTTCCGATCATTAAAATTTTCCAGAAAGATGTTTCTCAATTTAGGAACGAATATTGCTTAATTTAGCGATTATCGTTTTAGAATTAGATAATATGTTTCTAATCATTTACCAATTATTCCAAATTATTATGGCAATGACCCTTATCGCATTGTTAGGGAGGTGTAGGGTATTATATAGTCGGCCCCGCCCGACTTTCTGCCTTTCCTTACTGGTTATACCCTACACCACCCTGTGGTCGGGGGTATTATGAGTTTGTGCATTTGTTTGTAGCTCCCAGAAGAAGAAGAGATAGACCCATTATTTATTATACCCATCGACTTGGAATCACTTCCTGAGTTAATCATGTCCGTCTGATTTAACCATGTCCGCCTGTAGATGTATCGTTGCAATCAAAGTGCAGGTCGTATTTATGGTCCGATTGTGTTATTTAGCACAGGGCTCTTTTTTTGCCCAAGGACGATCCCTATTGAAATCTGTCAAAATCGGTTCAGATTTAGATATAGCTCCTATATATATGCTACACCCGATTTGACATGTAAACGCTGTAGAAACTGTATTTTGTATCAGATCAGTACGAAATTTGGCAGAGTGAGTTCTCTTATTACATGAATGAACTCTGTCCAATTCGGGGAAATTCAGTTCAGATTTAGATATAGCCCCCATATATATGTTTCACCCGATTTGACATATAAGCGCTGTAGAATCTGTATTTTATATCCGATCAGTACAAAATTCGGCAGAGAGAGTTTTCTTATTACATGTGTGAACACTGCCAAATTCTAATCGCAATGCCCATTTTCGCATTGTTAGGAAGGTGTAGGGTATTATATAGTCGGCCCCGCCCGACATTCTCTCTTTCCTTACTGTTTAATAATTTGCTTAAACAAAAAGGATCGTTTCATGATTTGCTCCATATCCAAAGATTTTTCCAGTAATTTTCCAGGTATATAAAATTCGCTTTTACTTGTTTTTAAATAATTTTTTTAGTGTTTAGGGCAAAGAAATTTTAATTACACCCACACGCAAAGAAAAAATTCGTTTCTGCGAAACGAAATATTAGACAACCACAATTCTCGTTTGCCGGAACCAAAATTTCGTTTGTTGTGACAGAAACTTATTTCGCGTAAGCAATTCTATGTTTTGACCAAAAGATTTTCAGTTGTCTTAAACGAGAATTGTAGTTGTCTAATATTTCGTTTCGCTGAAACGAATTTTTTCTTTGCGTGCATGACATAAAAGTGCCGACAGAATTATTATTACTATTTGAAATATCACACAAATTTGGTGAACTCTTCAATAAATAACAAACATAAAACTAGAAGTTAATTTGTAATTTATGACCCCATAATTTAATGAATTGTCTCTTAAATGTCACCCCAAACTCGACTCAACATACACAATAAAATAGCAATAGAAATTAAAAAAAATATTTATTTATTTATATTCGGTTCAATGAAGAAAACAGATCACGACTTTCATATTTGCAGAGGAAACTTCATGCCTACAAAAAAAAAAATAAGTATACAAATTTAAGTCACTTCCGTGGAGGGCAACTGCATAAACGTTTTCAATTAAATAGAAAAACAAAAAGCGAAATGTCGGCTAAAATAACAAAGACAATACCCAAGAGGGGGCACGTCTATGACACTGCTGCATTTGTGACTTTGTGAATGTGGGTTATATATTGTAAATGTACACTTATGTGGAAAAATGCGTGACTACCGGTCGGATTTATCAGATATTATAAATCTCAAAAATAAGTTCCGCTTAATGACCTTTTTCCCTTACTATGTATTGAGTACATAGTGTCCGTTTCACGGTACAGCACTTCACATTCAACACTTTAAAATGATTTGTTATACCTCAAACAAACCACCGTCAGAAAAGATAAATTAATTTTTCAAAATAAAAAAAAAAAACAGAAATAAAATAATAATCATAAAAACGTATAAATATTTTATTAACACACATGTGGTTGTTTTATTCGTTGTCTCCCCTTCCCCTCCCTCAATCCACTGGTCTATTCTCATAACTCATTTTGTGGATTTTCCCAAGTTGTGTGTCTATAAAAAAAGAGTATAAAATGAAAAGGAAGCAAAACGTTCACAGTTAATTATGGTAATTAATCAAACGAACGAATGAATGAACCTTCAGCCAATCACATGTGTCGGGATTCCAACACAGCTGTAGGTGCTACCTACCGTCCAACCGACTTTGAAAACTACGTTGAGACGGAATTTATGATACTTGATTTTTTGTTGAATGACTAACTATGCATTGCACTTTCCTTTAAAGTGGAACATTAATAATTGGTGAAATGCTTAGACGGTAAAAGAAAGAACAGAGAAATTAGTGATGAAACATTAAAATAGACTTTTATTATTATTTATGTATACGCAATTAGGTCACTTCAATCGAGGCAACAAAAAACTTTTCACCGTTTTTTTTGGTTTTTGTGATAGGTTTTGGGCTTTGGTGTGTTCTGACACATTTAGTACAATTTCATGGCCAACATTTTTGTAGAACATTTCATCCCCGTCCGCCCCTTTTTAAGGCGTGTTTTTTACGATTTGTTAAAATGGGGCTAAAAATGACGGTTATCTGGGGGGGGGCTAGAGGGTTAATATGTTCCACAATAATATTGGCCTTAATATTTTCTATAAATTTGCTGAACATACCCTATACCAAAAAAATACATTTTTGCTACATAATAGTGAAATACTAAAATTTTTCGGGTACAGTGTGGGTTTTTGAGCTATTTAGGGTGCCTAGACACGTTCAGATTGTATTGATATGTTCACAAAAGCTGTTCAGATTTACGTTGGCTACAATTTTGCCAACCATTGTTATTAAAAAAATTACGAGTCCCTGGAAGTTATGCTGAAATAAGTGAAAAAATATATTTTCCTTCACTTTTTCAAAAAAAAGTACCGGAAAATTTTTTTTTGCAAAAAATTTTGTGAAACTTTATTCAGCATATTCTTAGCTACATTATTGGCAAATATAGTTAAGCGATATCACCAAGTCTGAATTAGTTGTTGAACAAAATCTGATGACACCTTTTTCCAGGGGCCCACTGTTTTTCAGAAACTATGGGGCCCATAAAAAAAATTGGTTGCCAATTTCGCCAAACAGAGTATAGGGTTATACTACCCTTTCTTTGATCGTAGAATCGAAAAGTGTTCATTTGTTGCATAGTGTAATTTGCCATAATTGTTTTTTTTTTTTTCAGTGAACAAAGTACTTAGGTCCAACTCATCATCAAGGCTTATTCCAAGGAGGAGTTGAAGATGTTGATCATAATTAGCAACGATAATCTTAAAATCTCAGTATTCTTTCATAGATCGGGGATGTCGTCTGTCCATAGTCACGTCCGTTATGAGGGTATGAGGCATCCAAGTATTCCTAATAGAGTGCAAAGTGTGGCTGTGTGGGTTGGTAGAATCAGGACCCGTTCATAGTGTAGGATGGATGGAGATATATGCAAGCAATGGCTTCTTAGAGCGCTTCCGGCCCTTGCCAGGAACCCTCATCAGCAAGATTCTCGATTGCACCCTCAATTGTATTGTGTAAATGAAATGTAGGTGTTAGCAAGTACACACAGAATACAGTTTGGTTGCCTCAACCGAATTATTTGCCAGCCGAATTTTGGTAGTTATGTCTACTATCATGCGATTCCATCAGGACAACCAATATTTTGGTTGTGGTTTACTTCTGCTTCCATGTTCACAACAATCATATTTGTTTGCGCCACCTACGCCTAATGGTGGCTAATATTATCTGATGTAGTTGCCACAACCAACTGTTTTAAAAAAGTGGTTGTTCTGACAATTTGTCAGTCATATCCTACCGAAAAATAATTAAAAACAGTTTTCATTAATTTTTATTTTATTTATTGAACAAAAAACCAAACAAAATTTAATTACAAATTCATCACTATTATGAGATGTGGAAATATTTGACACACATTTTAGTACACGAAAAAAAACACAAATCTTTTATGCAAATATTGCTTAACCCTGTGCTTTCAATTTCATGATTGTTGCTATTACTTTTTATTTATGTAAAACATTTTGCACACATATTCTGCATTATTATCCACACGAAATTATTTTTGATTACCTATACCGTTCTTGAAACATTTGAACATTTATTTATGTCGAGTAATTTTATTTTTTGTTTGTCATGTATCAGCAAAAGAACAGCAACCAATCTTTCGGTTGTATTTTAAAAATACATTTAATTTTTCTAAATTTGGGAAATGATTGGGATAACCAATAAACGATTAGTTATTAATATTTTTTCTGTTGTAGTAACCAATTATTCGTTGCAATAATAATCTTTGGTCTATTGATCAAATTTCTGTTGTCAAGAATAAAACATTGGTTGTCACAACTAAAAATCGATCATATGGTACTATAATGAAAATTTAAAATTGATTACCACAACTAACCGAGTGTCAATGAAAAAAACAATCTTAATTCGATTGATACAACCATCGATTTAGTTGCAAGCATTTTCATTTGATCGTATCCATGTTATTATTGTTGTTTCAACCATTTATTTATAAATACAACCGACAGACGGTGTAGACAATATACTTTTTGTTGCTAGTACTATTTTTTATTGTTACAATCGAATTCCAACCAATTATTTTCCTGGGTGTAAGAATATGACCACAGTCATAATGTAAGAAGTCAAGATACTCTATGACGCCCTAATGTAAATGATGTAACAGAATCTATATAAAAATTTGACTCACCTGGGAAATCAAGGCACAAACATCAATCGGATATGAAACAATAGCAGTCCCAAGATGTCACCGTAAAGGTGTCCACAAAAACATCAAACGGCCACCCGTTGTATCCAAATCCCTTTGAGCTAAGTCGCAAACAACTGCATCAACCATTGTGAATAGCGAATCAGAAATTAAAAACGAGATCCCGACAACTCCAAGACCGAGAAAATGAAAAATCTAAATCAAATAAACTGACAATTTTAAAAAATGTATTCGAAATATTCAAAGATTCATTCAAATCTACTCCAACAATACTGCTACATCACAAAACGACAATATAGACCCTAGTCCCTGTGAGCGCAATACATAATACCTCCATTACCTCACTTACGAAAAACTAAAACCTGAAGTCAGTACCAATCTACAGGATCCCCCCATCAGAAATGGCCAGTTATCGACCCTAGTCCATGTGTACGCAATACATAGTACTCCCCACACCTCACTAACAAAACCTGAATCCCGTAGTCAGTATTCGTATTTTCCGAATACCAATCTACAAGATCCCCCTATGAGACACGGCAACTTATGGACCCTAGTCCCTGTCTGCGCAATACATAATGACCTCATTACCTCACTAACAAAACCTAAATCGAGTAGTTAGTATCCGTAGTTCCCGGAATACCAATCTACAGGATCCCCCATAAGAAATGGCCAGTTATCGACCCTAGTCCCTGTGTTCGCAATACATAGTTCTCCCCACATCTCACTAACGAAACCTAAATCCCGTAGTCAGTATTCGTGTTCCCGAATACCAATCTACAAGATCCCCTCATCAGACACGACCACTTATGGACCCTAGTCCCTGTCTGTTCCTAAATTAAGAAAGCGCTTATATGTTATAATGGGGTAACGTATATATGGGAGCTATATCTAGATCTGAACCGACTTTCGCCGAATTTGCCCGTGTTCATTCGTGTAATAAGAGAACTCTCTCTGCCAAATTTCGTACTGATCTAATTAAAAATACAGTTTCCGCAGCGCTTACATGTCAAATCGGGGGTAATGTTTATTTTGGGGCTATATCTAAATCTGAACCGATTTTAACCAATTTCAATAGGGATCGTCCTTGGGCCAAAAAAGAGCGCTGTGCTAAATTTTACCACAATCGGACCATAAATACGACCTGCACTTTCATTACAACGATACATCTACAGACAAATCGTTAAGTTCGGACATGCCGAATTTTGCAGGGTTTTCCAACAAGAGGTGTTATTTTGAATCACCCGGTATTTCAGTAGCTGTCACTTTTGAAGCTTTTATTCTATGATATTTGACAAGTAGAAACTGCGCCATTACTAAAAATGGAACGGTACACGATTCAACAACGCATTGAAATTATTAAAATTCACTACAAAAATGGTGAAATCCGGATCCATCGAAAAATCATCTTGACTGATGAGGCCCTTTTCCACCTCGGTGGCTACGTCAACAAGCAAAATTGTCGCGTCTGGGGCTCGGAAAACCAAAGAGTTATTGTTGAGAAGCGTCTCCATCCTCAAAGTGTGACTGTTTCGTGAGGTTAATGGTCCGGCGGGGTCATTGGACCTTACTTTTTCGAAAATGAGGTTGGATCAACAGTTACGGTGAATGGATTGCGCTATCGAGAGATGATTAATGATTTTTTATAATCGGAGTTGGATGGTATTGATCTGGACAACGTTTACTTTCAACAAGACGGCGCTACGGGCCACACAAGCAACGAAACCATTGCTCTGTTACGGGAAAAGTTTCCGGACCGTGTTATCTCTCGGAGATGTGATCACAATTGGCCACCGAGATCTTGTGATTTAACACCTTGCGACTTCTTCCTTTGGGGCCACGTAAAATATAAGTTCTACGGCAACAGCCCAGAGTCGATTCAAGACCTCAAAGATGAGATGATGCTATCGAGGACATAGGTTAGGTTGAAGAGAGGAGACGTTTAAACGTCTCATGTCTATGGACATACGCTTAAGCCAGTGGTTCGGCCTGTTGTGCGCTCCTTATTTATGATCTTTTTATACCTCACGAGTTACAGAAAATCGGTACTAGACACGAATTTTCTCAGTATCTTCCAGTCATATTCTCTGAGGTGAGTCAAGTCTGGCAATATGTCGGACCCGAAATGTTGGGACCTTGCATGTGTGAAAGCCGGGCAGTGACACAGAAAATGTTCCATCGTTTCGATGTTTTCTCTGCATGCCCTGCATTAGTCGTTTCCTGCTAGTCCTATGCGATGAGGACATAGTGCAGCCACTTTGCGATTTGGTTATGGAAAATTTCATGAAAAGGATATGGTCCTGTAAGAGTGGTCGTGGTGGCCATTTGCCTGATGTTGTTTTTCATTATTAACGGCATACCTTCGTCTTTATTATGAAATAAACATCAGATCATTTATCTCAAAAACTGGCATTTTTCATTGAATACCAAAATAACACCTCTTGTTAGAAAACTCTTTATATACCCTCCACCATGGATTGTACTTAATTTTAAAGTTGAAAAATCTTTGGATATGGAGCAAATCATGTTTTGGTTTAAGTAAATTATTAAAAAAGGAATGCTGCAATTTTTAGCCAAATTTTAGGCCGCAAATTCTGTAGGCAAACTCTTCACCTGAAAAATGTGGTGTGGAGAGCTACATCTACACGGGAATTTCATTGAGATGAATTCTGCCCAAAATAGAATACAAACTGCAAAGTTTCAGCTAAATTTCTTGGAAAATGTGGTGTTTATGGCTTAAATAAGTCTTTTTGGGAGCGACATCTATAGGTGGACTATAACAAAATATGAACTGATTTAAAAATTGTTTACTGTGATGAATTCTTATTGTAATTAAATACAAATTTAGTTCAAATGCTAAGAAAATGAGATATTTATGGATTAAATACGTTTATTTTGGAGCGACCTCTATAGGGTGACTATAACAAAATATGAACCGATTTTTAAAATTTTTGCTGTGATGAATTCTTTTCAAAATAGAAAAGTTTCTGTGTAAATTGATTTAACAATGTGATATATGTATATGACTAAAAACCCGTATTTTGGAGCGACCTCTATAGGGGAGCTATATCAAAACATTGACCGAAATGGCCCATTTGTAATCCCAAACAACCTGCCAAATTTGATCGACCTAGCTCTCTTATTACGGACTGTAGCGAGATTACAACAGGCGCACGGACATGGCTAATCGAAGGTATATCCATTTTTATGGGGGGTTCCATAAGGGGCGTTGCAATAACGCCTATTTTTCACGGGATTATAGGTATAAGTAGTTTTAAATTCAATTATATGAAAAAATCCTACCGAAAATTAAAGGCATTTGGATTTTAAAAGCATGACATGAAAATGTATAATAATAATTCAAAGAAATATCTTTAAATTCTACATGTACCCAATATTATATACAGCGAAACATTAAAGCAAAAAATAATTTCTTCGAATTAAATATAATTTTTTTGAAATCAAGTTAATTTTCATTATATCACTGAAAATTGTGTTTGAAGAAAAGGCACACAAATGTCATTGATTTGTAGATGGCGCTGTCTTTTGTTTTACGACATTATTTTTTTCAGTACACAAGTCTTTCCTACTCATTAGCTTATTAAATGTTCTGATATCACATATTTAGGACAACAACAATGACCTGGAATTACTCTTCTGGGTCTTAGATATGTATCATCAATAATATAGGAACCTTCTCAGCCCCAAATCCCCACATATCCTATGAGGAATATAAAACACACACGAACCGAAATGGGTTAAACAAAAAAAATATTATTTATTATTTTATAATTCAAACCTAAGACAGCTGAAATAATTGCAATTAACATAACTAATTAAAATGCAAAAGTGTGTATCGTTGTTTCAAATACCAATAAAGCAGCATATGAGGGTGAGTAAACGTGGGAATGCCTTAGAGAATGCAAACTCGTGCTATCCTATTGTTCACAAACAATTAAGAATATTATAATATTATTAAATATGTACAATTCCAGGAAATCCTATTCCACATTGACTTTAAAAGCCAAGGAGAGAAAAAACCCCTTTTCACAACATACATAGGCACTCATAAATTAATTTAAAACTTACCAAGAGCCACCGAGGAAAGGATACAGAGCGAGAGCGCGCCTTTACCTTATGCCGAACTTTAAGCAAGTGAAACACAAAAAAAACGAAGTTAAAACAACAGGTGTCCCGTCCTCGCCCCACTTAACTTAAATGTTAATTAAAAACATTTGAGCGCAGAAAACCACTCGCACTAGTATGTAGACACCACCATACTTAACTCGTAACACATATATATGGGCGACGTAATGAAATTTATAATATCCTTCAGCTAACTAATAACCGGATAAAGGAAGAATCACTCATAGACACATACACAGTGATACGCATGCACTGTGAGTGAGATAAGAGCTAGTGCCTATACAATAGGAAAACGAGACATAACGCTTATAGAGTTTAAACTTTACAATTTAGAAAGAGATAACCATTGAGCCATCTAATTCATATCAGATGACCAGTGGAGTCATCTACTATTTAGCAGATGACCACAAAATCATTGATTTTAGAGGTGATAGTGAGTAGAGTCGTTTACTCTGGACTAGATGAGCAGTGGATCATCTATTCTGGCACCGCTATGACTTGACTCAAGCACGATTTACTCGACACCAAATGGCCTGAGGGTTCATCTATGCTAAAGCAAATGACCAGAGAAGTCATCTACGTTAGAGCAGATAAGCAGATGGGCCATGACCAGTGGGGTCATCTACAAGAAGATGACCTCAGGTCGTCTATTCTATCGCAGATGACCTCAGGTCGTCTATTCTATCGCAGATGACCAGCGTGATCGTCTACTCTGGAGCAGCATTCAAGCACGAATTACTCTACTCTACAGCAAATTACACAGTACAACACAAAAAAATAACAGGGTTCTGTCAATGGATTATGGTAGAGGAGACCAAAAAATATATACGTATATCGGCGTTTTGAAAGATCACATCGGAATTTTATTTTAGGGGGGGTTAAAGTTTTCCCCCCGTTGCTAGTTCGTGCCGAATATCGGTATATAAAACTATGTGTTCTGTTCATCTGAAGTGTAGGGTATCTTCAGCAACTTTGTAGCAAATGTTAAGGCCTATATTTTTGTGGAACATATTAACCCTCTAGCTTCCCCTCATAATGGCGATTTTTGCCTGTATTTTAACAAATCGTAAAAAACTCCCCTAAAAATGGGTGGGCGGGGTTGAAATGTTCTACAAAAATGATGGCCATACAATTTTACTATATATGTCAGAACACACCAAAGCCCAAAACTTAACACAAACACAAAAAAACCGGCCAAATTCAAGATTGCCTGTTAAGGGTTAATTTAGATATTATATAGTGTTGGTACCAAAAAGGTCTTTAAAAATTGGATTTTTCGGGGTTGATGTGAGAGATGCAAAAAAAAAAATAATGATTTTATTTTACAATTAAATAATATTTATTTTATATTAAATTATACTTCAGGACTATAAACAAAAAATCTATTAATAACGCATATACAAGGAGAAATGCTTATTAAATACATAAGTTCATTTATTTTTATTCACTTTTCTTATCACTCTTGGCAATTCGACGCCATTATCAAACAATGTCCAACATAAATCTGTTATAAGAGACAAACTGCTCTTGCCTTTATAGCGTTTTTCAATAGGAAGACATATCTGATGGATCCGTTCTCCATGCTCATCAGTTTCAGCTGAAAATCAAAATATAAATATATATGTATAATGAAATTTAAATCAAAACTTGTATTAAAAAGATCATAAATAAGGAGCGCACAACAGGCCGAACCACTAGCTTAAGTGTATGGCCATGGACATGAGATGTTTAATCGTCTCCTCTCTTCAACCTAACCTAACCTAACCTAACCTTTAGACCACAGCATCAAACCGATATAGCAATTTCGGCATATATATTTTGGCACCCATGGCTCATCTGGAAAAACTTCCAGTTCAAAATAAATTTAATATATATCCTCCACTTTGCTCGTAAAAAATGATACCCTATGTTCCATAAAGGTATGATTGCCACAGACGTAGCAAAACCAGTCAAGTTTTCCCAAACAGTCAGTCATTATTATTCTTACAAATTCCCTTGTAGTATATTGTAAGAAAATAAAGAGATTAACTGGCTGACCCACGATGTCAAACGTTAACGTTCATAAGTAACGTGCCACTCAATAGTTCCGTTATGATAATTTTGAGTGACGAATATATAATGACAGAAATAATGAAGAAGAACAAAAGTACTCTTGGTAGTTGTTGAATAACAACCTTCTCTTCAGAGCTGGGAGAACCTACATATGCGAGGAATAACAAATTAACCCTTAACAGGCTATCTTAAATTTGGGCGTTTTTTGGAGTTTGCGTTAAGTTTTGGGCTTTGGTGTGTTCTGACACATATAGTAAAATTTTATGGCCGACATTTTTGTAGAACATTTCAACCCCGCCCCACCCATTTTTAGGGGAGTTTTTTACGATTTGTTAAAATATAGGCAAAAATCACCGTTATGGGGGGAAGCTAGAGCGTTAATATATTCCACAAAAAAATATAGGCCTTAACATTTGCTACGAAGTTGCTGAAGATACCCTACACCTCAGATGAACAGAACACATAGTTTTATATACCGATATTCTGCACGAACAAGCAAAGGGGGGAAAACTTTAACCCCCCCCTAAAATAAAATTCCGATGTGATCTTTCAAAACGCCGATACACGTATATATTTTTTTTGGTCTCCTCTACCAGAATCCACTGACAGAACCCTGTTATTTTGAAAAAAGTTTGAAATTGTTGTACAGTGTTATTAGAGCTGGGTCTTCTATGCTAGAGCAGGCGACCAGAGGGGTCATAACTAGTGGGGTCAACTACAAGCAGATAACCAGTGGGAACTTCAGCTCTAGAGCAGGTGGCCAGTTGTGTAAACAACTCTAGAGCAGATGACCATTGGTGTCGTCTACCAGCGGGGTCATCTAATATATAGCAGATGGCTACTGGAATAATCTACTCTATTGCACGTGGGGTTATATACTGTAGAGTAAATAACTAGTGCGGTCGTCTACTCTAGATCAGATGACCGGTGGGGTCGTTTATTCTAGAGTAGAGTATCACTGGGTCATATATTCTAGAGGAGCTTACCAGTAGGGTCATATATTCTAGAGCAGAGTGGGGTCATAAATTCTAGAGCAGATGACCAGTGGGGTCATCTAATCTAGATCAGATGACCAGCGAGGCCAGCAAAGTCATCTATTCTAGGTCAAATGACCAGCAAGGTTATGTCATCTACGATGTCATCTACTCTAGCTCGGATGACCAGCAAAGTTATCTACTCTATAGCAGCGAGGTCTTCTACTCTATAGCAGATGACATCGCTGGTCAGATGACCAGCAAGGTCATATATTCTAGATCAGATGACCAGCAAGGTCATATATTCTAGATCCAATGACCAGCAGGTCATCTAGTCTAGATCAGATGACCAGCGTGGTCGTCTACCTGTGGTGTCATCTAATATATGACAGATGGCTACTGGAATCATCTACTCTATTGCAGGTGGGGTATCTACTCTAGAGCAGATGAATAGTGGGGTGGTCGTCTCTGTAGCAGATGATCAGCGGAATCGTCTATTCTAGACCAGATGACCAGTGGGGTCGTTATCTCTAGAGCAGAGTACCAGTAGGGTCATTTACTCTGCAGCAGAGTACCAGTGGGGTCGTTTACTCTGAAGCAGAGTACCATTGGGGTCATATATTTTAGAGAAGAGTACCATTGGGGTCACATATTTTAGAGCATATGACCAGTGGGGTCATCAACGCTATAGCAAATGACCAGTGGGGTAATTCACGCTATAGCAGATGATCGGAGATGATACGTCCGTCTGCCTGTCTGTCTTGCTGGAGCGCACGATAACTCTCGAAAGGAGTAACGGATTGACTTCAAATTTGGAATGGGATAATATTTGTTTCTATCTCAGGCTAAGTTCGAAGATCGGCCATATTCGTCCACTCTTTCTAGTACCTCCCTCACAGAGGGTTAACATTTTGTGAAATAATGATTCTCTAATAACTTCTATACAACTTATCCGAATCATCTGTAATTCCACACATAGTAATAGTTTATCTTTTTCTATATATTTTTTTCTCAATACATCGTACGGAATATCTCTTTTTTTCTGAAGCAAAGTTGTAGATATTGAATAGGAGAAGAAAATTTCGGGACAAACCTACCCGAAAACCAGTAAGGAAAGTCTAAAGTCGGGCGGGGCCGACTATATAATACCCTACACCACTCTCGAAATATTGAATAATTCTGATATATAAATTTTGTAATTCATGTATAAATTGTTTACATAAATTTACTTTTGGGACATTTTATACTTAAATAATACCATGTACCACAGTGTGGTGTAGGGTATAAAAACGATTGGATCTAAAGAGTCAAATCGGAAGAAACATATATATGGGAGCTATAGCTAAATCTTTACCGATTTTCTTCAAATTCAACAATGTTGGTTCATGGATCAAGAAACTCTACCATTCTAAATTTCAAAACGATTGGATGTAAAATACAGCTTCTATAGAACTAAAGGGCCAAATCGGACGAAACATATATATGGGAGCTATAGCTAAATCTTAACCGATTTTCTTCAAATTCGGTAGTGTTGGTTCATGGATCAAGAAACTCTACCATTCTAAATTTCAAAATGATTGGATGTAAAATACAGCTTCTTCAGGACTAAAGAGCAAAATCGGACAAAACATATATATGGGAGCTATAGCTAAATCTTAACGGATTTTCTTCAAATTCGGCAATGTTGGTTCACGGATCAAGAAACTCTACCATTCTAAATTTCAAAACGATTGGATGTAAAATACAGCTTCTACAGGTCTAAAGAGCAAAATCGGACGAAACATATATATGGGTTCATGGATCAAGAAACTCTACCATTCTAAATTTCAAAAGGATTTGATGTAAAATACAGCTTCTATAGGACTAAAGGACCAAATCGGACGAAAGATATATATGGGAGCTATATCTAAATCTAAACCGATTTCAACCAAATTCAATAGCGATGTTAACAGCTGCGAAATACTTTAAACTGCAAAATTTCAGAACGAGCGGAGTGAAATTGCGACCTGTAGTCGACGAACAACTTTACATGGACAGACGGACGGACGTGCTTAAATCGACTCAGCTAGTGATTCTGAGTCGATCGGTATACTTTAAGGTGGGTCTAGCTGTGTTATTTCCAGGTGTTACAAACATCTGCCGTGAAACAAACTTATAATACCCTGTACCACAGTGTGGTGTAGGGTATAAAAAGCCTTAAAAATCTCAAAAATGTTCTGTTCTGTTTTATACATATACGTACACGGAGGAAAATCGTCATTTTTGATATGTTTGAAACGAAAGAAAATATACTTGGAAACGATTTTTTTAAATATTATATATTTGTTAACAAATAAATTTTATTTGAAAACCAAGAAATTTTGTTTGGAACGCATATATTAATATATTAGAACATAATTTATTTGCAAACTGAATTTCACAAATAAAATATGTGTTTACACACAAACAAAGTTATTGTTTAAGAAGATTTCCAAATATGTTTTATTTAAAAAGATTTTTAAAACATTACTGACTTATTCGAATTTTAGTTAGCTTTTCCTAGTTTTCGTGTTAAACTTTATAGGTAAAAATGTCCTTATTTATAAATATTCCTATTCATCACTTTTTGTCAATCCATCAATGTCGTTTATATTTACGAAAGATTGTTCGATTTAAGTTTTGATTAAATTTTACAAACATATAAAATTTATAAAAAATTGCTCTTTGCAAATCTGAAAAACAGAAAACTTGTCTTTAAGTTAAGGCATTTAATACATTACCAAAATAAATAATTACAAATGAATCCTTGTTTCGGAAATACTAGTTCCAAATAAAAAAATATTTGAATGGGAGCATATTTTTGTTTAGAACAATATGCTCACAAACATATAATATTTGTGTGTTTAAAATATTATATATTTGGAGTGTATCCTAAACATATGTTTATTTCATGCCGAATATGTTTGGGACAATATACTACAGAAGCGATTTTTTTTCAGCGTGTATTACCCCAGCAAAATCTTGGTAAGTACCTGTCATTATTCCGTGCATTACCAAATAATGACATCTCATTATGCGCCGCATTACTTTCGGCTTACCAATAATAACAGAAATAAGTGATTTTTTGTTGTCAAAATCATTTTGGCAACTTTTATTGTAATGCAATTATGGCTATTTGTGGGTTATTGTTCAAGATTTATTTATTTTTCAACATGTTTTCAAATAATACTTGCAGATTTGAATAAAAATACCATAAATATTAACGTATATGTATATTATGTTAGACCATTTAGGTACACGCTGAAAAAAAATCGCCTCTGTAGTATATTGTCCCAAACATATTCTGCTTGAAACATATATATTTTTAGGGTGCACTCCAAATATATAACATTTAACACATACAAATAATATATGTTTGGGAGGATGTTGTTCTAGACAGAACTATGTTTACATCCTAATATATTTTATTTGCATATGTTATTTCCCAAACAAAGATATATTTGCGTGAATATATATCTATTCTTTAATTGTTTTAAGTTTTCAGCAATTGAAAGGTAATTTTTAGAAATTTTTAAAGTTAGTAAAATTTCTTTATAATTGGAAATAATGACTGGGAATAGTTAGAAAATAAAAATAAGTGGTTTCAAATAGAAGTTAATGCTAAGTATGCCATTTTTAATAGGAAAGCATAATTCGAAAACATGGAAAAAATTAAAACTAAAGTTCGAAAAATTCAGCAAAGTTTTGAAAATCTTTTTTTTAAATAAAATATTTTTGGAAATATTCATAAACAATAGTTTTATTTGTATTTAAACACATATTTTATTTGAGAAAATTAGTTCGCAAATATATTTTATTCTAATATATTAACATATGAGTTCTAAATACATTTTATTGATTTTCAAATAAAATTTATTTGCTCGAAAATATATAATAATTAAAAATTTGTGTTCCAAGTATATTTTCTTTCGATTCAAACAAATCAAAAAATGCGATTTTGCCCCGTGTAGCCATTTCTTCATATATGCCATATCTACTACTAATTTTATAAATTATTGGTAATGCATTATTCAAGAACTTAAAATCGTGAAAATATATGCACATATTTATGTGGTATGTCAACGCCACAAATAAGTACTTATTATGCTACTTTATTGTAAGCTTTTGGAAAGTACTTTCCTCCAATGACATCCCAATGTTAAAATAATGAGAAAAGTGGCTAAATAATAAGTACTTACCATTATCGAACTTTGCTTACTCGTCGAATTATTTGGTAATGAGAAATTTTGCTGGGACGTATACGAGTACGTATTTTTCAATATTTTAATTACAGATATATATGACTTTGTGGGCATTTTTGCGAATTTTAAGTCCCTGGATGCTATTTATACCCTACACCACACTGTGGTACAGGGTATTATAAGTTTGTTTCACGGCAGATGTTTGTAACACCTAAAAATAACACAGCTAGACCCACCTTAAAGTATACCGATCGACTCAGAATCACTAGCTGAGACGATTTAACGATGTCCGTCCATCCGTCTGTCCATGTAAAGTTGTTCGTCGACTACAGGTCGCAATTTCACTCCGATCGTTCTGAAATTTTGCAGTTTAGAGTATTTCGCGGCTGTTAAGATCGCTATTGAATTTGGTTGAAATCGGTTCAGATTTAGATATAGCTCCCATATATATCTTTCGTCCGATTTGGCCCTTTAGTCCTATAGAAGCTGTATTTTACATCCAATCGTTTTGAAATTTAGAATGGTAGAGTTTCTTGATCCATGAACCAACATTGCCGAATTTGAAGAAAATCGGTTAAGATTTAGCTATAGCTCCCATATATATGTTTCGTCCGATTTGGCCCTTTAGTCCTATAGAAGCTGTATTTTACATCCGATCGTTTTGAAATTTAGAATGGTAGCGTTTCTTGATCCATGAACCAACATTGCCGAATTGGAAGAAAATCGGTTAAGATTTAGCTATAGCTCCCATATATATGTTTCGTCCGATTTTGCTCTTTAGTCCTGTAGAAGCTGTATTTTACATCCAATCATTTTGAAATTTAGAATGGTAGAGTTTCTTGATCCATGAACCGACGCTACCGAATTTGAAGAAAATCGGTTAAGATTTAGCTATAGCTCCCATATATATGTTTCGTCCGATTTGGACATTTAGTCCTATAAAAGCTGTATTTTACATCCAATGGTTTTGAAATTTAGAATGGTAGAGTTTATTGATCAATGAACCAACACTACCGAATTTGAAGAAAATCGGTTTAGATTTAGCTATAGCTCCCATATATATGTTTCGTCCGATTTGGCCCTTTAGTCCTATAAAAGCTGTATTTTACATCCAATCGTTTTGAAATTTAGAATGTAGAGTTTCTTGATCCATGAACCAACATTGCCGAATTTGAAGAAAATCGGTAAAGATTTAGCTTTAGCTCACATATATATGTTTCATCCGCTTTGGCCCTTTAGTCCTATAAAAGCTGTATTTTACATCCAATCGTTTTGAAATTTAGAATGTAGAGTTTCTTGATCCATGAACCAACATTGCCGAATTTGAAGAAAATCGGTAAAGATTTAGCTTTAGCTCACATATATATGTTTCATCCGATTTGGCTCTTTAGATCCAATCGTTTTTATACCCTACACCACACTGTGGTACAGGGTATTATTTAAGTATAAAATGTCCCAAAAGTAAATTTATGTAAACAATTTATACATGAATTACAAAATTTATATATCAGAGTTATTCAATGTTACGAGAGTGGTGTAGGGTATTATATAGTCGGCACGGCCCGACTTTAGCCTTTCCTTACTGGTTTTTCGGGTAGTTTTGTTCCGCATTTTTTGTCTCATATTCAATATCTACAACTTTATGTCAGACACAAAAGAGATATTCCGTACGGTATACCGAAAAATAATATTGAAAAAGTGCTAAAAATCCACCTTGAGCAAAAAAAAATCTTAAGGCCATGAAGTTATTAATTGAGCCAACTTGACTAAACGAATGATGCAGAAGTTCTTATTTTAGGGGCTACTTTCACGTCCGATTCTCGGAATTGAATCCCAAATCATATGTTGTACTGTGTAATATATTTTTTTTATAGAACATAAATAGCATTTTAAAAGTTTTGTAGCGTCTTTGGCTCAACATTTTTTATTTTAGAGCAATATTATTTTCTGTGTAGTGGTAATATTAAGCGATACACGCTGAAAAAAAATCGCTTCTGTAGTATATTGTCCCAAACATATTCGTCTTGAAACATATATATGTTTAGGGTACACTCTAATCATATAATATTGGGAACACACAAAAATTATATATTTGGGAAAATGTTATTCTAAACAAATCTTTGTTTATATCCCATTATGTTTTTATTTGGGACTACTATTTCCAAAACAAATATTTATTTGCAATTAAGAATTCAGAAAATACGTTAATTCTGTTAAATTTTTTACTAATTCAAAGTTATTTTTTTTTACAAATTTTTAGTGTTTGTAAAAATAATAAATACTAATAATTAAAATCGTATAATCTTGGATCAAACTAAATTACTTGGAGGATTGGCAAGAAATAATGACTAACTCAGAAATTTTAAATGATTGATTTAAACAAAAGTTAATGCTGCATATGGTATTGTAACTGGGAGGTATAATTCTAAACTAAGGAAAAATATAACTGAAATTCTTAAAAGTAAGCAAAAGTTTTGAAAATCTTTTTTAAATTAAATATATTTGGATAAATTCCTAAACAATAATTTGATTTGTATTTAAACGCATATTTTATTTGAGAAACTTAGTTTGCAAATATATTTTGTTTTAATATATTAATATATGCGTTTCAAATATATTTTATAGATTTTCAAATAAAATTTATTTGCTCAGAAATATATAATATTTAAAAATTTGTGTTACAAATATATTTCCTTTCGATTCAAACATATCAAAAACGACGATTTTGCCCCGTGTAGAATTAAGTGTTTTTGATGATTCTACAGTTACTGACTTTCTTTATTTCCGTTGAGCTTTTCCAAGACAATGTTGTACAATTTGTCCATTTTTTCCGCAAGTGTCTTGAGTTCACTTACAGGTTTCTTCTTATTTTCACGCTCCATGGCAATGTTAAGTATCTGCCTAGCCGTCTTCTTATTAATCCTTATACTTCTTGGTAGACGGTGCCCTTTGCTGCAGTAAAGGTCGCCAACCATTGCCACTAAATCTTTAGAGTTCTTGTTATCTATACGGAATTCAATTCTGTCAATACGAATTGGCTTCACTACTGACTTAAGCCAATGGAAAATCCCAATGTTCAGCACACGTTCAGAGAATTTCCAGTTGTCCTCAATGGCTCTATCTAATTTAGAGATTAATTTTATGCGCTGGCGGATATCCTCGATTTTAGCTTCACTTTCAATTTTCTGCAAAAAAAAGGGAAATAATCAATGGAATATTTTCAAAATAATTAAATAAAAGTAGAACAAACAAGTAGTCGTTTAAGCCGACTGTAGCGCGTGACCAATTGGGCCATCTATGGATAGTGCCTTTAGTATTTGGACCATACTCTTTTATTGATGTAAAAGCCCAATGGAGTCGCAATATGATTTAAATTAAAGAACATTATGAGGGCTACAAATGTTGGGAATATCACTTTCGCATATACACAGTGGTTTAGTAACTGTTAAAAAAATTTTAATTTTTTCCAAAAAAAAATCTTTTTTTGGCACCAAAAATACCATAAAAAATAGAAAACAGACACAAAACAAGTAAGAAAGTTTCAGTCGGGTAAACCGACTAAGGTATACCCTCACTTTGTGAGTAATGTAATATTGAATATTACTCGAATTATTCTGTCAATTTGTGTGGGAGGTACCAGATGGGGTTTATACAAATACACCTTTTTTTCGCTGAACATTAGATAATTTAAATTTATTGCACTGTGCCGACTTATAAGCATTTATGTGCACTGGTATAAACGTTATGAGACATTAAATTGTGGTATGATTTGGGCATTTTGTGTGGGAGGTACAAAAAGGGGCGTGGCAACAACACTAATTTTTCCCTGGACTGTAGGCAATATAAAAGCATAATACTGTACAAAATGTCAAGTATTTTTATACACTGGTTTTAATGTTATAAGCTGTTAACTTTTGGAGCAAAATGGTGCATTTGTGTGGGAGGTACCAAAAGGGACGTGGCGACTTCGCCCATTTTTCTCGAGTTGATAGCGACTAATAAGCTAATACTATGTTTGGAATTTCAAAAGATTCGAATAAGTAGTATAGCAGTTATTAAAGAATCAATATTTCACAACATTTTAACCCTTTGTGGGGGAGGTACTAGAAGGAGTGGACCAATATGGCCCATCTTCGAACTTAGCCGGAGATAGAAAAAAATATTACCACATACCAAATTTGAGGTCAATCGGTTACTCCTTTCGAGAGTTATCGTGCGCACCAGCCAGCAGACAGACAGACGGACGGACATTGCTCATTCGACTTAAAATGGCCCAAAACGGATTTCCTTCGAACATACTTGGGGTCTTAGGTCACTCCTTCGACGTGTTACACTTTTTTCCGTCACACTAAAGTGAGGGTATAAATATTAGGTTGTACCAATTATGGAAACCTTTTAAGTCATTTGAGCAATGTCCGCCCGTCTGGCTGGAGCGCACGATAACTATCGAAAGGAGTAACGGATTGACTTCAAATTTGGTATGTAATAACATTTTTTTCTATCTCAGGCTAAGTTCGAAGATGGGCCATATTGGTCCACTGCTTCTAGTACCTCCGTCACAACGGGTTAAAATGTAGTAAACTATTTATTCTCAAATAACTTCAGTGCTACTTATCCTAATTTTCTATAATTCCACACATAGTAATAGTTTATCTCTCGCTATCAGCTTGAGAAAAATGGGTTAAGTGGCCTGCGCCTTTTGGAACCTCCCACACAAAGGGACAATTATGTACAAAAAGTTAATTGCTTATAACTTTAATACCAGTGCATACAAATACATGAAATTGTATACAGTGTAATGTTTTTATATCCTCCACCATAGGATATTCATTTTGTCTCCCGTTTGTAACACTCTAAATATTGATCTAAGACCCCATAAAGGATATATATTCTTAATCGTCGCAAAATTCTAAGACGATTTAGCCATGTCCGCCCGTCCGTCTGTTGTAATCACGCTACAGTCCGTAATAATAGAGCTAGGTTGATCAAGTTAGGTAGAAATATTTCTTATAGTTGCAGGTTGTTTGGGATTGCATATGGGCCATATCGGTCAATGTTTTGATATAGCTACCCTATAGAGGTCGCTCAAAAATACGGTTTATGGGCCATAAATACCACATTTTTAAAGCAATTTAGCAGAAACTTTGCAGTTTGTTTTCTATTTTGACAAGAATTCAATTAGAATTAATTAGACAAGAATTCAACGCATTAAACATCATTTTAATCAGTTCATATTTTGTTATAGTCCACCTATAGATGTCGCTACCAAAAAGGCTTACTTAAACTATAAACACCACATTTTCTAAGACATTTAGCTGAAACTTTGCAATTTATATTCTATTTATTTATTTATTTATTTATTTATATGAATTTCAATACAAAGTAAATTTATATTCTAATTTTAAGGTCCAGGGAAAGGCCGGGTTACAAAGACCATATGGCTAAATGTTTGCAGCTACAGACCAGAGCCTCTGGTGGGAATCGAACCCACGACCCCCAAACTCATAGGCAAGTACGCTACCAGCTCGCCTACTGGGGCGCTCGATTTTTATACCCTACACCACACTGTGGTACAGGGTATTATAATATTGTTTCACGGCATGTGTTTGTAACACCTGAAAATAACACAGCTAGACCCACCTTAAAGTATACCGATCGACTCAGAATCACTAGCTGAGTCGATTTAACGATGTCCGTCCGTCTGTCCATGTAAAGTTGTTCGTCGACTACAGGTCGCAATTTCACTCCGATCGTTCTGAAATTTTGCAGTTTAGAGTATTTCGCGGCTGTTAAGATCGCTATAGAATTTGGTTGAAATCGGTTCAGGTTTAGATACAGCTCCCATATATATCTTTCGTCCGATTTATCGTTTTGAAATTTAGAATGGTAGAGTTTCTTGATCCATGAACCAACATTACCGAATTTGAAGAAAATCGGTAAAGATTTAGCTATAGCTCCCATATATATGTTTCGTCAGATTTGGCCCTTTAGTCCTATAGAAGCTGTATTTTACATCCGATCGTTTTGAAATTTAGAATGGTAGAGTTTCTTGATCCATGAACCAACATTGCCGAATTTGAAGAAAATCGGTTAAGATTTAGCTATAGCTCCCATATATATGTTTCGTCCCATTTGGCCATTTAGTCCTATAAAAGCTGTATTTTACAAAAATCGGTTAAGATTTAGCTATAGCTCCCATATATATGTTTCGTCCGATTTTGCTCTTTAGTCCTGTACAAGCTGTATTTTACATCCAATCATTTTGAAATTTAGAATGGTAGAGTTTCTTGATCCATAAACCAACACTACCGAATTTGAAGAAAATCTGTTAAGATTTAGCTATAGCTCCCATATATATGTTTCGTCCGATTTGGCCTTTTAGTCCTATAAAAGCTGTATTTTACATCCAATCGTTTTGAAATTTAGAATGGTAGAGTTTCTTGATCCATGAACCAACATTGCCGAATTTGAAGAAAATCGGTTAAGATTTAGCTATAGCTCCCATATATATGTTTCGTCCGATTTTGCTCTTTAGTCCTGAAGAAGCTGTATTTGACATCCAATCATTTTGAAATTTAGAATGGTAGAGTTTCTTGATCCATGAACCAACACTACCGAATTTGAAGAAAATCGGTTAAGATTTCGCTATAGCTCCCATATATATGTTTCGTCCGATTTGGCCCTTTAGTTCTATAGAAGCTGTATTTTACATCCAACCGTTTTGAAATTTAGAATGGTAGAGTTTATTGATCCATGAACCAACACTACTGAATTTGAAGAAAATCCGTTAAGATTTAGCTATAGCTCCCATATACATGTTTCGTCCGATTTGGCCCTTTAGTCCTGTAGAAGCTGTATTTTACATCCAATCATTTTGAAATTTAGAATGGTAGAGTTTCTTGATCCATGAACCAACACTGCCGAATTTAAAGAAAATCGGTTAAGATTTAGCTATATCTCCCATATATATGATTCGTCCGATTTGGTCCCTTATTCCTATAAAAGCTGTATTTTACATCCAATCGTTTTGAAATTTAGAATGGTAGAGTTTCTTGATTCATGAACCAACATTGCCGAATTTGAAGAAAATCGGTAAAGATTTAGCTATAGCTCCCATATATATGTTTCATCCGATTTGGCTCCTAAGATCCAATCGTTTTTATACCATACACCACACTGTGGTACAGGGTATTATTTAAGTATAAAATGTCCCAAAAGTAAATTTATGTAAACAATTTATACATGAATTACAAAATTTATATATCAGAGTTATTCAATATTACGAGAGTGGTGTAGGGTATTATATAGTCGGCACCGCCCGACTTTAGCCTTTCCTTACTGGTTTTATTTTGTTTTGCATATTTGCATATTTCTGATATGCAAAAAAAATGCTATATATGAATCAAAAATGCGAAAATTTAGAAGGATATTTCAATACTATTTAAAAAACCATGACCCAAAAAAGTGCCTAAATATATGGAAAGTATGGGGTAATTCCAAAGGAAACCGACCAACTCTGAATATTTATGAATTTAGATTTGGATGAAATTTTGCACGCGTATACTACAAGACAATACTGAATTACGACCAAATTCAAAGCAGTTTTGATTTTATAGGGTGCCAAATTGGTCATCTAAACATTTTTTTTCAAATTTAGCTAATTTGAAGTCGATATAACTTTTTAGCGGAATATCAGATTTGAATGATATACAGTTAATAAAATGTTGGACCCTTTATACCAGTGGTGCCCAAACACTTGTTAGAACAACGAAGATTAATCGACTTTTTCATATACACAGCCCGAGCGTCAACGAAAATAAAAACAGAGAGCGAAAAAAAACAAAACAAAATTGTTCAGTTGCTTGTTAGTAGTCAGCGAAGAAGGTCCATGTCGCTTTGTTTAATAAAATAAGTACACTGAAAATATTTTA
Source organism: Eudasyphora cyanicolor (assembly GCA_963930755.1). Classification (NCBI taxonomy): domain Eukaryota; kingdom Metazoa; phylum Arthropoda; class Insecta; order Diptera; family Muscidae; genus Eudasyphora; species Eudasyphora cyanicolor. Next base: position 201,842,170 of record OZ005737.1, on the reverse strand, counting down.
CAACAACGAATGATATTTTTTTATTGTATTTATTTTCAATTTAATATAAAATAATTTTGATTTTTTTTACTTTTTGTTATTTTTTAGTTTATCAATATATAAAATTATTTATATAAATTTTTCTTGCCCAGTCAATTATTGGCAAAGAACACATGTACCTATTTTCTTGAATTTTTTGTTACATATATGTAACAAAAAATATGTAAAAAAAAATGCATATATGCATTGTTTTTATGTTTATTTCTTTTTATACCCTACACCACACTGTGGTACAGGGTATTATGACTTTGTGCATTTGTTTGTAACACCTAAAAGGAGAAGAGATAGACCCATTGTTTATTATACCGATCGACTCAGAATCACTTTAGCCATGTCCGTCTGTCTGTCCGTCTGTCCGTCTGTCTGTCCATGTATTCTTGTAATCAAAGTGCAGGTCGTATTTATGGTCCGATTGTGATGAAATTTAGCATAGTGCTCTTTTTTGGCCCAAGGCCGATCCCTATTGAAATTGGTTAAAATCGGTTCAGATTTGGATATAGTCCCCATATATATGTTTCACCCGATTTGACATGTATGCGCTGTAGAAACCACATTTTACATCCGATCTTTATGAAATTCGGCAGAGAGAGTTTTATTATTACGTGAATGAACACTACCAAATTCGGAGAAAATCCGTTCAGATTTAGATATAGCCCCCATATATATGTTTCACCCGATTTGGCATTTAAGCGCTGTAGGAACTGTATTTTAAATCAGATCAGTACGAAATTTGGCAGAGAGAGTTCTCTTATTACATGAATAAACACTGCCAAATTCGGGGAAAAACGGTTCAGATTTAAACATAGTCCCAATATATATGTTACACCCGATTTGACATGTAAGCACTGTAGAAACCGTGTTTTATATCCGATCAGTACGAAAATCGGCAGAGAGAGTTTGCTTATTACATGTATGAACACTGCCAAATTCTTATCGCAATGCCCATTTTCGCATTGGTAGGTAGGTGTAGGGTATTATATAGTCGGCCCCGCCCGACTTTCTGTTTTTTCTTTGTAATTTGGGGAAGATTTTCAGTTATTAGTGTAACTTCTGAACCAAAGTTGTGCCCACTCTAAAATTTACACCATCGGTAGAGTACATATTGACAATTTTTATACCCTCACTTTAGTGTGACGAGGGTATATATCATTTGCTACGGAAAAAAGTGTAACACGTCGAAGGAGTGACCTAAGACCCCAAGTATGTTTGGCGGAAATCCGTTTTGGCTCATTTTAAATCGATTGAGCAATGTCCGTCCGTCTGTCTGTCTGTGTGTCTGCTGGCTGGTGCGCACGATAACTCTCGAAAGGAGTAACCGATTGACCTCAAATTTGGTATGTGGTAATATTTTTTTCTATCTCCGGCTAAGATGGGCCATATTGGTCCACTCCTTCTAGTACCTCCCCCACAAAGGGTTAAAATGTTGTGAAATATTGATTCTTTAATAACTGCTATACTACTTATTCGAATCTTTTGAAATTCCACACATAGTATTAACTTATTAGTCATTATCAATTCGAGAAAAATGGGCGAAGTCGCCACGTCCCTTTTGGTACCTCCCACACAAATGCACCATTTTGCACCAAAAGTTAACAGCTTATAACATTAATAAGAGTGTATAAAAATACTTGAAATTTTGTACAGTATTATGCTTTTATATTGCCTACAGTCCAGGGAAAAATGGGTGTTGTTGTCACTCCCCTTTTGGTACCTCCCACACAAAGGTACCTTTTTGCACCAAAAGTTAACAGCTTATAACATTAAAACCAGTGTATAAAAATACTTGAAATTTTGTACAGTGTAATGTTTTTATAGTGTCTATAGCCCTGTGAAAAATGGGCGTTATTGCCACGCCCCTCTTTGTACCTCCCACACAAAATGCCCAAATCATACCACAATTTAATGTCTCATAACGTTTATACCAGTGCACATAAATGCTTATAAGTCGGCATAGTGCAATGAATTTAAAGTATCTAATGTTCAGCAAAAAAAGGTGTATTTGATAAACCCCTTCTGGTACCTCCCACACAAATTGACAGAATAATTCGAGTAATATTCAATATTACAATACTCACAAAGTGAGGGTATACCTTAGTCGGTTTACCCGACTGAAACTTTATTACTTGTTTATAAAAAAATCAAGGAAAAAAATAGATCGATTCTGGGATATGGCAATTTATATTTTTATTTCCGCGAAAAGTGACCGAAATAAACTGTTTTAGATAAAGTTAGTATTTTTTATGTAAAGTACGTGGAAAAAGCTTTAAGAAATGATATTTTCTATTTTAAATTTCCTTATGGTTTGTATCGTTAAAATTAACTTCAAAAAACCATTACAGAGGAAAAAATCATTTTTTCTGAACTTTGACCTCGTCCTCTCCCTGCAATTTTCATTGAATTTTTTAATATTGTGGGTCATTACTCCCACATACTATGGAAACATTTTCTGAGAATTTAAGAAAGATCTAGTTTTTGACCTGTGACACTTGAGACAGAACTACCCATATACGTGAGAAATTTTACGTTATTCGGTCACTCCTTTCCAGAGTTATCGTTAGCACCATTCTGTCGAACTGACAGACGGACGGACATTAATTAATTCATATTTTTTAACCCATGGAGACCAGTGCTGAAATTTTTAAATTTTTAATTTGAAAAATATAACAACAAAAATTTAAGATACGCTTTTCAGGATAATCAAGGTTTAAGGATATATTCGTCCTTTTGAGTCCTTAACACACAAAAATGTCTAACTTAATTTATAATTCTTAGATATGATGTCAAAACCTTTCAAATGGTACTTATGTATATCATTCAAATCTGATATCCCGTTCAAAAGTTATGTCGACTTCAAAATAGCTAAATTTGTAAAAAAAAAATATTCTAGATAACCAACATCGGCTCCCTAAACAGTAAAAGGCCTTAATTTTGCATAGTCTTTTAGTATACGTGTGCAAAAATACCCCATACTTTTCATATATTTAGGCAACTTTTTTGGATGATTTTTGAAACCACCCATTTTTAATTTTTGTGACATGGCTTTTTAAATAGTATTGACATATCCTTCTAAAATTGCGCATTTTTGATTCATATATCGCAAATTTTTTGGCATATTTTGCATATTATTTACATATTTTTGCATATTTTTTGCATATGCACTCAAATTATTTAAATTTGGGTGATGAAACGTCTAAATACAAATTTTGGTTCAAATCGGATGAAAATTGAAAGATATGCAAAAATCCGAGGTCTAATAATGAGTTTATTTGTAACCGAAACCATTTGCATGCGATCCATGGTGGAGTGTATATATGATTTGACATGGCGTCTTTACTTGTTTTTATACCCTCCACCATAGGATGGGAGGTATATTCATTTTGTCACTCCGTTTGTAACACCTCTAAATATTGATCTGTGACCCCATACAGTATATATATACATTCTTAATCGTCGTAAAATTCTAAGACGGTTTAGCCATGTCCGTCCGTCCGGACGATTTTACAAATCGGTTCATATTATGTTACAGTCACCCTATAGAGGTCGCTCCAAAATATATGTCTTTAAGCCATAAGTGCCATATTGTCTAAGCACTTTAATTGAATCTTTGCAGCTTGTATTTAATTTAGGGCTGTGGAGTCGATGTCGGCGTTGTTTTTGCTGCTTTCACAAAATTATACTTTCCAATAAATACATTGTATATTTTAAAAATATTTTGTATAAATATATGAATGGACACACATATGAATGAATATGTTTGGTCCGGAATATAATTGATTCAGTAGATTTTATAAAAGCGATCTCGGAGTCGCAGTCGGAGTCGACTCCGAGAAGAATTTTGCAAAATTATGTAATTCAACTATTTTCGCGATCAAAAATTTCGATTGATATGTAGTATGCAGGGACGTAACCAGGATTTTGGTTCGGGGGGGACCCCAACCTTTTTTTCCATAACAAAGATAAACAATTAAAAAATTGGGTTTATTGTGTAGGTAAGGGAAGTTATGGTCCTTAGTTTTTTATTCGAATATTATTCCTAAATATAAATATGTACTTTAGTACGAGATCATTAACACTTTTTATAATAAAATACGTAAGAGCTAAAAATGTAATCTTCGATTTTTTTAAAGAAATATATCAATTATTTCATCGATTTTGACTTCATCTTTGTATAAAGACATCAAAGCGAGATAAGATACTCGTAGCCTTTCTCCCTCCATTCTGTTCCGGAGATAAGCTTTTATTCTTCTTAACGTCGAGAACACAAACTGAAATAGCATCTAATGCATTTGATGGCTTATCATTCTTCTGCTTCCAATAATCAATCCATATACTTATTTCAGCTAATTTCTGGCTAGCACCAATCAAAAAATCGTTGTTATTACTTTTACTGTTACCATTTTTTACGCTTTTGTATTGTCTTTTTTTAACTGCCTTACAAATATTTTTCGTGTTTTATTTTTTTTTTTTTGAGTGATTTTGAAAATTGTAAATAGCTTATGCCTATGTTTAAAACATTTCGGGAGGGGCCCGGGTCCCTGGTAGTATGTTCATAAACATATTTATACAAAATAAGTAAAAAAAATAATACAATTTATGCATTTGAAAGTATAATTTCATGAAATTTGCAAAAACAACGCCGACTCAGACTCCACAGCCCTGATTTAATTAAGACAAGAATTCATCGCAGTAAACATTTTTTAAATCAGTTCATATTTTGTTTCTGCGAAACGAAATATTAGACAACTACAATTCTCGTTTTCGACGACTGAAATTTCTTTTGGTCAGAACAAACAATTACTTACGTGAAATAAGTTTCTGTCACAACAAACGAAATTTCAGTTCCGGCAAACGATAATTGTAGTTGTCTAATATTTCGTTACGCAGAAACGAATTTTTTCTTTGCGAGTAGCAGTGGGGTTTACATAGACAGAAGAAGTGCTTTGCTGTCTCTGTAGGTTCTAGTCGGAGTTAGAATAGAATCCTGTTGGCACTGACAAGAAGAAAACATTTGTTTTAAAAATCTATTCCATATCATCTGCAAATCTGTACAATTTTAACAATCTTTGCAAATTGTAAACTCTACTGTAAGCTCGTTTCGTAATACTATAAGATCGTAGTTTGACGTCTTAGTTTTCAATGGTCTTTGCGTGACCCTCAGATTCTCTGGATTCACACAGTCGTCAGCTTGGACGGTATAAAACATATTTTTGGACAACCTATACTCAGTCGGTTTAATCGATTGAAAGTTTATTCTAATTTGTTTAACATGGTTTTTTTTTTTCTATCAGAAAGTGATTTAAAATTATTGTCAATATACTCACCAAGATATCGCTAATCGCAACGCCATTAATCAAGTTGTAAAGCACAGTTGTCACAACGAAAATAAATAGGAATAATAGTCCATAGCTGAAGCCTTCAAGCTTCAGATCGTTCGCATCCAGTTCCCCTATCATCATCACTGTAGACTTCAGAAGAGCCTTCCATATATTGTTGAAGCTGTTCAAATCTCCATCGGGCTCAGCTTCAGTGCCGACCGTAATGTAAAAGCACAGACTGAATGAAACCACAAAAACCGAGTAGAGCAGAAAACTTTTTAGGAAATTTTCGAAGACTACCTTAAACAAGTGTATACGCTTTGAGAAGGATAGGTGTGGCAGAGAACCCAGAAATTGGACCAGTTCTATGGTAATGAGCAAAATGACAATGACTGACAATGCATTCTGCACGTTTCGATCCAAGTTACTCATGTACCCACTGCAGAGTACTATAGACAAAATAATCATTAGGCATTCTGCATAATTTGAAGGAGAACGAATATATTCCCTAAAGCCCAGTATCAGCTGTAGACACTCTCGGATTATCAAGTAGACAATGCCCAGCCAAGTTAGGAGGACAGATGCCGTGGTCTCATGGTAAGTGCTTTTTAACATTATCTGTGTTACATACGAAATGGCAAAGATGACGTATAACCAAAAGTTCAGATAGAACAAGGGACTCAATTGTGACCACTTGTAGACGAGAAACGTTGTAATGAATGGATGTTCCAGTAAATGAGATTTTTCTTCCGAGTTAGCTATCTCGGCGATAATTTGCATTTCGGTACATTTCTCTTCGCAGTTATTTGAGCTTATATTATTCGGTTCCGTGGGTAGCAAAGTCCTGTATGTAATTTCAATCACGGAAAAAAAATCGTGTCTCTCAATGCAATGGTTGAAAAACTTGTTTAGAACATTTGCACTGAGGCAACGTACAGCGATTTCACCTTCCTTAGATTTTGCCCCCAGTAGAGCTTCTTGTTTAAGCAACTCCAGGGCAATATCATCCGAATATAATGGAGCTGTGTGGAGAATGTGTTTACCATTGATTTGATTGATCTCATTGATATCAGTCTTTGGGTGATCCAACAATAGCTGTAGACAGCTTTGAAATTCATGCAATGGTAGATCCTCCAGTTTTGTATCCCTTCTCTTTAGGAGTTCTTGAATAGCGTAGCTATTGACATTCCGTATCGCCAAATCCAATAGTGAATCATCATCATCAAAATCAACGAGGTCCTCTAGTAATTCCGAAATCCGATCATTTTCACGATCTTCAATGGCTTGCTTTAGCTGGTATCGTACATGTGCTGGAAATCTCAGGATGCCAAAGTCGGTCGCTAATACAGATCTGAGGTCATGACGCTTAACACAATCATATTGCAGCATTTTATCGATAATTATTATACCCTACACCACACTGTGGTACAGGGTATTATAAGTTTGTTTCACGGCAGATGTTTGTAACACCTGAAAATAACACAGCTAGACCCACCTTAAAGTATACCGATCGACTCAGAATCACTAGCTGAGTCGATTTAACGATGTCCGTCCGTCCGTCCGTCTGTCCATGTAAAGTTGTTCGTCGACTACAGGTCGCAAATTTCACTCCGATCGTTCTGAAATTTTGCAGTTTAGAGTATTTCGCGGCTGTTAAGATCGCTATTGAATTTGGTTGAAATCGGTTCAGATTTAGATATAGCTCCCATATATATCGTTCGTCCGATTTGGCCCTTTAGTCCTATAGAAGCTGTATTTTACATCCGATCGTTTTGAAATTTAGAATGGTAGAGTTTCTTGATCCATAAACCAACATTGATGAATTTGAAGAAAATCGGTTAAGATTTAGCTATAGCTCCCATATATATGTTTCGTCCGATTTGGCTCTTTAGTCCTATAGAAGCTGTATTTTACATCCGATCGTTTTGAAATTTAGAATGGTAGAGTTTCTTGATCCATGAACCAACACTACCGTATTTGAAGAAAATCGGTTAAGATTTAGCTATAGCTCCCATATATATGTTTCGTCCGATTTGGCCCATTAGTCCTGTAGAAGCTGTATTTTACATCCAATCATTTTGAAATTTAGAATGGTAGAGTTTCTTGATCCATGAACCAACACTGCCGAATTTGAAGAAAATCGGTTAAGATTTAGCTATAGCTCCCATATATATGTTTCGTCCGATTTGGCCCTTTAGTCCTACAAAAGCTGTATTTTACATCCAATCGTTTTGAAATTTAGAATGGTAGAGTTTCTTGATCCATGAACCAACATTGCCGAATTTGAAGAAAATCGATTAAGATTTAGCTATAGCTCCCATATATATGTTTCATCCGATTTGGCTCTTTAGATCCAATCGTTTTTATACCCTACACCACACTGTGGTACAGGGTATTATTTAAGTATAAAATGTCCCAAAAGTAATTTTATGTAAACAATTTATACATGAATTAAAAAATGTATATATCAGAGTTATTCAATATTACGAGAGTGGTGTAGGGTATTATATAGTCGGCCCCGCCCGACTTTAGCCTTTCCTTACTGGTTTTCTTATTATCTTTATTTAATTTCACATTTTGCATTATATGCTCCATGGGCGTCATGTTATTCTCATCGAGAATGTCTGGCACCACATTCAAGTAGTCAAGTATGAGTTTAATGCAGTCGAAAGCTCCATGAAAATTGTTATCGTCAATATTTATGGCTAAATAATGCAAGGGAGTCAAACCATTCATTTGACGTATAACTTTAGGTACTAATTTCACGGTCAACGGGTCCATGGACATGACAGCGAAATTAAGGTAATGTGTACTATATAATGTGTAAGCGTATGGATTTTCTACAAAAACAGAATATCCATTAGTAGGCAAAGCTTTCTGAGTAATGGTCAAATTGTTGTCATACATAGGATCAATAAATTCTTTTACATTGAGACATCTGGAAAATTCTAGAATATCTTTGATATCTATTGCATGTTTTATAATACGTTGAAATAATATTATCGTTATCGATTTCGTTGATGAGTTTTTCTTGATTGTCTCTATTTAAATTATTATTTCTTCGCACATGATCTATAGTCTTGTATCCGTTGTCATCTTGGATATTTGGATCTGCATTGTGTTTCAATAGGAGTTGAATACATATGAGGACTTCGTTCATAGTACAATTGTAAACTTTCTTCACTAAACAGTTTAGAGGCGTTAGGCCATCCACTCCTTCGTTTATATACTCACTAGGCAGTACTAGCTGCAAAATCTGTGGATCCATGGACCTGGCAGCGTAAAAAACCGAATAACGTGCATTCTCAACTTCATGAGCCCAATTTAACTCCAAACACTTCTGAACAAAGTTGCAATATCCATGTGTAGATAGAGCTTTATGGTATATGGATAGATTCACATCGTACTTAGCGCTAGCGGCCGCACGATCAACAGTATATGTGGAGAATTCTTTTAAATCCTTTTTTTTTCAGTGCCTTTTTTAGTAGCTTATCTATATTCCTCTCAGAGCTTATCATGCTCTCCAATTCTATATCCAAAACTATATCCATTTTGCTGTAATGTTCAACTGAAAAGAAAAGGGGATTTGTGGGAAAACGTTAAAATTATGTCACAAAAATGAAAAAATGGGTGATTTCAAAAACCATTAAAAAAATTGCCTTAATATACATATGTATGGGGTAATTTCAAATGAAACCGACCCACTCTGAATATTTACATATATAAAGTTGGATTGGACAATGCTGAATTAAGGCCTTTTACCGCTTGACCAATTTCATAGTGGTTTAGATTTTATAGGCTGCCAAAGTTTGTCATCTACAACTTTTTTTTACAAATTTAGCTATTTTGAAGTCGACATTACTTTTTAAACGGAATATCAGATTTGAATGATATAAGTACCATTTGACAAATTTTAACATCCTCTCTAAAAATTATAAATTAAGTTACACATTTTTGTGTATTAAGGACGAAAATATCCTTAAACCTTGATTATCTTGAAAAGCGTATCTTAATTTTTTTTTTGTTATATTTTTCAAAGTTACCCACATATTTTCCCAAATTTTTCCAATTTGCATTTAATTTTTTTTAATAATATTTAAAAAGATTTTTAAAACTATGCTGACATATTAGAAATAATAAAAGATTCCAATCCTGGTCTGCCGGCCCATAATTGGAGAATCAGCAAAGTGGGTGAGGCGGATGGTAAAAAGCGGCAGGTCAATTTGATCCTTAACGCTGAATCCACCTCCCATATACAACGTGCAATTGCAACCCTACAATATGGCTTCGAGACTATAGTCTTGAAGGTATACAAGCAGTCTATAGCTTCCACTGCGGAAGTTGAGTCGTACACCGTGGTTGATAAACGGCTTTCTGGAAGTGCGGAGGTACCCACGCCTATTATTTCTGGTGACTCCAACTCTAACAGAAGATCTGTAACGTCCTTATCTGAGGACGAAAGTTCTACTTCAGACACAGACCGGCTGAGGGTAGTCTCCCGACTCTTTCACGCATCTGGCGGGGATACGCTTCTCGATGATACGGACGAAGAGTTCGATAACACCTTTGTAGGGGTGGATGTTAGTCTGTCAATTACCAATGATGGTAAGAATTCTATAGATTAACCTCCATCGCGCTAAAGCAGCCTCAGCGGCTCTATTGCTACGCCTGTCCACAGGTGCAGTAGACATCGTCCTGATACAGGAGCCCTAAGCAGTGAGAGGAAGGGTGTGCGGTATCAGGACACCCAACTTTAAACTGCTTGTGGCCAACTGTGAAGGCACTCCATGAACCTGCATTTTGGCCAAGAAAGATAAAAATATCTTTCTCCTGGCTAATTTAAGTGTAAAGACCAAACATCTGCTAGTCTGGAGATCGGTAATCGCATATAGTGGGTGGTCTTCACTTACTTTTCTTATGAAGCTGTAGTACGACAGATCTCTTCAGGGAAGTAGTAGAAGAAGCAACCTCTGATGAGGTCGTGCTGATTATTGGCGCAGACACGAACGCTCATCATACTATCTGGGGTAGTACGGATATAAACAATAGGTGTGATTCGCTTCTTGACTTTATTCTAACTACCAACCTAAGTATTTGTAACATAGGTAATAAACCTACCTTTACAATTAAAGGCAGACAAGAAGTACTCGACGTAACGTTTGCTACTGATCGGCTGTCAGACAAAATTATTGGGTGGAATGTACTGGACGACAACTCAATCTCAGATCACCATTATATATAGTTCAAACTCGTGGAAAAAGCGCCTAAACCTGCCGTCCACAGAATTTTGCGGAAGACAAAGTGGCACTTGTATGAGAAGAATTTCAAAAAGGTCCTCAACTCTAAACTTCTCTATGAATCGAATGACAAAGCCGGTCTGGATAACATGGTCGAGCATATCACCACATCATTCAATAGTTCCCTTGAAGAAGCCTGTCCAAAAACAAGGTAAAGGGTAAAACTAAACCCCAATTTTGGAATTCTGAGCTAACGGCTATGAAAAAGACCTGCAACAAGCTATTTAAGAAGGCCAAGTCACCTGGACCCGACGGCATCACTCCAAATGTTAAAGTACATAATCCCCTGGCTGGAGAAAATTTATGTAGGCTGTATCAGGCTTTCATACATTCCGAATCGATGGAGGGATACCAAAGTGGTATTCATACCTAAAGCGGGGAAGATATCACACATACTAGGCCAAAATTCTTCAGACCAATTAGCCTATCCTCCTTCCTACTGAAGGGTCTGGAAAGACTTTGAGATTATTTCATTGGGATTATTCATGCTTACAATAAGGGGAAGGTCTACAGAATCAGCCCTGCACGAACTTGTGAGCTCTATCGAATCGTCCCTGCATTTCAAGGAATGCACCATGGTGACATTTCTTGACATAGAAGGGGCTTTTAACAACATTCACTCAGATGCAGTAATTGCGGCATTGTCACATCTAAAAGTTAACTCTAGTTTAATTAGACTAATTCTGCTCAACAGAAGACGCATATCAGCATGTCTTGGGTCCACAACTCTAACAAGGTTTGTACAGAGGGACCCCACACGCTGGAAAAAAATCGATTCTGTAGTATATTGTGCCAAACATATTCGGCTTGAAACATATATATGTTTAGGGTAGACTCTAAGCATCTAATATTTGGTACATACAAAAATTGTGTATTTGGGAAGATGTTGTTCTAAACAAATATTTGTTTACATCCCAATGTGACTGCTATTTGCGAAAAAAATATTTATTTGCATTTAAATATTCATAAAATACATAAATTGTGTCAAATTTTTCAGTAATTCAAAGTTAAATTTTTAGAAATTTTTAATGTTCGTAAAAAAAATAATAATTGAAATCATATAATCTTGGGTCAATATAAAGTACTTAGAGAATTGACAACTAATGATGGCTTGGAATACTCAGAAATTTTAAATGATTGATTTAAAACAGAAGGTAGGAGGAGGAGGAGCCTAGCGGTGAATGAAATCCTGCTACATCTAGAACGTTGTGGCATATGCGGACGACGTGGCAATCGCAGTGGCAAATGCGTAAACGTCCTCAGAGACATCCTACAGGTGGCTCTGAACAAATTGGCTAGATGGGCCAGAAGCAGCGGTTTGGGCGTAAACCCAAACAAGACGGAATTGGTTCTCTTTACTAGGATGAATAATGTCCCAAATGTGGACCCACCACCTCGGATAAATGGAACAGATGTAGTCTTTTCTGAAAGTGCAAAATTTTTTTAGAATAATTCTAGACAGAGAACTGTTATTTAGACTTAACGTATTGGAACGTGTAAGGAAGGCCAACGTCGCATTATATTCCTGCAAAAAGGCTGTAGGGTCGCGGTGGGGCCTCTCTCCTAAAATCGTCCACTGGATATATATAGCAGTAGTTCGTCCAATATTGTTATACGGCATTGTGGTATGGTGGACGGCAACTGACAAACTAACCATCACCAACCTACTAACAAAGGTTCAGAGAACAGCCTGCCTGAGCATAAGCGGAGCCTTAAGGACTACAGCGACCGAGTCTCTACAAGCCCTACTCCATATACTGCCGATTAATATTGTGGCGAGAGAAGTTGCAACCAAAGCGGCAATAAGATTAAACTGCCTATCAATGTGGAGGTACAAAAACTACGATCACATGAGGATATCAAAGTGTAGTGCTATGGTAACCGACCGAGTGGACTATAGTGGACCAGCTGTGTACACCTTCGAGAAAAATTACATCACTATGATTCCCGCCAGAGATGAATGGGTTGGCAGAATACCAGGAAATATAAACCATCTCCACTTCTATACGGATGGTTCGAAGCTTGATGAAAAGGTTGGCTTCGGAGTACACTGTGAAGTACTTAGCTTGGATATAGCTCACAGACTAAATACCAGATACCTGCAGTGTCTACACGGGGCAAAATCGCCTTTTTTGATATGTTTGAATTTAAAGAAAATATATTTGGAACACAAATTTTTAAATATTATATATTTCTACGCAAATAAAATTTATTTGAAAATCAATAAAATATATTTGGAACGCATATATTAATATATTACAACAAAATATATTTGAAACTAAATTTCTCAAATAAAGTATATGTTTAAGTACAAATAAAATTATTGTTTAGGAATTTCTTCAATTTTTTTTAAAAAAGATTTTCAAATCTTTTGCTGACTTTTTCGAATTTAATTTTTAATTTTTTTCGTGGTTCCCAATTGTACCTCCCAGTTATTATACCATATGCAGCATTGACTTCTGTTTCAAATCAATCATTTCAAATTTCTAAGCATTCGAAGCCATCATTAGTTATCAATCCACCGAAAAATTTATTTTGATCCAAGATTATAGGATTTCAATTATTATTTATTATTTTGACGAACATTATAAAATTCTAAAACAATTATTTTGAATTACTGAACAATATAACACAATTTATGTATTTTCTGAATACTTAAATGCAAATTTTATATTTGTTTCGGAAATAATAGTCCAAAATAAAAACAAATTGGGAGTAAACAAAGATTTGTTTAGAACAACATCTTCCCAAATATATAACCTTTGTGTGTACCAAATATTATATGTTTAGAGTGTACCCTAAACATATACATGTTTCAAGCCGAATTTGTTTGGGACAATATACTACAGAAGCGACTTTTTTTTCAGCGTGTATCAAGCCGTAATAATGGCAATATGGGAAGTCGCCAAACGGCTGAGACGGAACAAAGTAACCAACACTGGCGTTGTCATTTACTCGGACAGCCAGGCGCCATCAATTCTCTGGAGGCTACATCCCTAAATTCACAAACAGCCCTCGACTGCCACAGATCTCTTAACGAGATGGCTGAGCAGTTTAATAAACACCTCATATGGGTGCCTGGGCATAGGGATATCGCGGGGAACTGTAAAGCCGATGAACTAGCTAGGGACGACTTTACAAATTCTCGAAGAATTTGCATATATTGGAGCGCCACTATCCAAGTGCAAGCATTGGCTTAGGCAACAGGTAATCAGGCAGTGCAAGAAAGATGGACACAAATCGGCACCTGTAGGGTAGCTAGACAAATCTGGCCAAGGAAATTGGTACAGTGGGGCAAAAAAGTGTTAAATAGGTAAAATGTGGCGAAATAGTTAAATGTGGTATGTGGGGAAAAAGGGGGGGAGAAACAGTGGAATAAATATGGTTAAATATGGTACAGTGGTGCATAATGGGTTGAGTGGGGTCCCAGGTATGGTAAAAAGATAGGGGGGTACTGCGTGTCAAAAACGATTCAACATTGTACAGTGGTGCAAAATTGTTTAATTATGCCACATTGGACAAAAAAGTTTAAATGTGGTACAATGTAGCGATTCACTTTAGCTTTTTAAATTTGTACCTTTATAGACACGGTGGGACAAATATGGTTTTACATTGTACCAGGGTGTGGATGTAGATATTGGAACATAAACTAGGGGATAGAAGCTAACAAATGATCCACAAAATAGTTTTTCGACATTCAGAGGTATACTGCGGAAGGGGATAATTATTGTACCATCATGTCAGGATAACTCCTGGAACATAAACAAGAAATGAAACGGGGGCTCGAATTTTATCGTATTAGAGTAATCTAATCTACTTCATTTTGTACCATATGTAATAATCATGTAATTTTGAAAGAAAGAGGTATAACTACTTTACAGTACCCTAAACAGAAAATAAATAAAGAATGGGGGCTGCGAAGCGCACCGAGTTAATTATTTTGGTATTCAAAGAAAATTGCAATTTTTTGAGATAAATGATCGGATGTTTATTTGATAATAAAGAGGAAGGTATGCCGTTAACAATGAAAAACAACATCAGCCAAGTGGCCACCACGAACACGCTTACAGAACCATATCCTTTTCCATAACCAATTCGCAAAGTGGCTGCCCTATGTCCTCGATAACCTCACGAAATCTATCTTTGAGGTCTTGAATCGACTCTGGGCTGTTGGCGTAGACCTTATCTTTCACGTGGCCCCAAAGGAAGAAGTCGCAAGGTGTTAAATCACAAGATCTCGGTGGCCAATTGTGATCACCTCTTTGAGAGATAACACGGTCCGGAAACTTTTCCCGTAACCGAACAATGGTTTCGTTGCTGGTGTGGCAACGTAGCGCCGTCTTGTTGAAAGTAAACGTTGTCCAGATCAATACCATCCAACTCCGACCATAAAAAATCATTAATCATCTCTCGATAGCGCAATCCATTCACCGTAACTGTTGATCCAACCTCATTTTCGAAAAAGTAAGGTCCAATGACCCCGCCGGATCATAAACCGCACCAAAAGTCACACGTTGGGGATGGAGAGGCTTCCCAACAATAACTCTTGGTTTTCCGAGCCCCAGATGCGACAATTTTGCTTGTTGACGTAGCCACCGAGGTGGAAATGGGCCTCATCAGTCAAGATGATTTTTTGATGATTTTCGAATTTTAATAATTTTAATCCATTGTTGAATCGTGTATCGTTCCATTTTTAGTAATGGCGTCGTTTCTACTTGTCAAATGTCAAAAAATAAAAGCTTCAAAAGTGACAGCTACCGAAATACCGGGTGATTCAAAATAACACCTCTTGTTGGAAAACCCCTTACATACATAAAAACCTTGCCATTGACGTAACCTTTCATGGGATAAATTACAGAAACAAAATTGGTTCACGCACTGCAGAGAACACCAATTACAAAGAAAATCAACTTATTTATATATATATACTAGCTGAGCCCGGTGCGCTTCGCTGCCCATGTCAAAATTAGCGCTGTAGAAACTGTATTTTATATCCGATCAGAACGAAATTGGGCAGAAAGAGGTTTGTTATTACATGAAGGAATACTGCCAAATTCGGAGAAAATCGGTTCAGATTTAGATATAGCCCCCATATATATGTTACCCCCGATTTGACATGTAAGCGCTGTAGAAACTGTATTTTATATCCGATCAGTACGAAATTCGGCAGAAAGAGGTTTGTTATTATATGAAGGAATACTGCCAAATTCGGAGAAAATCGGTTCAGATTTAGATATAGCCCCCATATATATGTTACCCCCGATTTGACATGTAAGCGCTGTAGAAACTGTATTTCATATCCGATCAGTACGAAATTCGGCAGAAAGAGGTTTCGTATTACACGAAGGAATACCGCAAAATTCGGAGAAAATCGGTTCAGATTTAGATATAGCCCCCATATATATGTTACCCCCAATTTGACATGTAAGCGCTGTAGAGACTGTGTTTTATATGCGATCAGTAGGAAATTCGACAGAAACAGGTTTCTATTTTACATGAGAAGAAGTTGTACTTTACTTCCGATCATTACAAAGATCTCCAGAAAAATGTTTCTCAATTTAGGAACGAATATTGCTTAATTTAGCGATTATCGGTTCAAAATACATTTACCAATTATTCCAAATTATTATCGCAATGACCCTTATCGCATTGTTAGGGAGGTGTAGGGTATTATATAGTCGGCCCCGCTCGACTTTCTGCCTTTCCTTGCTGGTATTAGTAATAAATCGGACCAATGGGCGTGGCCCCGCCCATATAAGCCAAATTTTGAAATTGAGATATTTTGCACAATTTGTTAGCGAGAGTGCTGGAATTTTGTGTATATGTATATGGTGGCAGTCTAAGTGATTGGTCCAAAAATGGGCGGGATCGACCCAATGGGCGTGGCCCCGCCCACATAGACCAAATTTTTAAACTTTGATATCTTGCACAATTTGCCAGCGGGAGTGCTGCAATGTTGCGAATATGTATCTGGTGGCATTCTACGTAATTGGTCAAAAAATGGGCGGGATCGGACCAATGGGCGTGGCCCCGCCCATATAAGCCAAATTTTGAAATTTATATATCTTGCACAATTTGTTAGCTAGAGTGCTGTAATATTGTACATATGTATCTGGTGGCAGTCCACGTGATTGGTCCAAAAATGGGCCGGATCGGACCAATGGGCGTGGCACCGCCAATATAAGCCAAATTTTAAACATTTGATATCTTGCACAATTTATTTTCGAGATAGCTGGAATTTTGTGCATATATATCCGTTGGCGATCTACGCGATTGGTCCAAAAATGGGCGGGATAGGACCAATGGACGTGGCCCTGCCCATATAAGCCAAATTTTGAAATTTAGATATCTTGCACAATTTGTTAGCGAGAGTGCTGTAATTTTGTGTATATGTGTCTAGTGGAAGCCTACGTGATTGGTCTAAAAATGAGCGGGATCTGACCAAAGGGCGTGGCCCCAAAATTGAGCTATCTTGCACAATTTGCTAGCGGGAGTGCTGCAATGTTGCGTATATGTATCTGGTGGCATTCTACGTAATTGGTCAAAAAATGGGCGGGACCGGACCAATGGGCTTGGCCCCGCCCATATAAGCCAAATTTTGAAATTTATATATCTTGCACAATTTTTAATCTAGAGTGCTGTAATGTTGTACATATGTATCTGGTGACAGTCCACGTGATTGATCCAAAAATTGGCGGGATCTGACCAATGGTCATGGCACCGCCCACATAAGCCAAATTTTGAAATTGATATACCTTGCTCAATTTTTTTGCGAGAGTGCTGTAATTTTGTGCATACATATCTGGTGGTAGTCTACGTGATTACTCCAAAAATGGCCGGAAACGGACCAATGAGCGTGGCCCGACCATATAAGTCAAATTTTTGAATTATGATATCTTGGAACATTTTTTAGCGAGAGTGCTGTAATTTTGTATATATGTATGTATTTGGTGGTAGTCTACGTGAATGTTCCAAAAATAGCCGGGATCGGACCAAAGGGCGTGTCCCCGCCCATATAAACAACATTTTGAAATTGATATATCTTAAACAATTTGTTAGCTAGAGTGCTGTAATGTTTTACATATGTATCTGGTGCCAGTCTACGTGATTGGTCCAAAAATGGGCGGGATCGGTCCAATGCGCGTGGCACCGCCACATAAGCCAAATTTGAAATTGATATATCGTACTCAATTTTTTTGCGAGAGTGCTGTAATTTTGTGCATATGTATCTGGTGGTAGTCTACGTGAATGTTCCAAAAATAGCTGGGATCAGACCAAAGGGCGTGTCCCCGCCCATATAAGCAACATTTTTAAATTGAAAATTATATAAGCAATAATTTTGTGCATATGTGTCTGTTGGTAGTCTACGTGATTGGTTCAAAAATGGGCAAATCGGATCAATGGGCGTGGCCCCGCCCATATAAGCATCCTGATTAAAATTAGTTATGGTGCATAATCTGTTTGCGAAAGAGCTGTAATTTTGTGTATATGTGTCTGGTGGAAGCCTACGTGATTGGTCTAAAAATGAGAAGGATCAGACCAAAGGGCGTGGACCCGCCCATATAAATCAAATGTAAGCTATCTTGCACAATTTAGTAGTGATAGTACTGTAATTCTGTTTATATGTATCTGGTGGCAGTCTACGTGAGTAGTTCAAAAATGGGCGGGATCAGAATAATGGGCGTGGCCCCGCTGTGTAAGCCACATTTTGAAATTGAGATATCTTGCACAATTTGTTAGCGAGAGGTGCTGTTATTTTATGTTTATGTATTTGGTGGCAGGATTCGTGATTGGTTCAAAAATGGACGGGATCGGAAATCTCAATCTGGGCCAACGAAGTGGACCGGGTCTAGCTAGTCTATATATATAAAAGAGAATGTGTGTTTGTTTCGTATCGACGTCTTCACGAAATTGGGTTATCTCGCACAATGTGTAAATGACAGTGCTGTAATTTTGTGCATATGTATCCGGTGGCAGTCCACGTGATTGGTCCACAAATGGGCGGGATCGGACCAATGGGCGTGGTCACTCCCTTCTATGCCAAATTTGTTAACGAAAAGGCTGTAATTTTGTGCATATGTATCTGTTGGTGGTCTACGAAATTGGTCCAAAAGTGGTCGGGATCGGATCAATGGGCGTGGCATCGCCCATGTAAGTCAAATTTTGAAATTGACATATCTTGCACAATTTGTTAGCGAGAGTGCTGTACTTTTGTGTATTTGGTGACAGTCTACGTTATTGATCCAAAAATGAACGGGATCGGAAATCTGAAATCTGGGGCAATGAAGTGGACCAGGTCTACCTAGTCTACTCTATAGCAGATGAACAATCTAATCATCTACTCCATAGAAGATGAACAATTGGGTCATCTACTTCATAGCAGATGAACACTGGGGTCACCTAATCTATAGCAGATGAACAGTTGGGACATCTACTCTAAAGTAGATGAACACTTGGATCATCTACACAGCTGGGTCATCTACTCTATAGTAGATGAACACTCGGTTCATTTAATTTATAGCAGATGAATATTTGGGTCATCTAACCTATAGCAGTTGAACAGGTGAGTCATCTACTCAATAGTAGAGGAACACTTGGTCACCTACTCTTTAGCAGACGAAAACTTGGTTGATTTAATCTATAGCGGATAAATATTTGCGTCATCTAGTCAATAGTGGATGACTAATAGTGCCATCTCCTCTATAGCAGATGAACTCTGGGGTTATCTAATCTATAGCAGATTTTGCGTTCATCTACTCTATAGCAGATGAACAATCGGTTCATCTACTCCATAGCAGAGGAACACATGGGTCATCTACTCTACAGCAAATGAACAATTAGGTCATCTACTACATAGCTGATGAACAATCGAGGTCATCAATTGGGTCATCTACTCTATAGTAGATGGACAATTGGGTCATCTTTTCCTATAGCAGATGAACAGTTGGGTCCTCTACTCCATAGCAGGTGACCACTTGGTTCATTTAATCTACAGCAGATGAATACTTGGGTCATCTATTCTACAGCATCTATTCTACATTTACTCTATAGTAGATGAACATTTAGTCATCTACTCTTTAGCAGATGAACACTTGGTTGATTTAATCTATAGCGGATGAATAGTTGGGTCATCTACTCAATAGTAGATCAATAATTGTGCCATCTCCTCTATAGCAGATGAACTCTTACGTTATCTAATTTATAGCAGATGAACACTTGAGTCATCAACTTTGTAGCAGATGAGCAATTGGGTTCATCTACTCTATAGCAGATGAACAATCGGGTCACCTACTCCATAGCAGAGGAACACATGGGTCATATACTCTATAGCAAATGAACAATTGGGACATCTACTCCATAGCAGATGAATAATCGGGTCATTTTCTCCACAAAAAATTAACACTTGGTTCATTTAATCTACTGCAGATGCATACTTGGGTCATCTACTCTATAGTAGATGCACACTTGGGTCATCTACACTATAACAGATGATCTCTATAGCTGATGAACACTTGGGTCATTTAAGCTATAGCAGATGAATATTTGGGTCATCTTCTCAATAGTACATGTACAAACGGCCCATCTACTCTATAGCAGATGAGCAATTGGGTCATCTAGTTTATAGAAGATGTACAATTAGGTCATCTACTCTATAGCAGATGAGCAATTGGGTCATCTACTCTATAGCAGATGGAGAATTGGATCATCTATTCCATAGCAGATATAGAAAGGGGCGATCTACTCTATAGCAGATGAATTCTTGGGTCATCAACTCTATAGCAGAAGAAAAATTGGGTCATCTACTCTATAGCAGATGAACAATTAGGTCATCTACTCTATAGCAGATGAACTGTCGGGTTATCTACTCTATAGAAGATGCATATCAGATGAACAATTGGGTCATATTTTCTATAGAAGATGAACAATTGGGTCATCTACTCTATATTAGATGAACATTTCGTTCATCTACTCTATAGCAAGTGAACACTTGGTTCATTTTATCTATAGCAGATTAATACTTGGGTCATCTATTCTTCAGCAGATGAACTGTTGGGTCCTCTACTCTATAGTAGATGAACACTTGGGTCATCTACACTATAGCAGATTATCTGTTGGGTCATCTACTCCATAGCAGATGAACTGTCGGGTTATGTACTCTTTAGCAGATGAACAATTTGGGTCATCTACTCTATAGCAGACGAACAATCTGCTCATCTACTCTATAGCAGATGAACAATCTGCTCATCTACTCCATAGCGGATGAACACTTGGGACATATACTCTACTGCATATGAACAATTGGGTGATCTTTTCTATATTAGATGAACAATTGGGTCATCAACTCTATAGCAGATGAACAAGTGGGTCAATACTCCATAGCAGATGAATACTTTTGTCATCTACTCTATAGCAGATGAAGACTTGGGTCATTTACTCTATAGCAGATGAACATTTGGTCTTCTAATCTATAGCAGATGAACATGTGGGTCTTCTAATCTTTAGCAGATGAACACTTGGGTAATTTACTCTATAGCAGACGAACAGTTGTGTCATCTACTCTATAGTAGATGAAAACTTGGGTTATCTACTCCGTAGAAGATGAAGAATTGGGCCACCTAATCTATAGCTGATAACTCCTTAGGTCATCTACTCCAAAAAGACATCCGTTTAGATAATTTACTCTACAGCAGCTGATAACTTGGGTCATTTAATCCACAACAGACAACCATTACGGTCATATACTACATATCAGATCAACACATGGATCATCTACTCTATAGCAGGTGAAGACTTGTGTCATCTACTCTATAACATTTAATCAGAAATATATCATTCTTGGACGCACAAAATAAAACTGATACTATTCCTCGCTTCTGATAATTAGATGCATTTATTAAACACTTACTTTTCCTTAAGTTTTAGACATATATAATTTTCCGGCTTTCATATACATATAGATTAATGCGTTGCACTTACCTTTATGCATTAGTTTTCTACGCTTACTTTTTATGTGTTATTGCACCAGAGAGTAAGTACTAGCGGTGTATATGTAATTAAGTTCAATCTTTGCATATGCATATTTTATAATGGATTTTTAAAAATATATATTCATATAAACAAGAACCATTAGCGCCCGTCATAGTCTCCAACTCAGATATTGTGGGTTTTTCCTGGTTATTTATTATGTATCATTTTATAATGTATGAGTGCTTATACCAGGGTAGTATAGTGGGTGGTGGGTAGAAATATGTAACCACACAGTGGCCTTACTAAGTAGCTATCGGGAGTGTGGGTTATCGGTATGGCTTGATTGCTGACAAGCACACATGAGTTTCCAGATTTATCGGGGACTGTATAATGGACATGGAGATTAATAAAGCGGTAAATACTATTAATAATTATGGTTTTCCAACGAAACTGGAATAGAATATTTTTCATACAAATGCAAAAACACATGCAATTTCAAACGTTGACTCAGATTTGTATTACTCTAGCTATTAATAGAGTTTCTTCAAATCGATACCTACATTCTAAAACATGCTAAGTCGACTTAGCATGTTTTTAGGGAGATTGCATTTTTATTTCTAAATATTCCAAAATATATTCAGTCAAAATTTGGTGTTCAACCGTCAACTCAATCAACAAAACAGTAAAGGTCTTTCGAGTGGAATTATAAAGAAATTCCACACGCAAAGAAAAAATTCGTTTCTGCGAAACGAAATATTAGCCAACTAAAATTTTCGTTTACGATGACTGAAATTCTTTTGGTCAGAACTAAAAATTGCTTGTGGTAAATAAATTACTGTCACAACAAAAAAATTTTCAGTTCCGGCAAAAGAGAATTGTAGTTGTCTAATATTTCGTTTCGCAGAAACGAATATTTTCTTTGCGTGCACACAAATTTAAAAAATCATCAAACATTGATAGCCTCTTATGAAAAAATACCTGTTTGCACTTAGCGTAGTTTAGAATGGAGGTATCGAAATGTAATTTGTCCAAAGAAGGTCATGTAAAGGGTTTTACAACAAGAGGTGTTATTTTGGTATTCAAAGAAAAATACCATTTTTGGAGCCAAATGACCACCACGACCACGTTTACAGGACCATATCCTTTTCATGAAATTTTCCATAACCAAATCGCAAAGTGGCTGCCTCACGAATTCTATCTTTGAGGTCTTGAATCGACGCTGGGCTGTTGGCGTAGACCTTATCTTTCACGTGGCCCCAAAGGAAGAAGTCGCAAGGTGTTATATCACAAGATCCCGGTGGCCAATTGTGATCACCTCTTCGAGAGATAATACGGTCCGGAAACTTCTCCCGTAACAGAGCAATGGTTTCGTTGCTTGTGTGGAACGTAGTACCGTCTTGTTGAACGTAAACGTTGTCCAGATCAATACCATCCAACTCCGACCATAAAAAATCATTAATCATCTCTCGATAGCGCAATCCATTCACCGTAAATGTTGATCCAAACTCATTTTCGAAATGTAAGGTCCAATTAACCGCACCAAACAGTCACACGTTGAAGATGGAGAGGCTTCTCAACAATAAATCTTGAATTTTCCGACCCCAGATGGGTTAATTTTGCTTGTTGACGTAGTCACCGAGGTGGAAATGGGCCTTATCAGTCAAGATGATTTTTCGATGGAATTCCGGATTTCACCATTTCAGCTTTTCAGCATTTTTGTAGTGAATTTTAATAATTTCAAGGCGTTGTTGAATCGTGTATTGTTCCATTTTTATACCCTACACGACACTGTGGTACAGGGTATTATAAGTTTGTTTCACGGCAGATGTTTGTAACACCTGAAAATATCACAGCTAGACCCACCTTAAAGTATACCGATCGACTCAGAATCACTAGCTGAGTCGATTTAACCATGTCTGTCCGTCCGTTCGTCCATGTAAAGTTGTTCGTTGACTACAGGTCGCAATTTCACTCCGATCGTTCTGAAATTTTGCAGTTTAGAGTATTTCGCAGCTGTTAAGATCGCTATTGAATTTGGTTGAAATCGGTTCAGATTTAGATATAGCTCCCATATATATGTTTCGTCCGATTTGGCTCTTTAGTCCTATAGAAGCTGTATTTTACATCCAATCATTTTGAAATTTAGAATGGTAGAATTTATTGATCCATGAACCAACATTGCCGAATTTGACGAAAATCGGTTAAGATTTAGCTATAGCTCCCATATATATCTTTCGTCCGATTTGGCCCTTTAGTCCTATAGAAGCTGTATTTTACATCCAATCATTTTGAAATTTAGAATGGTAGAGTTTCTTTATTCATGAACCAACATTGCCGAATTTGAAGAAAATCGGTTAGGATTTAGCTATAGCTCCCATATATATGTTTCGTCCGATTTTGCTCTTTAGTCCTGTAGAAGCTGTATTTTACATCCAATCATTTTGAAATTTAAAATGGTAGAGTTTCTTGATCCATGAACCAACACCAATTTGAAGAAAATCGGTTAAGATTTAGCTATAGCTCCCATATATATGTTTCGTCCGATTTGGCCCTTTAGTTCTATAGAAGCTGTATTTTACATCCAATCGTTTTGAAAGTTAGAATAAACTTTTATTTTTTTTTTTTTTTTGGTTTGAGAACATATGTTCCATTTACTTTCTGTCTATTGCAAAAAAGTAATAGAAACAAATACAAAAATTGGTAGAGAGTTTTAATTGCTTGGTAGAATTGACTGCAGTTTCGATAGACACCACTCTATCATCTTCAGAATTCAGTAGCAATAGTGTATGTCTTTAACTTAAATCAGCTGAAATACTTATGGAAGCAGTAAATTGACGTCGGCATTAGCCGTTGACAAAACTACATTTGTTTTCGTGGTTCGCGATGCGAACCCAAGCAAAAAACAAAAATGTATTGGTATGAGAGTTTTAGTATGTTGACTTAGTTCGGCAAAATACGGGTTTGGTTAGCAGTTCTTGTTAAAATCAATTTACTGCTTCCATAAATATTTCAGCTGATTTAAGTTAAAGACATACACTATTGCTACTGAATTCTGAAGATGATAGAGTGGTGTCTATCGAAACTGCAGTCAATTCTACCAAGCAATTAAAACTCTCTACCAATTTTTGTATTTGTTTCTATTACTTTTTTGGAATAGACAGAAAGTAAATGGAACATATGGTCTCAAACCAAAAATAAATTCTGACTGAATAACAAAAGCACAGACCAACAATAAAGAACAACAACACATTTAGAATAAACAATTTATACATGAACTACAAAATTTATATTTCAGAATTTTTCAATATTACGAGAGTGGCTTTAGACTTTAGCCTTTCCTTACTGGTTAGTAATGGCGTAGTTTCTACTTGTCAAATGTCATGGAATAAAAGCTTCAAAAGTGACAGCTACCGAAATACCGGGTAATTCAAAATAACACCTCTTGTTGGAAAACCCTGTATTTTATTGCTAATATTGACAGCATTTTTGGAACAGAATAGTGACACTATAATTTTGAAAGATCATTTTTGTAGAATAAACTTATGGTCCAGCTGGTCTGAGTTTTTTGTAACAGTGGGTCTATGTTTTAATTTTTTGGTCGAAGGGAGCATTATTCTAAATGAAACAAATGATGTATGTTAATGTCTGAGAGATTTCTCATTGCCAGAGTTATATAGTGGAATTTTATGAGGATTATTTTTCTGGAAGATCTTAACCCTCAAGCTACCCTCTAATGGGTCAATTTGGCTATTTTTTCGAAAGAAAAAAACCGAAAAAAGTCCTTTCAAACTTGTTGGACTGTGTATTTAAAACGAAATTTTCATTTCTTCCATGAAACATGTTTCATTAGCATAATGACACTAGAATATAGCAAAAACTAGATGTATGAAACTATTCATTACAATGTAAACACAACAATGTACCAGTAAGGAAAGGCTAAAGTCGGGCGGGGCCGACTATATAATACCCTACACCACTCTCGTAATATTGAATAACTCTGATATATAAATTTTGTAATTCATGTATAAATTGTTTACATAAATTTACTTTTGGGACATTTTATACTTAAATAATACCCTGTACCACAGTGGTGTAGGGTATAAAAACGATTGGATCTAAAGAGCCATATCGGATGAAACATATATATGGGAGCTATAGCTAAATCATAACCGATTTTCTTCAAATTCGGCAATGTTGGTTCATGGATCAAGAAACTCTACCATTCTAAATTTCAAAATGATTGGATGTAAAATACATCTTCTACAGGACTAAAGAGCAAAATCGGACGAAACATATATATGGGAGCTATAGCAAAATCCTAACCAATTTTCTTCAAATTTGGTAGTGTTAGTTCATGGATCAAGAAACTCTACCATTCTAAATTTCAAAACGATTGGATGTAAAATACAGCTTCTATAGGACTAATGGGCCAAATCGGACGAAAGATATATATGGGAGCTATATCTAAATCTGAACCGATTTCAACCAAATTCAATAGGGATCTTTACAGCTGCGAAATACTCTAAACTGCATAATTTCAGAACGATCGGAGTGAAATTGTGACCTGTTGTCGACGAACAACTTTACATGGACGGACGGACAGACATACATAGTTAAATCGACTCAGCTAGTGATTCTGAGTCGATCGGTATACTTTAAGGTGGGTCTAGCTGTGTTATTTTCAGGTGTTACAAACATCTGCCGTGAAACAAACTTATAATATCCTGTACCACAGTGTGGTGTTGGGTATAAACAGCTACATTATTGCTTTGAAGCTGTTTTCCCTTCAGTGTAGTGTTATTAGTACTTACCTCTAATTTAGAAAATTCCTTTCAACACTAACTGTTGAATTTTTGTATTTCAGATTAAATGGACTTCCCCGTACGGTTTAGTGGGAAAAATTAATTGTTTACTTTTATGTCATCTCTTGGAATTTCATTTGACTGGTAAGTTATTTATCTGTCTTGAAATAAAAAATATAAGTAAGTAAATATGATCTAAATTCTTATCAGACACATAAACGAACAGACGGACGGACGGACAGACAGACAGACAGACAGACATTTATGTCGCCATTAAATCATATCGCGTCAACATCATCACTGATATGAGATAGCTGCGTGGTGTTTGGAGTGGTCACAAAATTAAAACACTCTCTGTCACCTGGGTCTTATGTACACATCCGTGTGTTATGTCCGTCACCCAGGCACGATGGGGTGTACGTGAACATTTTCAGATGCATATACATTTTATGAGTACGCAACTAAAAGCGTACTTTATGTCGTTCCTTGCCCAGTAAGTATTGTCAGTTCCACCAGGTGACCCGCCTGCCAACTGATATCTAGATTTGCCTTTGTTGCCGGTGGTGTGGTTGTTGCTGTTATTGTTATTGTTCCTTTTCATATACATATGAATTTATCATTCATGTGGTGTTGTGACTGGTAAATATTTGTGGATGTGTTTTTTTTTGTGTTCGTTGTCATTTTTCTCCATACACAGTATATCTACGAGTATAGAAAGATAATATAAACATAAACAACTCCAAA
The DNA here is from genome assembly GCA_963930755.1 of Eudasyphora cyanicolor. NCBI lineage: Eukaryota > Metazoa > Arthropoda > Insecta > Diptera > Muscidae > Eudasyphora > Eudasyphora cyanicolor. The sequence continues at coordinate 201,815,005 of OZ005737.1, read as the reverse complement.
GAAAACAAAGCTGAAGATGGGAAGCAATACCAGTCATTCTGGCCGTTTGTATTTGTGTTGGGAGATGATTCATTTGTGTGGGGTCTGCGCCACATTTCGTTGTGCATTCACATCAAAGAGGCACAGTGGGGGAATCCAAAGCAAGTAATGTTGCTGAGAAGAATAAAAAAACAACTAAAAGCGTTAAGTTCGACCATGCTTTCCACCATGGATTGCATTCAATTCTATTACTGAACAAATCTTTTGATATGGAGAAAATCGTGGAACGATCCTTTTTGTTTAAGCAAATTATTTAAAAAACGAACGCTGCAATTTTTAGCCATATTTTAGGCCGCAAATTCTTTCTTCACCTGAAAAATCTGGTATTTGGTAAATAAAAACTGATTTCTATAAATTCTATTGAGATGAATCCCTGCCAAAATAGAATACAAACTGCAAAGATTCAGTTAAAATGCTTAGAAAATGTTGTAGTTATGTCTTAAATACGTATATTTTGGAGCGACCACTATAGGGCGACTATAACAAAATATGAACCGATTTGTAAAATTTTTCTTGTGATGAATGCTTGCAAAAATTTAATACAAACTGCAAAGTTTTTGCTAAATAGCTTTTAAAATGAGCACCGGATAGCGCTTAGAGTTTTGACGAAGTTGGAGGCTGTTGAGGTTTCGGCTCTTACCGAAAAACAAAAAGAGTCACTTACCTGGGCTAAGGCCAATCAGCCGGCTGCAAGAGCTACAAATACAGCGGTGTTAACTGCTAATAAAGTCAAAAGAATAAGATCACCGGATGAACCCCTGCCTTCGAAAAAGGCAAGAGTCCCTAACGTCACCATCAAAATGACACTCGTCAAGCCCTTCAATAAAGTGGCGAAGGAGAGCCTAGTGATGGCCGTTGTAGATAGCAGTACCAGTACCAGTAACAGGACACAACGGAGTGATTGGAAATGAACGGGCAAACAACTTGGCTTCAAAGGGCAGAGAACTTCGAGTAATAAACTTGAAAAATTGGAAACCTTTCGAAGCCACGAAAAATGAGTTGAAGCACTGGGCAGTGATGGCTCATAAAACTGTGTGGAATAGCGCAACAGTAGGAGCAACTGCAAAGATACTGTGGGGTGACCCAAATGAAAAGAAAACAAGAAGTCTTCTGAAACTAAACAAGATCGATATTAGTAAGATAATGAGTGTTCTAACAGGACACTCAAGCTTACAAGCACATCTTCATCGCATAGGACTAGCAGGAAACGACGAATGCAGGGCATGCAGAGAAAACATCGAAACGATGGAACATTTTCTGTGTCACTCCCGGCTTTCACACATGCAAGATCACAACATTTCGGGTCCGACATATTACCAGACTTGACTCATCTCAGAGAATATGACTGGAAGATACTGAGAAAATTCGTGTCTAGTACCGATTTTCTGTAACTCGTGAGGTATAAAAAGATCATAAATAAGGAGCGCACAACAGGCCGAACCACTGGCTTAAGTGTATGTCCATGGACATGAGACGTTTAAACGTCTCCTCTCTACAACCTAACCTAACCTAACCTATAGATAGCAGTAGTGGGGATGGATCCATCTTCAAGGACAAATGGAGCCATGTGCATTCAGCCATTATGGCTCATTACCTCAATGTCCGCAGAAAAATGCCGGACAAACCACCAATCTGCAACGATGCAGGATGGCATCAGGGGAGAGTAAAGCTCTTATATTTCGGTGATCCCAGATCAGTAGACCTGTATAAGGCTGCTCTGAGTCGAGCGGGTGAGTTGTGGCCGGTTGCCCCGTTGGATGTTGTCGATAAAAACACCACCCCTAGTCACCCTAGAGCCATCACCTGGGTTACAGAAGAGCCCTCCAACCCGGCTGACATATTAGAAATAATAAAAGATTCCAATCCTGGTCTGCCCGGCCATAATTGGTGAATCAGCAAGGTGGGTGAGGCTGATGGTAAAAAGCGGCAGGACAATTTGATCCTTAATGCTGAATCCACCTCCCATATACAACGTGCAAGTGCAACCCTACACTGAAAAGAAAATGCTTCATAGCATCAATGAACGCGTTTCATTAATTATTTTACATTGATACAATGAAAGTGTTCATTGATGCAATGAAAATGCCATTACGGGAATGGAATGTTTCTTTAAAGCGTTTTTCTAATTTATGACGTGTCATTGATGGAATGAAACGGTTTACATTGATGGTATGAAGTTTACATTTTATAAAAAAAAGGAAGACTTATATAAAATTAACAAAAAAATTATCAGTGGTGTAAAGATTTTAACATTAATAAAACAAAATAATACTACACAAACAGATTTACTATTTTTTATGTGCTTTTTATTCTCAAAAAAGGTCTATGAAACTGTTTCTTTATATTAATGTAACATTTCATAGAAGTTTAAAAGTTTCATTGCTGCAATGAAGTGGTGCGGTGAAGAATATAAACAATGAAATTAGCTTTATATTGATGTTCTATATATATATTTTATCTATTTTATAAACGTTTTAGGAGTATGTAGTGGTGTTAATTAAACAACAATACTTTACGGAGGTCTATGAAACTGATGCATTAAATTAATGTAACAATTCATAGATAGAAATGTAAAGTTTCATTCCAGCAATGAATTTAAACAGTGAATATACTAAAAAAGTGTTTGTCACATTACATACATATGTACATACCTATATCTTCACAAATGTGTTTGTGTGGTAATAAATGTAATATGTTGATGTGTGAATCAGAGTCGTGCAAGCTCAATGAAAACGATGGAGCGGCGTAGTTTTCTTGCATTTGTTTGAGAGGAGAGAGAAGCGGAATTCTATGAATCTACACCGCACAGTGGCATTAACGTCGAATGAAGGTGGTTTGTTGGTAATAATATGATTCACTAATAATTTCAAGGTGTTCATATTATTAGATGTATTATCAATTAACATGACATTTTGGCAATAATTTTATACTTTTATAATCGCACTGACATATTTATTTAATTATTATTATCATTCAAACAGCAGTCGGTGTACATTAATTCAAAATTGTCAAAAGGGGTTTTTTTTATCAAATTTTATGTATTCATGATCCATTCTGTTTACGTTTACGAATTTGTAAACTAAATTTTTTTTGAATCGATTATTGTCGTGAAGCTGAATTCTATTCACAATATATTTCAAACATTAAACAGTTTTTAGTGCACGATATTAATTATTCTGAACCACTGTGCAACAACTGTCATCAATAGATACACAAATATTAAATGCATTAGGTGTGCTGTTGCGACCAGAAAATAATTTCTCTATGGCAAACTTACAACAACAACCCACCCCTTGCTATGCAAACTCTTCGTAAAAAAATATCCAGTTATTTTTTTGTGTGTTTGGCGAGTCAAAACAAATCAGTGGCGAAGAATCAATTGTTGCATGAGTGCTGGCAGCAGCCCTTTGATTTAGTTTATAATAGACATTAAACGGACGTAGTTGTGCGCGTTAATAAAAAAATTCAAAAGTGAAAATATTAAAAGTGAAACAAAATGTCAACAAATACTGAATGAGAAATGTTTTTTGGGTGGTACTTCATTTGAAAGAAATGAAATCTATTTAAGCACTTAAAATAATATAATTTTCTTAAAACAAATGACAACTATAGATGTTGTGGAAGTACATACAAAGACACGTCAAGTTTGAAATGACATGTTCGAAAAAACAGAAGTTGGAAAATATATGTCAAATGCCACAACAAGAAACAATTTTCAAGAACCATATCTGAAGTCAACGATGAAACACTCCAAAAACACTAGGTAAGTACTTTCTACCAAATTATGTCCTAAACATATTTTCATTCACTCCTATTTATAATTTTTTATTTGTTTAGAAATTGGCGAAAATGCGGAAATGTACGCACATAGCCTTAGATATGACAATCTATCCGCAGATGACTTTAGGTTGGCCTGGACTGCTTATTCAAAATTTCGAAAATTATTCATTTACTATTACTTTGGCCTCAATACAAGCGAGTGAATGAATTTCAATTAGTAAGTATGTAAAAATGCGGTTTAAGTGTTTACTTAAATTGTATTTACGAATTCACAAATGCAGTTAAAAAACGAATTTTAAAGAACAAACTGTATTGTGATTTTTTTTGTTTCATTTTTTATTTTCTCAACTTCAGTTGTCTTTTTATTTTAAAATTTCTCATAACCCACAATTTTAATTATTTATTTATCTTTTATATTATATTTTCAGATTGAAATGATTTTAAAGTTATGAACAAACACTGATGTACTACAATAAACATTGCAATAAAAAACGGAGAATTTTGTTTAATTTTCTATTTTATTTCAGAGCAAAGGTATGAAACATGTACATTTCATAAATGAGACATGTTCATTGCATCAATGAAACATGTTCATTGAATCAATGAAACATGTTAACTGAATCAATGAAACATGTTCATTGCATCAATGAAACATGTTCTATGAATCAATGAAACATGTTAATTGCATCGATGAAACATGTTCATTGCATCGATGAACCATGTTCATTGCACCAATGAAACATGTTCATTACAACAACGAAACGTTTTCATTACATTAATGCAACTTATTCATTACATTAATGAAACTCGTTCATTACATTAACGTAATATTTCATGACATCAATTTCTATGAAACATTTACTAGTTCAATGTAACATTTTACATTGTATCAATGAAGCCTTACATTGGTTCAAAAACAATGTAACTTTTCATTGATACAATGTAAAATTTCATTGATGGAATGAAGCTTTTTCTCTGGGTGTACAATATGGCTTCGAGACTATAGTCTTGAAGGTATACAAGGAGGATATAGCTCCCACTGCAGTAGGTGAGTCGTCGACCGTGGTTGATACACGGCTTTCTGGCTTTCCCATTATTTCTGGTGACTCCAAATCTAACAGAAGATCTGTAACGTCCTTCTCTGAGGACGAAAGCTCTACTTCTGACACAGAGGGAGGGGCTGAGGGGAGTCTTCGGACTCTTTGACGCATCTGGCGGGGACACGCTTCTCGATGATACCGACGAAGAGTTCGATAACACCCTTGTCGGGGTGGATGTTAATCTGTCAATTACCAATGATGGTAAGAATTCTACAGATTAACCTCCATCACGCTAAAGCAGCCTCAGCGGCTCTATTGCTGCGCCTATCCACAGGTGCAGTAGACATCGTCCTGATACAGGAGCCCTACGCAGTGGGAGGAAGGGTGTGCGGTATCAGGACACCCAAATTTAAACTGCTTGTGGCCAACTGAGAAGGCAATCCAAGAACCTGCATTTTGGCCACGAAAGATCTAAGTATCTTTCTCCTGGCTAATTTAAGTGATAAAGACCAAACATCTGCTAGTCTGGAGATAGGTAATCGCATATATTGGGTGGTCTCTAGTTACTCCAGCCTTATGAAGCTGTAGTACCGACAGCTCTATTCATGGAAGTAGTAGAAGAAGCATCGTCTGACGAGGTCGAGCTGATTATTGGCGCAGACACGAACGCTCATCATACTATCTGGGGTAGTACGGATATAAACAATAGGGGTGATTCGCTTCTTGGCTTTATTCTTACTACCAACCTAAGTATTTGTAACATAGGTAATAAGCCGACCTTTACAATTAAAGACATACAAGAAGTACTAGAAGTAACGTTTGCTACTGACCGGCTGTCAAACAAAATTATTGGGTGGAATGTACTGGACGACCACTCATTCTCTGATCACCATTATATTGAGTTCAAACTCGCTGAAAATGCGCCTGAACCTGCCGTGCACAGAAATGTGAGAAAGACAAAGTGGCATCTGTATGAGAATAATTTCAAGAAAGTCCTCAACTCCAAACTTCTGTACGAACCGAATGACAAAGCCGGTCTGGATAATCTGGTCGAGCATATCACCACATCAGTTCCCTTGAAGAAGCCTGTTCAAACAAGGTAAAACTAAACCCCAAAGTTGGACTTCTGAGCTAACGGCTATAAAAAAGACCTGCAACAAGCTATTCAACAAGGCTAAATCTACGGCTTTCGCTAATGTTTGTTATGCATATAAAGAGCAACTCAAGATCTATAAGAAGGAGCTTAGGAAGGCGCAACGACGCTCTTGGTATAACTTCTGTGGCGAAGTGGAAAAGGTCTCCGAAGTCGCAAAGCTAAGAAAAATACTATCAGCTTCACCCTGTACAGTGGGTGGCTAGCAGGCTGAGGCAAATAACTGGACAAAAAACAGCGAAAAGTCGCTGAATGTACTGTTCGACACACATTTCTCGGAGAACTCACCATCAGAACCCGAAGATCAGCAGGACCAACAATAGTGCGAGTGGACTGCGTGCGTTGCTAGCTTGTTGACTGAGAGATCCAGAATAAGCTGGGCTATTAACAGCTTTGAGCCCTTCAAGTCACCTGGACCAGACCGCATCACTCCAGCAGAAATGCAGAAAATGTTAAAGCACATTATCCCCTGGCTGGAGAAAATTTATGTAGGCTGTATCAAGCTTTCATACATCCCGAAGCGATGGAGGGATACCAAGGTGGTATTCATACCTAAAGCGGGGAAAATATCACACACTAGCCCAAAAGACTTCAGACCAATTAGCCTATTCTCCTTCCTATTGAAAGGTCTGGAAAGACTATTAGATTATTTCATTAGGGAAAACCTAGATACAAAATATTTGTCGGTGAACCAACATGCTTACAATAAGGGGAAGTCTACAGAATCAGCCCTGCACGAACTTGTGAGCACTATCGAATCGTCCCTGCATTTCAAGGAATTCACCATGGTGTCATTTCTTGACATAGAAGGGGCTTTTAACAACATTCACTCAGATGCAGTAATTGCGGCACTGTCACATCTAAAAGTTAACTCTAGTTTGATCAGACTAATTCAAAGTCTTCTCAACGGAAGACTCATAACAGCATGTCTAGGGTCCACAACTCTAACAAAGTTGTAAACAGGGGGACCCCACAAGGAGGAGTACTGTCTCCACTGATTTGGAACCTAGCGGTTAATGAAATCCTGCTAGATCTAGAACGTTGTGGATGCAAGGTCGTGGCATATGCGGACGACGTGGCAATCGCAGTGAGTGGCAAATTCGTAAACGTCCTCAGATATATTCTACAGGTGGCTCTGAACAAATTGGCTTGATGGGCCAGAAGCAGCGGTTTGGGCGTAAACCCAAACAAGACAGAATTGGTTCTCTTTATTAGGATGAATAATGTCCCACATGTGGACCCTCCACCTCAAATAAATGGAACAGATCTAGTCTTTTCTGAAAGTGCAAAATTTTTAGGAATAATTCTAGATAGAAAACTATTTTTTAGACTTAACGTATTGGAACGTGTAAGGAAGGCCAACGTTCCCTTTTATTCCTGCAAAAGGGATGTAGGGTCGCGGTGGGTCCTCTCTCCGAAAATCGTCCACTGGATATATATAGCAGTAGTTCGTCCAATACTGTTATACGGCATTGTGTTATGGAGGACGGCAACTGGCAAACTAACCATCACCAACCTACTAACAAAGGTTCAGAGAACAGCCTTAGCATAAGCGGAGGCTTAAGGACTACAGTGACCGAGTCTCTACAAGCCCTACTCCATATACTACCGATTAATAATGTGGCGAGAGAAGTTGCAACCAAAGCTGCAATAAGATTAAACTGCCTATCAATGTGGAGGTACAAGAACTGTGGTCATATGAGGACATCAAAGTGTAGTACTATGGTAACCGACCGAATGGACTATATACCAACTGTGTACACCTTTGAGAGAAATTACATCACTATTATTCCCGCCAGAGATGAATGGGTTGGCAGAATACCAGGTAATAAAAACCATCTCCACTTTAACACAGATGGTTCGAAGCTTGATGAAAAGGTTGGCTTCGGAGTACACTGTGAAGAACTTAGTTTGGATATAGCTCACAGACTACCAGATACCTGCAGTGTCTATCAAGCAGAAATAATGGCCATATGGGAAGTCGCCAAGTGGCTGAGTCGCAACATAGTAACCAACACTGGCGTTGTCATTTACTCGGACAGCTATACACCTCATATGGGAGCCTGGGCATAGGGATATCCGGACAAACTTGCTAGAAAAGGGACGACATTACAAATTCTCGAAGAATTTGCATATATTGGTGCGCCACTATCCACGTGTAAGCTTTGGCTTAGGCAAGAGGCAATCAGGCAGTCCAACGAAAGATTGACAGAAATCGGCACCTGCAGGGTAGCTAGACAAATCTGGCCAAGGTATGACCTGAGAAGGTCAAAATATCTCCTCGCACTAGAGAGGAAACGATTGTCTACGTTAGTACAGGTTCTGACGGGACACTGCTTGATCGGCGAACACGCCAAAAGATTGGGTATTGACTCCAATGACTTCTGCCGAAGCTGTGGAGATGAGGAAGAAGTGGAGAGCATTGAGAAATTGCTATGCGACTGCCCCGCTTTGGGCAAACGACGACTGGACATACTGGGGTCGGCCTGAGTATGTCCCTCTACATCTACGAGAGCTATCATATTTAAGCAATATGAGAGGGAGATATTATATAAATAAATTGTTTAGATCGTCCAGGGTGGTTTAGGTGTATTTGCCCTTGCTGTTGACTGGACAGTAGCCTGTGATTAATTAATTTATTCTCTAAGGTAACTATATATTTTCAAATCTCCAGAGTTTGAAGGAGAAATGACGATAGACTAATCGACCGGAAAATCCTTGTATTCTTGTATCCTGTATTCATTTTCCGTTTTTGGAATAAAAACAGCCTTGGTTTCTCTTCATTTTGTTGATATATACCCCTTATTGATACAACAAGTATAGATCTGTCTGAGTCAGGGATAGGGTGATCAAAAAACCGGTTATTTTGAAAATACGGTTTTCGGTTTCTTCGAAAATTAAGTTAACTCTAAAACCGGTTTTCGGTTTAACCGAAAATAAAAAACCGGGTTACCGGTTGTTTTCGGTTTTTCTTTTTTAATAAAAATGCATAAATAATGCTCAACATGTTGTTAGATGACGTAAAATAAGCGTAGTGCAAATTCAATATGTAACCATATTCCAATTAAATTAAGATATATTTGAAAATTTTATTTTAAAAACTTCATATTTTTATTTATAATAGGTAATTGTTCCAATTTTATTTATGATATAATATTATAATCTCTGCAATATTTGTAATATTTATGTTCAATATTTAAAGAGATTTCTTTCCAAAAAATTGATTATGATTTTTATAAAACTTGACTAATAGTGAAGATCGGCAAAATCTTAGCTTTTAGCATCATATAAATGGCAAACCAATTATATACATATATTATCAGAAGTAGCGGATTCTGCCTTGAGCATACTATAGAGATGAAAACTTGTCGAAATGTGAAACTGAACATATGTATTTTTATTTATACCTACATTTCAATTAGAAAGGATTGTTAATTAATTTCTATACCGCAATAAGACCCTTGATAAAATATGCAGAAGAAGTCAATAGAGAAGTTAGCAATGTAAACAGTATAAATACATATAAAACTGCATTTTGAAATCGATGGATATGCACAAATAATGTCAACGGTTTTTTATATTGATGTTTTCACAATTTTAGGTAGGTTCTTGTTTCAAAAATAATATTTTCTTTATCATTTTATAATGGTTTCAAAAAACCGAAAAGTCGAATAAACCGAGTTGAAAAAACCGACGGTTCGAGTTATTCGAAAAAGCAGAAAAACCGGAAACCGATAGGCGGTTTTTTAAAGAGAAACCGATTAACCGGTTAACCGGTGCGGTTTTTGATTACCCTAGTCAGGGAGCAATCAGTCACTGGCTGCAGCTTTCCCGGTGTGAGATTTTCTGTTCCTGGCGGCTTGAAGCTTTTAATAGCCCTAAGAATTCTAGATTCGGTTAAAATCTCGCTGGTGACCTCTGGAGAATGCACTTAAACGCCATCCCCAGTTGATTTCAAATACTTATCACCGATATTACAAAATCCCCCACTGTGCTGCACGGCTGCCTGAAAGCTAAGCTATTTGTTGGATGATGTTGATTTTTATAGACACTTTTAGCTGTTGTCAGTGGTCATAAATTAAATTTATCACCTTTTGTTGTTTTATTTAAGTAAATACGAGTATCGTCGTAAGTAGTACGAGTGGAGTGCGAGAATGTACGTGGGTATGGTCGTGTGTATGTCCGTCCGTCCATCCGTTCATTAGAGGAGTATGAAAATTATCTCATTTAAAATGCATTCATTCTCAGCGTATCTTATGGACCTTTTATGGTTTCATAATGAAAAGGGACTTCATTTGTATTTCTTTCTCAATGAACGATGACGCCCTTCTTTAATGCGAAGATGAGCTGTCTTTATGTGGAGCTAGAGAGTATGGCTGGAACCCGGTGGTGCGGAGGGAGGGAACATGTTTTTTTTGTATGTTTTGTTGGTCACCAAAACAATTTGTTGACATTTACCGCTGACATTTCTGGGTGGGAATCGGGAGAGCGCTACGCACATTGGAAGATTATTGTCTTTTGTTAATGACCATACGATTGTCTGAATGCTCATTAAAGAAGTCATATAAAAATTATGGACTGATGGACTTGTCTGTTTTATCTAGCCTCTATGGAATTAGCATCAAAATAGAAGTTTTTATATGTACTTATATCGATTCACATGTGGAATGGTTATGAGATTATCATATACTCGTATATACTCGAAAATATGAACATATTATTGGAAGCAAAAAAAATGGATCATCATTAGTAGAAATTTAACAATATCCCTTAAAGATTAACCAATGAAAAGGAATATTTTTTTAATTTGGGATCATTTCAGAAGTGGGAATACTTTCCGACTTTATTGGGAATTTTATTTCTCTTAAAAAATTCTCTTTCTTGACGTATCTCTCTCTGTTAAGGAATAACCACTATAGCTGCCCTGGGGTTGATAATTCATAACCTTCTGATTAAGAGAAGCTTAGGATCAACCGAGTGAGTGATGAGATTTGCTATGAAACCACTTCATAGACAATGTTCTGCTTTCTCCGGACATGACAATAGCTATTAGAGCGAAGTTACCGAGTAGGTCTAGCAGCCCTGGGGGTTGAAAATTCATAACCTTCTGATTTAGAGACGCATAGGGTCAACCGACATCCATAGATTTGTCAACAGCAGCAACCCCGAGGGAGCGATTTGGCTCCTCTGTTATGGAACCACTCTATAAACAATATTCAGCTTTCTCTGGAGAAGATGAGTGTTAAGGTTATTGCCTATACAGATGTATATCAAACAGGTTTGTTTCGATAAGGGGCATTTCACCCTAACCTAAAATGGCTGCTATATGTATCGCTGGTGTGCTGAGAACGACACTAGCTGAGATACTGAAATCCTGAAAAGAGCAAAGAGGGCTGTGGTAGCTACATAAACCTGCAAGTGGGCAACAGAGAAACGCTGGGTTGTGAGCCCGCATATAATTTGTTGGTTGTATACGACAGTAGTCAGACCCGTAATGTCTGGTGGATAGCTCTGCAGAACTCTAACTTCTGCGCGATACTAAACAAGGTTCAGCAAATGGCTTCTATATGCATCGCTGTTGTGCTGAGAACGACACTAACTGAGACACTATATTTAATGCCGCTAGACATTATAACAGTGCAATATGCTGCGATTAGACTCAGGGAACTGTTTCTATGGTCAGGAAATGACTACGGACATAGGTCATTCTAGACAGAATACCTGACCTTCCGGACACTGTTGATTACACTATTACTGAACCACACTTTGACAAGAAGTATCTCACTCTTATACCTGATAGATCAGAATGGAATGATCGTATCCCAGAACATAGGGGTTCGTTACAGACGGTTCCAAACTCAATAACCAAGTGGGCTTAGGTGTCTTTTCTGAGCAACTTGAGCTATCACTAGCAGAAAGATTGCCGGATCACTGTAGAGTTTACTTACTTATTCCGGCCCTCTTCTACCTTTCAGTGTAGAGGTTCTGGCAAATGTTGCATTATTTCCGTCTGGCTTGTGCTGTTGTGTTGGCCATTCGTTTGTCAAAACCATTTTCTTCGAAGTTGTTATTTATCGAGTCTTGCCAAGTTGTTCTTTTGCGTCCTGTTCCTCTTGACCCTTCTGGTCTAGCCTCCAGAGTTATTTTTGGTAGTCGATAGTCTGAAAACCCCGTAGATTGGTTGTATACGACAGAAGTCGGACCCATAATGCTGTGAGGCATTGTTGTCTTGTGGATAGCTCTGCAGAACTCCATCTTCTGCGCGATGCTAAACAAAGTTCAGCGAAAGGCTGCAATGTATATTACTGGTGCTTTGAGAACGAACTTGTTTACTAAATGTTATACTACATTTAAGACCGCTAGACGTTATAGCAGGGCAATTTGCCACATCTAGTGATATTCGACTTTTAGAATTGTCACTCCCGACAGAAAGTGGGTATTGACTTAGAGCCATTCTAGACACAATTCCTGACCTGTCGGGCTTTGTTGATTACACTGTGTCTGACCTCTTTTGACAATAACTAGCTCACTCGTATACCTAATAAATCAAATCGGAATAATCGTATCCCAGAAAATAGAAGATTTGCGAAGATTCTGTGCAGACAGTTCCAAACTCAAGAACAAAGATTGCTTCGATGTATTTTCTAAGGAAACATTGCAAACAGACTTCCTGACCACTGCAGAGTTTACCAGGCAGAAGTCGTAGCTATGAGAGAGGTAGTAGGATTGCTGGAAATGTACGTGTATGTTATGATCAAAGTCGGCACCAATATTTTCTATAATAGTCATGCTGATAAATAGTCCCTGGAAACTGTATTCCTGAAATTCATAGACTGCTTTCGATTGTCGCAGATTTCTTAACGGAAAAGCTAAAAAGTTCAGAACTCACCAGATCTTGATGCCAAAGACCAGAAGGAATATGCAAGGAAACTGCAAACAGATGAGCTTGCATGGCTAGGTACTTCCTTACACGCCCCACGGAAACTGGTATATGCGGACATGCCTTTAGTGACCTGCAATTTCTTCTTGAGGTATAGTGCCCTTACGGCAATAAATTACAGCTTGAGATTAGTCAGGAGCTGCATATAAAGCAGATTGATGTGCAGGTTAGCAGGCTTGTTTGATGTTACAATCCGCAATTGTTCAGTAATATCGTTAAGAGATCTGCAACTATCGATAGGACAGTTTTTTAATTCAGGAATACAGTTTCCAAGGAATTCATGTCAGCATATTGATACCGAATATAGTCGGAACATTAATTCTTAGCCATGCTGTTATCTCTCTATTAGCTTAGTTACTGCCTGTTAAACACTACAGGGATCAAGCTGACTTTTTGCAGTGGATAGCTCTAGTTCCTTGTAAAAGCCCATTTGCTTCTTGAGTTTGGAACCCTCTGTATATAAGTTTACGAATCTCATGGGCTCTGAGCTCCTAAGTTCTATTCTGATCTGTACTTCTTGTCAAAGAGTGATTCAGTCATAGTGTAATCAACAGTACCCGGAAGTTCAGGCATTCTGTCTAGAATTACATTATGTCCGCAGCCATTTCTTGACCATAGTGAGAGTTCCCTGAGTCTATTCGCAGTACATGCGGCATATTGCACTGCTATAATGTCGAACGGTTTAGACACCCAAGTGTATTTGCACATTTTTTCACCAGTTGGGGGACAAGTCAATGATTGTGTGCGAGTGAGACGATTTTTAGGTAACCTTCCAGAATTTGAAGATGCGAATGTACGTCTGCAAAGGGCCTTTGGGGTTTCAAAACTTTAAATTGTCACAACCTTTTTTGCTCTTTCCAGAATGCTAGGTTTGATGTTTAACTCCCTATTTTGCCCTTTCGCAGTGGGGAATTTCAAAACCCCCATGGAGACAGGTACAAGAGTTGGAACCTTATAACTGCTGCGCACACCAATCCCAGTTTTGGAAGCCCATCCTGCTGTGATATAATGGGCCCCCCTCCGGACTCTTTGACGCATATGGCGGGGACATGCTTCTCGATGATACGGACGAAGAGTTCGATAACACCCTTGTCGGGGTGGATGTTAATCTGTCAATTACCAATGATGGTAAGAATTCTACAGATTAACCTCCATCACGCTAAAGCAGCCTAAGCGGCTCTATTGATGCGCCTATCCACAGGTGCAGTAGACATCGTCCAGATACAAGAGCCCTACGCAGTGGGAGGAAGGGTGTGCGGTATCAGGACACCCAAATTTAAACTGCTTGTGGCCAACTGTGAAGACACTTCAAGAACCTGCATTTTGGCCACAAAAGATCTAAGTTTGTTTCTCCGAACTAATTTAAGTGGTAAAGACCAAACAGCTGCTAGTCTGGAGATTGGAAATCGCATATGCTGGGTGGTCTCCAGTTACTTTCCTTATGAAGCTGCAATACCGACAGCTCTCTTCAGGGAAATAGTAGAAGAAGCAACGTCTGACGAGCTCGAGCTGATTATTGGCGCAGACACGAATGTTCATCATACTATCTGGTGTAGTACGGATATAAGCAATAGGGGTGATTCGCTTCTTGACTTTATTCTAACTACCAACCTAACTATTTGTAACATTGACAATAAACCGACCTTTACAATTAAAGACAGACAAGAAGTACTAGAGGTAACGTTTGCTACTGACCGGCTGTCAGACAAAATTATTTGGTGGAATGTACTGGACGACCACTCATTCTCAGATAACCATTATATATGTAGAGTTCAAACTCGCCGAAAAAGCGCCTAAACCTGCAGTCCATAGAAATGTGAGGAAGACAAAGTGGCACCTGTATGAGAAGAATTTCATGAAAGTCCTCAACTCTAAACTTCTTTATGAACCGAATGATAATCTGGTCGAGCATATCACCACATCATTCAATAGTTCCCTTGAAGAAGCCTGTCCAAAAACAAGATACAAGGGTAAAACTAAACCTCAATGGTGGACTTCTGAGCTAACGGCTATGAAAAAGACCTGCAACAAGCTATTAAACAAGGCTAAATCTACTGGGATCGCTAGTGTTTGAGAAGCCTGTAAAGAGCAACTAAAGATCTATAAGAAGGTGCTTAGAAAGGCGCAAAGACGCTCTTGGTATACCTTCTGTGGCGAAGTGGAAAAGGTCTCCGACGCCGCAAGGCTGAGGAAAATACTATCAGCTTCACCCTGTACAGTGGGTTACTTACAGGATGAGGCAAATAACTGCACAAAAAACAGCGAGCAGTCGCTGAATATACTGCTCGACACACATTTCCCGGGGAACTCACCAACAGAACCCGAAGATCAACAAGACCAACAAGAATGCGAGTGGACTGCGAGCGTTGCCAGCTTGTTGACTAAGAGATCCAGAATAAGATGGGCTATTAACGGCTTTGAGCCCTTCAAGTCACCTGGACCAGATGGCATCACTCCAGCAGAATTGGAGAAAATGTTCAAGTACATTATCCCCTGGCTGCAAAAAATTTATGTAGGCTGTATTAGGCTTTCATACATCCCTACATGCTTACAATAAGGGGAAGTCTACAGAATCAGCCCGGCACGAACTTGTGAGCACTATCGAATCGTCCCTGCATTTCAAGGAATTCACCATGGTGGCATTTATTGACATAGCAGGGGCTTTTAACAACATTCACCCAGATGCAATAATTGTGGCACTATCAAATCTAAAAGTTAACTCTAGTTTGATTGGACTAATTCAAAGTCTGCTCAACAGAAGACGCATAACAGCATGTCTTGGGTCCACAACTCTAACAAGGTTTGTAAACAGAGGGACCCCACAAGGAGGAGTACTGTCTCCACTAATTTGGAACCTAGCTGTGAATGGATTCCTGCCTGCAAGGTCGTGGCATATGCGGACGACGTGGCAATCGCAGTGAGTGGCAAATTCGAAAACGTCCCCCGAGACATTCTACAGGTGGCTCTGAACAAATTGGCTAGATACGCCAGAAGCAGCGGTTTGGGCGTAAACCCAAACAAGACATAATTGGTTCTCTTTACTAGGATGAATAATGTCCCACATGTGCACCCTCCACCTCGGATAAATGGAACAGATTTTGTCTTTTCTGAAAGTGCAAAATTTTTATGAATAATTCTAGATAGAAAACTGTTATTTAGACTTAACGTATTGGAACGTGTAAGGAAGGCCAACGTCGCCTTATATTCCTGCAAAAAGGCTGTAGGGTCGCGGTGGGGCCTCTCTCCTAAAATCGTCCACTGGATATATATAGCGGTAGTTCGTCCTATACTGTTATACTGCATTGTGGTATGGTGGACGGCAACTGACAAACTAACCATCACCAACCTACTAACAAAGGTTCAGAGAACAGCCTGCCCGAGCATAAGCGGAGCCTTAAGGACTACAGCGACTGAGTCTCTACAAGCCCTACTCCATATACTGCCGATTTATATTGTGGCGAGAGAAGTTGCAACCAAAGCGGCAATAAGATTAAACTGCCTATCAATGTGGTCACATGAGGATATCAAAGTGTAGTGCTATGGTAACCGACCGAATGGACTATATACCAACTGTGTACATCTTCGAGAGAAATTACATCACTATGATTCCCGCCAGAGATGAATGGGTTGGAAGAATACCAGGTAATAGAAAACATCTCCACTTTTACACGGATGGTTCGAAGCTTAATGAAAAGGTTGGCTTCGGAGTACACTGTGCAGAGCTTAGTTTGGATATAGCTCACAGACTACCAGATACCTGCAGTGTCTATCAAGCCGAAATAATGGCAATATGGGAAGTCGCCAAGTGGCTGAGTCGCAACATAGTAACCCACACTAGCGTCGTAATTTATTCGGACTGTCAGGCTGCCATTAAACCTCCGGCGGCTACATCCCTAAATTCACAAACAGCCATCGACTGCCGCAGATCTTTTAATGAGATGGCTCAGCAGTTTATCATATACCTCATATGGGTACCTGGACATTGGAATATCCCGGGCAACAGCAAAGCCGAAAAACTTGCTAGGAAAGGGACGACATTACAAATTCTCGAAGAATTTCCAAATATTTGTGCGCTACTGTCCACATACATTCTATGGCTATGACGTAGGCAAGAGACGTTCAAGCAGTCCAATGAGAGATGGGCAGAAGTCAACACGAAGGATGAATTCTGCAGAAGCTGTGAAGTATTCTCCACTGAGCACCTGTTTTGTTCCTCTTGTTCTTCATTGAGTTAACAACGTCTGGCCAACCTTTCTAAGTGATCCGACAGATCCTGCCAGTACCGACATTAGGGATCTCCATTGGTCTGTGTGAGCTGATATCTTCGGTTGCCACCCTAACTTAAACCTAATCCATAGCAGACTGTATTCAACTCCCCTTGTCCACAAAAACAATTAAAGGGAGCTTTTGTTTTCCGATTTTTCCCTCCTACATTTATAAAATTTCTAACCAAAAATTATACAAAATAATAAAAAAAAAAGTTTAACATTTCTTCAATAGCTCTATAATTCCTTATGCAAGCATTTTTATATCGTGTGAAAAAGTGCTTCATAAAAATTACCTCTAATCCAAATATTAGTTCATAATCCAATTACCTTTATCCCAAACAGGATGCATATTATTATACAAACTTGCACCATTCATTGGGGTTGGATTTTGCCTTGAAACATTGGCGTCCATTACGTTACACATAAATTGGCGATTTGTTTCTTTAATTTTTGATTAGCATATTTAAACAGTTTTCCACACTTTAAGAATTTATTTTATTAACAAATAATGTAAATTATTTCCGGTTCCGCACAAATAGTGTGAATATCTGTCGCTAATGGCAGCAACAGAAACATGCGTCCATATGTTGCAGGCAACAGCGACATCGCCACCCCTACCCCCTCGAATGGGACCAACATGTGTGTGTGTGTGAAAGAATAGGGTAAACAAGAAAACTATGGCTATAGAGTGACCGTCATGGCCACTGGAGTCATTACTACTCTCCCTAGGACCAACGGACGGACTAGTGGGCGGACAGTAGCAGTATGGCTACGGACTGTTCTGTTCTGTTCCAAGAGATGTGTGATGTGATATGCGACAACATTCTGTTCCAATCTATTTGTTTAATGAAAATTTTACTAAAATCAACAATAACAACTAGAAGCGATGTTAGGAGCTGCAGCTTCAAAGTTAGTAACGAGTGGCAATAGTGTTGAAATACCCATTGAAATTGTTGTGTGTACATTAGAGTGGTTCACTAAACTATTTCAATGAAATTTTCAATAAAAATGTAAATTTCAATGAAATTTTCCATGAAAATGCAAATTTTAATGAAATTTTTTTATAAAAAAAAGCAAATTTTTATGAAACTTTCTATAAAAAAGCAAATTTCAATTTTCCATTTCAATGATATTTTCTATAAAAAATCCAATTTCCATGAAATATGTTATAAAAATACAAATTTCAATTAAATTTTCTATAAAAATGCAAATTTCAATGAAATTTTCTATATAACGAGGTTATATTGCAAAATTTGTATGGGGGGGCGCCAATTGTTGAAGATTCTCTACGGTTTGCCTTTCGGACTTGAAAGATTTGGGTTTCAGTATTTTTTACAAAATTGAAATTCTTTATTGAATAAAACTGAGAAAACAGAATGAACGATTAACAAATCGTCGTATATATTTACAGAGCACACATATAGGGACAATTAAGTAACGACGGCCATCGCCATCACGAATACTTATTTATATAGAATTTCATTGCAATGGAATTTTTATAGAGAATTTCATTGCAATGGAATTTTTATAGAAAATTTCATTTCAATGGAATTTTTATAGAAAATTTTATTGCAATGGAATTTTTTTAGAAAATTTCATTGCAATGGAATTTTTATAGAAAATTTCATTGCAATGGAATTTTTATAGAAAATTTCATTGCAATGGAATTTTTATAGAAAATTTCATTGCAATGGAATTTTTATAGAAAATTTCATTGCAATGGAATTTTTATAGAAAATTTCATTATTTTTATAGAAAATTTCATTGCAATGGAATTTTTTTTAGAAAATTTCATTGCAATGGAATTTTTTTAGAAAATTTCATTGCAATGGAATTTCTATAGAAAATTTCATTGCAATGGAATTTTTATAGAAAATTTCATTGCAATGGAATTTTTATAGAAAATTTCATTGCAATGGAATTTTTATAGAATGCAATGGAATTTTCTATAAAAATTCCATTGCAATGAAATTTTCTATAAAAATTCCATTGCAATGAAATTTTCTATAAAAATTCCATTGCAATGAAATTTTCTATAAAAATTCCATTGCAATGAAATTTTCTATAGAAATTCCATTGAAATGAAATTTTCTATAAAAATTCCATTGCAATGAAATTTTCTATAAAAATTCCATTGCAATGAAATTTTCTATAAAAATTCCATTGCAATGAAATTTTCTATAAAAATTCCATTGCAATGAAATTTTCTATAAAAATTCCATTGCAATGAAATTTTCTATAAAAATTGCATTGCAATGAAATTTTCTATAAAAATTGCATTGCATTCTATAAAAATTCCATTGCAATTAAATTTTCTAAAAAAATTCCATTGCAATGAAATTTTCTATAGAAATTCCATTGCAATGAAATTTTCTATAAAAATTGCATTGCATTCTATAAAAATTCCATTGCAATGAAATTTTCTATAAAAATTCCATTGCAATGAAATTTTCTATAAAAATTCCATTGCAATGAAATTTTCTATAAAAATTCCATTGCAATGAAATTTTCTATAAAAATTCCATTGCAATGAAATTTTCTATAAAAATTCCATTGCAATGAAATTTTCTATAAAAATTCCATTGCAATGAAATTTTCTATAAAAATTCCATTGCAATGAAATTTTCTATAAAAATTGCATTGCATTCTATAAAAATTCCATTGCAATGAAATTTTCTAAAAAAATTCCATTGCAATGAAATTTTCTATAAAAATTCCATTGCAATGAAATTTTCTATAAAAAATCTACATTTAAAAGATACCCAGCAAAATATCTCATTACCAAATAATCCGACGAGTAAGCAAAGTTCGATAATGGTAAGTACTTATTATTTAGCCACTTTTCTCATTATTTTAACATATGGATGTCATTGGAGGGAAGTACTTCCCAAAAGCATACAATAAAGTAGCATAATAAGTACTTATTTGTAGCATAGGCATACCACATAAATATGTGCTTATGCTTTCACGATTTTAAGTACTTGAATAATGCATTGCCAATAAGTTACAAAATACGTAGTAGATATGGTAGATATGTAGAGATGGCCATTGAAAGTAATTTTGTGCATATTGTCGCGCATATTTCGAATTTCTGAACCCAAACCACCATGAGAAAAATTCTTCAATGGTCTAATATCATACGACATACGTAAATATTTTTGGTAATTTCATTCAATTTGCACGTATTTTTGTAAAACTTGTTGAAAATAAATAAATCTTCTACAATAACCCACATATAGCCAAAATTGCATTATACTAAAATTTGCCAAAAATTATTTTGATAAAAATAATTCAGCGAATAATGAGATGTCATTATTTGGTAATGCAGGGAATAATGACAGGTACTTACCAAGATTTTGCTGGGTACTTGATATATTATTCTTAAAAATATTGTCAGTGTTAAGTTTTTTAAGCAGTTGTGATCAGAAATTATTATAAGGTACGTCATTTGTATTGTGTTGTTTGGAATATTTTTCCTGGTATGGAACAAGCGAGCTTCTCGGATAACTGTGTGACTGGCTCCCTCAGATAATCAACCTTATATTAAATTAATGTTTTCGGAAAAATTCCATGTTTTCTATAAAAATTCCATTGCAATGAAATTTTCTATAGAAATTCCATTGCAATGAAATTTACTATAGAAATTCCATTGCAATGAAATTTTCTATAAAAATTCCATTGCAATGAAATTTTCTATAAAAATTGCATTGCATTCTATAAAAATTCCATTGCAATGAAATTGTCTATAAAAATTCCATTGCAATGAAATTGTCTATAAAAATTCCATTGCAATGAAATTGTCTATAAAAATTCCATTGCAATGAAATTGTCTATAAAAATTCCATTGCAATGAAATTTTCTATAAAAATTCCATTGCAATGAAATTTTCTATAAAAATTGCATTGCAATGAAATTTTCTATAAAAATTCCATTGCAATGAAATTTTCTATAAAAATTCCATTGCAATGAAATTTTCTATAGAAATTCCATTGCAATGAAATTTTCTATAAAAATTCCATTGCAATGAAATTTTCTATAAAAATTCCATTGCAATGAAATTTTCTATAAAAATTTTGACGAAATTTTCTACAAATATTAAATTTTTTATAGAAATTTTCATCGAAATTGAATTTCTACCGAATGTTTCGAAGAAATTTACCATTTTTTGTAAATAAAAGAAATATTTATGTGTTTATATTTTTTATTTCGTTCTATTCCAATATACTCGTACATACGAATAGATATATAGTTTTATAACACATAAAACCGCTGGGACCGCTGACATTTTGAACTTTAGTAGCCACTGAAAAACTCAGAATATAACCGAAACCAACACAAGCGCTACTCCAGTGGCCAGTCAGTTCGCCAACCAGGAGAGTATCATCGTCATCGTCATCATCACCACCACCATCCTCATCCTCAACAGTCGACAGCTCAAAATGAAAAGTTTGTTATTCCAAATCGCGGGAGGATGGTTAGGCAAAGGGATTGGAATAGTGGTTTTTTGTTAGTTTTTTCTGCGGCTACCGTATTTCGTTGTAGTTGTTGATGTTCGAAAATACCATCAAGGAGGAGTTGGAGGAGGAAAACGGCGAGTATCATGTTGAAAATTCTCATATCAGTGGATGTGGTGGACGTGTTTTCGGACGCCAACATAAAAACATCAAACAAACCCAAGACGAGACCACTCATTTAGTATAGCCTCAAATAGATGATCTATCTGCCTTTGTAGAGATAGATATACACGCTGTGGCCGGCACTGTTTGAACGTACAGTGGAGTAGTGGGAGCTGTAAGATCTTCGTGGAATTATTTTTCTAGCTTTTAGCGAATAGCGAACTTTAATATTAAAAATTAAAATTTAAATATAAATAAGTACACATACGAGTATAGTTTTTCTAAATCGGAAACACTTACAGCCTGTTTCTGTAACTTAAACATTTGCTTTCGTTCGCCTGCCAGACGACAAACAGCTGATTTGGGTTTCACTAACTACCATGACAACGACAAGTCGCACGATAATAAGTAGATATTAGTATGATTATGGTAAAAGTGACAGGGTCAGTCAACGTCACCTCATTTACCACCCTCATGCCAGTGGGTATAACGCACGGGCCATGTGATCCACCGCATTTGACACACCTGTAAGGCATGCCACAATTGATGGAGACATGGCCATAGCGCTGGCAGTTATAGCACTGCGTGAGCCCCTTGTGCTTATCCTTCCTCACGAGCCCAAGGCAGTTGAGGAAGAGTCTCGTCTTGTATAACTCACTAATCTGCGAATTTATCGCAATGTGGAGCAGCCATTTATTATTACTCAGGTAGGATGTACGTCGGGTCGAACATCCAGAAAACCTAGTTTCGCCAGTCCAGCACGAACATCTGTGACGTCATAGGTTCCTAAAATACCTTAGATTACGACGACGGTGTCAGACCTTACCGGGGTGGTCTTTCTCGCGCTACTATTACCAGCGGGTGTCGCTGCAGAGGTAGAACGTCCTCTAATGGCGTCTCTTCAGGCATTATCCCACGCGGCGGCTGCCGAAGTCGTAGGCTTCTCATTTACGTTGGACCGTTTTGGCGTCTTGCCGGCCTTACCGTGGCAATTTCGAGCCCTGATGTCCTCTCCCTGTGTCGCTGGAGATACGATCACAGAATGCTGCGCTGGAGTTGCGTTAGCAGTATCTATCTCAATTGCTGCCCTTTCTGCAGTCTTCTTCGTTTATACGGGCCAATAATCAACCTCTTTAGAGTTATTTGCACTCAAAACTCTAGTTCGTCGCACTGTGGGTTTGTTCTGACTAATGTCGCTGAGGTAAAGATTGCAACCACAGTTGCAACTCACCATCTTTTGCACAATAAAATCTTGCAGAATCGTACATTGTTCCACAAGTTCGTCGATTTTCTTACGGAATTCTTGCTCCATTCTCTCTAATCGACGGCTTTCTGACTTTCCTTCAAGGGCGCACCCTCTTCATATAAAGCCGTGTTGGCAGCCTTAGACACCTTCACTAAACACTGTTGTATTTTTCACAATTCCCTTTAAACTGGGGAGGCGGTGGCTTCAACAACGGCGGCGTCATGCTATCTGGTGTAGTATGGATATAAACAATAGGGGTGATTCGCTTCTTGACTTTATTCTAACTACCAACCTAAGTATTTGTAACATAGGTAATAAACCGACCTTTACAATTAGAGACAGACCAGAAGTACTCAACGTAACGTTTGTTACTGACCGGCTGTCAGACAAAATTTTTGGGTGGAATGTACTGGACCACCACTCATTCTCAGATCACCATTATATTGACTTCAAATTCTCTGAAAAAGCGCCTAAACCTGCCGTCCACAGAAATGTGAGGAAGACAAAGTGGCACCTGTATGAGAAGAATTTCAAGAAAGTCCTCAACTCCAAACTTCAGTACGAACCGAATGAAAAAGCCGGTCTGGATAATCTGGTCGAGCATATCACCACATCATTCAATAGTTCCCTTGAAGAAACCTGTCCAAAAATAAGGTACAAGGGTAAAACTAAACCCCAATGGTGGACTTCTGAGCTAACGGCTATGAAAAAGACCTGCAACAAGCTATTCAACAAGGCTGAATCTACTGGGATCGATAATGTTTTGGATGCCTATAAAGAACAACTCAAGATCTATAAAAAGGAGCTTAGAAAGGCGCAAAGACGCTCTTAGTATACCTTCTGTGGCGAAGTGGAAAAGGTCTCCGACGCCGCAAGCCTGAGGAAAATACTATCAGATTCACCCTGTTCAGTGGGTTTCTTGCAGGATGAGGCAAATAACTGGACAAAAAACAGCGAGCAGTCGCTGAATGTACTGCTCGACACACATTTCCCGGGGAACTCACCAACAGAACCCGAAGATCAACAAGACCAACAAGAATGCGAGTGGACTGCGAGCGTTGCTAGCTTGTTGACTGAGAGATCCAGGATAAGCAGGGCTATTAACAGCTTCAAGTCACCTGAACCAGACGGTATCACCCCAGCAGAAATGCAGAAAATGTTAAAGTACATTATCCCCTGGCTGGAAAAAATTTATGTAGGCTGTATCAGGCTTTCATATATCCCGAATCGATGGAGGGATACCAAAGTGGTATTCATACCTAATGCGGGGAAGATATCACACACTAGGCCAAATGACTTCAGACCAATTAGCCTATCCCCCTTCCTATTGATAGGTCTGAAAAGACTTTTAGATTATTTCATCAGGGAAAACATGGATACAAAACTCCTGTCGGTGAACCAATATCCTTACAATACGGGGAAGTCTACAGAATCAGCCCTGCACGAACTTGTGAGCACTATCGAATCGTCCCTGCGTTTCAAGGAAATCACCATGGTGGCATTTCTTGACATAGAAGGGGCTTTTAACAACATTCACTCAGATGCAGTAATTGCGGCACTGTCACCTCTAAAAGTTAACTCTAGTTTGATTAGACTAATTCAAAGTCTGCTCAACAGAAGACGCATAACAGCATGTCTTGGGTCCACAACTCTAACAAGGTTTGTCGCAGTGAGTGGCAAATTCGAAAACGTCCTCAGAGACATCCTACAGGTGGCTCTGAACAAATTGGCCCAAACAAGACAGAATTTGTTCTCTTTACTAGTATGAATAATGTCCCACATGTGGACCCTCCACCTCGGATAAATGGAACAGATCTAGTCTTTTCTGAAAGTGCAAAATTTTTAGGAATAATTCTCGATAAAAAACTGTTGTTTAGACTTAACATATTGGAACGTGTAAGGAAGGCCAACGTCGCCTAATATTCCTGCAAAAAGGCTGTAGGGTTGCGGTGGGGCCTCTCTCCTAAAATCGTCCACTGAATGTATATAGCAGTAGTTCGTCCAATACTGTTATACGACATTGTGGTATGGTGGACGGCAACCGACAAACTAACCATCACCAACCTACTAACAAAGGTTCAGAGAACCTTTATGCCTGAGAATAAGCGAAGCCTTAAGGACTTCAGCGACCGAGTCTCTACAAGCCCTACTTCATATACTGCCGATTAATATTGTGGCGAGAGAAGTTGCAACCAAAGCGGCAATAAGATTAAACTGAGGATATCAAAGTGTAGTGCTATGGTAACCGACCGAGTGGACTATATACCAACTGGAATATATTGGTGCGCCACTATCCACGTGCAAGCTTTGGCTTAGGCAAGAGGCCATCAGGCAGTCCAACGAAAGATGGACAGAAATCGGCACCTGCAGGGTAGCTAGACAAATATGACCAAGGTATGACCTGAGAATATCAAAATATCTCCTCGCACTAGAGAGGCAAAGATTGTCTACGTTAGTATCAGTTCTGACGGGACACTGCTTGATCGGCGAATACGCCAAAAGATGGGGTATTGACTCCAATGACTTCTGCAGAAGCTGTGGAGATGAGGAAGAAGTGGAGAGCATTGAGTACTTGCTATGCGACTGTCCCGCTCTGAGTAAACGACGACTGGACATACTAGGGTCGGCCTTTCTAGGCTGCCTAACAGATCTTTCCAGTACAATCGATAAATTCGTATATCAAACAGTTTGGTTACGATGATGGGCATTTCAGCCTGTGGTAACACTAGGGACCTAAACTGGTCTATGTGAGCTTGTAAAAAAAAAATACGGCTGCCACCCTAACCTAAACATAGAGGGCGCTCAAAAATATGGTTTAAAGCCATAGATACCACATTTTTAAAGCAATTTAGCTGAAACTTTGCAGTTTGTTTTCTATTTTGACAAGAATTTATGACAGCATAAATTTTATAAATCGGTTCATATTTTGTTATAGTCACCCTATAGAGGTCGCTCCAAAATATACGTATTTAAGCCATAAATACCATATTTTCTAAGCATTTTAACTGAATCATTGCAGTTTGTATTTTAATAAGACAAGAATTCATCGCAGTACAAATTTTTGAAATCAGTTCATATTTTGTTATAGTCCACCTATAGATGTCGCTCCCAAAAGCCTGAAAGGCTTATTTAGGCCATAAATACCACATTTTCTAAAAAAATGGAGCTGAAACTTTGCAGCTTATATTCTATTTTGGCAAGAATTCATCTCAATAAAATGTATACAAATAAAATTGTATTCTGTTGTAGTCCCCGTTCGTCACGGGTGTAACATTTTTAACGTTTTGCCATAAATTTAAGTTTCTGCAAGAAACGATTTGCGCAAAAATAAAAACTGCGGAATGAAAAAGGACATACAAAAATTTTGGGACTACAGCATAGTCCGAAAATAGTTATTTTTTCCTTGATTTTAGTATGTTTTCCTAATTTTGAGTTCAAATTCATGGACTCAAAATGAGGATTCATGATTATTATACCCTCCACCATAGGATGGGGGGTATATTCATTTTGTCACTCCGAATGTAACACCTCTAAATATTGATCTGAGACCCCATAAAGTATATATATTCTAAATCGTCTTAAAATTTTAAGACGATTTAGCTTTGTACGTCTGTCCGTCCGTCTGTTGTAATCACGCTACAGTCCGCAATAATAGAGATAGGTTGATGAAATTTGGTACAAATACTTCTTATAGTTGCAGGTTGTTTGGGATTGGAAATGGGCGATATCGGTCCATATTTAGATATAGCTCCCATATATATCATCTATCTTGTTGTTATTCCTACTGTTCTCATCTACTATATGTTTCCTACTGTTCTCATCTACTATATTTTTTTGTGTTTTTCGGTGTTATTTTCTTTAGGTTTGAGTTATTTTGTGAGGCCACATGCTATCCATGGTGGAGGGTATATAAGGTCGAACTTAACGCTTTTACTTGTTTTATGAATATTCGAACTACTTCCACGAAATATTATTTTAGTAATAATATGTTCTCATTTTTAGTTAATGAACTATTCTGCATATTCTCCAAAACAATAAAATTTAATAGCACTAAGTAAAATTTCCCAGTTTTAAGAAAAAATTAACTCAATATGAACAAAAACATTGAACTAAATTGAAGTACGGATTTTACAAATATTTAGGAAATACATTTTTTTGAGTGTGAGAGAAAATCCGTTCAGATTTAGATATAGCTCCCATATATATGTTTCACCCGATTTAATATGTAAGCGCTGTAGAAACCGTGTTTTATATCCGATCAGTGTGGAAACACTGTGCAACATAGGTTCCAGAGCCGCCAAAATAAAATCTACTAAAATAGATGTGTGCCATCATGTGGTCAGACATAATAGGAATATATCGCCTATACTCACATTGTTGTCGTTTCCAATGCTGATGTTGCATTAGTGGATTGGTTAGGGTTTCCTCACCAAAGTAAAAAAAAAACAACCTAAAAAAGAACCTATCCATATGTATGAATGAGGACTGACTGCATGAGTATGTGACTGAGTGAGTGTGTTTGTGTTTGACACCCACAAAACCCCAAACTCGGAGCATTATTTGCTTATCACACTGATAAGCGTTAATTTGTTTAAGCTTATTATTCTTGTTCTTTGTAAAGTCGCATTGGATGGATGGATGCCTCAATGCCGCCCGAATGCCCACACCCAGAACATATAATGATAAACCAAACAGCGAAGAAACGAATGGTTCTTTCATCCATTCATCGCACAGATATTTGTTCGGTGACTTTTGGAGGTAACCTTTTGGGGTTATTCCCTTGGAGCATGCCACCGATCCACTTATACTTATATTGCTATATTAATATACGGCAGAACATATACATGCATACTGGTATGTACTCGTATGTATGTATGGATAAATGAATGGTAGGTTTGTGTAATCTTGTTATCTAAAGTTTGGAAATTCAAATATTAGTTTAACATTTTATTTTTATGGAATATTAACACATTAAAATTGCTCACATTTTGTTTATTCTCTTGTTTCTGAGGCTTTTCGATTTCTGTCTATATTTGTTAAAGTAACAACAGTTGTTCTTTTGTTCTATGGACGGCATTTTGGGAACATAGTTTGGAAAGATAAACAGAGGACATACTGTTAACAATATAAATATTGAATATAGAGTATCTGGAATATTTGTTTTTTTTTTCAAAATAAAAAAATAAAAATTGTTCTTGGTAACTCAAAAATAACACTGGGTCAGAATATTTAATATTGACCTATGTACTTTATTTTTGGCTAACATTTTTACGAGCAGTTATTTTCTTATTATTCTTGTTCTTTGTAAAGTCGCATTGGATGGATGGATGCCTCAATGCCGCCCGAATGCCCACACCCAGAACATATAATGATAAACCAAACAGCGAAGAAACGAATGGTTCTTTCATCCATTCATCGCACAGATATTTGTTCGGTGACTTTTGGAGGTAACCTTTTGGGGTTATTCCCTTGGAGCATGCCACCGATCCACTTATACTTATATTGCTATATTAATATACGGCAGAACATATACATGCATACTGGTATGTACTCGTATGTATGTATGGATAAATGAATGGTAGGTTTGTGTAATCTTGTTATCTAAAGTTTGGAAATTCAAATATTAGTTTAACATTTTATTTTTATGGAATATTAACACATTAAAATTGCTCACATTTTGTTTATTCTCTTGTTTCTGAGGCTTTTCGATTTCTGTCTATATTTGTTAAAGTAACAACAGTTGTTCTTTTGTTCTATGGACGGCATTTTGGGAACATAGTTTGGAAAGATAAACAGAGGACATACTGTTAACAATATAAATATTGAATATAGAGTATCTGGAATATTTGTTTTTTTTTTCAAAATAAAAAAATAAAAATTGTTCTTGGTAACTCAAAAATAACACTGGGTCAGAATATTTAATATTGACCTATGTACTTTATTTTTGGCTAACATTTTTACGAGCAGTTACAAATAGGTCAAATAAGATCATGCTATCATTATTTAAAAAAAAAAAAAACATTTTAAGAAAATTTTGTGGGCATTTTAATTTAAAAAAAATTAAAAAATGAGTTTTTATGTTTTAGGAAATTTGTAATTGCTCTCGAACGGCTGAGCCGATTTTTGCAAATTTACTTTGTTTAAAAAAAAAACCTTTGTAGAAAAAATTGCCCACCCCTCGTTTGTCTTCAAATTTTCACAGAATATTCGTCGCACTTTCACAAATCCAGAACAGTGAGACTCAATATTTGTAAAAGTTATGGACGAAATACCAAGACTAGTCTGACAATTTTCGTCTGTTTTTGCAAAACTCTGCACAGTGGTACGAATTCAAAAACGGGGAAATAATTCGACCGTTTCTTAACCAAACAACCGATTGCGACCAAACTTGGCATGTTAGATGAAGAGGTGTTAGGTTAAGGTTTAGGTTAGGGTGGCAGCCGTATTGTTTTTACAAGCTCACATAGACCAGTTTAGGTCCCTAGTGTTACCACGAGCTGAAATGCCCCTCATCGAAACCAACCTGTTTGATATACAAATTTATCGATAGTACGAATATCGGTACTGGAAAGATATGTTATGCTGCCTAGAAAGGCCGTCCCCTGTATGTCCAGTCGTCGTTTACTCAGATCGGGGCAGTCGCACAGCAAGTGCTTAATGGTCTCCATTTCTTCCTCATCTCCATAGCTTCTTCAGAATTCATTGGAGTCAATACCCAATCTTTTGGCGTGTTCGTCGATCAAGCAGTGTCCCGTCAGAACTGATACTAACGTAGACAATCTTTGTCTCTCTAGTGCGAGGAGATATTTTGATCTTCTCAGGTCATACCTTGGCCATATTTGTCTAGCTACCCTGCAGGTGCCGATTTCTGTCCATCTTTCGTTGGACTGCCTGATGGCCTCTTGCCTAAGCCAAAGCTTGCACGTGGATAGTGGCGCTCCAATATGTAAATGCAAATTCTTCGAGAATTTCTAATGTCGTCCCTTTCCTAGCAAGTTCATATCCCTATGCCCAGGCACCCATATGAGGTGTATATTGCTCAGCCATCTCGTTAAGAGATCTGCGGCAGTCGAGGGCTGTTTGTGAATTTGGGGATGTTGTCTCCAGAGATTTGATGGCAGCCTGGCTGTCCGAGTAAATGACAACGCCAGTGTTGGTTACTAGGTTGCGACTGAGCCACTTGGAGACTTCCCATATTGCCATTATTTCGGCTTGATAGACACTGCAGGTACCTGGTAGTCTGTGAGCTATATCCAAACTAAGTTCTTCACAGTGTACTCCGAAGCCAACCTTTTCATCAAGCTTCGAACCATCCGTGTAAAAGTGGAGATGGTTTCTATTACCTGGTATTCTGCCAACCCATTCATCTCTGGCGGGAATCATAGCGATCTAATTTCTCTCGAAGGTGTACACAGTTGGTATATAAACCACTCGGTCGGTTACCAAAGCACTACACTTTGATATCCTCATGTGACCGTAGTTCTTGTACCTTCACATTGATAGGCAGTTTAATCTTATTGCCGCTTTGGTTGTAACTTCTCTCGCCACAATATTAATCGGCAGTATATGGAGTAGGGCTTGTAGAGACTCGGTCGCTGTAGTCCTTAAGGCTCCGCTTATGAGCAGGCAGGCTGTTCTCTGAACCTTTGTTAGTAGGTTGGTGAAGGTTAGTTTGTCAGTTGCCGTCCACCATAGCATAATGCTGTATAACAGTATTGGAGGAACTACTGCTAAATATATCCAATGGAAGAGGACCCAACGCGACCCTACAGCCTTTTTGCAGGAATATAAGGCGACGTTGGCCTTCCTTGCACGTTCCAATATGTTAAGTCTAAAAAACTGTTTTCTATCTAGAATTATTTCTAAAAATGTTGCACTTTCAGAAAAGGCTCGATCTGTTCCATTTATCCGAGGTGGAGGGTCCGCATGTGGGACATTAATTCATTCTAGTAAAGAGAACCAATTCTGTCTTGTTTGGGTTTACGCCCAAATCACTGATTCTGGCCCATCTAGCCAATTTGTTCAGAGCCACCTGTAAAATGTCTGGGAGGACGTTGTCGAATTTGCCACTCACTGCGATTGCCACGTCGTCCGCATATGCCACGACCTTGCAGCCACAACGTTCTAGATCTAGCAGGATTTCATTCACCGCTAGGTTCCAAATTAGTGGAGTCAGTATTCCTCCTTGTGGGGTCCCAGTGTTTACAAACCTTGTTAGAGTTGTGGACCGAAGACATGCTGTTATGCGTCTTCTGTTGAGCAGACTTTGAATTAGTCTAATCCAACTAGACTTAACTTTTATATGTGACAGTGCCGCAGTTACTGCATACGAGTGAATGTTGTTAAAAGTCCCTTCTATGTCAAGAAATGCCACCATGGAGAATTCCTTGAAATGCAGGGACGATTCGATAGTGCACACAAGTTCGTGCAGGGCTGATTCTGTAGACTTCCCCTTATTGTAGGCATGTTGGTTCCCCGACAGGAGTTTTGTATCCAGGTTTTCCCTAATGAAAGTCTTTGCAGACCTTTCAATAGGAAAGAGGATAGGCTAATTGGTCTGAAGTCTTTTGGCCTAGTGTGTGATATCTTTAGGTATGAATACCACTTTGGTATCCCACCATCGATTCGGGATGTATAAAAGCCTGATACAGCCTACATACATTTTCTCCAGCCAGGGGATAACGTTCTTTATCATTTTTTTCATTTCTGCTGGAGTGATGCCGTGTGGTCCAGGTGACTTGAAGGGATCAAAGCTGTTAATAGCCCAGCTTATTCTGGATCTCCCAGTCAACAAGCTAGCAACGCTTGCAGTCCACTCGCATTCTTTGGTGTTGCTGATCTTCGTGTTCTGTTGGTGAGTTCCCAGGGAAATGTGTGTCGAGCAGTACATTGCGTGATCTACAACAGTGAACAACAATACGTGCGCGAATAAACTTGGGAGGTCGACGTGATCACCCATATCCAGGGCCAACCGTGAGTGAGTATTATTCGATGGTCGGCGTGATCACCATTATCCAGAGCAAACCGTGTGTGTATAAACTTGGGAGGTCGACGTGATCACCCATATCCAGAGCAAACCGTGTGTGCGTAATATTGGTTGGCGAGATCACCAATATTCTGAACCGAATCGTGAGTGAATAAAATTGGAAGGTCACCGTGATCAACAATATTCGGAACTACCTGTGTATATTAGACCATTTTTTATTTTTTCGGTACTGATTTCCGGGCCGAAAAAGTTTCCATTTGACCTACAAACCTCCAATAAAAAATTTGGTGCCGATTGGATAACGCTAAGGTCTGCCCAAAGTTGTTTGAAAACACAAAACTCACTTTACATGAACAAAATTTGGGTTTTTATCAAATGTCACATGGTCAAGTAATTAAAAAATATTTTATTAGTATGAATAGTTTTTAAATGGTCTTTGAATAAAATTTTCTTTCTTACAAGCCGTAAACAATCAAAATCGACCGAGAAACGAAAAAGTTACAGTAGTTTTCATTTGAATTTTACGTCATGGCAGGGCATGGACATGGCCTCTATGTACATATGTAGACGTAAGAGCAATCACAATAAAAAATAGATCATGCTTGTGCATGCATGAAAAAACAACGGATTTGCATGATAGTTGATTTTTTGCATCAGTCTGACATTTTTCTACTGGTCAAATAAGAAAACATAAGCAGAACCCAGTGGTACAACATGAAGCCATCGCCACAAAGGGCGGGTGCAGGGGTTAGCTCTTATTTGCTATTTCTATAAATCGTTATGCAAGTGACATGTAAAAAAGACACACCGCCTTCTCCAGGAAATAATATCCTATGTTTCTTATACTAAGCGGTGCCCACTATTCGCCACCGCTTTCCATAGTCCTAAGTAATGCACAGATCTGGTTTTTTCTACGACACATTTTTTTATTGTCATAAAAAAATCCCGTTATACAAAATCAACCACTACTTCCAGCTCTTTGTTAAAAAAAACCGATCGTCAATTGTTTCTTATTGTGCGTGGTGAACAGAAGGAAACATTTTAAAGGTGATAATGAGTACTTATTTAAGATGAACTTAAAAAACGGGATAATCTTATTCAAGGTAAAGTATTTTTATAATGTAACTAATTTAATTGTTTTGAATTATATTTTTTAGATAAACTAAAATCCCTGGCAGAAGCTACAGCAAAACAAAATGTGCTTCTAAACGCCCTGCATAGCAAACAAACCGACGCACAGTGGTTCGGAATTATCGGCCAAAATTCAGTAACTTTTGTTCTAGTAAACATTTTTGAGTTCAAGGACCCAAGGATTATTTTGGGATATTAACAATGAAAATCGGGCTATCGGGTATATTTGAGAAATTGGACCAAAGTTGACTACTTTTCTTATTTTTTGATTTAAACGAAAAGTAAAATTTCTATGTTTTTTTATGGTAACCTTACAAGAAAATTTTAAGTATTTTTTTATTTTATTTAGATTATACTTTATAAGAATTATATTAAACATGCATTTTTAATATGTATAAGTATTTAAGATATGACTAAAAATAAAACAGTTTTTACTTTCTTTATAAAATAATATTGTTTTTATCCCTTGAGTATACTGAAAAGGTATGTCACAAAGAGCTAGCCACATAACCACTAAGATAGGAGTGTCGAATTGGATGGTTAATTGGCGATAGGGGAGATGGTTCCACCTACGAGGGCCTGGCACTGACACCCGTCCCTTGGAGGCAGTGTAGTTTCTAGGCAAAATGTGCTAGCGCTTATGGTGTGGAAAGGTAATGCAGAGAGGGGTCAATAACCCCCTTCGTAGGACATGCCCATGTTAAATTCACCAGCTAAAAGCATGGCAAGTAGATTGTGAGGGACTAGCGGTAGTTCTTTAAGGCCTAGCGAATATAGACGGGCGGCGCTAGTCCCCTATACCACTGGGAACTTTTCAGCGCGCTATACGGCCATGCAACAGGGTCGTTTACAGAACGCGCTCTGCCTCCAGCCTAAGTGAATTGAGAAAGGGACAGCTTCGCACAAAATTTAATTTTAGTCATATTCTTATTTGTCTCCAGACCGACCACATCTAAAATTGTTACTAGATCCAGTGATAAATTTCGCACCGTAGAATCAGTTGGGCATGTATCACATACAATATCTGGAGCCAAACTGCCGTCAAACAGACAGATATTTCATAATGTGATAACTGTAATGTTTAATGCTGCGACGCCTCTGACCTCTGTTGGTGAGCTTGTGATTAATCGTTCTACACATCAAAATTTTTGGCCGCTCCCAAAATCCCGGCTGGTACTGGAGAAAATATGGCCAAAGTCGTTCATGATACACTCATCAAATACAGGACAAAACACTGGATCGTGCATTTTGTTGCAGAACAAATTAGATTGAAAATTAATCAAGTTCCCATGTTCTCATCACATGATGGAGATAGTATTGAAACATGTGTTTGAGGTTAAACTTCGGCGACTTGTGGTCCTGAAGTGCCTATTTTTAATCGTTTTGCTGCCGTTTGGGTAAGTCTCGACCACAAATCGTTTAAAAACGGACTCGAAGATCCAACTGTACGCTCAAAAATAATTAATGCTGACTTCATTGTTTTTGTTTTTTGTTATTCGATCTGTTGTGACTTTTCATAGTTTTGTTTTTGACTATTGAGTTCGAGATCGTTGTTTTTGTTTTCTGTTAAACAGAAAAACAAACCTTCTTTAAATAAGAAGAATAAGAAATGTGTGAAATGTATTAAGGGTGGTCACTGGTTGGTGGACGATATCGTTTCGGAAGCTACCAAGCAACCT
Source organism: Eudasyphora cyanicolor (assembly GCA_963930755.1). Taxonomy (NCBI): domain Eukaryota; kingdom Metazoa; phylum Arthropoda; class Insecta; order Diptera; family Muscidae; genus Eudasyphora; species Eudasyphora cyanicolor. The sequence goes on along the minus strand of OZ005737.1, from coordinate 201,780,127 downwards.
CATCGGCACCTTGGACAAAATACCCTGTCAATAATTGGCACAATATGAGAGCAGCTCAATATGAAATAATTGAGAACTGACTTCAAAGTCCCATATATCCAAAACATTGCAGACAGTATTTCTCAACCTTAATACATCCCCACACTTCTTGTTTGGTTTTTTGTGTGTCCCTGCAATTTGCGGGGAAGGCACACGATTTGTTGTTATTGTCGCTTCTTACAGCGACAACAAACTTTCGGCCGTACTCTGCCTCATTCATCATTGTTTTTGTTTTTTGTTATTCGATCTGTTGTGACTTTTCATAGTTTTGTTTTTGACTATTGAGTTCGAGATCGTTGTTTTTGTTTTCTGTTAAACAGAAAAACAAACCTTCTTTAAATAAGAAGAATAAGAAATGTGTGAAATGTATTAAGGGTGGTCACTGGTTGGTGGACGATATCGTTTCGGAAGCTACCAAGCAACCTCATCGGCACCTTGGACAAAATACCCTGTCAATAATTGGCACAATATGAGAGCAGCTCAATATGAAATAATTGAGAACTGACTTCAAAGTCCCATATATCCAAAACATTGCAGACAGTATTTCTCAACCTGACTGCGAAGTCATTAAGAAATTCTGCATTAAACAGCTAAATGAAACACAAATCCGAGCTGACTACAAGGAACTATTACAATTAACAATAATGTTTATTGGTGGTGTCGGCGATAACTTCCGAACACCTGGTCCAACATCCCACGCAAGGTTCATGGGAAAAGGCATTTATGCCTTAAAAATATACCTATTTCGAGAGCAGTTTGCATTGACAAAACGAGAGTCCAGTGGGCTACGGGATATATGTATTTTTCTCGTGCGGCTGTATGTCAATGCGTGGTTTACATACAAAATGCCATAAGAGCACCAAATCAAGATATACACTTGTTGAAAGACTCCATCGCATACGCAGAAATCGACCGAGATGTGTCTGAAGCGGTTATGAAGAAATGGAAAAATCATTTGTGGTATTTGGCCCTAGAATCAATGGCTTTTGCATTTTTCTATTCGGATGTTTCACTCGAAGAGAAACGAAAAATGGTTAGGCATCTGCAATCAACAGAGCCCGTCGTAAATCTGGAAAAAGATCGAAAATTAGCCGACCCGAAACTATTGCTGTGTAATAATTTGAGCGATTTCGTCTCATACAAAACCAAACATTTTTTCGGTGCTTTTGGATTAAGTACTGACCCATCCATTTGGGAAGATTATCAAGATACTCTCGATGTTTGTTGTAATCTGTTTGTAGTTAACGACACTGCTGAACGCGGTGTACAATTTATGAATGATTACAACAGAATACTTACGAAAGACGAAGAACAAAATCAATTTATATTACAGTGCATTGAAGAATGTCGTAGAAAATGTCCCTCACATAGCAAGTCAGATCTAATATTATATTAAATTAATTGTATTTTTTGTTTTTTTCACCGATCTTAATATTTAAAAACTATTTATTAATTAATAATACAAAGAAATGTAATTTTACTTACTTAAACATACGATTTTTGAATAAAAAAAATATTTCCCCTATAAAGTGTGTTCTACATTTTGAATGAACTTTGGGCAGACCCTAGGGTTATCAGATCGGCACAAAAATGTTTATGGAAGTCTTGTAGGCCAAATGGAAACTTTTTCGGTCCGGAAATCAAAGATCGCAGCAACTTTCACTTTTTGCATCATGTGCTATAAACGGTCTTGTGTATATGAATATAAATGGAAGGTCGTCGTGATCACCAATATTCAGAACGAGCCGTGTGGTTAGTGAATAAGTTTTGGAAGGTCGTCGTGACCACCAATACACATGAAAAACCGTGTGTGAGTACAATTGGAAGATCGTCGTGATCGCCAATATTTAGAATAAACTATGTGCGAGTCAAAATTGGGATGTCGTCGTGTTCACCAATCAGAGAGTAAATCAGACGCGAGTGAAACCGGAGAATAATATTTTGTAGTAAAGATATTTTACTACGTAGAAAGATATTTTGTAGTTGTAGTATACATTTCTGTGACGAACCCATACCCGTGAGCATATCCTAGCAACCGGAGGAAACTCGTCGTTACACTACTTGAGTTGTCTGTGTGATTTGTGCAGTATTTATTGCCGTATATTGTGTGTCATCTACGCGGCATCTTTTCTTCGGAATCAATGGAAAATCCCGTGCACTAAAATTAAAGGTAGAAGAGGGACTAGTCGGAACCTCAGTCGGCTCTACACTGATTGGCCTTTCTCAATTCAATTCGTTTCTCGCAATTCTGGGCCGTGGCCTCATAAAATTGCTTACAGTTGACACACTTTGGCACTTCTGTGCAGACGCCTGGTTGAATCTTACCACAGTTGTGGCATATTCTCTTCAATCGGCTTCGTGTGATTGAAACGCCAACACTTCTTACACTGGATCACGGTGTCAACATATGGTTTAACGGCGAAGATCATACCACATGTGATGGAAGCGTCCTGCCAGTCACGGTCACAGTAATGTTGTCCAATTTCTCAAATCCGTTTTTACACTTTCTGGTGAAGCGCCTTATCTCAGTTATATCAGCGTAATGGGAGAGGTACGTACTCTGGAGAGTGTCTAAATTTAAGATTTTCAAAATGAACTGTTCACTGAAATCCTCCTCAGCGGGAATGTTCACCACTCCTCGTGCTTCGCATAGTTCCGTTGGAATGTATACCCTATACTGGGATCACAAGGCGTTATCGGATGCTATAGCGTTAGCCACCTCACATAATCATCTGGGTCATAATCTTTAATTTCTTCTTGGAGATGAAGTAGATATCAATGTCGGCGTGCTCACCATACAGTCTCTTGCTAAACTTGGCAAGTTTGATGGGTGGGTCACCCAAAAGCAGTTGTACAAAAATTGTATATTCAGCCTCATAATGATAGAACTTCATGACCCTTGGGAGGAGAATCTTCTCTTCTCCTGAATCAACCGCTCTCGTCACCACTTCAGCTTCAGGCCAAGCCATGTTAAATATATATAATTTCAATGGCTTGGGTCAAAAATATAAGTTTTTCAGAGTCTTCATAGAAAATTTTTAATTTTATATTGATTAGCAGAAAAAACACGTGTTTTCAAAGTCCTGGTTCAAAACGGAATCCCCAGTGGTGTGGTTAAAAAATTATGTTGCAAGTTAAGTTGGCGCAAGTGTGATGATCACCTGTTTACAAAAAAAACAGATGACTTCTATCAGCTCATTCACAATAGAGCTAAAAACAGAGTTTTCCCACGCTCTTCGTATTGTTTCTCTCTCACCAAGTACATAATCGGGTTTAATATACTCGTATAACCTGTTTAAGCATAAGTCGCTTAAACAATGTAAGTCTAAGACGTCTTTAATTTATTTCTGTACAACCAAATTTTTGGAAAAAACAATTGTCCTATATTTTCTGTTCGAAGTTTTTTGTATTTGAATTGTTTCAATTGACATATGTACATATTTTGAGTTTCAGCTAAATTGTAGTTTTTTTTAATTTCAAATGGAATTCATGGAACAAATATGTATATTTTCGGTTGTGGCGGTGGCGGTACTGGCTACCGCATAGCCTACAATAAACATTCAAAGAATTTATACGATAAGAATAAAATATTTAATGACTTTCAAAACAAATTAATGATATTGGAGAATGGAACATGCGTTTTTTAATGCCGTCTGACCTCTGGCTTCTTCCCTTCCACTCGTATCGGTTGCAAGCGAACAAATTTCAAAATGTTTACAAAATGCAACAAATTTATTTCAAATGAAGGGGAAGGGGAATAAGAAAAACTATCACGAACATGAGGACAGAAGGCTTCATTACTGCGGCATTAAATGATGAAATTCAAACTATGTATGTATGTCAAATCTCGTGCGATAAGACTTTCTGAATTAATTGATGTAATTTTCAACGAACATACAAAACACATACAATTCATATTAATTGTACATAAATATATTTCCATAGGAATTCATAAGTATTTATATACATAATTACAATTTGAAAATGTAACAGAAATGAGTCCTTATTCATATACCTATTTCGACCATGCAGAATCCAGGGGTATTAGCCGGTTTTCTAGGTTAGCTCTTGTTTGTTGTGAAATCGGAAAGGTTACTCATCTTGGTGCTTATTTTGAAGTGGTTGACTGGTATATCCCTGTGGCCCGGCACCCATTTCAGGTGAATATTTAACTGTTCAGCCATCTCGTTAAGAGATCTGCGACAGTCGAGGGCAGTTTTTGAATTCAGGAATATAGTTTCCAGGGACTTGATAGCAGTGTGGCTAGCAGAGAAAATATTTATACCGACTTTGGTCAGCACTTTAATTTTCAGCCATTCCACTACCTCTTTAATAGCTAAGATTTCTGCCTTGTAAATACTACTGTGATCAGGCAGTCTTTTTGCAAGTGATAGCTGAAGTTCCTCAGAAAAGACACTTGACACTTTGGAACCGTCTGTATAAAAAGTTAATGAATCTCCTCTGTCCAGAGCAGGCTATGAAGCCGACGCGGCGCAAACCGGCGGCGCGCCATCGCCGATGATTTTTTACAAGCCGGCGCCGCCACCGATTTTAGCGGCTCATATCGGCTGAAACTCAGCCGCCGAATTTTATTTGGTGAGTCAAGAAGATTTTATTTTTGCAACCATGAAAATTTATAAAGCGACTACTAAGTGATACCTTAGGTTCGGAATTTGCAATATTTAGAGTTAAGTACAAAGCGTAGCGTACAAAGTTTATAAAAAGTTGCTAATGTTAATTTAAGATATGGCTATCTTTTATTAATAAAACGAAAATTACAGCTGAACCGATTTTTTCAAAGTCTACGTTTAAAAAAGTTTGAGTTCCAAAAAAATTGTTTCCCTCGATTTTTTTTCAAATTTTCACAGAATATTCGCAAGAGCGTTTAAAATTCATATGTGCAGAAATAGAAGAAAAACGCCAAAATTAAGAGACCAATCTTAGTATTTCGTCCATAACTTTTAAAAATACTGAGGCCCAAAACCATCGGATCAAAACTCCGGAACGACCCAATTCCTTTTGGCCAAGGATTGTCAACTTAATAACATTGAAGATTTATTAAACCGATTTTCAATATTATATCAAACTTCCATAACTTTGTGTTAATTTTAAGTTTTTTCCTCTAACGCTAAATATCAAAAAAAAAAACACTTTTGCAGGAGAATTACATTCGTATTCGTGCGCTTCCGATTGTGGAAAATTTACCGGCTCAGCCGATTGTTGAAAATTGATCGGCTCAGCCGCCGCCGCCTATCGATATTTTTCCATGCGCCGCCGCCGCCGAAAATTTTGGTCGGCTTCATTGTCTGGTCCAGAGATACGACCACTCCATTCTGAGCTATCAGGTATAAGAGTTAGATACTTCTTGTCAAAGACTGGTTCAGTCATAGTGTAATCAACAGTGCCCGGAAAGTCGGGCATTATGTCTAGAATGACAGCCACTTCCAGACCATAGTGGCAGTTCCCTGAGTATAATCGCAGTACATGCGGCATATTATAAAGGGTGGTTAAATTGTAAGGGCCGATGTTGAATGTGAACCACACCTAAACGTCAAGTTTTTTCTGCATTTCATTTCACATTTCTCTATTTCAGAATAACTCAATTTGAACCATGGAAAGATACACAATCGAGCAACGCGTTAAAGTTTTTTAAGCCTTTTACGAAAATGGGCGTTCAAATCAAAATGCATTTCGAGCACTTCGTGATGTCTTTTGATCAGCATAATCGACCAAATGTGTCCACAATCGGGAGAATTATGAGCAAATTTCAGCAAACCGGGTCTGTAGGAGATGTGAAAACACCTGTGCATGCTCGCCCAGTTCGTTAGGTGCGGCTTATGAGCTTGCAACGTCAACGGGCCATACTTCTTCGAAATGAGGCCGGTCAGGCAGTTACTGTGAATGGTGTTCGCTATGGTGAGATGATAACGAACTTTTTATGGCCCGAATTGGAAGATATGGATGTGGACAATATGTGGTTTCAACAGGACGGTGCCACTTGCCACACAGCTAACGAAACAGTGGCTCGTTTGCACAACAAATTCAATGCCGTGTTATCTCACGACGTTGCGATGTCAATTGGCCGCCAAGATCATGTGATTTGAGTCCGTTGGACTTCTTTATTTGGGGTTATTTGAAAGAAAATATGTACGTCTATAAGCCAGCAACAATTCAAGAGCTAAAGGATGAGATAATTCGGCATAGAACCTCAATTATGTCTCAGCATCATCGACAATTTGGACCATCGGATGGAGGTGTGCCGCCGAGGTCGCTGCGGCCATGTGGCCGATATTTTGTTCCATACATAATTGAACCATACCAATATTATCATAATAAAAAGAAATAACAATAATTTCCTACATAATTTGTGTTTTATTCAAAATCAACATCGGCCCTTAAAATGCGTATCTCCCCCTATCGGGTTAATGTATACTTTGGAAATATAATCCAAATACTAGAGGCACTTCCATGAAAATTTGTATTCCAGAAAAAAATTACCTAACATTTTAAATATTTTTTTTCGTATAAATTACACCAGAAACAAGTAAGAAATTTCAGTCGGGTAAACCGACAAAGGTATATCCTAACTTTGTGAGCAATGTAAATATGCACTGGTATATGTACTAATATTATGACCCATTTAATTTTGGTATGTCTTGGCTCTTTTTGTATGGGAGGTACTACAACGGGTGTGGTCATAATTCCCATTTTTAACAGGACTGTAAGAATTTTAAAAACTATACACTGTGCAAAAATTTTCAGTATATATATAAAGGGTTTTCCAATATGGATGATATGACTTTGAAGTGACGTTTCGGCCATTTGTAATATGTCATGATCTGTCATTTGTTTTTCATTGTATTCAGTAGTGTTTACAATTTCATCATGGAGAGATATACGCAAGAACAACGTTTGCAAATTATTCGGTTTTATTATTAAAATACTCGTTCTCCAATTGCAACTTTCCATGCGCTGTCAATTTTTTTAAAATAAAAAAACACTTTCCTTCTGCCTACGACCTTGACATTCATGAGCAATATTTTAGCTCTTGTTAAGAGCTATCTTTTTGCCATTGACCGATTCCCGATCCGACGTACCGTTAAGGAGCTAGAGCAAAAATAAACTTTCCGTTCACATTTGAAAATTATGCCAAGTCCATTTTTTTTAAAAAGTCAAAAAAACACTTTCTAGTCGACCTATTACCTTTTAGCTCTCGTTAAGAGCTATCTTTTTGCCATTGACCGATTGGGGCTACGTGTCACACAGCAAATGAAACAATTGAATTATTGTGAGAAAAGTTTGGAGATTCGATTATTTCAAGAAATTGTGATATTGAATGGCCTCCAAGAAGTTGTGATTTAACACCATTAGACTATTTCTTGTGGGATTATTTGAAGTCATTGGTCTTTCGAAATAAACCAGACTTTCTTAAAGCTTTACAAGACAATATTGAACGTGCCATTCATGACATACGACTTGATTTAGTGGAAAAGTGCTCGAAAATTGGGTTTATCCAATTCGTTTCTGGAGAAGAAGTCGTGGAGGCCATTTGAATGACGTTTTATTTAGAACTTTTTTCTATCGATTGTACTTCACATTAAATAAAAAACTTTTGAATTTCCTTAACAATAAGTGGGGTTTTTTTCAAAGAAATCAATCACTCTTATTGGAAAACCCAATATGTATTGATATTCACGACATAATCAGTTAATTTTTTGAACAAAATGGTACGTTTGTGTGGGAGGTACCAAAAGAGGCGTGATAAAAACACACATTTTTCGACAGACTGTAGGTACTATAAAAACATTACAGTGTACAAAATTTTAAAGTATTTGTAGGCACTAGTATTAAAGTTATAAGCTGTAAACTTTTCGTACAAAATGGTACCTTTGTGTGGGAGGTACCAAAAGGGGCGTGGTTACTTTGCCCATTTTTCTTGACATGTTAGCGGCTAATAAACTAATACTATGTGTGGAATTTAAGAAGATTCGAGTAAGCATTATATAAGGTATTAAAGAATCAATATTTCACTAAAAGTTAACCCTTTGTGGGGCTACCCACAAAGAAGGAGTGGACCAATATGGTCCATCTTCGAACTTAGCCGGAGATAGAAAAAAATATTACCACATACTAAATTTGAAGTTTATCGGTTACTCCTTTCGAGAGTTAGTGAGAGTGCGCACCAGCCAGCAGACAGACGGACGGACGGACATTGCTCATCCGATTTAAAATGACCCAAATCGGTTATCCGCAGAACCTACTTGGGGTCTTAGGTCACTCCTGCGATGTAATACACATTTGGCCCTTAGCAAATGATATACAGGGTTGCCCATATTCGACGGACCCATCTGGCAACGCCATAACTTTTGACAGAGATGTCAGATCGCTTAATGACATACCGCGTTTGAAGCGTCAGTCCAAGCAGATTTTTACCATGGAACAATACACGCCACGCGAGCGCTCTGAAATAGTTGAAATTTACATTCAACAGAAGAAGTCAATTGTGAAAACTCAACGTGCTTTTAAAATATTAAAAAATGTGAGAAGTGCGCCTTCTAAGAACACCATTAAGCGTTTATACGAAAAAATTACGCCACTGAAAATCCTCAGGAGATTCAAGAATTGCCTCTTCATGACGAAAAAGTCACAGTTTGGTGCGGCGTTAGTGCGAAAACGGTCATTGGGCCGTTTTTCTTCCAAAACGGAAATGGCCATGCTGTTACCATCAACCAGGAGCGTTATCGCGACATGATGACCAATTTTGTGATGCCAATTATTCGTCGAAAGCGTACGAGGCAGTTCTGGTTTCAACAAGACGGCGCTCCACCGCTCCAGTCGCATAACAATCGATTTTCTGAAGAATTTGTTTCCGGGCCGTTTGATGTCGAAAAGTGGTGATTTGGACTGGCCACCGCGTTCGCCCGATTTGACGCCGCCTGACTTCTTCTTGTGGGGATATTTGAAGTCAAAGGTTTACGTTAACAAGCCAAGGACCGTAGAAGAGCTCAAGGACAACATTCGTGAAGAAATAGCCGCTATTCCGGCCGAAATGTTGGCGAAAACGATGGAAAATGCTGCAAAAAGGGCACAATACGCCATCAACGCCAGAGGCGGCCATTTGAGAGATATCATATTCAAAAATTGATGTAAACAAATCTACTTGGAACAAATTAAATGATTAAGATTGCCAACCGCCAAATTTTTATTTTTTTCTTTGATCTTTTTTAAAAAAACATGGGTCCGCCGAATATGGGCAACCCTGTATACCCTCGTATCATTTTGTAAATTAGTTGGCTAGCGGAAACTAGAAATAATTGAATTTTTGAGAGTCGCACTGTAATTAAATTTGAAGAAATTTTTCTAGTGTCGCCCTATTTCATTTAGCTATTATATTTTAATTGTCACCCACTAACGATAACAAAAAAAAGCAAAGACACGAACCGTCTTAAATGTTCAACCTGACAAAGCAAATAGCGTGGCGTAAAACTGAAAAAACGTCGTCGCGTCTGACATAATCCCCATTCACACGATACTTTTTTGTAAGTAACTTATCGGCTTATTATCTTTTGAACTTGTGTTTACGTCCACACGCGTACTTCTTTTCAATACTTTTATTTTCATTTTTTGTTTCGGCTTTTCCTGTGTGAATTGTAGATGTTTCCAAGTGCGAATGAAAAACACAAAACGTTGAGTACGGCATACTCCTCCCCCCCTCTTTCGGACTTAAATAAAGGTATCCTGTAAATGGGGACAAAGCGGAATACATAATAAAGCCGCATGAGAAATGTTAGCGCTGATTCACACGAGGCAATTTTTCCCAAGTAAGTGTCAAAGTTTGTAGGAGAGAGAGAGAGAGGGGCAGATAGCTCTTTCCGCCTGACGCTCTCTCCTACAAACTTGGGCACTTGCTTGGAAAAAAATGCCTCGTGTGAAGCAGGACTTATTGTCAAAATTAATTAATCGCATTCTCATTTTATATTTTATAGATACTGTCTAATGCAGACTTTCCCAATCAGGGAGCGGTGGCTCCTCAGGGGGTCGTAGCAATCTTCCAGGGGAGCCGTGAGTTTATTTGATAAATCTACATTTGTTTTATGTGAATGTTAGTTTTAAATTATCTTAATTGGTAATTTTTATGGAGATTTTGACTTTTGAAATGTCTTCAGAAGTTCTTTCAAAAAAAGTAATTAATTAATTGATTCTAAGGGAATTTGTGAAATTTTTATACAACATATGAGCAAATCTTGCGTGACGTACGCAACATTTGTCCACGTTTTCGGATACAAATTTAAAAACTTTTCGGTCTCGCAAATTTTTACAAAAGGTTCGATAATAAAGCACACAAAATCTAATACGTAAAATAAAGATGAATATAAGAGAATTCTAAACGCATTTTAAAATAATCTTAAAAATTTTTTAAGTTTTTTTTTTAATTTCAAACAAAAATATTCAGCCGTAAATCCACTGCACCTTTTGATGGGCTACGAATAAGTTCTACTCTCGAAAGGTTCGCCGAAATGTGGGGCCTAATTACCGCATCCGTTTCGTATCGTAATCTGAATTTTCGAGAGCATAAAACGAGCAAGTGGAAAATTATTTTTCGCTTATTTTTTTATAAATAAGTTATGAATCACCTTTGGAACGATATGCTGAAATTTCATCAATATCTGCACATAAATGTTTGAGTTATTAGATCTCACGTAATCAAATTACGATACGAATTGATGATTTTATGAAAAATTTTAGAAAAATTGGAATTTTATTGAAAATTTCATAGAAATTGAAAATTACATAAAAATTATAATTTTATTGAAAATTTCAAAGAAATTACAATTTCTTTGAAAATTTCATAGAAATTGTAATGTTATTGAAAATTTCAGAGAAATTGCAATTATATTGAAATTGGCATAGAAAATTTAATTTTATAGAAAATTGCACTTTTATAATTATATCCTTCAAAATTGACGAAATTGTATTTTTCTAAAAAATCTTGCCTAAATTAATATTTTGAATCGAGTCGAGCTTTTTAATTTGTGATAATTTTTATGTAAATATCAATGTTTTGCATTCGTGTTAACAACAAATGAAATTTGTGTGTATATTTTTAATAAATCCTAAATATTTTAGATGACTAAATATTTTAGTCGAAATATTGGATAAAAATATATAAATTAAAAATCGAAAATTAACGAGTTTTGATTTCCAATAAAGGACCTCTATCCGAAAATCAAATAAAATTCTACAGGTCTACAATAAATAATACCAACTTTTCTTGCAAATTTCTTTAAAATTTCATATATATTTTATTAAATTTAGTGGAAAAATGTAGTGAAAATTAGGAATTTTTAAAAAATTTCGTCAACATCGCAGTTTCCTATAAAATTTCTTCCAAATTTCATTTTTCTAGAAAATTTTGTTAAAATTTAATTTTTCTACAAATTTTGTCAATAATACATTTTTATTATTAGAAAATTATGTCAAAATTAAATTTTTCCAGAAAATTTCGTTGAAATTGCATATTCTGGAAAATTTCTTGGACATCGCAGTTTTCTATCAAATTTGTTGAATATTTCATTTTCCTATAAAATTTCTTCAAAATTGCATTTTTCTAGAAACTTTTGTCAAAATTGAATTTTTCTATAAATTTTGTCAAAAATACATTTTTATTATTAGAAAATTATGTCAAAATTAAATTTTTCCAGAAAATTTCGTTGAAATTGCATATTCTGGAAAATTTCTTGCAATTTTAATTTTTTTCAAAATTGCTTTGTCAAAATCGAATTTTTCAAGAAAATTTTTATTGGAAATTTCGTTTTTTCTAGAAAATTATGTCAAAATGTATTATTTTAAAATAAAATTTCCTTGATATTGCATATAAAATATCTTTGAATTTTAAATTTTCTAGAAATTTTTGTTAAAATTGGTTTTTCTTAGAAATTTAATTTAACACAAAATTTCTCTAATTGGTCTTTAATAAAGCCAACGACCTTTAATCCGGACAGTGGAAATCGTCCTTTAAATTACTCATTGATATTTAACCCAGTCATAGAAAATTACAAGAAAAATTCAATTTCAACGAAATTATCGTTCAGTTTTTTTTATTAAAGAATATTTATGGAACTATGCAATTTCAAGAAAATTTTCTTTTAAAAATAATAAATTTTGAAATTTAAAAATAATAAATTTTGAAATAAAAATTTTCTGTTTATTATTTAAAAATAATACATTTTGAAATACAAATTTTCTAGAAAAAATCGATTTTGACTAACTTTTTTATAGAAATGCAATTTTGAAAAATTTTTTTAAAAAAATTAAAATTCGAAGAAATAAAGTAGGCAATTTCAACAAAATATTTTGGGAAATTTAATTTTGAAAAAAAATTTTAATAATAAAAATGTGTCTTGTTTTTGTTTTTTTTCGATCTGCTTTCATAGTACATATTTTGTTTTTGCCCTCAGGCTCAAGATCGTTATTGTTGTTTTCAGTATATGAAAACAACTTTGTTAAAACTTAAAGAAGAAGTAAGTGACATGTATTGGGGGCGGTTGTAATGGTTAATTAATTAAATTAATAAAACAACAATAACGATCTTGAGCCTGAGTGCAAAAACAAAATGTGTACAACAAAAATGTATTTTTGACTAAATTTATAGAAAAATTCAATTTTGACAAAATTTTCTAGAAAAATTGAAGAAATTTTATAGAAAAAATTGAATTTTCAACGAATATTTTATAGAAAAGTGAAATTTTCAACGAATGTTGCGATGTTGACAAAATTTTTTAAAAAGAACAAATTCTCACTAAATTTTAATGAATTTTGCAAGAAAATATTAATTTATGCAAGATTTTTTAGAAAAATGCAATTTTGATGCAAATTACAATTACTATGAAAATTTTAATAAAATTGCAAATTTACTGAAATTTTCAATAACATTGCAATTTCTATGAAATTTCAATAAAATCACACTTTTTTAATTATGTCCTTCAAAATTGACGAAATTGTATTTTTCTAAAAAATCTTAGAGCGCCCCAGTAGGCGAGTTGGTAGCGTACTCGCCTATGAGTTTGGGGGTTGTGGGTTCGATTCCCACCAGAGGCTCTGGTCTGTCGCTGCAAACATTTAGCCATATGGTCTTTGTAACCCGGCATTTCCCTGGACCTTATAATTAGAATATAAATTTACTTTGTATTGTAATTCATATAAATAAATAAATAAATAAATAAATAAAAAATCTTGCATAAATTAATATTTTCTTGCAAATTTCATATCTATTATAAAATTTTTAAATGTAGAAAATTTCAGCAAAATTAAATATTTATAAAAAAATTAATAAAAAACTAATTTTTTATGGAAAATTTGGTATTTTTAAAAAGTTTGTCAACATCGCAGTTTTCTAAAAAATTCAATTTTTTATAAAATTTCTTCAAATCTGCCTTTTTCTAAGAAATTTTGTCAAAATTGAATTTTTCTATAAACTTCATTTTTATTGAAAATTTCGGTTTTTCTAGAAAATTGTTTCAAAATTAAATTTTTTTTAGAAAATTTCGTTGAAATTGCATTTTCGAGAAAATTTCTTCGAATTTTAAATTTTTTAGAAAAATTTTTCGAAATTGCACTTTTCTAGAAAATTTTGTCAAAATTTATTATTTTTTAAAAGAAAATATTCTTGAAATTAAAAAATTCTATAAAATTTCTTTGAATTTAAATTTTCTAGAAAATTTCGTCGAAATTAGATTTTTCTTCGAAATTTAATTTTCCACAAAATTTCTCTCATCGGCCTTTAATAAAGCCAACGATATTTAATCCGGTCATAGGAAATTTCGAGCAAAATTCAATTTCAACAAAATTATACTAACATTTTTTTTTTTGAATAATACAAATTTAATGTTATTTTCTAGAAAAATGCAAAAAAAAAATAGATTTCAACAAAATTTTCTAGAAAAATTTAATTTCAGGATTTTTTTTTAGAGATTTTTAACAATATTTTCTAGAAAAATGCAATTCAACTATTTTTCTAGAAAAATACAATTTAAAAAAAAAAATTACTGTAAAATGAAATTTTAACAATATTTTCTAGAGAATGCAATTCAACTATTTTTCTAGAAAAAGGCAATTTAAAAAAATGCTGTAAAATGTAATTTTGAGGAAAAATTTAAAGAAAAATGCAATATCGCAGCAATTTTAAACAATTTTTTTAGAGAAATGCATTTTAGCGAATTTTTTTAAAAAAACTGCAATTTCAAACAAATAGCAGGAAAATTCAAATTCAACGAAAATTTCAAGAATTATTATAGAAAAATGTAATTGTAAAGAAATTTTCTATAACACAATTTTCATTAAATTTTTCGAAAATTTGTAGAAAAATGCAATACAACGTAATTATTTAGAGAAATGCAATTATAACGTCTAAAAAAGGACCTCAAGCCGAACTATCCGAAAATCAAATAAAATTCTACAGGTCTACAATAAATATTAGCAACTTATCTTGCAAATTTCTTTAAAATTTCATATATATTATTAAATTTAGTGGAAAAAAGTTGTGAACATTTGGAATTTTTAAAAATTTTCGTCAACATCCCAGTTTTCTATAAGATTCGTTGAAAATTCCATTTTCCTATAAAATTTCTTCAAAATTGCATTTTTTAGAAAATGTTTTCAAAATTGAATTTTTCTGGAAATAATCAGAGGCAATCGTCCTTTAAACGACTCATCTATATTTATTCCGGAAATCGGGTTAACATTTTTCTTAAAAAATTTCTTCAAAATTTAATTATTCCACAAAATTTCTCTCATCGGCCTTTAATAAAGTCAGCGACCTTTAATCCGAGCAGTGGCACTAATCAGAGGTCATCGTCCTTTAAACTACTCACCGATATTTACTCCGGCCATCGCAAATTTATTTATTTTTTTAGAGAATTTTGTTAAAATTGCATTTTTCTTTAAAATTTTATTGAAATTATTTTTTCCAGAAAATTGTTCTCATCTATTTACGACATTGACAATATTGTATATTTTTTATTCAGAAAATTTTGCCCAATAATTTATATTTTCTTGCAAATTTCATCTAGATTTATTTTATTTTGTGGAAATTGAATTTTTAAATAAAGGACATTTAATTTTTATAAAAAATTGAATACAAATCGAAATTTATAGAAATCTTTCTAAGAAATTCCATCGAAAATTTTAATTTTTCTAGAAAATTTCTTCAAAATTTTAGGAAATGTCATCAAAATTGCATTTTTCTACAAAACTCCTTCCAATTTTTATTTTTCTAAAAAATTTTGATATGCATTTTTTTTTTCGTTTAAATAAGATTTTTCTTGAATTTTTTTAAAAATATTTTTTTTCTTGAAAATTTTGTTTTTTTTAAGAAAATTGTTTCAAAATTAAATTTTTCTAGAAAATTTCGTTGAAAAAAATTGTCATCGGTCATTAACAGAGTCAACGACCTTGGAGTCAATAAAAATTAGATTTCAACATTTTTTAGAAAAATACAAATTCAAAGCAGTTCTCTGGAATACAAATTTTAAGGATTTTTCTTTAAAAAAAATCAAATTCAAAAACTTTGTAGAAAAAATAAGATTATGAATTTTTCTATGGAAATGCTATTTTCATAATATTTCTCACTAGAGTCAATAAAAATTAGATTTCAAAATTTTTTAGAAAAATACAAATTTGAAGCAATTCTCTAGAAAAAATACAAATTTTAAGGATTTTTCTTAAAAAAAATGCAAATTCAAGAACTTTATAGAAAAAAGAACATTATTTCTATGGAAATTCTATTTTCAATTTTCATTATTCATTATTTTCATAATTTTTCTCACTCTTTGTTTTAATTTTTTGTACACATTTTTAATATTGACAGACGACATCAGCATACGCACCTAAGTCAGTCGGGTACGATAATTTTTGTTGCCGATAGCAATTATCGGTAGCGAAAGTACCCTTTTGTTGCAACGCTGCAAGCATAACGCGAAACATTTTGACACTTCTTCACATCAAAAGAATTTTTCTCAGTTTTTGTGATATACGCTTGCTTTTTTGTGAAATATTTCATTCAAATCATACGCATTTTATTGGAAAATATCGTGGAAATCTATTTAAAACGTATAGAACTTGAATAGTTTCATACAATTTTCGCGTAGTATCCACGAATAACTTACGCGATTACATGAGGCGCTTGCGAAAGCTGTCTGCAAAAGGCAAAGGGGACGATACCACAACGACGAGCACACCATCAAGTGAAGCAGTAGCAGGAGGCTCTTCTGCCGACAATTCATCATCGGCCACAGAGATTGCGACGCATGGTACCTCTACTAACAACACCGATCCCCTATCGCCCACAAAATCGTTGGTGACGGCACCAACCAAATCTTCAAAGTCACGTCGTGCTGTAATGGATACAACAAATGGCGGCAGCGGCGGCTCCACCATGGCCACGGCGAACTGTCTCAGTGCTGATGTCTTCAAGCACTTTGAGAAATCGGGAAAAAGTGAATTGTACGGAACGTTTTTCTGTCTATCTATATCTGTTAAAAACAAAATATGGGTGACTACTCCTTAAGAGTTAAACCAAACAAACCACTTGCACACATACATTCAAAGTGTTAAAAAGTAGCTTTGTTAAAAATATTTGCATTCGAGACTGAGGTCCAGAGTAATAAGTACATACATATGTAATATGATATGATCCGGCTTTGCGAACAAAGCATCCTTGTTGCTTGATGTCCCGCCTACCGTGGACGAAATCACTTGCTTCCTACCACTACTACTACCTCTCCTCACAAGACACTCCACAATCGCTCTGTTGTAAAAGCTCTATTCTTGAATAATCTCGTTTTAGTTTGAAATATTTAAAACAACATGTTCGCGACAGCGAAAGTCCGTATATGGGTGCAAAGAATGACTTTAAATTCGGTGTCTCCAGTGCCATCTATGATCTGCTGTGGCAGGGTGTACGATGTAGCTTGAAGAAGGATACGGTCCTGAATACACTTAGTGAAGTGGTGGTAAGTGTACATTTTGTTTATATATGATTATTGCAGTAAGTTTATTACATTTTTATCAATATTATACCCACAACCTAGTGCAGAATGGATTGGTATTTGTAAATCATTTTCTAAGAACCAAAGTTGTAACACACCAAAGGAGAGACCTACCCTCTTAGGTATGTTTGGAGGAAGTCCGTTGTACGCCTTTTTATGTTACTTGAGATAAGGACCTGTTTCTGTAACTTATTTTCGTTCGTTTACGGAGAACGATCAAAAATCTCTCAACTATTACTTGAATTCTATAAAAGGCAGGTTAGAAATATTTTAGGTACGAGCTTTTCTATAGACACACCGAATTATAAACAGCTGTGACTTATAGATTTCTCGGAATAATTGAGAGATTTTTGATCGTTCGCCGTAGACGAAAGAAAATAAGTTACAGAAACAGGCCCTAAGTCTTTCCGATAGTCTGTCTGGAGGGGTAAAGACTTAAAATCTTGCACGTGACAATTATTTCTACTGCGCAATTACTCCTGGTACATCTTCCCAAAGGATTACAATTTAAGGAAGTTTTTATATACTACTGCCTATCCAAATATGTTGTTATTTTTATTTATTGTAACAGCCTCTTCCTCGGCACAATGACATGTTTTTTATTTACCTACTCTTCAGCGTCCTGAGCGTGTTTGCTAAGCCGCTTCAGCTATCCCCAAACAAATTTAGTATAATTTTTCCACAAACTCTGCAGCAAACATCTCAATGTCTTCAAATCGTATACTTTAGATGTTTTTTTTTTTTCATTTCCCCTGAAACCGAGCGATAATTTTTTTAAGAATATATTTGTACCTCCTAAGAACTGAACATTCAGGTTTGTTTTCGAATCCTATTGTTGTCGGAATCGAATTTCACAACAAACCTGATTATATTCTGCCGACATGGAAAATTGTATAATCTGGTTTCCTCTGAAACTACTCACTTTAAGAAATGGGTAGCTTTGGGCAACTTCCGACCTGATTAATAACCCGTCTAATTTGATTTCTTTATTCTTTTATGTCAAATGAATCCTCTCATGCTAGAAGGGTTTATTTTAATACATAGTATAGTTATTTATGTATTTGGCCTAATGGCTTTTTATTATAATTTCGGAAGAATAAAATGAAATCAATGGGAATGGAAGTCCCACACTATTCCAATTATTTCTCGCATTCACATTTCGAATGCATTTTTGCCAAGCAATTAAAGTTCATTTTGAATTCTGCAGAATTCTGCAAGGATATCAATGCAAAAAAATTGCCTTCCTTCCCAGATTTTGGAATCATAATTCCGGAAATTACGAAATTGATCCCAATTTAAAACACCCAATTGGGATATATTTCTGTTATGGATTCGGGCCAAAGTGTAGTTAATGGGCTAAAGTGCAGTTCAAAATTTCCTAGAAAAGTGATCTATCCTGTTCCGTTTTAGTCCTAAAGTAATAAATTGCGAAATATGTGTCGATATTATTCTCAAATTAAAGGAAATTTTCTATAGATTACACATGAGGCGGGAAAAATGCAAGCTTGCTCCCATGGAGCTCACTAGAGGGTTTTTGAAAAATGGGTTTTTGTCCCACATATCGTGCTACCCCTCAAATGAAAGGATTAAAGTTAGGAATAAAATTATATAAATCCCAGATGAGAAAATCTTTAAGCGCAGCCACCCAGTAAATCTTTGGTCTGCCTAGCCCTCTTTGGAGATACCCCAGGTGTGAGATGTCACACTGTATATGGGCCTATACCATATTTAAAGACAATCCAGTTGGCTTCCTGAGTAGTTCAATTTTTCATGATGTTTCACTTTTTTGCATAAAAGAAATCGCCATAAATCTCAACCGATTTATTTCAAATTTGAAAGTGTTCGTTTTTGGATCAGTGAACTCTTTTTGCCAAACATGGCTATGCTCAGATGTTATATACGATTTCTATAGCACTTACATACATGCCAAATCGGAGGTAAATTTATATGGGGGCTATAGCTAAATCTGAACCGATTTTCTACAAAGTTGGCTATCTTCGTTTCTGTATCAAAAGTTCCTCTCTGACAAGTTTTCTAATGATAGGATGTAAAATAACGTTTCGCTGACACTTTGATACCAAATCGGAATGAACTTATATATGGAGACTATATATACACAAATATGAACCGATTTATTTCCTTGACAGTGTTCATACTTGGACAATTAAATTCTTTATGCCAAATTTTGTAATGAGCAGATGTAAAATACGACTTCTATAGCGATTAGATACCAAAACGTACGTAAATATATATGGGCCTATATCTAAATCTGAACCCATTTCCATATGGTACTTTGTGTTGAAGTTAGAAAGGTGGAAATATTTTGCTCACTAAACAATTATTGCCAGCGTCGTCTAAAATATAGAATATGACACCATTTAGATGTTTGATTGATACAGAAGTTATGGAGGATTGTGTTAAAACAAATCTGTCAATTTATGTGGGGGTACCAGAAGAGGCTTGGCAGGCTGTAAGTTTTTATGTGTACTTATATTTAGGTTATGAGCTATGCAAATTTGACATGATTCGGCTATTTCGTGTGGGATGTAGCAGATGGGGTGTGGAAATAACGCCCATTTATTCACTGGACTGTAGGTACTGCGAAAGCCTTACACTGTACAAAATTTCATGCATATGTATGTACGGCTATTAAAGTTATAAGCTTTTAACTTTTTGTACAAAATGGTTTTCTTTGTGAGTGGCAGCAAAAGGGGCGACACAACTTTGGCCTTTTTTCTCATTGTTATAGAGACAGATAGACTATATATCACCAATTTTTAACCGTTTGTGAAGAAGTCCAAGAAGCAGTTGACCAATATTGCCCAATTATATATTTTAATTTTGTATATTGAAATATCCATAAATTATTTATTTATTTATTTATTTATTTATTCAATATCAATACAAAGAAAGCCAAAAAGGCAAATTATACATGTATTGTCAGATACTCAACTATGTACAGCATTAACAAACTTCTTAAACTAAATGTATTATTATGAATTATAAAAATAGTTCAAAAAATAATTAAAGATTTAAAAAATGGCTCCCCAGCCATATGAATAGAGGAAAATGTGGTTATAAAAAAAGGCCTTAGAATAGCTAGGACATGCGTAAAATTTCAAGTTAGTATTACGGCAGAGTGCCGTTGTAGTAATCAGTAAGGTGTCTTTTATATGTGGTATAAGAGTAAGAAAACATTTTCAATCGATTAGGAAGGCAGTTCCAACTACGGTAGACTCTAACCAAAAAAGAAAATTCAAGAGCTGTAGAGTGAATAAGGGGGGCATCAATTCTGAACATTACGCGTTGAATTTATAAATGAAAATTGATTCACCAAGATTTCAGCCTTTCCTATTTTCATCTATATATATAAAAATGGAAAAATGTTTGTATGTATGTATGTATGTATGTATGTGTTTTATAGACGCTTAAACTACTGGACCGATTTTAAAATTTTTTCTTTTGTTTGAAAGCTATTTTGTCTGAGATGGTTTTGGAAAAAAAAAAATTTTCCAAAAAGTGGGCGGGGAAAATGTGGGCGTGGCAAATCGTTTGTTTGTCTGTCTGTTTATGTGTTTGTTCCAGCATAACGCCTAAACTACTGAACCGATTTTCTTGAAATTTGGTGGACAGATAAACCAATGCCTGGGAAGTAACATAGGCTACTTTGATTTTCGATTTACCGCCGAGTGATTTTCGACCATTTGACCACTGAGGCTCCTGTTAGAGCTAGAGAGATGAAAGTTTGAATACACATAGACAGGAGTGTAAGTATGGGGCAACGAAGTGGACCGGGTCCAGCTAGTTATCTTATAAAAATGTAGTAGAATACGAGAGTTTAGATAATCCCTAAAAGTACACCCTAAAAATACTGGGGTAAGTTCAGCAGTGCCAATTATAATTTATGGACATTTTAATTTAATTTTTTATAATTCTTTCCCGAAAAAATCTCGGAGATAATAATTTAGAGTCATTAAATCGATGCCCAATAAACTGACTTATTTCGAGAAACAATGCATTCACCAAATATTTCCTTCAAAAAGTCGATTTTTTGACGCATTGTATGGCGCAGTAGATTTCCTCTTTCTTGTTAAATTTTCAGCCCATTCGCTTTTATAGTTTCGGAGATCATGCGTTACTAACAAACGTATGTACAAAGGATTTTATATATAAAGATTATTTTTATTATTATTATATTGTTAAACACATTGAATGTTCTATTTAATGGAGACGTCATCAGTCGGAGTATTATTTATTATGCATTTTGTAATTTATTTTAAATTGGACTTTGAGGCTTTAAATTACATTTTATGATGAAATAATTGAAATAAATAGTCTTACATTTGTTCCATACTAAAACATGACTTAATTTTTTCAAACTTGCAGCCCCTTCATGATGACTTCTCCTCACTCATTTTGGATGTGGTGAATGTTTTGGATGCCGAGACCTCACTGATGACCGATGGCATACAAGAGGAGCGTCTAATGTTCTGCCAACTTCTTAAAGATCTAGAGAAGGTTATACCGGATAAATTGATCAAGGAGAGATTAGAAATTGATACATTACAAGAAGTTGGTATAGTCAAGAATAAAGTGTTCTACACCAAATTCATAAAAATTAAAACCAAATTATAGTAAGTTTTATTGCAAATATTTACGCTCATTGAGAAGTGGTAAATAAAAACACAAACCAATTTAACTTGCAGTTATAAACAACGACGTTTTAATCTTTTCCGTGAAGAAAGCGAGGGCTATGCCAAACTAATAACGGAATTAAATCAGGAATTTGAGGATGACGTTACCTCCGATAGCATTATGGATATTATAAAATCGTTGATAGGTAATGTGCAATTTGTAGAATTTTTATTTTACAACTTATAATGAAATATGTTTTGTTTTCTTTACTAGGTTGCTTTAATTTGGATCCAAATCGTGTTTTGGATATTATCTTGGAATCATTCGAATCACGTCCCGAGCGTTGGCAATTATTTATACCTTTGCTGCGAGCTTATATGCCCAATGGTTCGATAATTTGTGAAGTTTTGGGTTATAAATTTCGTTATTTTGCAGATTCCAAAACGCCACGGTCACTGTTTCATGTCTGTTCATTGTTATTGAAATATGGCGTTATAGATCTTAATGATATTTACGTATGGGTAAGTAGTAGATAATTGGATTTCTTATTTGTATTTTATTTTTTGTGCAGCTCTACTAATTGTTTACATCTTCTGGGTTTATTTAATTTATATAGTTGACCCCGACGGATAATGTCATCATTAGTGAATGGGAACAGGATTTGGCTGATGCTAAAGAATATGTTCGCAAAATGAATGTTATTATAACCAACAAAGATAAAGAACCCTCCGAACCTGAGCCGGAAAAAGAGTATAATTTAGTAAGTAAAAAAAAATGGCCCGCTATTGAATATTGGGAAAGAAAGATCCAAGCAATCTAAATTAAAAAAAACCAACGGTAGAATCTTTCGTCATAAAAAATGAAAAAGGGCGTATCATAATTTTTAAAAATTTTCTAGAGAAAAAAAGTTTTTATAAAGTGCAAATATTTTATAAAGTGCAAATAATTAAATTATATTAATTGATAATATGATTTATAACCTACATTTTTAACTATTAAAAAGAGATAATTTGTTGTTAGGCCCTTTTTGAACTACGTTAGTAAATTGGCCATTTGAAATTGAAATAAACGTTTGTATTTTGAATCAAAGAACAATTACCTATCAATAACTCAATCTTTGTTTATTCGCCTTTTTTCGTTTCTTATGACGATTTGGAAGTTCAAACTGGTCATTTTCCAGGATTTTTAAATAACATTGTAATATACGTAATGGAAATTTTCCACTTCCGAACGTATGATTTTCCTAAAAAGGAAACCTCTTATAATATTTTCGTTTTTATTAAACTGCATTTGGGGAAACAATATTTGAAGTGGTCATAACCGATTGTGATCGAGCAAAGCGAACTTTTTTTTTAATTTTTTTTTACATTCTCCTAACTCTACCACTTGCTAAAGGAATCGTTCACCCAATCCCCCCAAATATTTTGCAGAATTTAAGTTTACGCAGTGTATGTAATAAATTAACTTTATTTTTCCCCCACAAAGGAAAAATACTTCGCCAATCAAAAATTTGGTTTATGCGAAGGTCTCCTCAAAGTCGGTGACTGGGACAATGCTTTGAAGATCATTAAAAAACTGCCCGAACAATCTGTGGTCGTACATGAGCCCATTGCCCGAGCTTTAGCCGATTTGATACACATAAGCATTGATCATGTATACCGCACGAAATGTTTTCAAATCTCACCTGCGGCAACATTACAAAAGCGACGTCTTAGCGATGACTCCAAGCTTTTGCAGAAAATACGAGCCAAAGACTTTAGTGATTTGCGGAATTATGTAATACCCATGGTTATAGCTTTGGGGCCGTCACTGCATTTCGATACAGTGTTAATGTATAAATTGATACGTATAATGCGTACCGTTATTACGGACATGGGAGTGGATAGTCAAAATTTGCCATCGCCCAATACAGAATCGGAAACATTGTACAACGAAGCAATGACCATAATGGATGCGGCTATATTGCCCGCGCTCTCATATCTGGATTGTAATTGTCCCATGGCAGAGGAGATATGGACGGTTTTGAAACATTTTCCCTATCATTATCGGTAAGATTATGAGTGCTAGAACTTCAGAATTCAACTGATTTTATTTATTTTGATTTTTCGTTCATAGCTATGCATTATATGCCCGCTGGAAGAACGACACCTATCAATTGCATCCTCAGCTTATACGTCGTCGTGGCAAAGCCCAAAAACACATAAAGGCCATTATGAAGCGTGTCAGTAAAGAGAATGTTAAGCCTTTGGGTCGTCTCATAGGCAAACTAAGTCATTGTGCGCCCGGCTTTCTATTTGATTATGTGAGTATTTTTATTGCAGGAAGATTTCTTTCTGTAACCGAACTTACTTTTATAACTTTTCCTTTCAGATACTTTTACAAATCCAAATCTATGACAATTTGATTGGTCCTGTCGTTGACTCTCTGAAATATTTAACTTTTCTTTCCTTTGATTGTTTGGGCTACTGTTTGATTGAGGCTCTGACAATGGCCGATAGAGATCGTTTCAAGCATGATGGCACTTCCATTTCATTATGGCTGCAAAGTTTAGCTTCATTTTGTGGCGCTATCTTTAAGAAATATAATATTGAGTTAAGCGGTCTCTTGCAATATGTGGCCAATCAATTGAAATCACAGAAGAGGTGAGTATCTTTTGGTGTTCCCATCAAGTTCTTTATTTTATAAAATTTTTAAAAATTTCAATATTTTCCAGTTTGGATTTATTAATTCTCAAAGAAATTGTACAAAAAATGGCCGGTGTAGAGTCTGCCGAGGAAATGACCAACGAACAGTTGAATGCCATGTGTGGCGGTGAATTGCTTAGGGGAGAAGTAAGTCCATTAACGCATCTACAGCGTATATATTGGATAATTGTTTCAGGGAGTAACTGTAATATTTATTTTTCCCTAGGAAGGTTTAATAATATTATTTACATAACTTTTTTTTAAAACCGAACTAATTTTGTGTTGGTATGGTGATAAGGATGCTTTCGGAATGTCTTTTCTTAATTGTCTTAAAAAGGTGTTTCACTGCTTAAATTACGAAAATTAATATTTTTAAACCTACCTATATATGGAAAATTTGATTTATTATTTAATATTCGATATGTGTTTTATTATTTCAAAGTGTCGTGTGAATATTTTTGGCAAATATTGTCTCGAACATTGGGGTGTTCATCACTTCTAACAATCATAAATAAGTTTTTATTAGAATATCGGTATATACTGCTTTGATTGCATTTATATTTTTTATTTTTTATACTTTTCCCCTTCTGTATTAATGGCTATTTATAGTCCTCTACAACTATCCAGTTCAAAAATAAAATTAAAACAATACATGCGAATTTTGCAAATATTAACCTAAGATTGCTAAAAATAATGAACACCTCAATGATTGACATAGTTTTCGCTAAAAACAAATACATAAAACATTGAATCTATAAAAATCATATAGAATATTAAAAAAATAAATAAAATGTTCCTTATTGAAGTTGCAAAAAAAGAGTCATTTGTTCCATTTAAAGGTGATAGGCTATAGTTTACACCCAATAATACGCAATACATACGTTTGCACCTTTTGCTACTATTAAGAAAACCCAATTCGAATGTTTGAATTTGAACACACGCAAAAAGGTGTGATTTTCCAATGGTATACATATTTTTGCGATACCACCCATTTGTACAAAATATAACAGCTATTCCAAGAAAGAAGCGGGTGAGGCTATCCAATGTTTGCGCAGAGTATATACACGATTTATTATGTGTCTTAACTTATTTTCTCTACTATCCCAAATAGGCCGGTTATTTCAGTCAAGTACGTAACACCAAAAAATCTTCACAACGCCTCAAGGATGCGTTGGCCAATCACGATCTCGCCGTCACAATATGTCTGCTAATGGCTCAGCAAAAACATTGTGTTATCTATCGTGAGACGGCTCAAAGTCACTTAAAATTGGTGGGTAAACTATATGATCAATGTCAAGATACGCTTGTGCAATTTGGTACATTCCTGGGATCCACATACTCGGTGGATGAGTATGTGGAACGTTTGCCATCAATAATAGCCATGTTGCAGGATTATCATATAAACTCAGATGTGGCATTCTTTTTGGCCCGTCCAATGTTTACACATCAAATTAATGTAAGAGAAAGAACGAAAACTTCTTTATTAAACTCATTATTTAATATTACTATTTTTGTCTCGTTTTTTCCCTTGTAGCAAAAATATGATCAATTACGCAAGGCCGATCCAAATTCCAAGAAATTGACCAATAATCAAAAACTACAGAAATATCTAGAAGCCACCAATTTGATAATGAATCCCATCGTTGAGTCGGTACGCCCCTTGCATGGTTTTAAGGTCTGGGAAGATATCTCACCTCAATTCTTTGTGACTTTTTGGTCATTGAGTATGTATGATTTACAAGTACCTCACGATAGCTATCAAAAAGAAATCACCAAACTAAAGCAGCTATCACAAATGGCCGCTGATTCCAAAGACTCGGTTTGTTGACTAATTTAAGACGTCAAATTAAAAAAAAATCATCAATTTCCTAATTTTCTCTCGCAGAATGCTTCCAAAAACAAAAAGGAGCAAGAGCGTTACATTGCCCTTATGGACAAACTGCAGGATGAACGCAAGAAGCAGCAGGAACATGTGGATAAAATATTACAGCGTTTGCAACAGCAAAAGGACAATTGGTTTTTATCACGTTCAGCGAAATCGGCGAAAAATGAAACAATTACACAATTCCTTCAATTGTGTTTGTTTCCAAGGTTTGTTGCGAATCAAAATTTACGATGGAATTTGTTGATTCATTATTCTATCTATATATGTTTACAGATGTACTTTCACTGCCCTCGATGCCTTATATTGTGCTAAATTTGTCCATACTATACACAATTTAAAAGCGGCCAATTTCTCAACATTGCTGTGTTATGATAGAGTAAGTATATACAATAATAATTTGAAACTAACTCTAGTATAGGGAAAGGCTTCAGTGATCGACTCAACACTCGAGAAAGATCTCAGTGGTCGATAATAGTATAGAGTAAGGCCTCAGTGGTCGACTTTAATATAGAGGAAGACCTCAGTAGTACTTTAGTATAGAGGAAGACCTCAGTAGTACTTTAGCATAGAGGAACACCTCAGTGGTCGACCCTACTGAAGAGAAAGACTTCAGTGATCGATTTATTCTAGAGAAATACCTCCGTGGTCGACAATAGTGTAGATGAAGACTTTAGTGGTCCACTCTAGTATAGAGGAAGACCTCAGTGGTCGACTCTAGTATAGAGGAAGACCTCAGTGGTCGACTCTAGTGTAGAGGAATACCTCAGTGGTCGACTCTAGTATAGAGGAATACCTCAGTGGTCGACTCTACTATAGAGGAAAACCTCAGTGGTCGACTCTAGTGTAGAGGAATATCTCAGTGGTCGACTCTAGTATAGAGGAAGATCTCAGTGGTCGACTCTAGTATAGAGGAAGACCTCAGTGGTCGACTCTAGCATAGAGGAAGACCTCAGTGGTCGACTCTAGTATCTTCCTCTATGGTCGACTCTAGTATAGATGAAGACCTCAGTGGTCGACTCTAGTATAGATGAAGACCTCAGTGGTCGACTCTTGTATAGAGGAAGACCTCTGTGGTCGACTCTAGTATAGAGGAAGACCTCAGTGGTCGACTATAGTATAGAGGAAGACCTCAGTGGTCGACTATAGTATAGAGGAAGACCTCAGTGGTCGACTATAGTATAGAGGAAGACCTCAGTGATCGGCTCTAGAATAGAGGAAATAAGAATAAGATTTATTTTATAGCAAGTATGAGCAATATGGTTAGTAAACTTAAGGTCGCAGTCAACATTAAATCCAAGGCACGCTAGATCATCCGAGTAATAACACTACAGAGTAATAACACTACTCTGCACAGTTATATCTGATCTACAATGGATCTTTGCCCAAGATTTCTCTCCCATTCTGAACTAAGATTTCTCTCCCATTCTGGGATCTCCCACACAATATAACAAATTTCATATTATATTTCTCTGGTGGTGCGTGAGATTTTACAGAGGTATTACTCGAATGAGGTTTTCTTATTTCTTTTTTGTTTTGTATAGAAGACCGAAATAAATTAAAATTATCTCAGTCGTAGGACAAAATTTAATATAGATTAAACACGTTATAGATATATTCCTTAAACTTCCTAATAATATGTATTCCCTTTTCTGCTCTCTCTAGATCTTTTGTGATATCACTTATTCTGTAACATCGTGCACCGAAAATGAAGCCACGCGTTATGGACGCTTTCTATGTGCCATGCTGGAGACGGTAATGCGTTGGCATTCCGATCAGGCCACATTCAATCGTGAGTGTGCCAATTATCCCGGCTTTGTAACAAAATTCCGGGTTAGCAATCAATTTTCCGAAGCCAATGACCATGTAGGCTATGAGAATTATCGACATGTTTGCCATAAATGGCATTATAAAATCACCAAAGCCATTGTATTCTGTTTGGATTCCAAGGAGTACATGCAAATACGTAACGCATTGATCATATTGATGCGTATCTTGCCCCATTATCCTGTACTGGCGAAGTTGGCCCAAATTATTGAGCGCAAAGTGGAGAAGGTACGGGAGGAAGAGAAGAATAAACGGCCGGATCTCTTTGTTATTGCTTCAAGTTACATTGGTCAACTGAAAACGAAAGCGGCGCAAATGATTAAAGAAAGTGATTTCCATCAGGTCACGGAGAGACCGGTGCGCGTTGAAACTCTTTCAATAGCCACAACAACGCCAGTTTCAGCTCCTGCGGCCACAAGTTCGTCACAATCTACATCGACGGCGGCAACAACAACAACTCCGCCAACATCGACTGTCATTAATCTAACAGGCAGTGGCAGCAATACACCCTCTCTGCCCACAGAGGTGAAGCAGACTAGCAATGGCGAAATAAAATCTGGTAATTCAATAAAACTCCTCAAATAATCCATAGCAATAGTTAAACATAAATCTTGCTTTTTTTACAGACAAACGTGAAAAAGAACGCTCTGAACGTCCTTCCAAAATAATCAAACTCAACTCCGGCTCTTCTGCCACTTCTGAGCGAGAACGAGAGCGTGATCGCGAAAGGGAAAGAGAACGTGAACGCGATATTGCAATTCGCAACAAAGTCATAGAGATAGATGATAATGAACCCGTAATGCCCACACCCATTGTTATCAACGATCGTGATAATGATCGTCACAGTAGTACGAGATCTCTGAAGGATTCCAAAAAAGATGAACGCTCTCGTGATCGTGAAAGGGATAGGGAACAACGAGAACGTGATCGCGAAAGGGAATCACACCGCAGTCAACTCCTGGATGACGTAATATGTACATCTGAAACTTCGTCGACCCGTTCGAAACGGGATAAACGTCGGGAGGATCGTTATCGCCATGAGTCTTCGCCGGCGGTGGAAATAGTTGAAAACCCAACAATTGTAACAACAACGTCAACGTCTAGCAACAAGAACAACGATTACGATCGTGGTGGTGGTGGTGACCGCGATAATAGGGATCGTGATTATGACCGGAACGAACGTGGACGGGATCGGGATTTGAGTTCGGTATCGAATGAGAGTATTGGCTCAATGCAACAGCTGCAGCGACGTAGTCAAGATGTTATTGAATATGAAAAAGGTAAGTTGAAGCGGAAATCATGTTAAAACTGTATAATTTAGTATAATAGATATTCGTCGAAGATTTATACCATATATATTGTATATATACAGTATGTCAAGAAAGTGCTTTTACCTCGCAAGAAATGTAGCTTCTGATAACTTTTGTACTATTTA
Source organism: Eudasyphora cyanicolor (assembly GCA_963930755.1). Lineage (NCBI taxonomy): Eukaryota > Metazoa > Arthropoda > Insecta > Diptera > Muscidae > Eudasyphora > Eudasyphora cyanicolor. The sequence continues at coordinate 201,750,580 of OZ005737.1, read as the reverse complement.
TAAAATATATTTTTTTTTCCAACATTTGGATCCTTATATATACTTAGTAAGAGAATTCTTAATTCGTTCTTGTTTCGGTTAACGCGCAAACCACTGCTTCTGTCCAATGTTTCAGGACCACCTGTTTAATGGATCAGAGGACGTAGGGAAATTTGGCAGTTACTGCGCTTCGTCTGTATGTGCCGCGACGTTTTAGTTTTAACAGGATTCAATTCACCGCTAGATTCCAAATTGTGAAGACAGTACTCTTTCCTTCCGAGACTCTCTGTTTACAAATCTCGCCAGATTTATGGCCCCGAGATTTGGTGTAATCCGATATAGTTCTCCCTTAGATGCGACCGCGCCGCAATTATCGCATCTGAGTGAATGTTGTTAAAAGTCATCATATTGAATTCCTTAAATTGAAGGGAAGATTCGATAGTGTCCACCAGTTCATGCAGGGCCGATTCTGTAGACTTGCCCTTGTTGTAATCTTGTTGGTATTTCGTTAGCAAGCTTGTCTTATGTTAACATCCGCCAACTTTTGAGTTTCCTAAGGCAATCAAATCGATTCAGTGGAGGGGCTGCGAAAAATTTATGTTTTCCAATACGCCTCTTAGGAAGGACAATGGACTAAATAGTCTATATGATGTCAATCTTTACCAAACCTAAACCTTTTTGGGGGAGGTAACAGAAGGATTGGGCCCAATGTCCTATATTCGAACATAAACATATATAGTATACTTAGGTACTTCGAACTTGATACATAGCAAACAATTGACTACTCTTGTAATTTCCAGGTACAACAATTGTCCAGCAAAACGATTACAAACTTTATATATTTTAAACCATTTTAAACTTTCCCCTTTTCTTTTTCAGACTCAAAACGTCGTAAAGTGGACGCATCATCATCCAATTCAAAGGTTAGTATTTTGGTGGAATCGTAGTTTCCTAAGTGTGAGAACTGCAGCGGCAGCAACGAATTCTACAACAACTACAATAACAACAACAACAGTGAACTACATGGCAACTATGCCCAAGAACAACAATAGTTGAAATAACGATGACAATCAACAACACACAACCATGTCAATGTTGTTGTAGCAACATTAAGCACTACAAGAGCAGCAGCACCAGCAATATTGTCTTATCCACCCATTCTTCACCCACCCACCGTTGCAACAATTGCATAAAGTCTTGGCTTTCTTTTCAACATAAATAATCCATATTGAAAATAAGTGTTAAACTAAGAAAGATAACGAGTCCATCCTCTTGCCCACTCGACCAAAAGAAAAAGGACCCTCAGGGATTTAAACTAGCAAAACATACAAATAATCACAACTCATTCCCCATATTATACACAGTAAAAAATTAAATTAATTTCAACATTTCCAAAATTGGCTGGACCAAAATACAGAAAAAAGAGAAATGATGGACAATATGAAGAGGAAGAAGCAAAGTGACAACTTAACTTATTTCATCTGATATCGTATAAATATATCGTAAATAGTTGTTTAACATTTGAATTGTATAAGTAGCATTTTGGTTTATTATACTTGTCGCAAAACGTCTTTCTTTTCTGTATCTCTTACAACAAACCTAATGTAATGCTTATAAGTATTAAGTAATCTAATCTAATCATTAAACTTTATGGTAAGTACATAATCAAAGTATGTATATCCAAAAAGTGTTAATTAGATTTTTAAAAAAGAAAAAAGAGAAAAACGGAATAGGTTAAGAAAAGGCTTTGGAAAACAAATATCTTTTTAGTTTCATGTGATATTTTTTCAAAACAAAACTTTAAAGTTTAAAAATGAATTGAATTTTTGTATGTGAAATTACATGTTAGTTTTTTGTTCTTACCAGAATTAAGTAAGTTAGTCTAAAATAAGTGTGTAGTTTTAAGTGTACGTACATATATTATATTGACCAACAACTCAACCTGACTGGAATGTGGATGGCAATGGTGGTGCTTTCTACTCTTTCTACTCTAAAGACTTCAATGAAACAACTATTGGTCATATCTACCACTTATGCATGTTTAAAGTGATCAATATTTCATCTGTACAATCTGGGGAAAGCCGACATTCTTTGGAGGAAAATTGAATCGAATTGAATTAAATTTGCCGAAGGAAAAATACCCCATTTCAAAAGCAATTTCATAAATATGGGATCACATTTCAACATTCTTTCTTCAATGTATTAAATGGGATCGACTTGTCTTGAAGGTGGCCACCGATCGATCTGCTACGACAACACCATAATTATAAACAGTTTGGAAAATGCTTGTCATCTATATTTTTTCGAAGTAATCCTTTTATCTACAATAGAGTAACTTCCAAAGGATGTGGGCTATATTGAAAACCAATTTTTAAAAAAAAATTCTCAACGATAACTAAAACGACATTGGGACCCTGGAATGCAAAGAAATAATGGATGGAGGTAAAACATCCAACGCTTACAATCTTTACCGGCAATGATAGTATACGAGTGCAAAGACAAAACAAACCAATTGGAAAATTGATCTTTTTGAAGGCAACTAACTTCGGAAGTCCTCAACTGTATTCTCATAACACTTGTGTATAACAAAACATCGCAGGAAATGGAGCACAAGTATTGAGCTAACCTTAGCAAATAAAAACAACGAACCTGAAGAGGAGATCATTTATAATGGAGCATAATTCTAATCTAATAACCGCAATACAACGTTTGGTTGGATTTAACAGCGCTTTTAGACAACGGAACATCGCATTAATAATATAACCTGGGAAGAAAGTGAATGCTGAACCGCAGAATTTGTGAATTTGAAAATATACCAAGACAACACCACTGCCTATACTTTAGACTACAATAAAAAGTCTTCGCCGATCGTATTTATGTATAAACAAACTGAAAGGATTTTTCGAAGAGGATATAAATATTGCAAAATTTTTCATGAATCCTTTGATCAAAACGAAGCTGAACAATTTTAATCCTGAGGCCAGAATAATCATAATTGGCAAAGAAGCTCAATCTCTAGGAAAACTACAAGAAACCAATAACAATTCCACAATGAATGTCCACAGTCAACAGTGATATGAAGAAGATTTTAAAATTGTATTGTCATTATTGGAATAATCATCCGATTGATGTTTTTCTATCTGGACTTTTTTCTTGAGTCGTCTCAATGAACTTGCAAAGGGAATAGATTTCAGCAATCATCAAAACAACTGACAAATGTAGATCAGAAACAGCTCTAAAATGTCGCCAGAAACAGTGATTTAAAGAAGGTACTGAAAATTGCATTCCAAAATTTATTTCATCGCATACATACTTCGCTGCATTACGGCCGTGGTGGAGGTGTAATTCGACTGCTGTTCTGTTGCTATCACAAAGACTCGAAATGGCTGAAGGAACTTATAAGGTGGAGACATTTCCAGAATCAAAGGGCAACTACCAATGCATATTAAAAACAAAAACTACTCTAAAACGTAATCAGGAACAGTGATTTGAAGACGACTTCGATAAAGGCCGTAGTGGAGTCATAGGATTTCTATTTTTCCCAAAAGACTTCATCGAAATGACTGAAGGAACTTATAAATAGAGGACATTTCTACAATCAACAAACAACTTAGTGAGATGCAGCGATTCGATATGATACAATAAACAAAAAACTGCCTAAACTTAGTTAGATGCAGCGATTCGATATGACTACTGCAGCTACTATTTACCAAAAATTCTCAAAACCTAATCAGAGACAGCAATTAAAAGATGTTCATTTGGATTTTTCTACTGCTAAAGATTTTCGATATGACCACTGCAACTACAATTCACCAATAAGTGCCAAAAACCAAATCAGAGACTGGGATTTAAAGATTTTTCTGTATGGATTTTCTGCTACTGAAGATTTTCGATATGACTACTGCATCTTCCACCTACCAAAAATTCCAAAAAAAGAAATCGTAGACAGTGATTTGAAGATGTTCGGTATGGATTCTGACACGGGCTACCGACGAATAATCAATAAAGATGTCGATGGCTTCATGTTTCGGCTTCAACTGGCGTTATCAAACAACCATCGGACGGTAAAGTGAACTTTCTCGAATATAATAAGTGAAAAAGCCTGATTGAAGGAGTAGAAGAATTTTCGCATAAATAATCAAGGACGGATCAAACATAATCAGTTACGGCGATTTGAAGATTTTCGATGTGGTTGTTCCATCTATTGATTCTGTTGTGGCACAGACAATCACCATTGATGATTTTCTTATCAACTGACTGAGCAAAAAGGAGGCTGACCATCAAATACCACCATTGAAATGACTAAGTATCCAAATGAAATAACAAAAGAAATCAGAAGAAGAATATGGGATATACGGTTGTGCCTGATCGTTTAATATAGCCGCGAATCCGATACCGTAATCAATGACGAATGGAGAAAAAAAATCAGTGAATACTATCAATATATCTACAAACAACTTCTTCAGACACATAAGAAACTCTCGAGTTTTAAGAGGACATCGTAAATGAACAAATATTTCTTGGCTTATGCAATTCGTGTTATCTTCGAATTGATTTCATCATCATCGCCACACAAACAACAGATGCTTATTCAACAGTTCTTCGAATATTTTGTGAAAAAATCATCTTAATACCGCACATTCTTAAACATTTTAAAAAAGGATGCCAAAAGGATTCCTAGCCAAAGAAAGATATCAATACAAAGGGAATCAGTATGGAGAATAAACTACAAGGAAGCGATATAAATGGGAAAATACCTAAAACGGCATCAACTTTATGAGAAACACCAATTGAACGTTTGTGGCAAACAGCAGGTAGCTGGATATATCAACCAAAATCAACATTGGCGATTTCGACAAGAGGAAATGCAAACAATAGAAATCAATATTTGGCAATAGGACTTCTGAACGACATTAAAGCTGATGTACATACCATAATATTATACTCTAGATTGCACCCAGTGACATTTTGGCTTTACAATCTACAAATAAATCCATTAAAAACGAATCAATATTATTTAAAAAAAAAAATACCCTACAACAACAACAAAAACAAACTAACTTCCATCGTATGGGTTGTCGTCATACTGCTGCGCACACCACAATGTTCCTGCTGCTTCTTGCTTCCACCTGCGGATATGCAACAAGTGTCTGTCTTCTCCTTCAACTTAGTTCATTTTAACGCCTACCTTAAGTGTCTGCCTTCTAATGCCAAAAACTAGAAAGAAAGAAAGTGGAATTTTAGTTGCTTGTTCTCTGTGCTCTAATGCTGCTGTATTGTTGTTGAGAAACGTTGGTCCGAAAAATGCTATAGACTTTTGTATTCAAAATGCCAAGCCCTCCCCTCACAGTGGTCAGCGGTAAGTCTTTCAAAAACGAAGTAAACATAATCAGGAAATTAGGAAAACAAGCAGTACATTTTGAGAAAATAACAGAAATCTGGGTGGTTAACTTTTAGTTTTTCAAAGGGGATTGATTTACACTTTCATATGTAGTATTAGATAAATTGAGGATATCCATCAAAAAAATGAGGAATTCTTGTCTTGGCAACCATGATTCGTTTAATTGAAATAATTTGTTATATAATTCCAGAAGCAAAATATAGATGATCATAATGAACTGTCGAAAAAGGAACGTGGTCTCAAGAGTAAAGAGCGCAAAGAGAAAATGACCGATGAGGAAAAAGATGCGCGCAAAGAACGTAAACTGGGCCGTAAAAGAGAACGTCTGGAGGAAACCTCAACATCCGAGCATAAACGTCGAAGAGATGGTAAGTCATTTTTTATTCCTATTGCATTTAAATTGTTTTTTTTCTCATTTATTAACTTCCAGTTGGTTTAACGAAAGCGTTATAACCGATAGTTAGTTTTTTTCATTTTCATACATTTTCCGATTGTTCACGAAAAAGATTTTGCTCTTTCGTTGGAAACACAATAATTTATTTATAAATATAAAAGAAAATCTCTACTCAGAACCAACCTCTCTACTCAACTATATAGAGAGATCAAAATCTGATCGCGATAAAAACATTTTTAACCAAAAAACCGAACTTAATTAAATTGAATCGTGGAAATTTAAAACTATATCATAATTTCCCATAAATATGAACATTTGTAATTCGTTTAAAAGAGTACGCGATATGTGCAATATTATTATATATTATTATATTGCGAATTTCTTTTAATCCTTATGGATAAGGATTACACCGCAAAATTTTTACAATTATATTATAGCGAATTTAATATGATTAATATATTTTCAAATTATTATACAAATTTTTCTTAAAGAAAAATTTGTAGGCCATTCTCTCAACCTTCCTTTGTCCACTCATTCCTAGGACAGACCGAACGCGAGATAATAGCATTATATAGTAAAATAGTTCTGAACTTAATGCTTTTTGGTTCAAAATTTATTCGTTCCGGGATATTTATAGCAGATATGCTGATATCAATCTATTCGTTAGAGACAAAATGCAAATATATTAATCTTATTAAATTCGATATAATATAGTTGTAAAAATCTGGCGGTGTATGTCCAATTTATAGACAGCAAAAAACTCGCAATATAAAAATGTTGCATATATCGCGGAAATTACAATGCGTCTTAAAAATTATCATATTTAAAGAAAATTGTGTTACAGTTCTAAATTACCTCAATTTTCTTTACAAATCCAAGCAATTAAGTTTGTTTTTAATAAAAATAATGTTTTCGCCATTGATTTTTTTGATCTTTTCATAGTTAAGGGTTGATTCTGAACAAAACCTCAGTAGTCATTTTTTGGCGTGAATCTAAGCCAATCATCTATCCCTTGGGGCACGCTGTGCCTAAAACACAGCAGAATTTCTATAGATGGATACACATAGGAGTTTTAGGTTTAGGTAACTTCTGAAGAGTTGAAGATAGCCCAAATTGCTTTGTTGAGTAGTCCGCTATATATTACATTACTCACAATGTGAGGGAATACATTAGTCGGTTTGAACCGACTGAAACTTTCTTACTTGTTTTTTTTTTTATTAAAAAAAAACCGACATTGCGATTTTTAAAATTCAAATCAAAGTCTGGAAAAAATACTTTTTTCCTTTATTTTATTCCTCTGGGGAATATAGGGATTCGACATATATATCAGGGTATATATCATTTGCTACGAGCCAAAAGGCCAACACATCAAAGGAGTGACCTATGTCCTGTGACCCTAAGTATGTTTGGCAGATATCCGTTTTGGGTCATTTTAAGTCGAATGAGCAATGTCCGTCCGTCTGTCTGCTGGCTGGTGCGCACGATAACTTTAGAAAGGAGTAACCGATTGGCTTCAAATTTGGTATGCGGCAATATTTTTTTCTATCTCCGGCTAAGTTCGAATATGGGCCATATTTGTCCACTCCTTCTATTACCTCCCCCCACAAAGGATTACTTTTAGTGCTTACTTATTTGAATCCTCTGAAATTCTACATATAGTATTAGTTTATCAGTCACTATTACCTCGAGAAAAATGGGCGAAGTTGCCACGCCCCTTTTGGTACCTCCCACACAAATAGACAATTTTTAACCAAAAGTTAATAGCTTATAACTTTATTACCAGTGCATACAAAGACTTGAAATTTTGTTCAGTGTAATGGTTTAATAGTACCTACAATAGTGAAAAATGGGCATTATTGCCACGTTCCTTTTGGTACCTCCCAAACAAATGGACCATTTTGTACCAAAAGTTACCAGCTTATAACTTTAATACCAGTGTATACAAATACTTGAAATTTTGTACAGTAAGATTCTTTTAAAGTACCTAGAGTCTAAAGAAAAGTGTCCATAATTGGCACGCTCCTTTTGGTACCTCCCACACAAATGGACCATTTTGTACCAAAAGTAAACAGCTTTTAACTTTAATACCAGTATATACTTTAAAGTTATTAAATGCAATTTAAACTGGTAATAATTTAATTAAAACAAAAAAAGTAAATAAATTTACTAATATAGGGACTCAAAACAAAAAAATAAATACATTTACATATATTTTTTGGGACTCAAGGTGAGGGGATTCATAAGTCGGTTAACCCGACTGAACTTTCTCATTTGTTTGTAATACACATAAATAAAATGTCATAGGTTGCTACGATAGAACATTTGATTTTCCAATTACATTTATATTCCAATCACTCTCCCTGAATGTAAAATATCGTTATCTTTAAACTAACTTAAATATAGATTAAAAGATATTGTGGATTTATAAAAGGCCAAACTCTTTCATGAAGCTATCTAACTTTTAAGGTGATACTGCCTTGATGGGCACATTCGCTAACATATGGTTTGTAGAGACGTATTCCAAGGTATCATTCTTCTCGTGAATTGAATGGATTTTTCCAAATTTGCTTTGTAAACTAATCCTTTGTTTAACGTTCCTTTTAGGTAGCGCATTATTCGTTTCACGGCTTCCCAGTGAGCTTTACCAGGGTTTGTGCTATGACTTGTACGTAGAGTTGGGCACTTTAGTTCATTTAAGTGATCGCTCTTTTTAGTTCAGTTCAATTGAGTGAACTAATTCGTTCATTTAGTTCAATAGTTCACTTCAGCTCTTTAGCTCACCAGCTCACTTTACTTCAACAGCTCGTTAGTTCAGCAGTTGTTTCGTTCAGATCACCAGTTCAAATCAGCCGCTATTAAAGGAATCTGATTGGAACATGAATGGAATGAATTGAATATACAAACGCATTTGTATAGGAAGAATCCTACATTCATGATGACATAAAAATGGAAAAAATACATAACAGCTGAGAAGAAAGATCGAAATGAGAAGAGAGAACGAAATGACACGGTTGAACTACTGAGCTGAAATGAACGAGTTGTGTGAACTAGTTCGTACCGTTCAGTAAAGTGACCCGTTCAATTGAACTAGTTCGTTCACGAACTACACAACTCTTCTTGTACGTTGACGGCATATGAAATATCAGTGTGCGACATATTTGATGCAAACAAAAAACATCCAATAGCCTGCATATAAGAACCTTTTGACATTTGATTCTTTTCCGTATTATTCTTTGGGTACAAAGAGACCGATAATTGTTGATTCTTATCAATTGGGGTTGACGTCGGATTACAATCGGTCATTCCAAAACGGTTCAAGACATCAGTGATATATCTTGTTTGGTCGATTTTTATATGATCTATACCTCGAGTTATATTCATACCAAATTTTGTTGAAAATTCTCCCATATCCTTCATTTTAAATGTTTTAGAAAGTTTCTTCTTTATAGCATTCATCATCTTAGTACTATCAGAAAATATAGTACATCGTCCACATGTATTGCAACATAGAGCTTATATCCGTTGTACATATTGTAGTATATACATTGGTCGATGTCGCTGCGCACAAGTCCATATTTGAGGAGTTTTGTGATTATAGTCATATATAGGGTATGTTCTGGCACTCACTTGGGGCATATCACCTGAAATGTCTTAAGAAAGAGGTGTTCTAAAAGTCGCTAGAATGCCTGAAAACCGTATGACTGGAAGGCAAATCACGTGTTAGGCATTATTTAAGCAGAAGTTAGGCAGCCAATACTTTCTGCATTTGCCAGACAACTCCAAGTGAGATGAATGTGAAGTGAGTACCAGAAGAGGTCTGATAAATTTAGCCTATTTGCATAACAAACAAAATTTTTTAGAGAAATGCAATTTCAAAGAAATTTTATGGAAAAATTAAAATTGATGAAAAAACTAGATTTCAAATAAAAATATAGATTTCAACGAAATTTTCTAGAAAAAATAGATTTCAATAGAATTTTCAAGAAAAATGTAAATTTGAAGGAATTAAAAAAAAAAAAAAAACAAGTAAGAAAGTTTCAGTCGGGTAAACTCACTCACTTTGTGAGTAATGTAATATATAACATTACACTAATTAATCTGTCAATTTATGTGGGAGGTACCAGAAGGGGTTTAATAAATACACCTATTTTTCGGTAAAAAGTATTTTCTTTAAATACATTGCACTGTTCCGAACTATAAGCGTTTATGCGCACTGGTATATTAACGTTACGAGCTATTCAATATTGGTATGATTTAGTCATTTTGTGTGGGAGGTACAAAAAGTGGTGTGGTGATAACGCCCACTTTTTACAGGACGGTAGGCACTATAACAGTATAACACTGTACAAAATTTCAAGTATTTGTATGCATTGGTATTAAAATTATAAGCCGTTAACTTGTGGTAAAAAACAACGGCCCATTTGTGTGGAAGGTACCAAAAGGGGCTGTACAATAATGCCCAGTTTTTACCGGACTATATGCGCTACAAAAACAATATACTGCACAAAATTTCAAGTATTTTATGCACTTGTATTAAAGTTATAAGCAGTTCAATTTTGATGCAAAATGGTCCATTTGTGTGGGAGGTACCCACAGGGGCGTGACAACTTCGTCCATTTTTCTCGAGGTGATAACGACTAATAAAATAATGGAATGTGTGAAATTTCAGAAGATTCTAATAAGTAGTATAGATGTTATTAAAGAATCAAAATTTCACTAAAAATTAACCCTTTGTGTGGGAGGTACCAGAAGGAGTGGACCAATTTGGCCCATCTTCGAACTTAGCCGGAGATAGAAAAAATATTACCATATACCAAATTTGAAGTCAATCGGTTACACCTTTCGAGAGTTATCGTGCGCACCAGCCAGCAGACAGACGGAAATTTCTCATTCCACTTAAAATGACCCAAAACGAATATCCGCCGATTATACTTAGGGTCTTAGATCACCCTCGTATCACTAAAGTGAGGGTATAATTAATTTCACGAATTTTTTGTAGAATAATGCGTATTCCACGAAATTTTCTAGACAATGTGATTCGACGGAGGTCTTCGAAAAAATTTAATTTTAACCAAAATCCGATGATTTCCTAGAAAAATGCAATTTCAACATATTCAGGGTTGTTGTGGAATCCGATTGCTGTCGGAATCGGAATTGAAATCGAGAAAAAAAACTTTCTGTGACACCAAATTTATTTTTTTTCTCGTTGTTGTGGAATTCGACTGTTGTCCGAATCGGAATTGAAATCGAAAAAATAACCTTCTGTGACACCAACATTTTTTTTCTCGGTTTCAATTCCGATTGCGAAAATTCAAAAAAAGTTCAAGGAAAATACAATTTCAACGGGATTTTGTAGGAAAAATGCATATTCAAAATTTTATTTCGAAAAAATCGTACATATTTGATTTCGACGAAGCTCTTTGGAAAAATGTAATTTGAACGAAAATCCAATGATTTTCTAGGAAAATGTAATTTCAACATTTTGCAGAAAAATGGAATTTTGACGAAATTTTGTAAAAAAAATAATATTCAACGTTATTTTTATAGAGAAATGCAATTTCAAAGAAATGGCAAAGAAAAATTAAACTCGACGGGAAAAAACATTTAATGGAAAAAAGTAATTTCAATGAAATTTCCTAAAAAATAAATTTCAACGAAAAATATTCTCTAAAAACTTTAAATTTGAAGAAATTTTCTCAAAAAATTTGAAATATGTCTACAAAATTTTCAAGCAAAATACAATTTCACTGAACTCCTGTAGAAAAATGCATTTGCAATGCATGCAAATTTTCTAGAAAATTTTATTTTGATTGATTTTATTTTCTAGAAAAATTTGCAAAAAAAATCAATTTGGCGAAATTTTGTAAAAAAAAAACAATAAATTTCAACGTAATTTTATAGACCTCAAAAACTGTAATAAAAAAATTTATTTCGACCAAAAACATTTAATTTTCTAGAAAAACTATTTCAAGGACATTTTATAAAAAAATAGATTTTAACGTAATTTTTTAGAAAAATGCAAATTCAAAAAATGTTTAAGGAAAATGCAATTTCAACGGAATTTTGTAGAAAAAATGCATGTTCAAAATTTTATTTAGAAAATATCGTATGCGATTTCGATGAAGCTCTTTAGAAAAATGCAATTTCAACGAAAACCAATGATTTTCTATGAAAATGCAATTCCAACATTTTGCAGAAAAATGCAATTTCGACGAAATTTTGTAAAATAAAAAATTAATATTGAACGTAATTTTACAAAGAAAATTAAAAACTTTAAATTTGAAGAAATTTTCTCAAAAAAATTGAAATATGTCTACAAAATTTTCAAGCAAAATACAATTTCACTGAACTCCCGTAGAAAAATGCATTTGCAATGCATGCAAATTTTCTAGAAAATTTTATTTTGATTGATTTTATTTTCTAGAAAAATTTGCAAAAAAATCAATTTGGCGAAATTTTGTAAAAAAAAAAACAATAAATTTCAACGTAATTTTATAGACCTCAAAAACTGTAATAAAAAAATTTATTTCGACCAAAAAAATTTAATTTTCTAGAAAAACTATTTCAAGGACATTTTATAAAAAAAATAGATTTTAACGTAATTTTTTAGAAAAATGTAGATTCAAAAAATGTTTAAGGAAAATGCAATTTCAACGGAATTTTGTAGAAAAAATGCATGTTCAAAATTTTATTTAGAAAATATCGTATGCGATTTCGATGAAGCTCTTTAGAAAAATGCAATTTCAACGAAAACCAATGATTTTCTATGAAAATGCAATTCCAACATTTTGCAGAAAAATGCAATTTCGACGAAATTTTGTAAAATAAAAAATTAATATTGAACGTAATTTTACAAAGAAATTCAATTTAAAAGAAATTTTAAAGAAAAATGAAAACTAAAAAAAATATTTTGTGGAAAAAGCAATTTTAATGAAATTCCCTGAAAAAAATAATTTCAACGAAAAAAAATTCTCTAAAAAATTTAAATTTGAAGAAATTTTCTACAAGAAAGAAATATTTCTACAAAATTTTCAAGAAAAAAGCAATTTCAATGAAAATGTTGTAGAAAAATGCATATTCGTCAAAATTGTAGAAAATTTAATTTTGATTGATTTTATTTTCTAGAAAAATTTACAACAAAAAACAATTTGGCGAAGTTTTGTAAAAAAAAACAATAAATTTCAACATAATTTTTTATAAAAAAAATTAAATTTGACGAAAAAAATAAATTTTCTAGAAAAATTATTTGAACATTTTCTAAAAAAAAATAGATTTGAACGTAATTTTCTGGGAAAATGCAAATTCAAAAAATGTTTAAGGAAAATGCAATTTCAACGGAATTTTGTAGAAAAAATGCATCTTCAAAATTGTATTTAGAAAAAATTGTATGTGATTTCGATGAAGCTCTTTGGAAAAATGCAATTTCAACGAAAATCAAATGATTTTCGAGGAAAATACAATATTAACATTTTGCAGAAAAATGCAATATCGACGAAATTTTGTAAAAAAAAACAATAATATTCAACGTAATTTTATAAGAAATTTTATAAGAAATGCAATTTAAAAGAAAAATAAAACGACAAAATAAAATTATTTTATACAAAAATGCAATTTCAACAAAATTCTCCAAAAAAATTGATTTTGATTTTTGAAGCAATTTTCTAAAAAATGAAATATTTCTACAATATTTTCAAGAAAAATGCAATTTCAATGAAATCTTGTAGAAAAATGCAAATTTAACAAAATTTTCTAGAAAATTTAATTTCTACGAAAAGTTTAAAGAAAAAACAAATATAATTTACCATAATTTTTGCGGGAAGGGGAAGATTTTTAACATTGTTGTGGAGAGCCATGATAACAGTGTTTTGAAGCCCTGGGCTAAATAGTTAATATTTTTTAGTTGAAAAATGTGTTACAAAAATGTATTTTTATTTATTAATTGTCTTATTTGAATGTTGAATATGTTTTCTTTATATCTACTGTAGATTAAATACAAATTTCTAATTGTTCTTTCGTTTCACATCTCATTCTCATTTCAGTACAAAACGGTGATGATGAGCAACAACAACGGGGGGATCGTGATAAATATCATGCAAGAGTAAGATTTCCCTGAACACACAAAACGTCCTCCACGTTTTACTTATTCTCTCTCTCAAACATTCCAAAACATTTCTCATTAGGACAAATCGCCACATGTGCGCGATACACGTGAGCGTTCGCATGAAAAATTCGAACGTGAGCGCAGTTCTCGTGACGATCGTGCCTATGGCGGCGGCGGTGGCGGCGGCAGCAGTAGTAGTACAAATACAAAATCAACGCGAACCCGTATTGGGTATTAGGGTGGGTGGGTTTTCATTTTGTGCGAAATTGAGCGGCGGTATTTTTAAGCATTTGTTAATAATCAGTTAGATACACATAAATACATATATATATATATAAGCAACAAATCATGCAATTCATCTTTGTTCTCTTTGTGTCCTCCACAAAACAAACCCACATACGCAGGCACCCACCCACACACGCACGCACGCACGTACGGATATACAATAGAATAGAATAAAAAACTATAAATAAATACTACCAACAAAACAATTCTAAATAACCTCCGAATAGTTTTATAATTCCATTCTCCAACTGATACACCAATAAACAAAACCACACACACCCACACACATATGCATACATACATACACACCTACATTTATTTAAGTGAATTATTAATTTTTTCATAAATGTAATTTTTTTTCTCTTATAAATTGTATTTGAATATCCAAAATGATTTATATAAAAATTCATGTTTTTATTTTTTTGCTATAAATAAACAAAGAAATTCATATCGACATATTTTGAATGTCGTAATTCTCAAAAAATAAAATAGACAAACATAAGAAAAGAATGATGATAACTTCCCTTTTTAAACAGTAACTCTCCTCCATTACAAAACCTCCCCTCCCCCCTCATCACTCCCCTTAAGGCAGTTTTAAGATAAACTTTTTTCGATAAACGTAAGTGTAAAGATTATTGTTCAAAACATTGTAATTTTTAGCCACTAAATGTTAACATTAAAACATCCAACCAACCAACAATTTTCTAAAACTAAACAACACAACAACAAAAAAAACAAAACAGAAATGTTGAGAACTATAAGAAGAATATATGTATTTTTTTGGAACTTAACTATAAAATCTAATAGAGTAGAATATAAAGACAAGTAATAAAGAAGACTTTTAAACATAAATGTATTTATTTGTTTATTTATTATAATTTAGACAAAATGTATTGTATATGAGAAATCAAGGATTCTATTTATTTCTCTAGGAAAACACTACTGCTTTTTCTGCAGAAGAAAAAAATATTGTAATTTTCTCTAGAAAAAAGTCTAATGTTTGTTCTCTTGAAAAAAAAGCAAGTAGATTCTCCAGCAAAAAATTACTAGCCTTCATAGCACAGTGGTTAGTGCGTTAGACTTGTAATGGGTTCGATCACCAGCCAGCCAGGGGCGGGCCAAATCACGGCATTCGATATCGATAACTTCTCGATCGAAAAGCCAATTTAATTTTTTAATAATAAGAAGAAGTGAATATAGGAACTATCCACATAAGTTTCATAGGAGTTATTTGAAACTAACTTTTGAATTTTACAGAAGTTTATAATATTTTAACGATAATAAAAAACACATTTCGATCGTAATGCCGTGTTTTGGCCCCAGGACATTTACAAAATATGATATTAATCAAACCAATTTTCCTCATAAATTCCAGTTTCTACAGTTAAAAATAACTCAATAGCCAAACGCACTTCCACTGCAAATAAACATCTGGTTGCCAATTTGAATGTACATATTTTCTAATAAATGCAATCTCGAGTTTTTTTTTAGAAAAATTCAATTTCTATGAAATTTTCAAAAAAAAAAAAACAATTTCTATGAAATTTTCAAGAAAAATTCAATTTCAATGAAATTTTGTAAAAATAGGTAAATTAAAGGAATTTTTTATAAAAAACTTAAATTCCACGATTTTTTTTAAGAAAAATGTAAATTTAAGAAATTTTAAAGAAAAATGCAATTTCAATGGAATTTTGTAGAAAAAATGCATATTCAACAAAATTTTGCGAAAAAGCGTATTCAACAAAATTTTCTAGAGAATTTGATTCGACTGAGTTCTTTGGAAAAATGCAATTTCAACGAAAATCCAATGATTTTCTAGAAAAATGCAATTTCAACATTTTGGAGAAAAATTCAATTTCGACGAAATATTGTAAAAAAAATTAATTTCAACGTAATTTTCTAGAGAAATGCAATTTCAAAGAAAATTTTGTTGAAATCTATTTTTTTATTGTGACAACATTTTGAAATTTTTTTTTTCTATAAAATTTCTTGAAATTTAATTTTTTCTAAATTTCACTTTTCTTAATATTTGCTTTTCTCTACACTATTTCCAAGTGTAATTCAGAAACATCAATTGAAATTCAGAAATTCCATTTGAAATTCAGAACTCTTCACTTGAAATTCAGATTTTCCCATTTAATTTTCAGAATTCGTCAATTAGAAATCAAAATTTCCGTTTGAAATTTAGAAAATTTCATTAAATTGCATTTTTTCCAAAAAGAAAAGGCGAAATTTTTCTAAAAAAAAATTTTGAAATGGCCTTTTCCACAAAATTTCTTTAAAATTAAATATTTTTACCAAAATTGTTTAAATTTTATTTTCAAAATTTTTGGTTGAAATTGATTTTTTCTAGAAAAAATAGATTTTTCTAGAATATTTGTTTGAAATTAAATTTTCTGAAAGAGCTTCATCGAAATCACATTTTCTAAAAAAATTGTTTAATATGCATTGTTCTAAAAAAACGTTCTTGCACATTTTGTAGAAATGCATTTTTTTTATAAAATTTCTTGAAATTGCATTTTTTTAAAAAAAAAATACGTTGAAATTTAATTGATTCTTACAAAATCGAATTTCTACTAATTTTTTTTTGAATATATATTTTTTCTAAATAAAATTGGTTGAAAATGCACTTTTCTTGAAAAGTTCTTCTCTGCAAAATTTCTTGAAATTATTTTTTTTTTAAATTCCTTCAAATTTAAATTTTTCTAGAAAATTTTGTTGAAATATATTTTTTTTTGCAAAATTTCTTGAGATTGTATTTTTCTACAAAATTTGAATTTGAAATTGTATTTTTCTATAAAATTTCTTGCAATTTCGTTATTTAAAAAAAATTTTGGAATATGCAAAATTTTGTTGAATATTCATTGTCCTATAAAATTTCGGAAAATTGCATTTTTCTTTAAAATGTAAAAATTTCATTTTTTCACAAATTTTCATAAAATTAGTTTCTGTTTGGTAATTCCAGCAAATTTAAATTTAAAATTTTTCTTGGATTTTTTTAAATCTATATTTTATGGAAATTTTCGTTAAAATTGCATTTTCTACAAAATTTTCTAAGATACAATTTTTTTCGTCAAATTTCATTTGTCTATAAATTTTTTTGATATAACAGTTCTCAAGAAAAGTATGCTGAAGTTAATTTTGATTTACAAAATGTCGTCGAGTTGTATCCTTATGCAAAATGTTGTTTAAATTGCATTTTTCTAGAAAAATCGTTGAATTCATTGCATTTCTTGAAATAGATTTTTTTCTAAATTTCACTGATCTTAAAATGGGTTTTCTCTAGACCGTTTCCAAGTGTAATTCAGAAAACAAATTTTTTTGAGTATGTATTTTAGAAAATTTTGTTGAACTATATTTTTTTTTGGAAAACATCTTAAAATTTTCCTAAATTTCACTTTTCTTTTCTCTACACTATTTTCAATTGTTACCGAATTATTTCCAGAAAAAATTTGCGAATTTTTTCTAAAAATAAATTACCTAATTTTTTCAGAAATAATTTGCCCAATTTTTTCTAGAAATAAATTACCGAATTTTATCTAGAAATAAATTGCCGAATTTTTTCTAGAAATAAATTACCGTATTTTTTCTGGAAATAAATTACCGAGTTTTTTCCAAAAAAAAATCCGAATATTTTCTAAAAAAAAATTACCGAATTTTTTCTTAAAAAAAATACCGAATTTTTTCTTAAAAAAAATACCTAATTTTTTCCTAAAAAAAAATTACCGAATTTTTTGTCTACAAATTGCCGCATTTTTTCTCTAAAAAAATTACCGAATTTTTCTCTAAAAACTTACCGAATTTTTTCTCTAAAAAATAATACCGAATTTTTTCTCTAAAAATTACCGCATTTTTTCTCTAAAAATTGCAGCATTTTTTCTCTAAAATATTACCGAATTTTACCTCTAAAAATTCCCGTATTTGATTCATAAAAATTAACGATTTTTGTTAAAAAATACTTTTAAAAAAGGAGATTTCCCCCCTCAAAAATCACCGAATAATTTCTCTAAAAATTATTGAGGTGATCATTATTTGTGATCTATAAAATAGTCACAGATATTGTTTTCCAGAAAAACTATTACGAAATTCAAGAAAAAAAGCACACATGGTTATCTTTTCTAGAAAAAAATTTCTAATTTTTTATAATCATATACATATATCCTATTTTTTATTAAACTGCAGATGAATTAAACAACTTGTACAATTTGTTTTTTATAATATCATTTTATTTTTCGTTTAGATATTTATTTTCTATTTGTTTAAGTGCAAATAACAATAAATATATAATTATATTTTGTATGACAATAGTTTTTTTTTGTTTCTGTTTCGTTTGTTTTTCTTATTATTAGAATAGTTATTTTACTTATTTGTGTTCTATCATCATATCATGTTCATTGATTATTTTGTATATTAATAATTTTTTATACTTAGTTAGCATTATTTGTGCTTGCTTTGTTGGTTTCAGTTTTACTTTATTTAAAATAATATAAATTGTTATTATAATTTTGACGCAAACGTAAATTACTATGTGCTACAGTAAGATTTTAAAAAATATTTAAAATTTCATTAATACAACATTTCCATTATGTGATAATTGTCATTGCCAACCGACAAGAATAGTCGACTAGATTTCACAGTGAAAACGTAGTAAAACATATGACATGAATTCTGAGAAATATCTGTTATTCCAAATTTCAATTCTAGTCAGAATATCCGTGCAGCGTGTATCTTCTAATGAGAGAGGTTTCAGGAGAGAACTGGTGTGAATATCGCTCTATCTGATTTGTATACCCTCCACCACAGTGCTGCCAGTTTAGGGGATTTATCCCCAATTTGGGGATTTTTCTTTGTAAATGGGGATGTATTTTTTGTTTTGGGGATCCGGGGAAATGGTGGGGATTGCAATTTCTTATTATTACATGTCTTCATTTAGGTTAAAAATTGTGTCAAAAGTGCATACAAAAAGAATCTTTGACTAACGCTCTCGCAGTGTATTAGAGTACGAATTAAATAGACTACCTGAATTAATTGCAATACGTATTTCTATAGATATTTATAAATCTCAATGGAAACAAAATGTGGTTTATAAAATGAAAGAATTCTTCGGAGACGATATTACGAACAATTTAAGCTCATTTTCTATTAAAGTTTACTTGTATGATGGTCCAGGATTATGATGGTCCAACTCAATTTTTAAGAACTGGCATCGCTAGTATTAACCTTTTTGCCAATTATTTAGTCCATTGGCAGAAATTATAAAACTTTTAATACCAGAACGTCTCATGGTCATGGCTTAAGTGTATTTCCATGGACCTGAGACGTTTAAACGTCTCCTCTCTTCAACCTAACCCAACCTTACCTAATACCAGGAAGATGTACAAACAATTGGATGATGTAGATGAGATGGAAGACTTTGAATCAGATATATTTGATATAGCGTAATTCCAAAGAAAATCGACCCACTCTGAATTTTTATGAACTTCGATATTGCTGAAATTCAGCACGCGCTTACTGCAAGACGATACGAAATAATGACAGCTTTCCGTTTGTCAAAATGTATAGCAGTTTAGATTTTATAGGGTGCCAAAGTGGGGCATCTACATTTTCTTTTTGAAAATTAAGCTATGTTCAATTCGTCATAACTTTAGAGCGGAAGGTCAGATTTAAATGAAATAAGTACCTTTTTAAAGATATTAACGTTCTTTCTAAGTATTATACACAAAATGATCACTAAATGTGTATTAAGGACACCAAAAGGACGAAAATGTCATTAATCCTTGATTATCCTGCATAAAGTATTTTCAATTATTTTTATTTTACTTCTGAATATTACCCCCATATTTACCCATAAAATATAAAATTTTCAGAATGGGTGCTCAATGGGTTCAAAAGATATTACTTAATTAATGTCCGTCTGTCTGTCCGTTTGACTGAATTGTGCGAACGATATCTCTGAAAAGGAGTGACGGAATGACTTACAAATTCGTATGTGGTATTATTTTCCTCAAATCTAGTTAATGTTCGTGATCCTTTTGCGTATATTACTTAGAAAGAACGTTAATATGTTTAAAATGTAACTTATTTCATTTAAATCTGACCTTCAGTTCTAAAGTTATGTCGACTTGAACATAGCTTAATTTTCAAAAAGAAAATGTAGATGCCCCACTTTGGCACCCTTAAAATCTAAACCGCTATAAATTTTGACAAACGGTAAACTGTCAAAAATTCGTATCATCTTGCAGTACGCGCGTGCAAAATTTCAGCAAAATCAAAAAGGTAAAATTTTCAAATCGTAATTTTTGGGTCGATTTTCTTTGGAATTACCCTATAATGAATATTTAAAACGTTCGTTTTCTGCAAACAAAATGAATTATAGTACAAAATACCTTGAATTTTAAAATACTTCATTCACATGAGTTAAAATAGTATCTGGGGATTTTTTTTTTTGGGATGAGAAATCTTTTTTTTGAGGATTTAGGGGATACAAAATAAAAATTTGGGGATTCGGCACTAAAAAAAACTGGCAAGCCTGCTCCGCCATAGGATTGGGGGTATATTCATTTTGTCACTCCGTTTGTAACACCACGTGATTTAACACCATTAGTCTAGTTGTGATTTAACACCATTAGTCTATTTCTTGTGGGGTTATTTGAAGTCATTGGTCTTTCGAAATAAACCAGACTCTCTTGAAGCTTTACAACTCAATATTGAACGTGCCATCCACTACATACGACTTGATTTAGGGGAAAAAGTGCTCGAAAATTGGGTTCATCGAATTCGTTCCTGCAGAAGAAGTCGTGGAGGCCATTTGAATGACGTGACGTGAGCGTGTATTCCAAAGTCTTCCACTTCAAAATCACCACCGAGATAACAAACCTATGTGATTTCCCAGCAAACTTTGTGGTCGAATGTCGCGAAAACAATACCTAACATAAAAAAGGGCTTATGCCAATGGATTAAGCGTGGTCGAGATACGTCTACTCCTTTCTGTTACATTTTCAAAGTGTCCATTTCGAGCACAGTGTAATTTAATTAAAACAAACAAAAAATTACGAATATTTTTGGGTTTGAAGGTGAGGGGATTCGTAAGTCAGTTTACCCGACTGAACTTTCTTACCATAAAGAGAGCTCTTTCAGCCTGCCTCTCTCTACTACAGACTTCGACACTTGCATGATACAATAATTGTAAAGGTAGTCTCATAAGCCCAACAACAAAAAGTCCGGTACAACCCTGCGTATTTTTGCCATTTTGGTTGTCAAATTGAACTGACAGATAGACGTCAGTGACACAGTGAGCACAACAACAACAATTCAACAACAAACTCGGAATTTTGTTTGTTAGTCCCCATTTACATGGTACTTTTTTTTTAAGTAACTTATCGGCTTATTCTCTTTTGAAAAAGTATTTACGTTCACACGCGTACTTTTTTTTCAATACTTAACTTATTTTCATTTGTTTTGTTTCGGCTTTTCCTGTGTGAATTGTTGTTGTTTCCAAGTGCGAACGAAAAACACAAAACGATGAGTACGAGTACGGCATACTTTTTTTCCCCCCGTTTCCGACTGCCTCTCTCGCCCACAAAACGCCGATAAGAAAGCTTAATACTTAAAAAAAAGTATCATGTAAATGCAGACTTAAATAACAAAAGTTAGTGAAGAAAAATAAAAATGTCATAAAATCTCGATTTTGATTTTTGTTATCTTAATGTGACACCCTCCGGTGGTACTGGCCAAGGTACCTCATCGAAGAGAAGACGTAAAAAGTGCAGTAGTTTGAGATGTGATGTGGCAGTTGCAGTAGCAGCTAAATTCTTCGCCAAGAATTTGGAATCTTGGGCTACAGCAATACAAAAACCACAAAGGCAACAAAAAGGATTTTTTTCAAGAAAACAACGAGTACTAAAGACAACGGTTCTCCTCCCCCTTATTGAGTGTAAATAGAGAAACGACGGCCACAGGAGAAACTATGCAAACCATTCAACAGCCTAAGCAACGTGACCGTGTACCGCAATAAGGATAAACGGCACAAACATTCCTGGAACGCAACAATCGAACGCCACGTATGTCAATGGTGGCTTTTGAACGTCTTCATATGTAACAATGAAAAAAGTGAAAAACCCCCCGGAAACTGAAAAACAAATGGAACAACCTTCAACTAAAGTGAAAAACAGCGGCAGATGATAGGCCGAAACGAAGAATTTGGAAGTCAATATGGATAAAGAAAACAAAGACGACATCAGAGGGCAAAAAAATGATCGTCGCAGATGAACTGACCACTACCCTGACACCACTTCCATCGGAGCTCTCCATCTTTTGGTCTTTTGAAAAACGATCCATTTCCATGGTCATCACGTTTGTCACAAATGCGACACTTGCGCATTTTTTCTTATTAGAAAAGTATATATTTTTTTAAATAAAAACAAACACACAATATAATTTTAAAACAACAATAAATTTTTATTGTTTCTCCACTTTATATTATACTAGCTGAGCCCGGTGCGCTTCGCTGCCCATGTCAAAATTAGCGCTGTAGAAACTGTATTTTATATCCGATCAGTACGAAATTCGGCAGAAAGAGGTTTGTTATTACATGAAGGAATACTGCCAAATTCGAAGAAAATCGGTTCAGATTTAGATATAGCCCCCATATATATGTTACCCCCGATTTGACATGTAAGCGCTGTAGAAACTGTATTTTATATCCGATCAGTACGAAATTCGGCAGAACGAGGTTTCTTATTACATGAAGGAATACTGCAAAATTCGGAGAAAATCGGTTCAGATTTAGATATAGCCCCCATATATATGTTACCCCCAATTTGACATGTAAGCGCTGTAGAGACTGTGTTTTATATCCGATCAGTACGAAATTCGACAGAAACAGGTTTCTATTTTACATGAATGAGTATTCAAGGAAAATCGATTCAGATTTATATATAACCTCCATATATATGTTCCTCCAGATTTGGTTACAAAGCGCTATAGAAGTTGTACTTTACTTCCGATCATTTCAAAGTTCTCCAGAATAATGTTTCTCAATTTAGGAACGAATATTGCTTAATTTAGCGATTATCGGTTCAAAATAAGATATAACAGGTGGCGCAAAAGTAACCTTTAGATGTTTTTTGGCTGTAATTTAAAAAAATGTAATTTATTAAAATAGTCAGCAATATTCCGCGTTCTGGAGCAGTGTAGCGTAACATTGTTTATTAACGTGTATTTCGCATGTGTTTACTACACAAATGTCAAAACAGAACTGACATTAGGGGCCAATCGCAAAATTGATAGCATTTTCTGATAGGAGGATTACTTTTGCGCCACCTGTTACATACACACACATCACATTTACCAATTATTCCAAATTATTATCGCAATGACCCTTATCGCATTGTTAGGGAGGTGTAGGGTATTATATAGTCGGCCCCGCCCGACTTTCTGCCTTTCCTTACTGGTATTAGTAATAAATTCACAGAATGAAAAAATACCGTATTCAGTGGATAGTCCAGAAAATAGAAATGTATACTTATAAAATTTCCAAATTCTTGTTTCATTGGTCATGCATCACATTATCATATTGCGATTGTATTGGAGTGAGCAGCTGTAATTATCGCATACCGAACATTTTTGTTCATGTATTTCCTATATAATACTTGCAAGATATATAAAAATATGGGCTGGGCCACGCCCACTGGTCCTATTCCGCCCATTTGTAAGCCAATCACGTAGACTGCTACCAGATACATATACCCAAAATTTCAACACTCTCGCTAACAAAATGAGCAAGATAATTCAATTTCAATATTTGGCTTATATGGGCGGTGGCACGCCCATTGGTCAGATCCCGCCAATTTTTGGACCAATCACGTGGACTGTCACCAGATACATATGTACAACATTACAGCACTCTAGATAAAAAATTGTACAAGATATATCAATTTCGAAATTTGGCTTATAAGGGCGGGGCCACGCCCATTGGTCCGATCCCGCCCATTTTCTGACCAATTACGTAGAATGCCACCAGATACATATACACAACATTGCAGCACTCCCGCTAGCAAATTGTGCAAGATATCAAAATTTGGTCTATGTGGGCGGGGCCACGCCCATTGGACCGATCCCGCCCATTTTTGGACCAATCACGCAGACTGCCACCATATACATATACACAAAATTCCAGCACTCTCGCTAACATATTGTGCAAGATATCAAAATTTCAAAATTTGGATTATATGGGCGGGGCCACGCCCATTGGTCCGCTCCCGCCCATTTTTGGACCAATCACGCAGACTGCCACCATATACATATACACAAAATTCCAGCACTCTCGCTATCAAATTGTGCAAAATATCTCAATTTCAAAATTCGGCTTATATGGGCGGGGCCACGCCTATTGGTCCGAACCCGCCCATTTTTGGACCAATCATGTAGGTCGCCAACGGATATATATATACAAAATTCCAGGTCTCTCGGTAACAAATTGTGCAAGATATCACATTTTTAAAATTTGGCTTATATGGGCGGTGCCACGCCCATTGGTCCGATCACGCCCATTTGTGGAAAAATCACGTGGACTGCTACCGGATACATACGTAAAACATTACAGCACTCTAGCTAACAAATTGTGCAAGATATCTCAATTTAAAAATTTGGCTTATATAGGCGGGGCCACGCCCATTGGTCCGATTCCCCCAATTTTTGGACCAATTACGAAAACTGCCACCATATACATATACACAAAATTCCAGCACTTTCGCTATCATATTGTGCAAAATATCTCAATTTCAAAATTTGGCTTATATGGGCGGGGCCACGCCTATTGGTCCGAACCCGCCCATTTTTGGACCAATCATGTAGGTCGCCAACGGATATATATATGCAAAATTCCAGGTCTCTCGGTAACAAATTGTGCAAGATATCACATTTTTAAAATTTGGCTTATATGGGCGGTGCCACGCCCATTGGTCCGCTCCCGCCCATTTTTGGAAAAATCGCGTGGACTGCTACCAGATACATATACGCAACATTGCAGCACTCCCGCTAGCAAATTGTGCAAGATATCAAAATTTCAAAATTTCGTCTATGTGGGCGGGGCCACGCCCATTGGTCCGATCCCGCCCATTTTGGAGCCATCACGTAGACTGCCACTATATACATAACATTCCAGCACTCTCGCTAACAAATTGTGCAAAATATCTCAATTTCAAAATTTGGCTTATATGGGCGGGGCCACGCCCATTGGTCCGATTCCGCCCATTTTTTGAAAATTCACATAATCAGTCACTAAATGCATACACACAAAATTTCAGCACTCTAGCTAAAAAATTTTCTCAATATCAAAATTGGACCCATATGGGCGGGTCCACGCCCACTTGATATATCGAAAATTCAAATACCCTATTTTCAGCACCCCCTACACATGTACATTCAGTGAAAATTTCAACATGATCGGTCTAGCCGTTTAGACGTCTATACGGAACAAACATACAAACAAACCCACAAACAGACACTCTCTTTTATATATATAGATTTTTTCACTCAGTCTTATTTTTTTCACTTCCTATTACTTTTTTCCAATTTTAATTTAAACTTATACGTTTCCTTTTTTCGCTCTCCACTGCTGTCAAAAAATGTAAACAAACATTTGGAATGTAAACAATGAGATTGACAACCAAAATGCTGTCAAACACGCCAAAATAAAAAAATTGTAATCAGCTGTTAGCTTGAGACTACCTTTACAATTATTGTATCATGGACACTTGCTTGAAAAAAATTGTCTTGTGTGAATCTCGACTTACTGAACAGAAATGTCAATACAGTTTGGCATTATCAGCTGTCAAACCATAGTTATCGATATCGAACGCAGCTAAAAACACCAGTTATAAGTTCATTCCGATTTGACATATAAGTGAGATTGAAACTATATTTTACATTTGATCATTATGAAGTTTCGCTAATTGAAGTATATTGAATAACATTAAATTTAAAAAAAAATCAATTTAGATTTATATATATCCCCCATATAATGGATTTTCCTATAGGGATGATTCGTACGATTTGGCTCCTTAGCCCTCCAGAAGCTGTAGTTTGCATCCAATCGTTTTACATCATGGTAGAGTTTCTTGATCCATGGACCAACATTGCCGAATTTGTAGAAATCGGATCAAATTTAGATATAGCTCCTATATATATGTTTCGTCGGATTTGGCTCCTTAGCCCTCTAGAAGCTGTAGTTTGCATCCAATCGTTTTACATCATGGTAGAGTTTCTTGATCCATGGACTAACATTGCCAAATTTGAAGAAAATAGGTTCAGATTTAGATATAGCTCCCATATACATATATGTTTCGTCCGATTTGACACATTAGCCATATAGAAGCTGTATTTGACATCCAATTGTTTTGAAATTTGGTAGGGTAGAGTTTATTGATATATGAACCAATATTGACGAATTTTAAGAAAATCGCTTCAGATTTACATATAGCCTCCATATATATGTTTCGTTCGATTCTTAATTTCGTCTGTTGCGGACGCAACACAATAATTTCAGTATGTTAAAACAACAATATTCTATGAACATTTTTATTTACTTTTGTATTTTATTTTTTACAAACACTGCTGCTGTACGTACCATTCCAGTGGTGGGATCATTTGAAGTGACCTCAAAATAATAATTTGATTTTACATCAGTCATATTTTTTACATTATCGGTATAAATTTTTTCGGATTTTCCCATATGTGTGTTTATTCTGCACTAACAAGGTGGTGTAGACTTTCCTTATTGGTTTTTATTTTGGATTTAAATAGCACTGTGTTTAATTCTTCTGAAGTTTTTGAATTTTAAATTTTCTATGAATATAAAATTTAAATTTGAACTGAATCATTCAAAAATATATTATTTAAAGAAAGAAAATAGCATTTGAACTATCGTGTGATTTCTCCCTAGTGATAAAGTACTGGGATATATTTGAGAAATAATTTATTTGAAAACAGATTTTCCCCAACATTAATTACATACTCTCAAAACAAATTTTTCTAAATTTCAAAGTAAGCAAAATTAACAATTTTCTTTTAGAAACTTAACAAATATTTAAAAATAAATATTTCTAAATAAATAAAATTAATTAAGATTTGCCTATATATAGTTTAAGTTTTGTTTTTGCTGCTTAACATTATTGTTTATTGAAATTGTATTTCTTGTTTTTTTTTTCTTTTTGGTTTTGTATTGCGTTTTATTTTTCTAAAAACTTTCTCGTTTCTCAACTACAAGAACAGAAGAAAAAACATTTTATCTAAATTTTATGACTATTTGTTGTTGCTCTTTGCGCTTTTCTGGCTATTGTTAGCAATTTAAATATATAATTGTTTTCGCTTATTTTATGTTTTGTTTTTTTTTATATAATATATATATTATTTTTCTTTCATTCGTTTTTGCTTAAAATCAGTGTATAAAATAATGTTAATTGATTTCTTTGTTGTTGCTGTTGTTGTATTGTATGACTGAGTAGTAGTAGTTTGTGGTTCTTGCTTTTGTTGGTTGTTGTCCGCAAAAGGACAATTGATAAAATGTCCTCTTTTGGTTTGGTTTTATGGGGTTTTTGTTGTAGTTAATATTTATTGTTGTATTTTGTATTTTTTTGTAATATTTTGTAGGAAATATTTTTTTGGTATTTTGTTATTTCTTTTGTAGGGGGGGGGTTGTTTTTATTTTGTTTATTTGTTAAATGCTCATCCAAAAGTTCGTTTCTTTGTTGTGTTTTTGGTTTTAATACATAGTTTTTTTTGTTTGCTACTATTTTGTTATAATGTGTTTTTGCTGGTGTTTTTGTAAATTTTACAAAAAAGAACATCTTTCTTTGATTCTAAGGCAACTTTTACCATTGATATGATATTATTTGTTTGTTTTGGTGTATATCGTTGGAAATGCAATGTAAATGTGAAATGTAGTGACATGATCGGGCTTGTGAAATGAAGTAAGAATCTACTCTGAAATTTCGGCAGTCCTTTATAAATATTAATTCGAAAAATATCAATTGAAATTCCAAAATTCTGTTGGAAATTCAAATTTATACAAAATAATTTTCAAAATCCCGAAAAATTCCATTTAAATTACAGTCAAATTTAAAATAGTGATGTACATTTCAAATCGAATTATTTTAATATCAAATTTACTTTAATTTTATTTAGAATTTACTTTCAAATTTCGATGCTACTTTTTTAATTTTTATTCGAAAAATATTATTTGAAATGGCAGATTATATTGATTTTTCAAATTAAAATTAAATAATTTTCAAAACACCGAAAAATTGCATTTAAATTAATGCCAAATATCTAATGGAATTCATTTGAATTTCAGTTTGATTTTTTTTTTTAATTTCGTTAGTCGCAGTAACTAACTTCAAAGGGAAATTTTTAATTTTTAAAGGGATATTTTAATATCTTTTGAACTTATTTTAATTTTTGACATGTAACTGATATTTTTCTAGTGCAAAATGTACAAAAAAAAACAATTCTTCAAATTTCCTCAGGAATATTTTTGACAAAAACTTTTTTCTATTGTAACTAAGTTCGCTTTTAAAGTCGTCCTTCGAACATATGCAATTTTCAGAGAAATTTCTGGTGAAAACATTTGGATAAGTTGATCTATTTTAAGGTTAGAAAACAACAGAATATACAATTCCTTCGAACATTCCAAAATGAATAAGGAGAGATTAAAAAAACACCAGTAATATACAAACATATTATTCTGGCTGAAAGGAACTCCAAATTTGTTTATTTTGATTTGATTTTAGTTAAGTATTGAATATTTTTAAAATCAAAATTATTATTTTTTTTATAAATGTAAGTGAATGTACTTATAACAATATGATTGATTATGATATGTATGTACGAGTATATGTAGTTAGTTATATAGTAATGTGTTGATATATATTATGACTTCCGATTAATTAAAAGTTAATATTGAACACTTTCAATTTATTATTTTTTATTTTAATAAAGTTCTGAGATGACTTTCAATTAATCGGATTTCACTATATGTCATTTTGATTTGTGATATGTAGTAATGTCGATTAATAGTCTTTAATTTATACAACACTGGTCATCAATTTCGAGAAATTCCAAACCATTTGAAATTTTAAAGTGATTCAGCATCAATTTCCTTTGATTATAATTCAATAAATTTTCCAATGAAGATTTCTGAGGCTTTGAGACCCATTGAACATAAGAATGAAAGTAGTATTTGGTATGCACCAATTTATTTTTAAACCAAGGCCAAATTTTCCTTTTTATATTTTTCGATTTATAATTTGTTTTAATACAGGGTGGCTCAAAAGCACAAGTGCCATATTTTTTTTTCAAAAATTTTTGTTAGTGTTTATTTAGACCTTTAAATTTTTCGATTTCAATTTGAGGTTCATATCGGACATGTGGGCGAGTCACCATTGTTGGTGATTCTATATCACATTTCTCACATAGTGAAGTTATACTTTAGTCGGTTTATTTAAATAAATTCTCCACCATGAGCTGGGGGTATAATAACTTTGTCATTCCGTTTGCAACACCTTCAAATATTGATCTGAGACCCTATAAAGTATATACTTTATGTTCTTCTACATGAAGCACGTGGGGGTATTTTTTCCCCAAAATCGACCATTCGATATATATAGTATTGGAAACAAATATGTTTGTCACAAACACATTTTTGCCGACATAATAAGTTAACAAATCACGATTTCTAATAAAAAAATTTGAGTGCAAAAGCTTTTAAAGTGCATGAGAAACAGTTCGACTAAGTCGAAAAAATTTTCAAAATCTGAAAATCTGTAAAACGAAAATGTTTGTATTTTTTTGCGCATTATGAGCAAATGCCTAAAAACATGTAACAAGTAAGAAAGTTCAGTCGGGTAAACCGACTTATGAATTCTCTCACCTTGAGTTCCAAAAAAATGTTCGTACATTTATTTATTTTTTTGTTTTAATTAAATTTTAATCAATTTAAATTGCACTTAATAACTTTAAAGTATGTAGTGGTATTAAATTGAAGTCGTTGCTGATCAGTCGTAGCGAACGGACGTGTTTATCACAGAGCGGATAGTTAAAACCTTTTACGCAGTACCTATTACGCAATCGCAAAACAAAAAATCTGTACAAAGTCTGGAAGGCCTACATCATAGTACCTATTACGGGCTAATACAGACAAGAAAATAAATAAATTCCTTGACGGGGATGCCTTCGTGTTCCGATGGAGCGGGGTTCCCCAATCGTCCTACGGTTCGTCTTGGCCAAAGCCGATCACACCAAAAATGGTGAAAATTTCCCCCCCCCCGTACTCATAACAGGTGATACGTTCAGGGAAAAACGTCATGTCCGACCCTCAAAACGGAAGCACAATGAGCACCGGACAGCGCTCAGAGTTTTGACGAAGTAGGAGGCTGTTGAGGTATCGGCTCTTACCGAAAAACAAAAAGACTCACTTGCCTGGGCTAAAGGCATCATATATGCTTCTAAGGTCAATGAGCCGGCTGGAAGAGCCACACAATTCAGCTGTGTTAACGGCTAATAAAGTCAAAAGAATCAGATCACCTGATGAACCCCTGCCTTCGCAAAAGGCAAGAGGCCCAAATGTCACCATCAACATGACACTCACCAAGCCCTTCAATGAAGTGGCGAAGGAGAGTCTAGTGATGGCCGTTACAGACAGAAGTAGTGAGGATGGATCCATCCTCAAGGACAAATGGAGCCATGTGCAATCATCCATTATGGCTCATTACCTCGATGTCCGTAGAGAAATATTTATATATATATATATTTGGTGACGCCATATCAGTAGACCTCAGGCTGCTCTGAGTCGAGCGGGTGAGGTGTGGCCGGGTGCCCAGTTGGATGTTGTCGAAAAAAAAACAACATCCCTAGTCAGCCTAGAGCCATCACCTAGGTTACAGAAGAGCCCTCCAACCCGGCTGACATATTAGAAATAATAAATATTCCAATCCTGGTCTGCCGGCCCATAATTGGAGAATCAGCGAGGTGGGTGAGGCGGATGGTAAAAAGCGGCAGGTCAATTTGATCCTTAACGCTAAATCCATCTCCCATATACAACGTGCAAGTGCATCCCTACAATATAGTCTTGAAGGTATGCAAGCAGGATATAGCTCCCACTGCGGAAGGCGAGTCGTCCACCGTGGTTGATACCGGCTTTCTGGAAGTGCGGAGGTTAGGTTAGGTTAGGTTGAAGAGAGGAGACGTTTAAACGTCTCATGTCCATGGACATACACTTAAGCCAGTGGTTCGGCCTGTTGTGCGCTCCTTATTTATGATCTTTTTATACCTCACGAGTTACAGAAAATCGGTACTAGACACGAATTTTCTCAGTATCTTCCAGTCATATTCTCTGAGATGAGTCAAGTCTGGTAATATGTCGGACCCGAAATGTTGGGATCTTGCATGTGTGAAAGCCGGGCAGTGACACAGAAAATGTTCCATCGTTTCGATGTTTTCTCTGCATGCCCGGCATTCGTCGTTTCCTGCTAGTCCTGTGCGATGAAGATGTGCTTGTAAGCTTGAGTGTCCCGTTAGAACACTCAACATCTTACTAATATCGATCTTGTTTAGTTTCAGAAGACTTCTTGTTTTCTTTTCATTTGGGTCACCCCACAGTATCTTTGCAATTGCTCCTACTGTTGCGCTATTCCACACAGTTTTATGAGCCATCACTGCCCAGTGCTTCAACTCATTTTTCGTGGCTTCGAAAGGTTTCCAATTTTTCAAGTTTATTACTCGAAGTTCTCTGCCCTTTGAAGCCAAGTTGTTTGCCCGTTCATTTCCAATCACTCAGTTGTGTCCTGGTACCCAGCAAATACGCAATTGACCATGGGCTGAGTAATCATTTATCGTTCTTTTACAGTCCAACACAGTTCTGGATTTGACCCTTTCCGATGTTATTGCTTGAATCGCCATTTGGCTATCTGTGAAGATGTTGGCATATTTAGGCTTAGTCGTGGTACTGAGCCAGTTCACACACTCCGTGATTGCTCGAACTTCTGCTTGAAATACCGTGTTATGGTCAGGGAGGCGGAAGTGAATTTCGACTTCTGGTTCATCAATAAAAAGTCCCAGACCCGTCCTTCCTCCTCGCTTGGACCCATCCGTGTAGCAGCTGGTTCCCACTGGCACATGGGCCAAAGTTCCATTTTCCCAGGAGCGTCTGTCTGGCACAAACGTATCACAGGTAGCTGTAAGCCGCACTTCAGGAATGCGGTCCGAGATTTCTGGCGTTTGAATGTGACCAACTAGATATTCTAAAATCTTCTGATGGTACGACTTGTGGTCTCGATTTATCCATTCACCCATCACTTGTAGACGTCTTGCTGTGAGGGCTGCCTCATACTTTATACGGATGTCTATTGGTTGGATGTGCAGTATAGTCTCCAACGCTTTTGTTGGTGCAGTTCTAAATACCCCGCTTATGCCTAGACAGCACAAACGTTGAATTTTTTGCAAAGGTATTACGTTGCACTTCTTGTCCATTGATGTCCACCACACTACAGAGGCGTAGGTGATTATTGGTCTAATCACGCTCATGTAAAGCCAGTGAGTCATATTTGGACGTAGTCCCCATTTTAAACCTATAGCTCTTCTGCACAACGACCAACATCTGTGTGCCTTTGTAACTCTTTCATCAAGATGATCTTTCCAGTACAGTTTCTGATCCAAGATTACTCCCAAGTATTTTACCTTTTTAGTTATAGCAATTGTCTTATTCAGGAATCGAGGCGGGGTAAAACGTGGGATCTTCGTTTTCCTTGTAAGTGCGGAGGTACCCACGCCCATTTTTTCTGGTGACTCCAACTCTAACAGAAGATCTGTTACGTCCTTCTCTGAGGACGAAAGCTCAGCCCTTCTCTGAGGACGAACTCGGGGAAGTAGTAGAAGAAGCAACGTGTGACGAGGTCGAGCTGAATATTGGCTCAGACACGAACGCTCATCATACTATCCGGGGTAGTATGGATATAAACAATATGGGTGATTCGCTTCTTGACTTTATTCTAACTACCAACCTATGTATTTGTAACATAAACCGACCTTTACAATTAAAGACAGACAAGAAGTACTCGACGTAACGTTTGCTACTGACCGGCTGTCAGACAAAATTATTGGGTGGAATTTACTGGACGAACACTCATTCTCAGATCCCCATTATATTGTGTTCAAACTCGCTGAAAAAGTGCCTAAACGTGCCGTCCACAGAAATGTGAGGAAAACAAAGTGGCACCTGTAT
Organism: Eudasyphora cyanicolor; assembly: GCA_963930755.1. Taxonomy (NCBI): domain Eukaryota; kingdom Metazoa; phylum Arthropoda; class Insecta; order Diptera; family Muscidae; genus Eudasyphora; species Eudasyphora cyanicolor. The sequence continues at coordinate 201,717,144 of OZ005737.1, read as the reverse complement.
GAGAAGAATTTCAAGAAAGTCCTCAACTCCAAACTTCTGTGCGAACCGAATGACAAAGCCGGTCTGGATAATCTGGTCGAGCATATCACCACATCATTAAATAGTTCCCTTGAGGAATCCTGTCCAAAAACAAGGTACAAGTGTAAAATTAAACCCCAATGCTGGACATCTGAGTGTCTCTACAAGCCCTACTCCATATACAGTCGATTAATATTGTGGCGAGAGTAGTTGCAACCAAAGCGGCAATAAGACTAAACTGCCTATCAATATGGAGGTACAAGAACTACGGTCACATGAGGATATCAAAGTGTAGTGCTATGGTAAGCGACCGAGTGGACTATATACCAACTGTTTACACCTTCGAGAGTAATTATCACTATGACTCCCGCCAGAGATGAATGGGTTTGCAGAATAGAAACCATCTCCACTTTTACACGGATGGTTCAAAGCTTGATGAAAAGGTTGGCTTCGGAGTACACTATGAAGAACTTAGTTTGGATATAGCTCACAGACCTGCAGTGTCTATCAAGCCGAAATAATGGCAGTATGGGAAGTCGCCAAGTTAACTGAGTCGCAACATAGTAACCAACACTGGCGTTGTCATTTACTCGGATAGCCAGGCTGCCATCAATTCTCTAGAGGCAACATCCCTAAACTGTCGCAGATCTCTTAACGAGATGGCTGAGCAGTTTACTATACACCTCACCCGGGGAACTGCAAAGCCGATGAACTTGCTAGGAAAGGGACGACATTAAAAATTCTAGAAGAATTTGCATATATTGGTGCGCCACTATCCACGTGCAAGCTTTGGCTTAGGCAAGAGGCAATCAGGCAGTCCAACGAAAGATGAACAGAAATCGGCACATGCAGGGTAGCTAGACAAATCTGGCCAAGGTATGACCTGAGAAGATCAAAATATCTCCTCGCACTAGAGAGGCAAAGATTGTCTACGTTAGTATCAGTTCTGACGGGACTTGGTCGGCGAACACGCCAGAGGATTGGGTATTGACTCCAATGACTTTTGCGGAAGCAGTGGAGATGAGGAAGAAGTGGAGAGCATTGGGCACTTGATATGCGACTGCCTTGCTCTGAGTAAACGACGATTGGACATACTTGGCTGATGTTAAGGTTTTGATAGAGCTCCCCTATAGGTACAATTTCCAAAGGCTCGCTTTTGACAACACAGGCTCGAAACAGTTATTTGGCCGTAGACTAGATTATTGAGTGAGGAGTTGATTTTCGAGCTCAGACCCAAACCTATACCGTCGAATCGACTATTGAGTGAGGAGTTGATCTTCGAGCTCAGACCCAAACCTATACCGCAGACTCGACTATTGAGTGAGGAGTTGGCCTTCGAACTCAAACCGGAGCACCGACCGGAGACGGGACTAGTGAGTGCGGAATTACAAAACAATACATTTTTACAAAAACTCATGATAACAAAAATTACCCAAAGTAGTTCATACGTTGATAAAGTCCCCCTATAGAGGTTGATCTTGATAATTCGTATTTAAGCCAAAAATAACATATTTTCCAGTTTCCATATAAAGGTCCATTCCGCTTAGAATTCTTGACGCTCTAGAGCAGACTTTCCCAAACGGAGAGCGTATAACGTATAGATCTTTCAGGAAAGCACATTTAATTAATATATGACTATATTTATGGATGTTATATTAAAAATATTTTATTCTCTAATGTTCAAACAATGACCGAAGATGCGCTTGTCAATATGATTACTTTGTCTCAAATTTTGCTGGGCTATTTTAATCTAAATAGTTTTTATTCTTGTTAATTACGAGTATATTAAAAATTAAATATAATTTATGATAATTTTTTGTTCGGGAAAGGAATGAAGATTTTGTAATTATTATGACGAGCAGTGGGGTTAAAAGGATCGGAAGGAAAGCCTTTCTCTAAAAAAGTTCGTGGAAATTTAATTTTATTGAAAATTTCATAGAAATTGCAATTTTATAGAAAATGTCATCGAATTGCACTTTTATAGAAAGTTATCTGGAAATTGAATTTTATTGAAAATTCCTTCGCCTAAATTAATATTTTCTTAAACATTTTCAGCAAAATTACATATTTATTGTAAATTTAGTGGAAATTACATTATTATAGAAAATTTCAGCAATATTAAATTGTTATAAAAAATGATTTATAAAAAATTTCAAAGAAAATTTCGTCGAATATTAATTTTCATTAAACATTTAATAGAAACCCCAATTTTATAAAAAAAAATTAGTTAAAAATTACATGTTTCTAAAAAATTTGGTAAAATATTTCCTTTTTTAATATTTTGTCGACAATTAATTTCAAAAATTTTTTTAAATTTGATATTTTTTCAAAAAATCGTTAAATATTTATAAAAAAATTTTGAAATTGCTTTATTTTCTAAAAGTTGTTTTTTTTTAAATTTTCTCAAAATCACATTTTGCTTGGAAAATTTTGTCAAAAATAAGTTTTTATTAAAAATTTTTTATTTTTCTTCAATTTTTTTTCAACCTTGGGTTTTTGTCAAAATCTTCTTCGAAATTATACTCGTATTATTTCTATAAAATTTCTTCGAATTACATTTTTCTAGAAAACTTCCTTCTTTGGCATTTAATAAAGTTAGCAAACTTTAATCCAGACAAAGACCTCTAATTAGGGGCAATCGTCCTTTACTCAGTTCAGAGGCCCTTAATCCGCTCATCGACCTTTAATCCTATCTGTTAATACGACCATGGGTCATTAATTTTGCTATCGTTCATCGACCTTTAATGCTTTCGGAGGACCGTAATCCCATCGTATACTTTTAAAACGGTCAGTTATCCTTAATACGGCCATCGGACACCGACTTTTATTTAATCCAGTTATCCCTTAATTGACCCTTAATCTGATCATCAGTTAATGACCTTTAATCCCGTCATATATCCGCGAATCCGACCAGTGGTCATTAATCTTGTCATCGACAGTTACTTCGATCAGTGGCCTTTGGCTATGGATAGTGGAGTTTATGTGATTTCTTTATTACATTTTTTGTAAAAATTGTGAATTTTATAATTTTTTCGACAAATTAAGATGAGGTATTGGAGAATTTAAGGGTTGCATTGGTGCTCACAGTGGGTCACCACGTGTGTACTCATTTTTTAAATGAGTGTATCTTTAGTATTTTTCGTCTGTTTTTTAGCGCATTCTAATAGCCGAGGTCTATAAAGACATTTTTAATTGATGGCGTTTTTGTTTCTGGAAAAAGTGCAGAATTTTCTTTTACTTTCTCCCGAAAATTGCGGTATTCGGAAACATTTTTGAAGCTTGAAAATTTGAATTGGGTTATCTACGATATTCTACAATATTTTAACTTAAATGTTGCAAATATATTCTAATATTCCAAGTCCTGGGGGGGGCGGGGGGGCAAAATTGTTTTCCAGAAACGAAATCGCCATAAGAGTTTTGTGGTTGAACCTCGAAAACTGATCCTCTACGAATGGTCGCATACTAAGGAGTAGCCCAACTGGACGCCTATGAAGGACTAAATAACCCAATCGGTCCTCTACTAAGGAAATGATAACCGAACTCGACCTGTACTAATGAGTAGATAACCCAACTGGACGCCTAGTAAGGAGTAGATAACCCAACTGATCCTTTACTAAGAAGTAGATAACTCAATTGGTCCTCTACTAACGACTTGGTAACCCAATTGCTCCTCCACCAGTGAGCAGATAACTAAGGAGTATACTAAGGAGTAGATAACAAAATAGGTCCCTTACTAAGGTGTAGATAACCCAATTGATAAACCACTAAGGAGTAGATTACCGAATTGGTCGTCTACTAGTGAGTAGATAACCTAACTTGTCGTATACTAAGTAGTAGATAACCCAACTGATCGTCTACTAAGGAGTAGATAACTCAACTGGTATTTTATTAAATAGTACATAACCCAACATGTCCTCCGCTAATGAGTAGATAACGAAACTGGTTATCTACTAAGGAGTAGATAACAAAACTGGTCGGCTACTAAGGATTAGATAACCCAACTGGTCCCCTACTAGCGAGTAGATAACCCAACTTGTCGTATACTAAGTAGTAGATAACCCAACTGATCGTCTAATAAGGAGTAGATAACTCAACTTGCCCTATACTAAGAAGTAGATAACCCAACTGGTATTTTATTAAATAGTACATAACCCAACATATCCTCCGTTAATAATCTACTAAGGAGTAGATAACCCAATTGGTCATCAACTAAGGACTAGGTAACCCAACTTGTCCTCCGATAATAAGTATGTAACCCAATTGGTCATCTACTAAGGACTAGATAAACCAACTGATCCTCTACTAGAAAGTAGATAACCCAACTGGCTGCCTACTATGAACTAGATAATCCGATCGGTTCTCTACTAAGGAAATGGCATCCAAAGTCGACGTGTACTAATGCGTAGATAACCCAAAGTGACTCCTATTAAGGAGTACCTAACCCAACTGATAATTTACTACGGCGTAGGTAACCCAACTGGTCGTCTTCTAAGGAGTAGATAACTCAACTTGTCCTCTACTAAGAAGGAGATAACCCAATTGGTGCTTTACTAGTATGTAGATAACCCAACTAGTCGTATACTAAGAAATAGATAACCCAACTGATCGTCTGCTAAAGAGTAGATAACCCAACTGGTTATCTACTAAGGAGTAGATAACCCAACTGGTAGTCTACTAAGAAGTAGATTTTTGTAGATTTAATATTGTTTTGTGCATTTAACCGTAATTAATTGATACTAATAATTCCGTAAGCCATCAGATCTACGATAGGTCCCGGTAATCGGGTCAGTAGACTCATGTAAATTGTCATTTAATTTCACGCTATCATGTAAAAGGTACAATCTGGGAAACGATCCCTACTCTTAAGAGACCTATCAAGTGTCTGATTTGGCAACGGGGCAATTTCCCCATGGGATATGTATTGAATTGAATTTATCTAGTAACATAGTTCTGTGTTAAAACTTGTCTCTGGATAGGTGCGTATATTCGAATTTCCGCCAATTTCCAGTGATGTTGGGGAACATTCCTCTGAGTTGTTACAAAACATGTGGGGTAAACAAGTTCTGGGGAAATTTAAAATATTCACAGCTAATATTTCTGCAACAGTTTCATGTAAATAAAATCTTCTCTACGATGGCGACCAGTGTTCCTAAACATTTTCCAGTGTTATAACTATAATTAATTACTTCTTTTTGGTTCTTTCATGTAATGCATGCTTGTATAAAATGTAAAATATGGTTTACGATGTATTCTTTGATTTTAAATTGAAAGTGTTTTCATTTTCAAAAAAAGTGCAGATTTTGTCGGTTGTAAATTGATTACTTTATGGACGTTTCGTTTCAATGGGTAATGAGTCGATATTTGGTCCGTCTGTCCATCCGTCTGTCCTTCCGTCTCTCTAAATGAGTATTTTTTTTTTAATATTTTCACGTTATCAAATGAAAAATGCAAAAAATGTGCGCAATAATTTTGTGAAATGTAATATAATGCGCGACGCGTGATGCTCTAATTGCTAACATTGGTTGAGAAGAGTTAACGGATATGGCTGGTTGTGTGAAGGAGAGAGAGAGAGTAAGAAAGGGTGATCGAGTGATAGATAGAAAGGGAGGATTGTGCGGTGGTTTAGGTGAGTTTTTTTGTGATTAGGAAAATATTTTTTTTGGTGGTGTTTCAATTTATTTTTCTTTTAATTTGATTTTTGGGGTATATTCATTATATTTATGAGAAATCTTAGAGAGGCTTTTCTTTTATTTTTGAATACTCATACTTAATGATTTATTATTGTTTCTTTGGTTGTTGTTGATGTTTATTTATTCTTTGGTATTCTTTTCTTTCTTTTGGAGTAGAGTAGATTAGTTGATTAGGTAGGTTGTTGTTCTTGTTGTTGTTGGTATAAACGGCAGTGTTCGATCTGTTTTCATATGGCAGCATTGTTTTCTCGTTAAATACTTGCATATAGATAGTTGATCAAAAAATTCTGATGATGTGAATTAATGGACTTTTTGGGACTCCACTGCACTTCATATTTTTGTGATGGATATGATCTATGTAACTATATCACTCAATTCCACATTTTAGCCATTAAAAAACCCCATGAACTTTCCCCCCAGTATTTGAATAAATATTACTTGGAAAATTCATAAGAACAACCAAAACAATGACCGACTGTCTGTCTGTCCGTAATTTCATTCACTCATTATTCAGTTTATTTTCTTATGGCTTTTCGTTGAAATCAAATGGTTCTTGTCTTCTTTCGTCCATCGAACTGTTTCCTCCGTTGCTTGTTTTCTTTCATATAATGCGGGTACTTTTTTCCCATTCCATTCATTCATTGCTGCTGCCGTTCGTTCATAACATTATGTGGAGGTGGTGGTCTGTGATGGTGATCATCGTGGCGGTGCTACTTAATGGATCACACCCGTTGAAGCTCCACTGCTGCCACTGATTAATGGTTCGCGTGAATTGACGGATGTATTCGATGGGTCCAGATGTTGCTTCTCACTGGCCAGCGTGAATTCCGTTGACGTCTCCACTGAGTCATGTTGACTTTGGGTCTGTTCATGGCGTCTCGGTTTCGCCACATGTGTGGTGTCTTTGTTTTGAGCAGTTCCATCCGATGCCGGATAGCTGGAGACACGTTTTAAAGCCTTTATTGCCAAAGTGGCGAATGGAAGAGTGAAGGTAAATTATTTAGTAAATGTAATCAAATATTTGGGAGGTATTGTTTAAAAATAATAAAATACACAAAACATGCAAAAATGTGTTCAAAAAACAATTTATTATAAAGAAAATGCCTTTGAAGCTAGAATAATTAGTTGGGAATATCCAAATCAAAGACAAAAATGCCAACATTAAAAATGTTATTGGCAAATTAGTTGGTTTATAAAACATAAAACAATAAAAAAACATCAACATTAATTTTAATTAGTTAAAAATAAATGTTTCATTTATGGATCTAGGAGGGAGACTCCTAGGCGTATGATTATTTCATATGGCAGACATAAAACTCATACGCTATGAAGACCAACACCAACATTAACCGCGGGAAGAATGCAGAAAAAAGGGCAATAGTTCCGCCGTTTTTTAACTACACAACCGATTGCAACAAAACTTGACATGCTTATAGCAAGGGGACGTGAGAATTTAAGTTTTCAAATTTGGTTCCTATTTACAACATAGGTGTTGAGCAACAGGGCCCAAAAGAGGCCCTGTAGCTTTTACAAAATTTGTAAAACCATGTAACTTTTGTGTTTCTCTTCTCATTCGAAAGAGGCATTCTAAGTTTTTATTTTTGCTAGTGTTTTGTACCGGAATATATAGCGATTTTTTCACATCAACTGTTCTGAATATAATGAAATTTGTTATATTATGAAAAATATATATATACTCGTACACTAAGTTTGTGCATTTGTAGCACCCAAAAGGAGAGGAGACAACCCCATCGTTTACTATATGTATCAACTTGATCACTTCTGAGGCGATTTAACCATGTCCGTCCGTCCGTCTGTAGACGTATCCTTGTAATCAAAGTGCGGGTCTTAATTATGGTTCGATTGTGATGAAATTTAACAAAGCACAGCATTAGACATTGAAAATAGAAAATATAATTTTTTTCCGCGTACTATTCATGAAAAATACTAATTTTATCGAAAACGGCTTTTTTCGATCACTTTTTGCGGAAATAAAAATCTAAACTGCGATATCTCACAATCGATCTAATTTTTTTCCATAAATTTTTTATAAAAAATGGTCCATATGTACTAGGCCGGGTCGATTTGTGGGGAGGCAAAAAAGTCGCCATTGCTCAGTGAAAATCGTATTCTAGGGATCAAAATAAGAAACTTTGCCGAAGGAACCATATCTCTAAAACGAATTCTGATGTCCCGGAATTTTGGTCGAACTTAAAAAAAATAAAGAAAAAACATATCCATTTCGCTGATTTTGTCATGTAGAGTGCCAAAAATGGTGATTTTTTTTGAAATGTTTGTATGGGGAACCCCCCAGGTGAGTTCCAGGGGGTGTGCCACTGGCATGGGTGGATCGGCCCTCCAAAGTTAGTGGGGGTCGGTCATACATTTGGACTCGATTGGAGCACTCTAAATGAGTCAAGGTGGATATTTTTTCCAGGACATCAGAATTCGTTTTAGAGGTATGGTTCCTTCGGCAAAGTTTCTTATTTTGATCCATAGAATACGATTTTCACTGAGCAATGGGCGACTTTTAAATCGACCCGCCCTAATATGTACTCTACCGATGGTGTAAATTATTGGGTGGGGACCTCTTTGGTTCAGAACATACTTCGCATGCATAATAAATGAAAATTCACCAAATTACAAAGAAAAAATATTGGGGTTTCCAATAAGAGTGATATGATTTCTTTGAAAAAACACACTTATTGTTAAGGAAATTCAAAAGTTTTTGATTTAATGTGAATTATAATCTATACAATTAAGTTCTAAATAGAACGTCATTCAAATGGCCTCCACGACTTCTTCTGCAGGAACGAATTCGATGAACCCAATTTTCGACCACTTTTTCCACCCAATCAAGTCGTATGTCAATGAATGGCAATATTGACTTGTAAAGCTTGAAGAGAGTCTTGTTTATTTCGAAGACTAATGACTTCAAATAACCCAACAAGAAATAGTCTAATGGTGTTAAATCACAACTTCTTGGAGGCCATTCAATATCACAATTTCTTGAAATAATCAAATCTCTAAACTTTTCTCGCAACAATTCAATTGTTTCATTTGCTGTGTGGCACGTAGCCACAATCGGTCAATGGTAAAAATATAGCTCTTAACGAGAGCTAAAATATTGCTCAAGGGTGTCAAGGTGGTAGGTCGACTGGAAAGTGTTTTTTTGGATTTAAAAAAAATTGACAGCATAATTTTCGAATGTGAACGAAAGTTTATTTTTGTTCTAGCTCCTTAACGGTACGTCGGATCAAGAATCGGTCAATGGCAAAAAGATAGCTCTTAACGAGAGCTAAAAGGTCGTAGGACGACGGGAAAGTGTTTTTTGAATTTAAAAAAAATGGACATAGCGCTCGAAAAGTTGCAATTGATAATAAAACTGAATAATTTGTAAACGTTGTTCTTGGGTATATCTCTCCATGATGAAGTTGTAAACACGTCTGAATACAATGAAAAACAAATGACTGATCATGACATATTACAAATGACCGAAACGTCACTTCAAAATCATATCATCCTTATTGGAAAACCCGTTATTTGTATGTATTTTCAACTCTATTTTGTTCGTTGATTTTTTTTTTCAAATATATTTGAACCAAAGTCGCAAAACTTACACCATCGGTAGAGAAAATGTTTAAGTTCGTAACATTGTCGCGCAAACTTCCCCAGCGTGTGCATATATACAGATATGTTCCTTCCGATTTGGCATCTAAGGGCTATAGAAGAAGTTTTTTACACCAGATCGAGGTAAAAATTGGCAAAGGGAAGTCTCTGCACCCATTAATAAAGATTACTAAATTTAGTGAAAATCGATTCAGATTTAGATATAGCTCCCATATATATTTTCCTTCCGATTTGGCTTCTATGGGCTATTGAAGGTGTATTTTACACCAGCTCGGTGTAAAAATTGGCAGAGACAGATCTCTTCACCCATTAATAAAGACTACTAAAATTCAGAGGAAATTGGTTCATATTTAGATATAGCTGCCATATAAATGTTCCTTCCGATTTTGCATTAAAGTGCTATAGAAACTGTATTTTATAGTCTCTTCAGCCATTTATAAAGACTACTAAATTTAATGGAAATCGGATTAGATTTAGTTATAGTCCCAATGTATATCCTCCTTCCGATTTGGGTTCTAAGCACTATATAAGATGAATTTTACAGATACAGAAGGAAGACTAGATTTATCGGTTCAGATTTAGAATCAATTTAAAGAAAGCGATTTCTTGATCCATTGGCTGATAGTACAAGTTTCAAGGTAATCGTTTCAAATTTAGATCATGCCTGCTTATTCTTCTCTATCAAGGTGGTGTAGATATCATATAGTCGGCCCGACCGACTTTTGTCTTTCCTTACTGGTTTTTGTATTTTTTTTTTGAGGGAAAAATATATGTCTTATTTTGGAATTATCGAAAATGTTACTTCAAATAAGTATAAAATATTTATTTTCATCTTAAAAGAAGCTAGAGCCCTGGTTGCAGAAGAACCATCCGACTCGTCCATTGGCTATATATACAGGGAGGGCCATTTAAAATTTAAAATTTTAATCGGCAATAAAAAAGTACTGATCATTTTTTAAAATTTCTGGTTTTATTTATCAAACTGCCACTGTCCACATGCAAGCTTTGGCTTAGGCAAGAGGCGAGCAGACAGTCCAATGAAATCGGCACGTGTAGGGTAGCAAGACAAATCTGACCAAAATATGACCTGAGAAGGTCAAAGTATCTCCTCGCACTGCAGAGGAAAAGGCTGTCTTCGTTGGTGTCAGTTCTGACGGGACACTGTCTCATCGGCGAACACGCTAGAAGGTTGGGTATTTCGTCTAATGACTTCTGTAGGAGCTGTGATGATGAGGAAAGATTGAAGAGCTTTGAACACTTGCTTTGTTACTGTCCTGCATTAAATAGACGACGTCTGGATTTACTGGCGTCGGCCTTTCTTGGTACGTATCTGACGTATCTTTCCGGTACAGATGTTCGTGCTATTGTTAGATTTTGTTTACCATACTGGTTGGTTTCGTATGGGGGCTCCTCAGGCCGTGGTAACACTAGGGATCTACATTAGTCTATGTGAGCTGGCATAAACGGCTGCCACCTAACCTAACCTTGTATAAACATAGCAGGTACAGTAGCCTTTCTTAGGGACATAAAGTAGACGATGTGACACCATATCTCCAGCCATTAATCCCGGACAGTGAGTTTTAATCTGAGTTTGGTAGTGGCCAATGACCTTTAATCCGGCATCAATGGCATATCATTTGTGATCCTTGACACATGTAAGTTAATGGCATCTAACAAGGGTAAAAAAACATCTAAAAAGTGTCAATGACCTATTTTATGTATCAATTACTTTTACTAAGGGTCGAGAACTCTAATACGGATCAAGACCTCTAATAAGGGACAATGTCCTCTAATAAGGGACAGTGGCCTCTAATAAGGGCCAAATTTGTGACCTTAATGACCTTTGAAAGAGATCATTGACCTTTGAAAGGTGTCTATGACCCTTATCAGAGGTCAGTGACATTTATCACAAATCACAAGCCTTTGGCAGAGCTTATATGGGCAAATATCAAAATTTTTTAACACATGTGTAATGTATAGGGTGATTAAAAAACCGGTTATTTTGAAAATACGGTTTTCGGTTTCTTCGAAAATAAAGGTAACTCTAAAACCGGTTTTCGGTTTAACCGAAAATAAAAAACCGGCGAACCGGTTGTTTTCGGTTTTTTCTTTTTTAATAAAAATGCATAAATAATGCTTAAATTTTGTTAGATGACGTAAAATAAGCGTAGTGCAAATTCAATTCGCAACCATATTCCAATTAAATTAAGATTTATTTGAAAATTGTATTGTAAACACTTCATATTTTTATTTATAATATGTTCCGATTTCATTTATGATATAATATTATAATTTCTGCAATATTTATAATATATATGTTAAATTTTTAAAAAGATTTCTTTAAAAAAATTGATTATGATTTTTATAAAACTTGACTAATAGTAAAGATCAGCAAAATCTTAGCTTTTACCATCATATGAATGGCTCAAATGGCAAACCGATTATATACATATATTATCAGTAGTAGCGGACTCTGGCTTGAGCATACTATAGAGATGAAAACTTGTCGAAATGTGAAACTGGACATATGTGTTTTTATTTATACCTATATTTCAATTAGAAGGGATTGTTAATTAATTTCTTTACGGCAATAATCAACTAGACCCTTGATAAAATATGCAGACAAAGTCTATAGGGAAGTTAGCAATGTAAACAGTATAAATACATACAAAACTGCATTTTGAAATCGCTGGATATGCACAAATGATGTCAGCGGTTTTTATATTGATGTTAGGTAGGTTCCTGTTTCAAAAATAATATTTTCATTATCATTTCATAATGGTTTCAAAAAACCGAAAAGTCGAATAAACCGAGTTGAAAAAACTGACGGTTCGAGTTATTCGTAAATGCAGAAAAACCGAAAACCGATAGGCGGTTTTTAAAGAGAAACCGATTAACCGGTGCGGTTTTTGATTACCCTAGTAATGTATGTTGTTTTACCCTTTTCTCACTTTGTGTACAGATTTCGGTGCATAAGTTGATGGAATTAGATAAACCACAAACATAAAAGTTTTTTCCCAAAAAAGGTTGTTATTATCTAAAAAAGTTTAGAAGTTATAAGCACATACCTTTCAAAATTGTGAAAAAGTCCTAGAAATGTTCATATCTGTATCCATTCTTTTATAAGTTGTGGCCAAACTATTTATTTTGAAGTTACTGGTCAGTTATAAAAAACACGAGGGACACATGGAGGACGAAATTTCGTTAACACTTGAAAAAAAAATTACCTCAAAATTAAAAAAAAAATATATTTGCCCATATACACTGAGGTGAGTTATACAAACAATGACACATGCAAAATTCGAACTAAAAACATTAAAAAAATAATAGGGAATACAAATATATAGGGATAAGCAGAAAACAACCAAAATCGGGTGCGGTACGTACACTATAGCAATACACATCGAAAAATATAGTACGATTATGGGTGTTGAAGGAAGATAGAGGTGGTTGTGGTATTGGTGGTGGTCGTGCTTTGTTTTATATAAACAACATTTTTGTTAGGATAACTTGTTTAATTTTTCGATTCATTTGTGATCGGTGGTGGTGGTGGTTGTGGTGGTAGGGTGCTTGCAGAAGTAAATCGCAGGGAAAAAGAAAACGTTATCAGGTACAAATATACAAAACCTTATCGTTCAACAAATCCACAGCATTGGCGGCTGATATCGATTCAGTGACGGGGCAAATATTTTTACTCGAAGAGAATTTCTTACGTTTCTTTTTCAAAGCAGCAATAGCGGTTAGACCTAAAAGGAACGCGAACCCGAACCCGAACACGCCACGACACCCAGTCAATGATTATAAGGTTACGATAACGGGCCAAAAAAGGAGAGAGGGAAATGAAAAAGAAAAAAAAAAGAAAATATGGGGAAACATTTACATACTCGTACCTTACAACACCAACTAATCATTGTTAGATTTTGTATTATCATCAAAAAAATCCATAAAAACCAAAAATAACCAAAACAACTAAAAAGTATAATTTACCTGTTGGCGTGTGGAAGAAGTGAGTTCCACCTACACTTCCCGCTGTCACCCCCGGAACTGCCAGAGGTCCATTAACGTTCAGCGGTTTCAAATGATCCTTGCGTATAGTGGGCATGACAGTCGTCGATGTATTATATCCCAGTGTTGTGGATGCCGGCGAATCATTGGAATTACTGCTGTAGTAACTTTGTCCATTCTGCGAGTAGGTTACCCTAACCTGGCCATGAACCGGCGATGAAGTCGTCGAGGAATTACACACAGAATCTTCGGACTTGGAACGGCCCAACATTTTCGAAACGTTGCCCACTTTGGCGGCCTCTATCAAAGTGCCCCATTTCTTTTTATGACCCGCTATTCGTTTGTTGTATGGCTTTAAAGTGGATTTATTATATTTATTGGCCGATTGCACCGTATTCACTGTGGATATTAGCGACGGTGGAGGCGATTCCATGCTATTGAAACTATCACCCGCACAGAATGTGGCCTTTTTCTGCATGAATGTTGGTGTGAAGAGATTCGATAGGGTCGACGAGAGTATGTCATGCTGTTGCTCGAAGTTATCCAAAGATGTGGAGAACTCGGCGACGGGAGCCAGTGATCCCGTAGAGCCGGGTGGAGCTATATTGAAACCTTTCATGAGTCGCCTTTCTTTTTGGCGATTCTTTTTGCCACCACCTGAGAGGAAGAAAGGGAATTGATTAACATTTAGGGAATTTTACATCAATTTACAAGGCAATGCACTACTTACCTCCACCTTGTCCGGCTGATACATTCGTATCCATGCCACTATTTTTGAGTATTTCCACCAATTCACAACGGAAGGCGGATATGTCCTGTTTAATTTCGTTCACATCATCTTCTGTCACGCCCTGCGATTCGGCTTTACGTTGCTCGACAGTAACATAACGTCTGACAAGATTTCGCATGATTTGTTGATATTTGAAGTCACGGTCATTAGCCTGTTGGGCTTTGCGCTGAAAGAGAAAAGAAAATTGTTTTATTGAAATAGCAGTAATAAACAAGAAGATTCGCGATATAATAGCATCGGAAGGCTTTAACACCTTTTAGAACTGTGATAATTTCACAAAATTGTGTGTTGATTGCGAAAAAGTGTTTTATTAAACAAAACTGTAAGCTTAATTGTCCCATATGCTACAGGTTAGTTTGTTAGAGTATCAGCTAGAAAAAGACAATTTATTTCGATCAATAAGGTAAACTTGACTGGCACAGGTCTGGATGCCACTCAAAGAAACCAAGCCGCCCATCAGACAGCAATGCAGTTCCCGGTATTCCGCTGTGGCATTGCTGTCTGATATGCGGCTACTGCTATTAGACTTAGGAAAATTATACTTTTATAGTTAACTAGCCAACCCCAGCAGACGTTGTCCTGCCCGTCCTGTTTGGGATGTATTGGTTTGTTATTCATTGATATTTCATTCAAAAATTCATAAAAATCATCAAAAAATTTATATTGACCATATGTCCACTACAGCGCCATCTACCGGTTACAATCATACATCCAAACTATTATCAATGCAAACCACATAAAGATTTTAAATATCAGTCAAATCGCTCAGGAAATGCGAATTTTGACCCCACACTGAATATATTGTTAAATTTTCAGCCCATTCGCTTCCATGGTTTCGGAGAACATGCGTTACTAACAAACGTACAAAGGATTTTATATATAAAGAAGATAGATCAGAATGAAATGTTCGCATCCAAGAACATAAGAGATTCATTGGTCTAACTACTTCCATATACAAACAATAACCTATACGCGGGTTTAGACCGCAACTTTTACAGGTATATAGCGCCACCACTTTCCTTCCAGAATACTCGCTTTAAAGAGGAAAGAACTAGTTCTGTCTTGGTCGGGCTCATACCATTTCAGACCATCATCGGAAGCCCATCTTACGGCGTTATAAAGCGCCTTTTGGGGAATTGATGTAAGAGTACTCGGAAACTTTTCTCTAACCGGCATTGACACGCCATTTGTACCGGTTGTTTAAAGGCTGGGGTCTGCTTAGAGCCCCAGCTGGGTTCTGCTTCATCTGTCTTATCTTCTGTTTTGCCTGCAGCTGGATGTGCTATTGTTTCATTAACGACTACGGGATCCAAGGCAACAAAGCTCGTAGAAGTTGCATTCGTACGATTGTTCGATAACGACGACACATGACTCATAAGTGAATCAACGCTTGTCGCCGGCACTGGGTTTTCTTCCCCTGCGCCGAAATCTCCTTTGTCATTTTTGGTTTAATCATAAATTCTTTTTTGGGGAAATACCCCCATACCTAGAATTAGTCCGTAATAGGTACGGCGATGTAGGCCTACCAGACCCAGCTCAGAAATTTCTGTCCAGAGATCGGTGCATCCAATTCAACCTATGGTTTAAAAACAACAAACCAAGTGCTTGTGTAATAGGTAGGTTAATAGGTACTGCGTAATATGTTAAAAACTATACGCTCTACGATAACACGTCCCTTCGCTACGACCGGCGGCGACTGTAATCTCATGAAGAGATTACATATCATAGGAGATAGAACACTTGTGATTTGTCCTATGACATCGAAACAGATATAGTTGTTTGCCTTTAGTTGTGCTACCCAACAGATAGATATTAAGTGACCAGCTTGTCGCGGTTTTTATAGCGATGTTCTCATAGAGTTGTAAAATTTTTACTGCGTATCAGTAATATATAAGCCCTCATTGAAGTGAAGTAGTTCGCCCCAGATCGGTCTATTACTTGGTAGTTTACAGCACGGCTTCTATATTTTTTCCAGAAGATCTACCGGCTAGAGTCTGGAAGTTGCAAAGGAAGCCGTTGTGAACCTAAACCAGAGTTTCCCCGCCCAGAGCCCTCAGAACTTTGTTCCTGTTCTTTAACTTATCAGAAGTAGCTAAGGCTTTCCTTGGAACCTGAAGATTGAGAGTTGTAAAATTTTTACTGCGTATCAGAAATATACAAGCCCTCATTGAAGTGACGTAGTTCGCCGCAGACCGGTCTAATGCTTGGTAATTATATTATTATTTTAATAGATAGTGATATTGACATTAGTTCGTTTAAATTCAATATAATTTCATACACGTACATTAAGTATATATCTATTTTTTGGCATAACATTATTTGTTGTAAGCCAGAATGGCACATTTCTAGTTTATAACAAGTTCAAAAAGAAAAAAAAACAGAATTAATAGTGCAGACATTTATGTTTAACGTTAAATAACGATTTAAGTATTATCAATTTTCGTTTAGAGTTCAAATTCGTTTATAATTAACTTTCTATATTTAAGCGATACTTCAATATAGTTGTACAAAGATGAGAAATTTAATCCATTTAATATTTCAAGCACTTCGTGCATACTAAGAAAATGTTTACCAAAATATGCAAATCTAAAATGTTTGTATATAGGGGGCAGGCACCAATAAAATGGAAAGTATTTTCCGCGGCATCCAAATTGCATACAAAGCAAATACCCACAGTGTTTGTTCTAAAAGCTCTAGCATTTAAATCGAGCAGTCCGCCTCTCGCTCTGATCAATAGACTTGTCGCACGCGATGAAAACTCACTAGTCAAAGAAAACACTGCATCATAATTGAGTCTGGGGTAAAGATCATGGAACTGTGAACACCTGGCATCACGAATATTATTGTTACGCTCCCAAACTTTCAGCACGCTCAGTATATTGTTCCATTCCAGACAGAGAGAAATATTTGTATTTTGTGGAGAATATTGTATTTTATCGCACAGTTTTGTCCATTGATTTGCCCAGCAAATATTTTGTAAAATTATCTCTTCTGCCAGTATACTAGGTCATTTATGCTATCTCATTTTAATACTTTATTTATATAAACAAAATGGAGTTTTAATGTTGAGATGTACAGCGAATCTAAGCCGGTTTCTAGATGGAGTATGTAGTTCGGAGTATTATCAGGAAGATATAAGATTTTTTTGATGAAATATCGAAAAAGTTTTTCTACTTCTTCATATTTTTGAAAACCCCAAATTTGGGCTGCATAGAACATTATTGATCTAGAGGCCGAATCGAAAATCTTTAGTTTGTTATGTTTTGTGATCTTTGGGTGTCTCATATAGTTAGGCCAAGTTGAATTAACAGCAAGTTTTGCTGTGCTTAATTTGTTTTTCAAATGTTTTATAAACGACAAGTTGTAGGTTATTTGTAGCTGTTAACAATTTCCACTAATTCATCGCCATAGTACCAGCAAAGCTTTCTTGAGACTCTAGTACCAGTGCGAAAAATCATTATTTTTCACTTTTCCAAATTAACTTTGAGATGCCAAGTTGAACAATATTTGTTCAGGCAATGTATCATGGTTTGCAGTTCGGATGGGGAATTTGATAGTAATACTATGTCATATGCATATAGTAATATTTTTATGTTTAAGTTTGCGATGTTTACACCGCCGGGTAATACATCTACGAGATCATTTAAATATAGCGAGAATAGTACTGGACTCAATATGCAACCTTGCTTAACACCCAGCTCTACCGGGAAAGAGTCAGATAGCGAACTGCCAGTCGAAATTCTGCTTGTAGTATTTTCGTACATATTCTGCAATAGTCGTATTATCTTTGACGATAATCCGAGAGAGGAGAGCTTGTAGAATAGGCTATTTCTAGGAATGGAGTCAAAAGCACATGAAAAATCAACGAAGAAGGCGAATAATTTTTTCCCGTTCAGAGTGGCTATGTTTGCGATACTAACTATTTTGAAAATATTATCCACAGTTGAGTAATGTTTCCGGAATCCAGCTTGGAATTCATTTAGTATATTATTGTTGTCAGTCCATTCGGTGATCCTGTTAAGTAATATGGTGTTAAAAATTTTGCATAAAGAGTTGATGAGAGAAAGTCCTCGATAGCTAGCTGCTATGTTTGGGTCCCCTTTTTGAAAAATCGGAAGCAAAATCGATCTACAAAAACTTGAGGGGATTTTTTCATGCAGAAATATTTTGTTGAATGTGCATAAGATTTCCCTTACAAAGCAGGCCGGAGCGTATTTATAGAACTCATAACTAATGCCGTCATCGCCAGGCGCTCTACAACTTTTCAAAGTTTTCAGTACTGACATCAATTCAACCATTTCAATTGGGGAGTCTATCAAGGCGTCAGTGACGTAAGGCATACACCAGCTTATAGTGGGAGGGTTACATGTTGGCCTTAGCATACTACTAAAATGCATTAAAAAGTCTTCCGCGCTCAGAACGTCTTTGACTATCCGTGGTTTTGTTTTAATTTTCCGTGCAAGATCCCACCAATCAGCGCTCCTACTAACCGTATTTAAACGTTCTATGTTCTGGTTGTAATGTGCGAGTTTCTTGCTATTGCACAATCGTGTATATTTGGCTCGAGCTTCATAATATTTCAACCTGTTAAGAATTGTATGGTATCTTCTATACTCTTCGAGCTTTCTTTTCATGCTTCTACGAGATTTGGCACACTTCCAGTCGAACCACTTTTGTTTTGGCTCAAAAAACTTGTAGTTTGTATTTTCGGGGTACGATTCTCTGATTTTGCCCGATATAATATTTACTAGCTCATCCACTGATACATCACTTATCATATCAATGTTTCTGGTCTTTGTAGTTAGCATTTCAGCATATTTGTGCATATATTTGTTTTTCCAGTGCAATCTTGAGTGTGACTGTTCATTGCTTTCTATAACGGGTAGGCATGGAACTTTTACTTGCATGTTTAATGGCATGTGATCAGAATATGGTTTGGGTGCGATAGAGAAGTCATCAACATATACAAGAAAACTGTGAGACACAATACAATAATCAATGACCGAGCTTCCCATGACACCACAAAAACTATATTCACCGTTGCAATCTCCATTAGTTCTACCATTCAGGACGATGCCGCCAATATTCTCAATAACATCTATAAGATTTTTACCGTTAGAGTTAAGTACTTTATCTTTGGAACATCTATTTTCACGAATATGTGGCAAATCTTGTATGAACATACTGTCTAAAATCTACTCACCTGCGATTCTCGCATTTAAATCCCCAACTATACAGAAATTCATAGGGCTGATTTCATTCCAAAATTCTTTAAATTTTTCAAATTCATTGTTCCAGTTTGTGCAGTTTAGATATCTTGGTATTATATA
Source organism: Eudasyphora cyanicolor (assembly GCA_963930755.1). NCBI lineage: Eukaryota > Metazoa > Arthropoda > Insecta > Diptera > Muscidae > Eudasyphora > Eudasyphora cyanicolor. Next base: position 201,697,681 of record OZ005737.1, on the reverse strand, counting down.
GAACAAATCTTCCCCAAATTTGGCTTTTAATACAATATTATTAGATATATTAAGGAATTTGAAATTATACTGACTTTGCAGATTCTTTTTATAAGCATATAGACAACCACCACTTGCACGACCGGCCCTTTGTTCCTTTAATTTTGAAAATAAGACAAAAATTCGTGTTGCTTTTCATACACAACATGAGTTTCAAACAAGAAAAGAATGTCGAATTTATTTAAATACGCTGCAAATTTTCCAAAATTAAAAGAATTTTTAAGATTTGCTACGTTATACGATAATAATTGAATTGTATTGGATTGCTATTGTGTATTTGATACTGGCGCCGATATATTAGGCAAATTGTTCCTGGTGGCTACCTCGACAACATATTCACACTGCGCTAAAATATAAGACAGATACTCGGCATCATTGTTGCAATCACTTTTCCTCTCGACCACGTATACTTTTTGTTCTCAACAAAAATACAAAATTCACCAAGTCTAACTTTTAAGTTTGCATTCTTTTTAGTAATTGCTCTGCTAACCAGCCGCAGATTGTATCTCGTGGATTGTTCTTCTTCCGTGTAATCTTTTTGGATGTATATGGGGACCCCTTGCAGTCTCCTTTTTGCAGCAATGACATTATTGGCCTGTACCCCAGACTCAAGGCTGAATAGGAAGTTATTTTTCTTCGCTAGCCTACGCACCGTTACAACATTTGCTTCCACTTTTAACATCGAGGCACATATTTCCAGGAATTCAGCTTTAGCAGTGTGAGTGTTGTTGCAATTTAAACCTCCTACCATAATATTTGCCGCTCTACTCTTGCGATCAATTAATTCCAAGCGAGATGTGAGTTTTTTGATGTCCTCTTTTAATTGCTTGTTCTCCTCCCTAAGTTCTTCAATTTGCGAGTTGACTTCCACCAAATCCGACTTTCGTGCTACATCAACCAGTTTTTCATCCATTAATGCTTGGTAATTTACAGCACGGCTTCTTTATACTTTCCAGAAGATCTACCGGCTAGAGTCTGGATGTCTTCTTGTTCTTGCACTTATCAGAAGTTGCTATGGAAGTCGTTGTGAACCTAAACCAGAGTTTCCCCGCCTAGAGCCCTCAGAACTTTGTTCATGTTCTTTAACTTATCAGAAGTAGCTGTGGAGTTCGTTGGAACCTGAAGGTTGAGTGATTTTCGGTTGGAATTCGTACACCGTCGCCCTGATCATTCAGTTCTACTCCATACTTTCCCAAATTCAAGCGGTGAAGATGGAAGTAAGGCTAGAACTGAGCGACAAGGCCAACAAACGTGTGTCTGAACTTTAGTATCATCTCATTTGCTTATCTTTAGTACCTTTAGTTTGTATTATAAATTAACAATACTTACCCTGATTGTCTTCAAATGTTCTCGTCTGGCTGCTGAAGAACCGCTACAGAACACTCTTCGGCCCCACTTGAAAGCGTACCATATCGATTTGGGTGTGGGAATTATATTAAAGGGTGGAGGACAAGTGCCACCTTCCTCAAAATAACTTATCCACAGTTTTGAGCGAGCAAATTTCCACTCGACATCCGCGCGTTCCTAAAGTAGAGAACAATGTTTGTAGAACCACAATATGTAATTTTAAAACAAAAACAAACTCACCGATATTAGTTGATATGAATGATTCATCATGGCGATTAACAAATTCAGCAGAACCACAATATTAATGACAGAATAAGTGCCAAACATAAGCATACCCCAGAAACGGGTGAAAATCTTGATGCCATCCAATTCAAAACTGTCCAAATCGATTAGACCAAAAACGGCCCAAAATAAAGTTTGGGTGGTTTCAAAGAGACTGGAAAGAAAAAGAAAATTATTTAAGGTACAAAACGGCTCCCTCAGACATAGATTGAATACTTGGAAAATCGCCGCCATACAATGCAGGCATTCGGATCGGTGGTACCGTTCATATTGATCAACACATTTGTGGGCGAGACCTCGGGACAGCGTTTCTTCTCCAAGTCAGCATAGTACCTAGGAAAAACACACCGATTAAATCACTAAATCCTGCGCACTCTCCGAGAATTGTGAACCTACCACAACAATTGGTTTAGACCACTGCCAAAGGCGAACAGCACCAAAACATACAAAAAGAAGAATTTCATAATATCCATAACCATGCGGGACAATGACACCTGCAGTGGGCCCAAATGTGGATTCACCGAGAATATGTAAACCAATTTGAGGCTACTGAAAATGTTCGCCGCACTGAAGAGACCTTCCGATATGAGCATTGGGTCCCAGGCATCCCAACGCTCACGCGGCAGATCGGTGGCATGTGGATTGGTGATCATTTCTTTTTGTACTTGAAAGAATGAGACAACTCTCAGAGCCACGGTGGCCACATACAACGAATTTGTCACAAAATCTATAACATTCCACATGTCATTGAGATACTCCTGGAGGCCCACATCCCACAGCTGTTTAACTTCGCTCCAGATTAAACCTAAATAAATAATTACAGCAGTTATAATGCGTATTTCAAATTTTCAAACTCGATTCCCAACTCACCACTAACCCAGGCCAATATTAACCATTCAATAAAGGTGGGTTTTGCTCCTCGTTTTGTGGGCAATTCCTCCACCTGATGGACCACACTTTCAGAATCGGTCCAAAACCAGCCGCCAATAAATGTCTCAATGCGCTGAGATGCCAACATTAGTAAAACTGCGAAAAATTTCAAAGGAACAAATTATTTTAGAAAAATACTCAGGAAAAATGTGGCAATTAACGTAAAGATGAAAAATTTCCAAAAAAAACTTCAATTAAATGAATTCAAATGTAGTTCAATTAATTAAATTAGACGAAGGCTCATAAATTACTCTGCCTAGTCCAAAAAATGTTACAGAAAGAAGACCTTTGGGCAAAATCAATGGTGGTACCCGTTTTTGCAGGTTAGCTCTGATTTTAGAGTTTTTCGGCCACGAAATTTGCTAAGAATTCATGAAGGTCTGTTATCCTAGGGGAAGAATTTGAAACGGAAGGCCTAAGGGAAATAGTTATAGTAGTTATAGTTAGAGAAATTTCTTAATCAAGATCTCAGACTCCACAAGGCTGAGGAAGAACCTATCCATAACACCCTATACAACCAACTGTATAGGGTGACTATAACAACTTGACCAAAAACAGGGTGAAGTCATTAAATGTACTCGACACACATTTTCCAGGAAACTCCCTGACAGAACTCGAGGAACAGCAGGACACACAAGGAAGCGAGTGGACTACAAACGTCGCCAAATTGTTGACCGAGAAATCGCGACATTGCTGCGCTGTTAGCAGCTATGAATGTACTGCTCGATACACATTTCCTGGGAAACTGTCTGACAGAACTCGAGGAACAGCAAGACCAAAAAGGCAGCGAGTGTACGACAAACATGGCTAAATTGTTGACCGAGAAATTCAGACCTAACTGGGTGATTCGCAGCTTTGAGCCCTTTAACTCACCTGAACCAGATGAAATTTCTCCAGTAGAAATGCAGAAGATGATAAAGTATTTTATCCTACGGTTGGAGAAGACTTATGAAGGTTGCATTAAGTTCCCTGGCAGAACTCGAGGAACAGCACGACACACAAGGAAGCGAGTGGACTACGAACAACGCCAACTTGTTGACCGAGAAATCCAGACTTAGCTGGGCAATTGGCAGCTTTTAGACCTTAAAATCTCCTGGACCGGAAGGTTTTTCTCCAGTAGAAATGCAGAAGATGATAGAGTATATTATCCCTAGCTTGTGAGTGTACTACAAACGTCGCCAAATTGTACACCGAGAAATCCAGACTTAGCTGAGCTATTAGCAGCTTTGAGGCCTTTAAATCACCTGGACCAGATGACATATCTCCAGTAGAAATTTAGAAGATGATTCATTATATTATACCCTGGTTGGAGAAGATCTATGAAGGTTGCATTAAGTTCCCTGGCAGAACTCGAGGAACAGCACGACACACAAGGAAGCGAGTGGACTACGAACAACGCCAACTTGTTGACCGAGAAATCCAGACTTAGCTGGGCAATTAGCAGCTTTTAGACCTTAAAATCTCCTGGACCGGAAGGTTTTTCTCCAGTAGAAGTGCAGAAGATGATAGAGTATATTATCCCTAGGTTGGAGAAGATTTATGAAGGCTATTAAACTCCCTGGTAGAACTTGAGGGACAGCAGGACCAGCAAGAAAGAGAGTGGACTACAAACGTCGTCAAATTGTTGATTACATTGTAAATTGTATATTATCATCTAGTTGGAGATGATTAACGAAGGATTTATTAAGCTACCTGAGGAACAGTAGGACATACAAGAAAGAGAGTGGACTATAAACGTCGCCAAATTGTTGACCGAGAAATCTAGACATAACAGGGCGATTAGCAGCTTTTAGATCTTAAAATCACCTGGACCAGATGGCTATTCTCCAGTAGAAGTGCAGAAGATGATAAAGTATATTAACGCCCGTTTGGAGAAGATTTATGAAGTCTTCATTTAGCTCCCTGACAGAACTTGAAGCGCAGAAGGACCAACAAGGATGTGAGTGTACTACAGACGTCGCCAACTTGTTGGCCGAGAAATCCAGACTTAGCTACGCGATTAGCAGCTTTTAGACCTTAAAATCAACTAGACCAGATGGCTTTTCTCCAGTAGATCAGATGGCTTTTTTCTATAGTTGGAGAAGTTTTATTAAGACTGTTAACCTCCACGACAGAACTCGAGGAACAGCAGAACCCACAAGGAAACGAGTGGACTAGAAACGTAGCTAAATTGTTGACCGAGAAATCGAGACTTAGCTGGACAATTAGCAGTTTTGAGCCCTTAAAATCACCTGGACCATATGGTATTTCTGCAGTAGAAATACAGACGATGATAGTGTTCATCCCCTGATTGAAGAAGTTTTATGAAGGCTGCAGTAAGCTCCATGACAGAACTCGAGGAACAGCAGGACCAGCAAGAAAGAGAATTGACTACAGACGTCGTAAAATTGTTGGCCGGAAATCCAGACTTAGCTGCGCGACTAGCAGCTTTGAGACCCTAAAATCACCTGGACCCGATGGTTTTTATCCAGTAGAAATGCAGAAAATTATAAAGTATGTTAGGGTCCCTAACAGAACTTGAGGAACAGCAGGACCAGCAAGAAAACGAGTGGATTTCGCCAAATTGTTGACGGACCAATCCAGACTTAGCTGGCCGAAGATAGCTTCAAATCACCTGGACCAGATGACATTTCCCCTCTGGTTGGATACGATTTATGAAGGCGGAATTAAGCTCTCGTATATCCCCAATCGATAGAGGCATAACATTTATACCCAAACCGGGAAAATATTACACACTAGGCCAAAGGACTTCAGGCCAACTAGTCTATCTTCATTCCTATTGAATGTTCTGACAACGCTCTTAGATTCTTTCATTCGAGAAAACCTGGAAACAAAACTCTTGTCGGGAAACCAACAGGCATACAACAAGATCAAGTCTACAGAATCGGCCCTGCATGAACAGCTGCGCACTATCGAATCTTCTACATTTCAAGGAGTTCACCATGGTGGACTTTTTCGATATTTTAACAAACTCGTGTTCACAGAGATACGATACTTGCGGCCTTATCGCATCTAAGGGTGAACTACAGCTTGATTATACCATATCAGAGTTTGCTCAGCAGAAGACGCATAACAGCAAGTATCAGGGCCACAACTCCTACATATTTGTAAACAGCGGGACTCTAAATGGAGAATACTGTCTACTGTTGTCATCTAGCGGTGAGTGGAATCCTGTTAGACCTAGAACGTTGTGGCTTCAAAGTCGTGGCATATTCGGACAACATTGCAATAGCTGTAGCTGGCAAATTCCCCAACGTCCTCAGAGATATTCTACAGGAATGGAACTGATTTTTCTCTGAAAGTGCAAATTTCTAGGTATAGTCCTAAATAGAAAAGTGTCCTTCAATACTTAATGTCTTGGAACGGGTAAGGAAGGCCAGTATCGGCCTATATTCCTGTAGGATTGTTGTAGGGGAAAGTTGGGGTCACTCGCCATAAATAGTTTTTAGGTAATAGTCCTAGGTAGAAAATTGTTCCTCAGACTTAATGTATTGGAACGTGTAAGGAAGGCAAATGTCGCCATATATTCCTGTATGTAAGCTGTAGGGTTGAGGGTTTCCTCCTAAAATCGTCCACTGCATATACTTAGCAGTAGTTCGGTCAATAATATTGTGTGGTATTGTGGTGTGCTGTCTGGCGACTGATAAGCGATCTGTCAACAGTTAACTGATGGAGGTTGAGAGAACTAACTACCTGCCTGAGAATCAGCGGAGCTTTAAGAACTACGGCGACAGAGTCTTTACAAGTCGCATTCAATCTATTGCGGCAGAGCGGCATTAAGTTTAAATTGTCTTATCAATGAGGAGGTTACGAGTACAAGAACCACGGTCACATGAGGATATCACATTGTTGTGTATTGGTAACCGACCGAGTGTACTATATATCAGCGTTGTACCCCTTCTAGAGGAACTTTACCACTAATATGCGTGTCAGAGGAATTGGTTGGCAGAATACTATGAAATATAAACTAGCTGGCTCGAAGCTTGATGAAAGGTATGGCTTCGTATTTCAATTTAAAGGACTTAGTCCTGATATAGCTCACAAACTACTTGCAATGTATATCAAGTCGATATAATGTCGTCAAGTGGCTGTGTGGCAACAAAGTGACCACCGCTGTCGTCTTCATGCACTAAGACATCTAGGCTACCATTAAATCTCTGGAACCTTCGTGCCTAAATTCACAAACAGCCTTCGACTGCCGCAGATCTGTTAAAGAGATGACAGAGCAGTTTAACATATACTTCATATTGATACCGGTGTATAGGAATATCCCGGGCACTGCAAAGACGATGAGCTTACTAGGAAAGGAACGAAATAACAAATTCTCAAAGATTTGGCTTAGGCAAGATGCAGTCAGGCAGTCCAATAAGAGATTGACAGAAATCCACACCTGTAGGTTAGCTAGATAAATCTGGCCGCTATACGACCTGAAGAGGTCAAATAGCTCTTTGCACTACCGAGTAAATAATGTATATGTTAGTGTCACTTCTGACGGGACACTGCCTGATCGGAGATAACGCCAGGAGATTGGGAATTGTGGCCAAAGACTTTTGCAGAAGCTGCGCAGATGAAAACGAAGTGTAGAGCATTGAGCACCTGCTTTGTAAATGCCGGCCTTTATAAAAAGTCTGACAGCTTTTGCAGGTACCGATATTCGTAGTATGGACAGCATTGTGTATCAAACACGTTGGTTTCTATGAGGGGCATTTGAGCCCTTGGTAGCACTAGACCTCAATTGATCTATCTGAGCTGGAGACTCCGGCTGTCACCCTAACCTAATTATTAATTGTATTTGTTTATTTATTACATGAATTAAAATACAAAGTAAATTTATATTATAATTTTACGGTCCAGGGTAAAGTCGTGTTAGATTTTTGCAGAGCTTCCGGTGGGAATCGAACTCACGACCCAAATTCATAGGCGAGCACGCTACCTACTCACCTACTGGGGCACTCTATTATAACTCTATTATAATTACAACAACTATTATTATTAATAACAACAGTGTGTGTGCATTAATAACAACAGTGTCTGTGCAAAATTATCTTTGAAAATGTATCCTCGATGGAAACGTCTTATACTGCATAATTTTGACCCTCAACCGTTTTTTCCTGTGAAATCGCTTTTTCGAGATATCTAGCTACGAATTTTGTTGGCTTAGCAAAAAGGTTTGCAAATTCAGACACAATTTCAGTATACATACAAGTCTCCGGAATATATGTTCCATGTCAATAAAAAGAAAACCTTCACTCGTTCTCTTACCCTTGATAATATCCCTCCAAAAAAATGATGCTTCAAAAGTCGTAGAAATCGATGGATCTTTTGGATGATGTATTCGACAAAAAGATTCCCTGTTAAATTCACTATATGTAGGGTCCCCACAATATAATTTTATGTACTTATATACTAACACAATACAACACATGATTTTGGGACTCAATGCTGAGAATTGGACGTGAAAGTAGCCCCAAAAATAATAACTTCTGCGTCATTCGTTTAGACAAGTTGGCTCAATTTATACTTTAATGATCATTTTTTTGCTCAAGGTGAGCAATTTTTCTAAATTGTTTTCTCAGTATACCGTACGGCATATTGAATAGGAGAAAAAAATGCGAAACAAACCTACCCGAAAAAAGTGCATCCAGTGCCTTAAGTTAAGTTAAGTTATAAAATATCTGTCAGTAAAATATTGAAAAATACGTATACGTAATACTACGTATATAACAGAACCTTATAAAACAGAAAAAAGCATTTTTGCGATTTTTAAGGCACTTGGTGCAATTTTTTTGGGTAGGTTTGTTCCACATTTTCTCTTATTCAATATCTACAACTTTGCTTCAGACACAAAGGAGATATAGAATAAGTACAAAAATCCACTTTGAGCAAAAAAATCGTATGACCATTAAATTATTAATTGAGCCAACTTGACTAAACCAATCATGCAGAAGTTCTTATTTTTGGGGCTACTTTCAGTCCAATTCTCAGAATTGAGTCCCAAATCAATGAGCTGAAAAATGCTGTACTGTGCAATTCAATGAATGTTTTAAATAATAGAATGGATCTTTTTATCAAATTTAATATCTTAAAATTGTCAACCATTAACATAAATTCAATAAACTTATACAGGGGTTTTCCAATGAGAGTGATATGATTTCTTTGAAAAAAAAAAAAAAACACATAAGGAAATCCAAAAGTTTTTTATTTAATGTGAAGTACAACCGATACAATTAAGTTCTAAATAAAACGTCATTCAAATGGCCTCCACGACTTCTTCTGGAGGAACGAATTCGATGAACCCAATTTTCGAGAACTTTTTCCACTAAATCAAGTCGTATGTCATGCATGGCACGTTCAATATTGACTTGTAAAGCTTCAAGAGAGTCTGGTTTATTTCGAAAGGCCAATGACTTCAAATAACCCCACAAGAAATAGTCTAATGGTGTTAAATCACAACTTCTTGGAGGCCATTCAATATCACAATTTCTTGAAATAATCGAATCTCCAAACTTTTCTCGCAACAATTCAATTGTTACATTTGCTGTGTGGCACGTAGCCACAATCGTTCAATGGCAAAAAGATAGCTCTTAACGAGAGCTAAAATATTGCTCATGGGTGTCAAGGTCGTAGGTCGACCGGATAGTGTTTTTTTTTTTTTATTTAAAAAAAATCATTTTTAAATATGTAACGGGAAGTTTATTTTTGCTCTTGCTCCTTAACGGTACGTCGGATCTGGAATCAGTCAATGGCAAAAAGATAGCTCCTAACGAGAGCTAAAATAGTCATGGGTGTCAAGGTCGTAGGTCGACTGGAAAGTGTTTTTTATATAAAAAAAATGGGCTTAGCACACGAAAAGTTGCAATTGGAGAACGATTATTTTGATAATAAAACTGAATTATTTAACCTTTCGATGTTATGTTAGACGCGATTGGCGGTCAGCAGCTAACAGCTGATGCACTGTCTGGACTTTTTACGGAAACATCTTCAAATCTTGTACCAAAATTCGCTGTAGAGACCGTCGACTGATACCCATTTGCGTGGCACGTCGTCTGGTCGATGTCGACGGCGCTTCCATGACATCCTCGGCTACAGCAGCAATATTCTCTGCAGAACGGCTACTCCGGGGTCTGCCACGCCTGGCAGCATCTCGTGTTGTGCCAGTCTCTTCGAGGCGAGCGGCTAAACGTCGCAGTGTTTCACCAGTAGGCGTTGGACGGCCAGGAAATCTGTGCCAAAGTCACCGACCGATTATTGGTCAAATAAATAGTCAGCAATATTCCGCGTTCTGGAGCAGTGTAGCGTAACATTGTTTATTAACGTGTATTTCGCATGTGTTTACTACACAAATGTCAAAACAGAACTGACATTAGGGGCCAATCGCAAAATTTATAGCATTTTCTGATAGGAGGATTACTTTTGCGCCACCTTGTATAATAACTAACTATAATAACTTTGATAATAACTACTGAATACAATGAAAAACAAATGACAGATCATGGCATATTACAAATGGCCGAAACGTCACTTCAAAATCATATCATTGGAAAACCCGTTATTAGACAAAAAGATTCCCTGCAAAATTTACTATAGGCTCCTCACAATACACTTTTATGTATAGCAATTCAATGAATGTTTTAATTTTTTTAAACATTAATCAACATCATTTCAATTAATTAATGTACTAATTGATTCAATTAAATACTTCATTAATACTATCAAGATTTTAATTGAAGTTTTTCATAATCATTGTTTAACAAATTTGTATGAATGGGATTTTCATGATTTTTTAAAAATTTTTCAATTTAAACGTAATTTTACTTACATAGAAATGTAAAATATGAGGCACTGTGACAGATAAATTTTATAAAAGGTTTTCTCATTGTCTGACCAACACTGGAATATGGAGCCAATATATACGCCAAAGAAAATATGGGAAACATCATACCTATAGGGAAAGTAGTATGAAAAAGTCGTTTAAAATTGGTATCATCATCTTAATCAATTGACTTTATTGTGTATTTACCTATTCGTATTATATCTAAAGCTTGTAAAGCCATATTTTTACGCCGAAATCCGGGTAGACCTTCATACCATATACTCGCCAGCAGTTGTTGGACATTCGAATGGGCAACAAACTGAAAATATAGAAAATAAAATGGGGGAGAAAAGAAAGACAATATAAGTATATAATTATTCTAAGAATATCAAGAACTTATTCACAGGACCGAATCATTCCAATGATGTTTGATTAAGAAATTACAGACAAATTTCATCTTTTTTTTTGGTAATTTCCTCAATGTAATAATTGCTGATCTGAAATTGTAATATTACAAAAATTGGACCAAAAGTCGTACCTTCTTTTGTCTTAACTTAATGGCTAATTTTAAACGATTTAAATGCATACGTTCGCCATGCTCATAAACTGGGCCGGTAGGATCATGATTTAGTAAAATTTCCAATTCGTGAGAAGTGCGGGTATGATCTAATAAAGCGGTGGCAAAATCCTGGCATTGTTTGCGCAATTCCTGGTATTCATTCTGCAAAAACAGAATAACAAAAAAAAAACAAATTTAAATAAATAAAAACATAAGAATTATTCACAAAAGTTTATAGAAGGTTTGTGGAACTTGGATTTTCCACGTTAAAATGTTCTTCAAAAACTTTCAAAAAAGTTTTTTTCTGAATAAGAACTTATACGAGTACATATATTAAAAAGTTTAAGTAGAATTTATTAAAAATTACCTTAAATTCATGTTCTAGAAAACTCAAACGTCTCAATTCCCAAGACAATTCAAATGCAGTTAAAATCGGATCCTTTGAGGATAAGGCAATTAAACTGGGACTGGCCAGAGCGCGATAAGCATTAATGCGGGAGCGTGAGTGGCGCAACGAATCCTCTTGACGCGATTGAACACATTCATCACATCCGCAGCTAAATGAAAAATTAATGGGAAATACATACATATGTATATATTTAGTCAACAGTTTTTGGGGTTCATTATTTTCAAAATTTACCGCACATCATGAGGCATAGGTAACACGGCACCGCGATCTAATAAAATCTTAATTATCTCATAATTATCCCGATGAGCGGCCAAAATCAGGGGACTTATGTCGGGGGTGAAAGTTGAGGTTTCTTCGGGAGATGATTCCCAGCTCTGGAAGAAAAAATCGCACATTTTTTAATATTTTATAACTTAGTCTAAATTAATTGTCTCTTACATGATTCCCCTCTATGGTAAATGTAACATGTTCATGATCCAATAACACCTCCACTGCCTCCACAAACTCTTCGGATATGGAATGTAATAACGCATCTTTGGTGTCCACATTGTAACCAATCAGTAGCTCTACCATTTCTAGATTTTCATTATCGATGGCCATCAGGAGAGCGGTGCGACCCAAAGGATCAACACAGTTGATATTGATATAGTCGGTATCTTGGGCTTTCTGCAGCATTCTGTTTAAGGGAGGCATATTTGTAAAAGAAGGTGTATAGGATTTTCAGAAGGTAGATTGAAGGAAATATATACAAACTTAGAGCCAATCTAAAAATTCTCTCTTATATGATTTATATTCAAATTGTTTTGTTTGTCTATATTGTTCTTTTTCACCATCAAATGGAATTTCAGAAATTATGCAGTCATCCTGCCAATTTTTAAGTAATAAAAAAGATCTGCCGACCGAAATGATACGAATTCAAATTCATAACAAATGTCGTTCCTTTTTGATATAAAGTTTCCGAGATATTACTTCTTTAAATAATGTTTCCGAGCACATTCGGAAAAAATACTAATATTTAATCAAATAACTTAAAAACAAATCGTTATTTTAAAATAAATAGTTTCCGATATTAAAATAAGACCACACCAACGTTTGCTAAAACTACTGCTTCGGCAAAAGTTATTGGAGTCAATACCCAATCTTCTGACGAGTTCGCCGATCAAGCAGTGTCCCATCAGAACTGATACTAACGTAGACAATGTTTTCCTCTCTAGTGCGAGGAGATATTTTGACCTTCTCAGGCCATACCTTGCGAGATTTTACTAGCTACCCTACAGGTGTCGATTTCTGTCCACCTATTGTTGGACTGCTTGATTGCCTCTTTTCTAAGTTAAAGCTTGCAAGTGGATAGTGGCGCTCCAATATATGCAAATTCTGCGAAAATTTCTAATGTCGTCCCTTTCCTAGTTAATAATATATTGGACCCTTTATACTATAAACGGTCTGTAAATCATGGAGGCAGCAATGGCATGGTCTGCGGATGCTATTCCGGTAACGTGGTTGGACCCCTCTTGGAGAATTCCGTGCTTCCCTATGCTGAGTGGAATGTTGCTCTGTTACGGCAATTTCAACACGACAACCACCCGAATAATACCGCGAAATGATTCAATGATTGAGTTAGAAAGGAAGGGGTTGACGTTATGGAGTGGCCAGCTCAACCGTAAACGTGAATCCCATTGAAAATTATTGGAAAATTCTTAACAAAAAGATAAATCGAGTAAGCGTAGGTGGAGATAAAAATTATCTATTTCAGGCTATTGCATAGATATAAAGATAACAAGAAATCGTATTGATTCCATGCAAAAAGAAGCAACGCCGTCCTTGATAATAAATGGTTTTCCACAAAATCTTAGTAGAAGTGCATAGTCCAATATGTTTTGTCGTGCGAATTTTAGACCTTTTTGTTTTTTTGTGAAATAAATATTTAATTTCAAATAATTTAAGCAGCGAAATTGCTGCTTAGATAATACTTATATTTATATCCAATGGACGATTTTAGGAGAGAGAGGCTCCAATGCGACCTTACAGCCTTCCTGCAGGAATATAAGGCGACGTTGGTCTTTCTTAAACGTTCCAGTACGTTAAGTCTGAATAACAGTTTTCTTTCTCGAATTATTCCTAGAAAATTTGCAATTTCAGAAAAGAACAGCTCAGTTCCACATGTGGAACCTTATACTCCCCAGTAAGGAGAACCAATTCTGTCTTGTTTGGGCTAAAGCTCAAACCACTGTTTCTGGTTGTAAAGAACCACCTGCATAATCTCAACGTCGTCCGCATATGGCATGACTTTCAAACCACACCGTTCTAGGTCTAGCAGGAAGCTATTTACCGGTAGATTCCAAATTGGTGGAGACAGAACTCCGCCCTATGGAGTCCTTCTGTTTATGCTCGTAAATCTCGCTGGAGTTGTGGTCCCGAGACTTGCTGTTATGCGTCTTCGGGCGAGTAAAATTAGGGCTGTTTTAGTCTAATCAAGCTGTAGTTCACCCATAGATGCGCAGCGCCGCAATCACCGCATCTGAGGGAATATTGTTAAAAGACCCTTCAATATCAGCAAAGGCCACGTAGTGAATTCCATGAAATGTAGAAAAGATTCGAAAGTGTCCACCAGTTCATGCAGGGCCGATTCTGTAGACTTGCCCTTGTTGTAAGCCACGTTGGATTTCTAACTAGAGTTTTGTATCCAGGTTTTCTCTAATGAAAGAAGCTAAAAGTCTTTCCAGACCTTTCAATAGGAAGGAGGATAGGCTAATTGGTCTGAAGTCTGAAGGCCTAGTGTGTGATATCTTCCCCGCTTTGGGTATTTGGAATACCACTTTGGTATCCCTCAATCGATTCGGGATGTATGAAAGCCTGATATAGCCTACATTATTTTCTCCAGTAAGGGGATAATGTACTTTAACATTTTCTGCATTTATGCTGGAGTGATACCGTCAGGTTCAGGTGGCTTGAAGGACTCAGAGCTGGTAATAGCCCAGCTTATTCTGGATCTCTCAGTCAACAAGCTAGCGACGCTCGCAGTCCACTCGCCCTCTTGTTGGTCCTGCTGATCCTCTGGTTCTGTTAGAGAGTCGACCAATTGAGTTGTCCACTCCAAAATTGGTTAAAAAATCCACAAAAATGTCTTAGATAACCGTCGGTTGAAGATTTGTGAGCTAGCTGAAGTGATAGGCATTTAAACAAGTAAGAAAGTTTCAGTCGCGTAAACCGACTAAGGTATACCCTCACTTTGTGAGTAATGTAATATATAACATTACACCAATAAATCTGTCAATTTGTGTGGGAGGTACCAGAAGGGGTTTTCCAAATACACATATTTTTCGGTAAACAATACATTCTTAAATACATTGCATTGTGCTGAACTATAAGCGTTTATGTGCACTGGTATATTAAAGTTACGAGCTATGTATGTAATTTTGGTATGATTTGGTCATTTTGTGTGGGAGGTACAAAAAGGGGCGGGGTGATAACGCCCACTTTTTACAGGACTATAGGCACTATAACAGCATTACACTGTACAAAATTTCAAGTATTTGTATGCACTGGTATTAAAGTTACAAGCCGTTTACTTTTGGTACGAAACGGTCCATTTGTGTGGGAGGTACCAAAAGGGGCTGTACAATAATGCCCATTTTTTACCGGACTATAGGCGCTACAAAAACATTATACTGTAGAAAATTTCAAGCATTTTTATGCACTTGTATTAAAGTTATGAGCAGTTAAATTTTGATGCAAAATGGTCCATTTGTGTGGGAGGTACCAAAAGGGGCATGCCAACTTCACCCATTTTTCTCGAGTTAATAGCGACTAATATACTAATATTATATTTTATATTTCAAAAGATTCGAATAAGTAGTATAGAAGTTATTAAAGAATCAATATTTCACTAAATTGTAACCCTTTGTGTGGGAGGTACCAGAAGGAGTAGACCTATATAGCCCATCTTCGAACTCATCCGGAGATAGATCAATATATTACCACATACCAAATTTGAAGTCAATCGGTTACTCCTTTCGAGAGTTATCGTGCGCACCAGCCAGCAGACACACAGACAGACAGACAGACAGACAGACAGACAGACAGACGGACGGACATTGCTCATTCGACTTAAAATGACCCAAAACGGATTTCCTCCGAACATACTTAGGGTCTTAGATCACTCCTTCGATGTGTTACACTTTTTTCCGTAGCAAATGATATATACCCTCGTCACACTAAAGTGAGGGTATAAAAAGTGCTATACATCGCATATTGACTGAAAATTTGATCATGAGAAAGCTGTGCACAAGTAGGGTACCGCGTTTGCGGTGCAAGACAATGCACCAGTTTACACGTCCACTATTGCGATGGCCAAAATCAATGAATTAAAGTTCGTATTGCTTCCTCACGCACCTTATTCGCCAGATTTAGCTCCCTCGGATTATTCGCCCTTATTCCAGTTGGCGTCGTCGACGTCGATTCTTAGTCGACACTGTTTAGATTGACGACTTCATAAATTTTGAATTTTTTTAAATATTTGTAAGTTATAAAACGGGTTTTTGTTAGTTCATGGATACCAAAAACATTCGTTTGGGCGTAAAGATGACAAAGCTAGAACTTCATAGATATGACGAAAATGATGTGACGACGACGCCAACTGGAATAAGGGCGATTTTTTGTTTCCAAACATGAAAAATGGCTCGGCTGAAAAATATTTGCCAACAATGATGGTGGATGTTGCGGTTGTTGCCTATTTTCAGGAGATGGACAGTTCGTACTATAAGCTATTGAAAATCGCTAAAAAAGTGTATCGAGCTAAAAGGATATTATGTTGAGAAATGAAGAAAAATGCTCCCAAATTTGTTGTTTTCTTTTTCAGGTCGGCTAATTTTGGCTGCGCCCAAATTCATGAATGAATTTAGGAGGGAGCTCCCAACGTCCCCCTACAGCTTTCCTACAGTAATATAATTAAGTCTGAAGGACAATTTGCTATCTAGTAAAATACCTAGTAATTTTACACTTTCAGAAAATACCAGCTCAGTTACATTTAGTCGAGGAGTGCCCGTCCACGCGTGGAATTTTCTTAGTATATAGAACCAATTCTGCCATGTTTGGATTAACGCTCAAACCACTGTTTCCTCAATCAATTTGTTCAGAGCCACCTGTAGCTCAGAAGTCCGACATTGTGGTTCAGTTTTGCCTTCGGTTTTGGACAGACTTCTTCAAGGAAACTATTGAAAGATATAGTGATGTGGTCGACCAGATTATCTAAATCGACTCTGTCAACTATTTCCTTCGACTAGGATCAATATAGCTTAAAGTACGTACGCCTTCCATTTTTATTACAATTTTTATGATATAAGGAGAAAATAGTATTTGCTTTGGATTTAATTAATTGCCTTAAATACTTAAACCATTTGTACAAATATTTTTTTAATTGGCACTACGACATATGCATTGTATTGACTCACCTTCGTGTGCCCGCCATATCTCCACGTTCCACGGCCAAGAGAAATTTCTTCTCCTCCAGGGTCAATTGGCGAATTTCCTGATGAGGTCTTATGATGTTCTCCTCCTCCATCATGCCGTGTATGCTGTGGCGCTGGAAAGAAACAACAACATTAAAATTCTATTGCCACGTCACAACAAAACGAAACAAAACAAAACTGAGGTCTTCTAAGGATGCATGAAGGTCATCGCCATCAAAAGTCGCAGTGGCAGATGCAGTTGGAGCATCATGCTGCTTCCGTGCAGCCACACAGCCCCACCGACTAAAGACTAGCATCAAACAGCAGCCTTAGAGAGGAGCCATTTAAAACTAACTTACCTTGACCTTTTTAGCCGGCTCTATTTGTACACTAATATGACCTGTGCTATCAGTGCCATTGGATTTCTTTTCGGTATCCGAACCGTTGCCACCAGCGCTGCCGCCGCCGCTACTGCCACCGCCTCCTCCGCCAGAGCCACTACCATTGGCATCGGTGCCGTTTTTTATCTTATTCAAGATGGGGGCCAACACTGACTTCCTGCGTGCCGGGCTGACAAAGTGCAACTTTTTTCCTTCGTCTGAAAAGAGAGGGAGAGAAGGTTGTAGAAAAAAGGAAATTGAGTAGTGAGACAGACATACATATGTATATGTATACGCATTTGTGGGAAAGGTTTATGGTCCAAGGATAATACTACTTGGATTTTACTGTGGAAAGAACGATAGATGGATGATTGGATGCATTCGATGAAATCATATTGTAATCGTGACATTACAATATGTCTCCATGTCGATTCTGCTGATGATGATGATGACGAGGAGAGGGATTTT
The DNA here is from genome assembly GCA_963930755.1 of Eudasyphora cyanicolor. NCBI lineage: Eukaryota > Metazoa > Arthropoda > Insecta > Diptera > Muscidae > Eudasyphora > Eudasyphora cyanicolor. Next base: position 201,680,007 of record OZ005737.1, on the reverse strand, counting down.
CTTATTGAATGGCGTAAAATTGCATTACATTAAATTATGCGGATTCACCGTGAATTCGATTATAACAAAATATGCGAATGGGAAAATATGATTTATTCGAGCTGCGCTGCGCTACTCTACTCTGAGTTGTCACGCTTGATTTGTCGGTCAAGGTTAGATGTTCCGTGTCCCTGTTCATCAATTCCCACAATAATTCATATGCATTTGCTGCATCAGACACATTTCGAGACAAATCCATTTTGTATATCCTTGGATTCTTGGCAAATCTACGCGTATATTAAACGATTTCGCTGGGCATTGTATTGATTGCAATACTTAGGCACATCCACAGCTACAACGATATGATGGCATAATTAGAGCCAGCCCGAAAAACATTTTTAAAGTAAACATATTCAGCCAAGACTACTTCTACATTTACAGCAGAGGTGCATGGCTTTGTCATTGTCGTTAACTAAGAATTATATAAACTGGCAGCATACTAAGAAGTAAATAATCAAACTCGTCGTCTACTAAGGAGTAGATAACCCACGTGACCGGCTACTAAGGAGTAAATAACCCAACAGGTTATATACCACGGATTAGATATTCAAACTAGTCGGAGTAGGTAACCCAAATAGTTGTCAACTAAGAAGTAGACAACCCAACTGACCGGGAACTAAGGAGTAAATAACTAAACTGGTCATCTACTATGAAGTAGATAATCCATCTGGCCGTCAATTAAGAGTAGATAACACAAATGATTGTCAACTAAGAAATAGATAACCCAACTGGTCGTCTACTAAGTAGTCAATAACCCAACCGGTCGTTTAACAAGGAGTAGATAACCCAACTGGCTGCCTTCTAAGGAGTAGATAACCCGGCTGGTCGTCAACTAAAGTCTGTATAACTCAATGGGTCACCTACTAAGGAGTATATATCCCAACTGGTCGTTCACTAAGGAATAGATACCCAACTGGCCGCCTGCTGAGGAGTAAGTAACACTGCTGGTCGTCAAGTAAGGAGTAAATAACCCAAATGGTCGTCTACAAAGGAGTAAATAACCCAACTGGTAACCTAATAATGAATAGTTTTACCAACAGGTTTCATATTACGGAGTAGAAAACCCAACGAGTTGCCTACTAAGGAGTAAATAACCAAATTGGTCATCGACTAAGGAGTAAATAACCCAACTGGTCATCATCCTATAGATAAACCAACTACTCGTTTAATTGGAAGTAGATAACCCGACTGGTCGTCAACTAAAGACAGGTCGCCTACTAAGGAGTTAATAACCAAACTGGTCGGCAAATTAGAAGAAGATAACTCGACAGGTCGCCTACTAAGGAGTTAATAACCTAACCGGTCGGCAAATTAGAAGTAGATAACTCGACAGATCGTCAACTTAGGAGTAGATAATTCAACTGGTCGCCTACTAAGGAGTAAATAACCAAAGTGGTCGTAAAATTACAAGTATATAACCCAACTGGTCGTTAAGTAAGAAGTAGATAACCAAACTTGTCGTCTACTAGGAATTAGGTAACCCACGTGACCGGCTACTAAGGATTAAATAACCCAACTGGTCATATATCATGGAGTAGATAATCAATTTGGCCGTCTACTAAGGAGTAGGTAACCCAAATGTTTGTCAACTAAGAAGTAGGTAACCCAACTGAGCCGCTAAAAGGAGTCATCTACTATGGAGTAGGTAATCAATTAAGAAGTAGATAACACAAATGGTTGTCAAGTAACTAGTAGATAACCCAACTTGCCATCAACTAAGTAGTCAATAACCCAATCGGTCGTTCAATAATGATTAGATAACCCAACTGGCCACCTTCTAAGGAGTAGATAACCCTACTAAGGAGTATATATACTAACTGGTCGTTAATAACCCAAATGGTCATCTACAAAGGAGTAAATAACCCAACTGGTCATCTAATAATGAATAGTTTTACCAACAGGTCGTCAAATTAGATGTAGATAACGCAACAAATAGTCAATTTAGCAGTAGATAACACAACCAAACTGGCCGTCGTATTAGAAATAGATAACCCTCATTTAATAAGGAATACATAACACGACTGGTCGTAAGCTAAAGAGTAGGTAACCCAACTGGTCGTCTACTAAACCCTTTCGTTTTTAATTTAATTTATTGACGTGCGGCATTTATCGAGCAATTTAGGGTTGCAGTGACTTATTCCATCGTTTTTTCTATACACCCGATAGTTTGTACCTTAATTTCAGGAGTTTTTCGAATAGATTGTTGAATATTTATCCAATTTAGCTTCCCAATATCATATGGGAAGACGAAAGTCTAAAACTTTTCAATCAGAAATCTTCGTTCAAATTCTCCGATTTTGATGCGGCTGATACAACCCTAGAATGGTTGAGGTTTACGTAGAAGTCAGACCATGTTTCAGGTCCCCCTCTTCCTCTACTGGTTGATTGGATTGATTTTATGCTAAACAGCAGAATCATCAACGCATCACGTGCAGAGGGTTCCATTAGGAAGATGGTAACCAGAGAAACTCCTCAAGGAGGGATACTGTCACTTCTCCTGTGGCTCTGGGTACTAAATATAATACTCAGATCATTTGAGGAAGAAAGAGTTGTCGCCTACGCAGATGATGTTGTCATCATGGTTGGAGGCAAATTTCTTTCGACTATCACCAATCTTATTCAGGGTGCTCTTAGGAGGCTATCTAGGTGGGCAACGGCAAATGGGCTGGGCATCAACCCCATGAAGACCGAGCTAGTACTATTCACAAGACAGAATAAGATACCACATTTCACCAAACCTATTCTGGACGGAGTGGAGCTGAACCTGTCCTCTGAGGCTAAATACCTTGGTGTTATACTTGACCGGAAATTGAGATGGAAAAGAAACACAGAGGAAAGAGTCAAAAAGAGATTGAACGCACTATACTCGTGCAGAAACTCCACAGGTAAAAGATGGGGGCTCAAGCCAAGTACCATCCACTGGATGTATACAGCTATAGTGCGTCCTATACTTACCTATGGCTCAGTGGTATGGTGAAAGGCGACAGTAGTTAAATATCAGCTTAAACAGTTCGAGAAAGTACAAAGAGCGGCATCGTTATTTATATCCGCTGCGAGAAAGAGCACACCGCAGGCTGCACTCGACATGGTATTGAACCTACAACCTGTAGGTCTTTTTGTTAAGTGCAGTGCTTCAAAATGCGCTCTCAGACTCCGAGAAGCTTGTGTGTGGCGTAACGCGGATTGGGGCCACTCGGCCATTCTCATTGAGGCATCAATAATGTCTTATCTAAGGGCTCTGGCAGAACCGACAGGCTATTTGTCACCAGTTCAGAAATTCTCCTCAATCTCGACATAATGATCCCCCCCAGAACAGACTGGTCATGCGGAAACCTTCCTTTGGAGGGCCATTCAATATACACTGACGGTTTAAAGATGGATGTAGGCACAGGGGCAGGCATTTTCAGCGAATCTCTTGGCATAAATACGTCCTACTGGTTAGCCGACACCTTCAGCGTTTTCCAGGCGGAGATCTTTGCAATACTGCAAGCCCTCAGCTTGATAAATCGACGAAAACTCGGGCAAGATGATCACATAACAGTCTATATTGATAGTCAGGCTGCTCTGAGAACGCACCACTATTATGTCAAAGGTGGTTAATGAGTGAGGGGTTGAGGGTTGAGCCATCCCCATATCCCCTCTTATGCGAATTTTTCAGTAACATAGAGTATTTCTACAAAGACCTGGCAAACCAGAAATGGTCGAACAGATCTGACGGTAAAATCACTAAATCTCTTTGGCCAGCCACATCTTAATCTAGGACCAAATATCTTCTTAACCTCACAAAGAGGGACATTCGTTTAATGATAGGCACGCTGACTGGCCACTGTAATATTAGATCTTTAACATCGAAGTGGCAGAGTGATTCTGCCGACTACTGTCGACTCTGTGAGGATGAGGAGGAACTGGATGCAATCGAACACCTTCTCTGTCAATGTCCTACTCTATCAAGACGAAGATATCGCTACCTAAGTGATTACACGATGCAAAATCTGGAATATCTATCATCCCACGATATTGATAGAATCATGACCTTCATAGGTTGCTTGAGATGGATGGTTTGACATAAACTCATCTAAACCGCTCCTAAAAAGCCATCTCTCCTCTCTCTTATCTATACTCATCACCTCCGTCATCTTCATCGACCTCTCCCTCTTCTTTTACTCATCTTCTCAGGACAAACACAATGGACCAAATGGTCTCCGAGTGAAGTGGTGCACGCCAGCAATGGTTGTGTGCCGCGCGTCCTTAGCCTAACCTAACCTTACCTATGTTTCAGGTTTCACCTCCAACGCTATATATCTGAATCGCCGTCGGTGTCGTCTAGAAGCTAGATCCTCACAGGATTCATCCCCATAGGATTTTTCAGAACCTGTGAGGAAGAGCCTCTCCACGCTAGAAAAAGCATAAGAAAGCATAGTTTCGACAGATGGTACAGCACCAGATCTCACCAAACATCTTCAAAGCACAGGGGTGGCACTCAATACAACGAATATCGCTGAACCGGATTAGCTTTATGCGATCCTGGTAACAGCATGCATCTTTTGCATCATGGCCAGAGGAAAATATATTCTCTACATCACTCCACTTGCCCCTAAGGATATTGCGTCTTTCTCTACCCTGTGGATGACCGCCAGTACAAAGTATTACCGCTCATCACTTTAACCCTTTTGGGAGCAGGCGGTTCATCTGGAGAGCGCAGCCTTTTAGCAGACTGCTCTTGTATATAATTAAGTGTATTTTTTTCTTTGAACCACTGCTTTTTTGATCACCAAAAAGCTTTGCCGACTCTATTGAATTTAGTTTCTTAAAACTTTAATGCATTTATACGTAAGTTTTTTCTCCTATTGTTTTGTAATATTATTTATTTGCAGTTCTAGTAATTTAATTATGGGGTTTGTTTTTTCATCAATGAAAAATTCCAAAAAAATGTCTACAAAACTTTTCTTATTTTTTTCAATTGCAATACTTTGTTTTATAATTATATATAAATTACAAATGTTTATTTATTTAAAATTTATACAGTTTTTCTCCTCAACTTCCTTTGCAATCCATTGCTCGGTCAATCAATTAAATGTCACCACTGAAAATCCCCAAAGTGACCATAAATAAATGATTTATTTTATTACAAACTTGCGTTGACAAACATGAACATTTAGCATATAAATAATTAATTAAAGTATAGTTGCGGCACTTATGTGTGTGTGAAGAAGATCCAATATACATACATACATACATCTTTGTATATACCCACAAACAAATGGTTTCCTCAAATGAATGAGACGTCTCACGTCCATTAAAAAGTCCCCCAGCGTAGCTACCAAAGTGATTCCATCAAGTGAAGCCAGCCAGTGGCACACGCACGCACGCATTCCAAAAAAAATTCACCCACCCACATCCTCATTCAGAGAAAAATCACACACATCTATGTGTGTGTGTGAATTTGTTGTGTAGTGAGTGTATTTGTTTGTGTGCGTGTGTGTGCGAAAGTTTCAAGAATCCAAGGGGTTGACTGAGGTGGGGAGGAGAATGGAGGACGCAGGAGAGAAGTGGTATCGTGAGTATTTTTCAAAATATTCAAAATCTGGGTCAATTGTTGCATTTTTTGCATACATTAAAAAGCAAAACAAAAATACTTTTACTTCGAGTATATTTACTCAGAATAAAAGGGGAATGATGTCTAGGAGTGATTATATGTTTTAAATGAAATGAAATGCAGAGAAGCATTGCATTGATATTAATGTGATGAGTTACCAAAGTAATTTAAAATGTTCTGAAAAGGATTTCCCAATAAATATAGGTTCAGAATTTTTATTATTAATCTATGAAATTTATTTTGTACTAAAAAGTTTATAAAAAATTGCTAAATGGTAAAATAAGATGTCGCTATAAATTAAAGTATTTATTGAAAAAACAAGATCCATAATATTATGAAGATTTGAAATTTGAAAAAAAGTAATTTTTTGGTTTTACGATATTTTTATTTTATAACAGTTATGGACCAAAGATAATTTTGGACATTAATCTTCTGTTTCTGCACATATGCATTTTGAAATCCCTTTGTATGAAATTTAACAAAAGGGTCCCCAAAATCCTATTTCTGTTATGGATTTATGAGAGTCAGTATTTTCCGGGTAAATTTGACAAAATCGTGAGGGGGCCAATTTTTTTAATTAAAGTTTTAAAAAAAAAGTTGAGAAAAATTTATAAATTTTTAAAAATATCCAAAAAAAATGGTCATTAAGCATGGTCCCGGAGCATATTCTGTGTAAATTTAAAAAAAATGTAATTAAAAAATCCAAAAAAGTCCTGTACGTTCTCTTTCAAACTACTCAATCTTTGTGAGGACTGTTTGCGAATTTAGGGATACCATTTTCCTAAGGATATGTTGTCAGAGACCACCTTTTCCTAAAATATGTTGCCAGAGACCACTTTTACCTAAGGAATAGTGGTCAGAAACCACTTTTTCCTAAAGAAAAGTTGTCATAGACCACCTTTTTCTAATGAAAAGCTGTCAGAGACCACCTTTTCCTAAAAGGATTTTGTCAGAGACCACCTTTTCCTAAGGATATGTTATAAAATACCACCTTTTCCTAAGGAGATGTTATCAGAGACCAACTTTTCCGGAAGTTGTCGGAGACCACCTTTTCCTAAGGAAAATTTTTCAGAGATTACCTTTTCTTAACGATAGACCAACTTTTCCTAAGGAAAATTTGTCAGAGACCACTTTTCCTAAGGAAAAGTTGTCAGAGACCACTTTTCCTAAGGAAATGTTGGAAGAGTTGTCGTTACAAAAGAGATTACCTTTTCTTAACGATAGAACAAGGAAAAGTTGTCAGATGTCACTTTTCCTAGGGAAAAGTTGTCAGAGACCACTTTTCTTAAGGAAAAGTTGTCAGAGACCACTTTTCTTAAGGAAAAGTTGTCAGAGACCACTTTTCTTAAGGAAAAGTTGTCAGAGACCACTTTTCTTAAGGAAAAGTTGCCAGAGACCACTTTTCCTAAGGAAAAGTTGTCAGAGACCACTTTTCCTAAGGAAAAGTTGTCAGAGACCACTTTTCCTAAGGAAAAGTTGTCAGAGACTAACTTATCCTAAGGAAAAGTGATCCATGTCCACTTTTTCCTGAGAAAAAGTTGTCAGAGACCACATTTTCCTAAGGAAAAGTACCAAAGGCCCCCTTTTCCTAAGGAAACGTTGTCAGAGACCTCCTTTGCCTAAGGAGATATTGTCAGAGACCTCTTTTTCCTAAGGAGATATTGTCAGAAACCACCTTTTCCCAAGGAGATATTGTCAGAGACTGTCTTTTCCTAAGGCAAAGTTGTCTGAGATAAAACTTTTCCTAAGGAAAATTTTCAGAGACCACCTTTTTGTAAGGAAAAGTTGTCAGAAACCACCTTTTCCTAAGTAGATGTTGTCAGAGACCACATTTTCCTACGTAAACGTTATCAGAGACCACCTTTTCCTAAGAAAAATGTGCCAGAGACCACCTTCCGACTGGCAGAGTTGTCAGAGACCACCTTTTCACAAAAAAAGTAGTCAGAGACCACCTTTTCCTAAGGAAAAGTTGTCGATTGTATTTCATACAGCTCCGCCGATGCTCAGGCAGACAGTTCTCGGAACCTTATCAGTTGACTGTTGATGGATAGCTTATCAGCCGCGTCCTCCACAACACAATGGCTTACATCGATTGGGAATAAAATATATCGTAATACAACCTTCATTATTTGCCTCCTACCAGCGGTAAATCTACTTAAATACTTTGTTTACTTCTACTTGAGAAATACCATCAGCACCAGGTGATTAAAAAGGCTCAAAGCTGTCAATCGCCCTGAATTTGTCAGTCAACAGACCAGCGACGTTAATAGTCAACCTGCCTTCCCACTGATCCCATCGACCCTCGAGCTTTGTCCGGGAGTTCCTTGGGAAATATTTGTCGAACAGTATTTCGAGCGATTGTTCGCTATTTTTCGCCCAATGTTATCCCTATCCTGCAGATAACCTACTCTAGAGGGTATTGTATATAGTATCTGCCTAATCCTTGCGGCGTCTGAGGCCTTTCCCACTTCTCCACAGAAGGCATACTAAGAACTTATTTGCCCCATTCATTAGTGGATTTGGCCTTGTTGACTAGCATGTTATGGGAGTTTTTTTAACCTGTAGCTCAGAACTCCACCGTTATAATTCAGTTTTCTCTCGTGCCTTGGTTTGGTTTCTCTAGACTCTTCAAGGGAGCTTATTCCTTTTTGTTGAGTTAAATATACATTCCCAATAATAAATAAGTACATAAACTACATCGGTTAAAAAATAGTTAAGCAGTAGGACGATTTTAGGCACTATAAAGTATGAATGCCTAAAATTCAGACAAACCTATTGAAAAATGTTTTCTGTGAAGCTAAAGAAGTCACATCGAAGGAACGTTTTTGTGGAAGCTGTAGGAACCATTATAAGCTATACAACATAAAAATGCTTAACTCTTAATCAGATCGGTTAAAAATGAAGTTAAATCGGAAGGAATCTTTATATATGGACTATATGCAAAATTCTGGGATAATTGCATCATTCTGACTATAAAGACGAAACAAATGATTGCTATCGTTATCATTCAGCCCACAACACCAACACCCTTTTCTCGACCTGAAATGATATTTGGCGAAGCTTTTGTCTACACTTGAAGTTGTGGCAACAAAAAAGTGTTTAATACAAACAAAACGTCTTGAATAAATACCTGAAGATGAACTTTTCTTCTAGTCATATATACTATACGAGTATGTCAATAAAGTCATGACAGTAGCCCTGACTGAGAAGAATAGTTATGGATGGGTGGATGGATGGACAGGAGGGCAATGGTGGCGATGAAACTGTAGTATTTTCGAAGTGCATATCAAACAAGTGAAAAAGAACAATAACAAAAATATTTTTGTTTTTGTTAACTAAATATCTGCACATATGACCGAATGACATTGACACTATGTAGATTAGATTTTATTGTTGTTTCACTTATATTCAATAGCAAAAATCACACAAAACAAAGTTTTATGCTGTGAAAAAAAATTGGTCAAGATCTATCATATGGCATTAACCTACATCGGGCAAGGGTTTAAGCCACCTTATTTTGTATCACATTATTGTGATGCGTGTATACGGATGGCATTAATTCGGGCGTTAATTATGGGGCGTCCCATAACGGTCACTTTTCTCTTGACTCTAGGTTCTATAAAAGCATTACACTGTACAAAATTTCAAGTATTTATATGCACTGGTATTAAAGTTATAAGCTGTTAACTTTTGGTGTAAAATGGTCCATTTGTGTGGGAGGTAAAAAAGGGGCGTGCCAATTACGGCCAATTTTCTCTAGACTCTAGATACTATGAAAGCATTGCAATGTACGAAATTTCAAGTATTTGTATGCACTGGTATTCAATTTATAAGCTGGTAACTTTTGGTACAAAATGGTCCATTTGTGTGGGAGGTACCAAAAGGATGGTGGCAATAATGCCCATATTTCACTGTATTTTAGGTACTATTAAAGCATTACACTGTACACAATTTCAAGTCTTTGTATGCACCGGTAATAAAGTTATAAGCTATTAACTTTTGGTTCAAAATTGGCCATGTGTGTGGGAGGTAGCAAAATGAGCGTGGCAACTTCGCCCATTTTTCTCGAGGTAATAGTGACTAATACTATATGTAGAATTTCAGAGGATTCAAATAAGTAGTATAGAAGTTATTAAATAATCAATATTTCACTAAATGTTAACCCCTTGTGAAGGAGGTACTAGAAGGAATGGACCAATATGGCCCATCTTCGAACTTAGTCGGAGATAGAAGAAAATATTACCACATACCAAATTTGAAGTCAATCGGTTACTCGAGAGTTATCGTGCGCACCTGCCAGCAGACAGACAGACGGACGGACATTGCTATTTCGACTTTACATGACCCAAAACGAATATCCTCCGAACATACATACTTAGTGTCTTACGTCACTCCTTCGATGTGTTACACTTTTGGCTCTTAGCAAATGATATATACGCTTCTCTCTAAGGCGAGGGGATAAAACATTGTTTTTTGCTGGCACGAAAAAACATTAAAAAAAGAAAAATATCGCAATAAAATTGTGTTCATTTTTTATTGAATTGTAAGCATTATTATGACCCATATTGTAAAAGTAAGGGAAACTCAAATAATTATTTTTTATATTTTTTCAGTTTGGCCATTTTGTTTGGGAGGTACCAAAAGGCGTGTGCCAACAACTCCCATTTTTAGTGAACTATGGGTACCATAAAAACATTACACTGTACAAAATTTAAAGTGCACAAATCAAAGTTTTAATCCGTTAACTTTTGTGCAAAATGGTTTTTTGTATGGGAGGTACCAAAAGGGGCGTGGTAGCAACGCCCACTTTGCACGGGACTATGGGTCCTGTAAAATCATTACACTCCACAAAATTATAAGTAAAGGGTGGTTAAATTTTAAGGGCCGATGTTGATTTTGAATAAAACACAAATTATTTAGGAAATTATTGTCATTTATTTTTATTATGATAATATTGGTATGGTTCAATTATGTATGGAACAAAATATCGGCCAAACTTCCACACTTCCATCCGATGGTCCAAATTTTCGATAACGCTGTGGCATAATTGAGGTTCTATGCCGTTAATGTGCCGAATCATTTCATCCTTTAGCTCTTGAATTGTTGCCGGCTTATCGACGAACATCTTTTCTTTCAAATAACCCCAACGAAAGAAGTCCAACGGTGTCCAATCACATGATCTTGGCGGCCAATTGACATCGCCACGACTTGAAATAACACGGCCATTGAATTTGTTGCGCAAAAGAGCCATTGTTTCGTTAGCTGTGTGGCAAGTTTCACCGTCCTGTTGAAGCCACATATTGTCCACATCCATATCTTCCAATTCGGGCCATAAAAAGTTCATTATAATCTCACGATAGCGGACACCATTCACAGTAACTGCCTGACCGGCCTCATTTCGAAGAAATATGGCCCGATGACGTCGCCAGGCCATAAGCCGCACCAAGCGAACAGGGCGAGCATGCACAGGTGTTTTCACATCTCCTACAGACCCGGTTTGCTGAAATTTGCGCACAATTCTCCCGATTGTGGACACATTTGGTCGATTATGCTGATCAAAAAACATCACGAAGTGCACGAAATGCATTTTGATTTGAACGACCATTTTCGTAAAAGGCCTAAAAAACTTTCACGAGTTGCTCGATTGTGTATCTTTCCGTGGTTCAAATTGAGTTAGTCTGAAATTAAAAAATGTCAAATGAAATGCAGAAAAAGGCATGACGTTTAGGTGTGGTTCACATTCAACATCGGCCCTTACAATTTAACCACCCTTTATTACTCTACACATTCGGTGGTTTTTTATAATTCGTGCGATATTTTACTTTAGCTGGAAGAATTGAAATAGTTTTGAATCGATATGATGTTAAGAAGAAGGAAAAAGGTTTCCATAAGATATCACATAATTCAGCTAGCTGAATTAGAATATTCCTATGCCCATTCGCTGTATTTTTATCATTTGAACGAAATTTCTAATTCAGCTGGCGAAACTGAAATAATTTTAAAATTAATTGCACTTAAGAAAAAGAGAAAATGCTTAATGTGGGACATCACGTCAATTCAGCTAGCTGAATTAGTTGTTTTTTTTGCAGAAAATTGTAGCAGAAAGAAAGAAATTATAACTCAGCCTACTGAATTTTAATGTTTTTAAAATTATTGCTGTTAAGATAAAAAACATAAAATATTATATCAATTCAGCTATCTTGACTACTTTATTTTGGAAAAGAGAAATATAAATAAATTAGTTGGGAGTCATATCCCAAACGTGGTTTTATTGGAATCGTTAAATTTTAAGTGATTTCAAAGAATCCGCAATTTACTAAAACTACAAAAAAAAATTAAAAGGCTAACAAACTTTTTAACGAAATAAAAAGCTTTTTTCACTATTTTAAGTCCTTTATAATAAAGAGGTTAATTATATTACATTTTTAAAGTTGATCCAAAAATGCACAACATTTAATACAAATATGTATGTATATGTACGACGAGTACATTTGAATATATGTATATGAATACAGTTGTATTACTCCATATAATTAAATATTTGTCGTGCAATGAACTTTTTACTCCACATTTCTTTTGGTTTAACACTAAATATTTGCTATACTAGGTACTACAAACATACATATATGCATGTATGTATGAGTGTTCACATACATTTACAAAGGTACGACGACTATGATGACATGGTCCCATGCCAACATGACAAAACGTGGTATAGGTCGTGGCTGTAATTGTTGGGCGTCAGGGGCGTCTCAGCTTTTTACAAAAAGGATTAGAAAATAAATGATAAAAAGGTCTGTGATTGAAAATATATATATCTGTAAATGTACTAGTAATTAAAAATATTCAGCTGTCTATTTGATTCAAAATCTAAATCCATGTTCTTCATATTAAAATATATATTAAGAGAAATTGTAACCCTTCCAGTGACACACCGCTCTGTTTTCAATACATAAGAGTACTTACGATTCGAGCCATGAATGAAATTCCTTCTATTCATAGTTTGTGGAGAGTTTGTCAAACGAGAGGAGAATAATTCTCTTGCATGTACACGAACCAATGCTGCTGAGAATTACGCGAACATTCACATTGAGTTTATTATCCTTTAGTATTTATTGATTGACCTCAAAACCCCGTGACAAAATGTCAAAATGAGCGCCCAACCAACGACGAGAGTGTTGAGAGCTTCAGAGAGTGTGAGTGAGAGGATATTTTAGAGGAGGAGCGGAAGGATTTAATAGTAAACAATATGTCTGGCATTTACTGGCCAACAACAGAAAACAGACAGTGTATAACACGAAAGGAAGTTAAAGACGGCAGTAAATGTAATTCAATCGATACAGATCGAATGCACCTACAGCCATCCTCTTAAAACTGCAGCTAAACAGTAGAAGTATTACTTGACATACATGCGACTGATTGACAAAACAAAACTTTTGCTATTGCATTCACATACTTATCTATCAGAGATGTGCAATTTCTAGCGAAATGTCAAATTCAGCTTGCTGCATTGAAGAATTTTTTCATATAGATGACTATTAGGTGAAAATAAAAGATTTTCGTTGAATATTTTGACAATTCAGCTAGCTGAATTGAAGAATTATTACGTTATTTTTAGCAAAAATTTAAATATAATGTGATGTACACTTAAATAATGTGTATTTCTGGCGAAATGTCAAATTCAGCATGCTGAATTAAGGAATCTTTTCAAATAGATGGCTGTTAAATCAAGCTAATGGAATGCCATGAAATATTATGTCAATTCAGCTAGCTGAATAGAAGATTTTTTCAAATGTATGGCTGCTAATTGAGAATAATAGATTTCTATGTATGTATATTATGTCAATTCAGCTAGCTGAATTAAGTTGTTTACAACAAATAAACAATTAAATATGATATGATATACATACGCAAAATCTATCAGAGATGTGCAATTCTGGCCAAATGTCAAATTCAACTAGGTGAGTTGAATTTTTTTTCAAATGGATGACTCCATTTACATGGAATTTTATGCCAATTCAGCTTTTAAATGAAAATGATAGATTATCATGAAATGTTATATCAATTCAGCTAGCTGAATTAAGTTATTTATGCAAAAGTAAAAAAAGATATGATATATCGCAACATACTAGCCCAATCCACCTATAGCAAATAGCAACATAGAAACAATTTTATTAAAATATTAAAACATAAATTATTTGTTCAATACGAACAGCTAATTTGACTAATTTGAGGAATAACACTGAATTTAAATAATATATATTTTTTATAATTTCAGATTATCAAATTATCCTGCAATTAGAGCAAAACTACCGCTATACATAGCCTAAAGTTTGCCTGTACAAAATGTATGACTAGCTCTAGCCTGATATGATGATGGTAAGTGGCCACAATTAATTTCTATGAAATAAATTTTCAATTCAGCTAACTAAAATAGATTATAAGTTGTAATGAAGTGTAGAAAATAGTGTTTGTAGGCTGTATTGATGTGTAGAAAATTGTGTCAATTAAGCTAGCTGAATAACAGTTTCTTTGTCAATTAGTTAACACAAATTATTTAAAAACTGGTCTATATTCATATCCTTAAAGATCACCGCAATTCAGCTAACTAAAATAGATTATAAGCTGTAATGAAGTATAGAAAATAGTGTTTGTAGGCTGTATTGAAGTGTAGAAAATTGTGTTAGACAAATTCAGCTGCCTACATAAGTATTTTGTGATATACTCGTATTGCAGCTAAACGGAAACAAATAATTAAAGAGAATTATAGCTCCGCGAACAAATAATTTCAATTTCGAATTTGAATAAATTCAGCAAACTCTTTGAAATATTTTTGCATGAATTGCAATAAATGGGAGAAAAGTATTAAAGTATCAGCTAGCAGAATACTAGTTTCTTCATCAAATAGTGAACAGAAACCATTTTAAAATAGTTTTTGTATGTCCTTAAATATTATCCCAATTAAGCTAGCTGAATAACAGTTTCTTTGTCAAATAGTTAACACAAATTATTTAAAAACTGGCCTATTTTCATATCCTTAAAGATTATCGCAATTCAGCTAGCTGAATAAGAGTTTCATGGTCAAATACTGAAACATATATTTACAAATTTGTCTAAATGTTTATCCTCAATGATTATCCCAATTCAGCTAGCTGAATAAGAGATACTTTGTCAAATAGTAAATAAAAAACATTTAAAAATTGGTCTATTATGATATCTTTAAATATCATCCTAATTCAGCCAGCTGAATAAGAGTTAATTTGCGGATAAGGAAAAAATCATATTTTTATATACTACGATTAATTTGAAATTACTATCGTACTTTTTTCTCTATGCTGCAGACTGTGGGGACAAAATCTCATTTTATAAAAATGTTTATATGTCAATATTCAGCAGTAAAGAAAAGTTATAAACAATTAATTTTAGACCAAAAATGATAATTTCATATTCCTACCATAGCTGATTTTCGTTTGTTTTTTCTATGTCAATAAAACTATTTTCATATCCTTAAAGATCATCGCATTTTTAAAAATTGGTCTAAATGTTTATCCTCAATGATTATCCCAATTCAGCTAGCTGAATTAAAGATGCTTTGTCAGATACTGAATAAAAAAACATTTAAAAATTGGTCTATTATGATATCCTTAAATATTATCCTAATTCAGCTGAATAAGAGTTTATTTGCCGCATATGGAAAAAATTTAAAGAATTTTTATATACCTACGATTAATTTTAAATTACTATCGTACTTTTTTCTCTATGCTGCAATTTTAGACCCTAAATTATATTTTCATATTCCTACCATAACTGATTTTCGTTTATTTTTTCTGTCTCGATAAAACTGAAACTAGAATATTGTCCACAGACACTACAGAATGTTCTTCTTTCATTTTAACGCAAAACTTCACTATTCAGCAAGCTGAATTGACATTATTTACCGCAATTTTTGTTCTATGATGCAATCTATTGCAAAAATATTTTAATTGAGATTTTCTTTCATTTTATTGCAAAATACCACAATTCAGCTGGCTGAATTGGCATTACATACAAAATATTTTAATTGAGATTTAAAACTAGGATATATATATTACAGAGAAGCTATAGAACGTTTTTCTTTCGTTTTATTGCAAGGCACCACAATTCAGCTAACTTTTATCGCAACGTGTTTCTGATTTGTAATCTATTACCAAAAATATTTTAATTCAGCAAGTTAAAATAAAATATTGTTTTCTAAAATCAACGAAGTTGATTGCAGCTGAATTATAAATTAAGTCATCCAGATTAAAATATATTCGCAAATCGACAATTTAATTTGATTAAATTTTAATTCTTGAGTTAAAGCCAAAATGCCCAACATTCTACCAGCTGAATTAAAAGAGTTTTGTAATGGATTGCAGTATAGATTTAAAATTGCGGTACATAGTGCCAATTCAGCTAGCTGAATATAAGTTTTTTGATATAAAATTAATGCATATAAGCTATACAAGGGTTTTCTCTAATTTTATTGCAAAAAACTTCAATTCAGCTAGCTGAATGGACATTATCTTTTGTTGGGGCAATTTTTGTTCTATGCGAAATCCATTACAAAATATATATATATATTCTAGTTTCAAATTATTTTTAATTAAACCGAAAAAAAAAACAATGAAAAATCAACTAAGAAAGGAAATTATAACAACGAAAAATACTATTCCAATTTAGATACCTAAATTAATTGTTTTTGCTAAATAACGCTGTCGATACAGTCGAAATATAATTTCAGTCGACCGGAATGAAATCGATATTTTTCACATAGATTGAAGTTAAGCACAAACAAATTTATAAAAAAATTTGACAATTATTGAGCCAGCAAAATAAATTTTTTTGCAACAATCTGTTTAATAAAATATTGACCCCATTTATATATTCTGAGGAATTATTTTGCTTATTTCATTTTGCTTTGAAACGGTTGCGTATTATTTCATTTTCTTATTGATGAGATTGACTAAAATATTTTTTATTCACTTTCTCACAATCTGTAGAAACAATGTATTCAACATGGCAAATGACATTACAAAATTCAGCGAATTTTCAAATTCAAATATATTTGTACTACTTTGCATTTAAGATTAATTAAAAATTATAAACTATGATACTAATCCAGCAATATATTAAATAATTTATAAAGGATGTTTTTTAAGAGCTTTAGAACTTAAAATTTTTTTATTACATTCTGGTAGATAATTTCATGGCATTTAATTTTTAAATATTCGATCAATCCTATTTTTTACTACTTTTCCCAATAAATCTGGCTGTATGGCATCAGTAGTGGCTTGAATATTTACGTCAAATGCTTCAAGAGTTGCTGGTTTCAAAAAACAATGACTTAACATAGCCCCTTAAAAAATAACTTCGGAGGCGTTAAATCGCACGAACGGGGGCACCTGTGAATAGGACCACTTCTGGAAATAAAGTTGTCGAAATTGATTTTGCAATAATAGATTGTTAAGCGCGCTGTATGGCAAGTTGCTCCGTCTTGTTGGAACCAATTGTCGTTGAAGTTTAGCTGTTTAATGTTTGGAAACAAAAATTCGGTCAGCATGGCTGGATAGCGCTCGCCATTCACCGTAACGGCAGCTCCTTCCTCATTTCGGAAGAAATATGGACCGAAGATGCCGCCAGCGTGTAAACCGCACCAAAAAGGAAATGTTAATGGATGTAATTGTGATTCGTTGATGGCTTGAGGATTGTCTTCGTCCCTAATATGGGAATTTTGCTTATTGACGTGGCCATTTAACCAGAAATGAGATTCATCACTAAACACAATTCTTTGATTTGAACAGATTTATTTATTTTTTTCAAAGTAGATTTCCACAATTTGGAAGCGCTGTTCTGGAGCTAAACAATTCATGATGACTTGTCAAACCTTACTAAACAGAAATGTCAACCCAGTTTGACATTTTCAGCTGACATTCGAAAGTTCTCATGCAGCCCCAGTAGGGGCGCTCAGCTGTTTTTATGAAGTACAATCGATACAAATAACTTCTAAATAAAACGTCATTCAAATTGCCTCCACGTCTTCTTCTGCAGGAACGAATTCGAAGAACTCAATTTTCGAGCACTTTTTCCACTAAAACAAGTTGTATGTCATGAATGGCACTTTCAATATTGACTTGTAAAGCTTGAAGAGAGTCTGGTTTATTTCGAAAGACCAATGACTACAAATAACTCCACAAGAAATAGTCTAATGGTGTTAAATCACAACTTCTTGGAGGCCATTCAATATCACAATTTCTTGAAATAATGGAATCTCCAAACTTTTCTCGCAACAATTCAATTGTTTCATTTGCTGTGTGGCACGTAGCCACAATCGGTCAATGGCAATTAGATAGCTCGTAACGAGAGCTAAAATATTGCCCATTGGTGTGAAGTGTTTTTTTTTAGGATTTAAATAAATGGACTTAGCATAATTTTCAAATGTGAACTGAAAGTTTATTTTTGCTGTAGTTCCTTAACGGTACATCGGATCGGGAATCAAATCAAAAATATAGCGTTTAACGAGAGCTAAAATATTGCTCATGGGTGTCAAGGTCGTAGGCCGACTGCAAAGTGTTTTTTTTATTAAAAAAAAATGGACTTACCGCACGAAAATTTGCATTTGGAGAACGATTATTTTGATTATAAAACTGAATAATTTGTAAACGTTGTTCTTGCGTATATCTCTCCATGATGAAATTGTAAACACTGCTGAATACAATAAAAAACAAATGACAGATCATGACATATTACAAATGGCCGAAACATCACTTCAAAATCATATCATCCATATTGGAAAACCCGTTATATATACATATATTCCTAGAAGCATAGGGCCTCAATAAATGGAACATAGGCTTCCTAAAATAGTATGCCTTAATCTACTAAAAAAAATTTTAGGTCTCTTTTTGCATAGTGTACTAGGAGAACGACACAATTCAGCTAGCTGAATTAAGCTGTTTTAAAGTAAATTGTTGTTAGAAGAAGAAAATTAGAGTGAATAAAATATCGAGATCACTTGACCAGCTGCATTAGCTTATTTTGAAGTAAATCAAACTAATTCAGCCAGCTGAATGAGGTAAAGTTTACAAGAATTATATTATATTGAATAAAATATTAACCCAAATTAGATGGATGAAAAATTAAAAAATCCAAGAGAAGGAAATTATTCTGAATAAACTATCAGTCAATTCAGATAGTTGAAGTAGCGTACTTTGCAATAAATCAAGACAATTTAGTTAGACAATTGCATGTATTTCAGAACTATCGGAATAACATTATAATGGCTAATAAATTAACCCAATTCAGCTAGCTGAATCAAGGAATTTTGCGAGAGAAAAAATTGTATTAAATAAAATATCGGCCTAAATCAGATTGCTGAATTGAGCTGATATTTTATAAAATTTTGAATAAATAATGCCTATTCAGTCTGCTGAATTAGGTTATTTTTTAACACTGCGAGAAGAATATTATATGGAATAAATTAGCTGGCTGAATTAAGGTATATTCCAAAAAAAAAAAATGCCACGAGAAGAATATACTGGAAAATATTTCAGCCCTATTCAGGCTGCTGAACTAGCGTACAGTGAACAAATCAACACCATTCAGCTAGCTAATTTATGGTATTTTACAACTAAGAGTAGAACATTATGCTGAATAATAAATTAAGAGAAGAAAAGGATATTGAATAAATATTAACCCAATTCAGCTAGCTGAATTAAGATATTTTTGCTACAACTAAGAGAAAAACTTTGTGCTATATAATAAATTAACCCAATTCCGCTAGCTGAATTAAGACATTTTGCCAAGAGAAGAAAATGATAATGAATAAATACTAACCCAATTGATATTAACCCAATTCAGCTAGCTGAATTAAGATATTTTTGCCACAACTAAGATAAAAACATGCTGAATAATAAATTAACCTAATTCAGCTAGCTGAATTAAGGAATTTTGCCAAGAGAAAAAATTATAATGAATAAATAATTACCAAAATCATTTATGTAAGTTAATATTAATTTGGTAGTTATTTATTCATTATATTTGTTTCCTTTTTTCAGCTAGCTGAATTAAAATATTTTTGCTATAGAATGCTGCTAAATGAAGTATTTAATTTAATTATGTTTTATATTCAGCTGATGTAATTTGCTACAATTTGAAACAAAAATTCAGCTCCCAGACTTTAAACACATAATTTAAAATAAGTCGATACGAGAGATTTTAAGTAAATGTCTTCTCAAGAATAAATGTTAACCCAATTAATATTAACTCAATTCAGCTAGCTGAATTAAGACAGTTTTGCTACAACTAAGAGAAAAACTTTATGTTGAATAATAAATTAACCCAATTCAGGTATCTGAATTAAGGCATTTTGCCAAGAGAAGAAAATGATAATGAATAACTACTAATTCAATTAATATTAACCCAATTCAGCTAGCTGAATTACGATATTTTTGCTACAACTAAGAGAAAAACTGTATGCTGAATAATAAATTAACCCAATTCAGCTAGCTGAATTAAAACATTCTGTCAAGAGAAGGGAATGATAATGAATAAATACTAACCCAATTAATATGAACAGAATTCAGCTAGCTGAATTAAGATATTTTTGCTACAACTAAGAAAAAACATGCTGAATAATAAATTAACCTAATTCAGCTGGCTGAATTAAGGAATTTTGCCAAGAGAAAATAATTATAATGAATAAATATTAAGTCAATTAATATTAACCTTATTCAGCTAGCTGAATTAAAATATTTTGCTACAGATTGCTTCTAAATGAAGTAATTTAATTATGTTTTATATTCAGCTGATGTAATTTGCTACAATTTGAAACAAAGTTCAGCTCTCAGAGTTTAAACACATAATTTAAAATAAGTGGCTACGAGAGATTTGAAGTAAATGTCTTTAATGTCTTCTCAGGAATCAAATGTCTCCCAGCTCAGCACAAAAGATATCCAAAGCAAACACACAGACACTCACATTCACTTGACACCAATATTCGTATTTTTTTGAAATACTTCACAATTCTCATTGAGACCAACTACAGATGCCGCATTTTGCATTTAATTCCAATATCACAATTTTGAAATTTGAAGAAAACGCAAATACTAGTTTACTGCACCCACCCACCGTTGTATACACTGCACTACAAAAAAAACTAAAAAAATAAAAATACCAAACCGGATTGAATGCACATTTTATTCGTAATTTGTGAATGGGCTTATTTTTTCATGATTTCCTAGCCATCCGGCCGGGAAACCAAACCAAACAACCGACACTTGTAATAAACGCTCGCCACGAAACCACAGCGGAGGCCTTTATTGCTTTGCCAACAATTTTTGTTTATTTAATTATGCCAACCAATTGTTGTTTCCCAAAAACAAAAGAGGAACGTGTGGCATATTTTTGTTCCAAATCAAATTAATCAAAATGTGTATGAATTTTCCAAACAAACAAGAAATGATTGCAGATTTTATAAAACAACAACAAATCAATGCAATTTTTGTGAAATGATCCTAAACGATATTGATGAATGGGTAAATTGTGGTTTAGTTGGTTTACATACATACATAGAGTATATGGAAATTATTATTGGAAGCAGTAAAATAGTAATGGCATAGCTAATAATCTCTTAGAGATTAGAAAGCATTTTTATAGGAATTTTTGTTTTTCGAATATCATCATAGGATTAAATAGATCGATTGCCAGAAATGTGCTGTGAGTGTAAAACTTTTGCAGTTGAAGAATTATGAAAGTATCGCATTTTGGTTATGATTCATTGATTTTATTCAATTTTTACAAGGCCTCAAAATATTTGTACTCTTCATTTATCATTTGGAAGGGGTGACGTATGATTAATACTCTGTTATTGATTTTTTCTAGAATATCACTCATACCTCAAGGTGGCAAATTATTCATTTCATTTGAACTGTAAATCAAATAATAGTCTGTTATTTAGTCATAATATTAAATAATAGTCTGGTGGAGAAACAAGTAAGAAAAGACTGAAGTAGGGCTGAGTCGACTAAATGATACTTTACATATTATTATATAGAAGAGCTATAACAAGTAAGAAAATTTCAGTTGAGTAAACCGACTAAGTTATACCCTTTGCTTGGGAGGGAGGCAGAAACATTTTACTAAGTATATGGTTATTGCAAAAGTTGTCTAAAGTACAGAATATGAAAACCATTTAGATCATTGTTACAGAAATTATGGAAAAGTTGTGTTATAATTAGACTGCGTAAATATATGCAATCTTTATTTGTCATCGGTACAAGTTCCTATTTTAGTATTATGTAGGTGTATTTTTGGATTCTAAATTCGTTGCAATCTGGCAATTCCATATATGCATTTTATATGCAAAAATTAAGCAAGGGAATATGCACAACATATGCAAAATATGTTGAATGAAAAATGCATATGCAGATAAAAAATCGCATATGTAAATAAAAAATTGCATATGCAAAAAATATGCATCGGCAAATTGGAGAAAATTACCTAATTTTTGAAACAGAATTTTATGCAGGGTTTTCCAACAAGAGGTGTTATTTTGAATCACCCGGTATTTCGGTAGCTGTCACTTTTTAAGCTTTTATTCTTTGACAATTGACAAGTAGAACCTGCGCCATTACTAAAAATGGAACGATGCACGATTCAACAACGCATTGAGATTATCAAAATTCGAAAATCATTGAAAAATCATCTTGACTGATGAGGCCCATTCCCACCTCGGTGGCTACGTCAACAACCAAAATTGTCGCATCTGGGGCTCGGAAAACCCAATAGTTATTGTTGAGAAGCCTCTCCATCCTCAACGTGTGACTGTTTGGTGCGGTTTATGGTCCGGCGAGGTCATTTGACCTTACTTTTTCGAAAATGTGGTTGGATCAACAGTTACGGTGAATGGATTGCGCTATCGAGAGATGATTAATGCTTTTTTATGGTCGGAGTTGGATGGTATTGATCTGGACAACGTTTACTTTCAACAAGACGGCGCTACGTTCCACACAAGCAACGAAACCATTGCTCTGTTACGGTAAAAGTTTCCGGACAGAGCAATCACCTCTTCGAGTGTTATCTCTCGAAGAGGTGATCACAATTGACCACCAAGATCATGTAATTTAACACCTCGCGACTTCTTCCTTTGGGGCCACGTGAAAGATAATTTGGGGCACAGCGTCGATTCAAGACCTCAAAGATAGAATTCGTGAGGCTATCGAGGGCATAGGGCAGCCACTTTGCGATTTGGTTATGGAAAATTTCATGAAAAGGATATGGTCCTGTTAGCGTGGTCGTGGTGGCCATTTGGCTGATGTTGTTTTTCATTATTAACGGCATACCTTCCTCTTTATTATGAAATAAACATCCGATCATTTATCTCAAAAAATGACATTTTTCTTTGAATACCAAAATAACACCTCTTGTTGGAAAACCCTTTATAACGACCTCGCACCAAATTTCCAAGAATAAAGCTTCAGCCGTTTCTTTGTTACGCCCGTTCCGAATTAAGGTAACTATATACAGATTTTAGGCAACACAACACATTGACATATTAAAATTAAATAAAAATGCCGAAAATCGTTTTTATAACAATAGTAGCCGGTACAAAATGGATCAACAGCAAATGATCGAATTTGTGGTGAATTTTAAACATAAATGTGTTTGCATATATTTTGCATATGTGCGATAAACGGGTTTCCATGATTTTGAAGTGACGTTTCGGTCATTTGTAATATGTCATGATCTGTAATTTGTTTTTCATTGTATTCAGTTTGTTTACAACTTCATCATGATGAGATATAAGCAAAAACAACGTTTACAAATTATTCAGTTTTATTATCAAAATAATCGTTCACCAATTGCAACTTTTTGTGCACTAAGTCCATTTTTTTAAAAAATAAAAAAAAAACACTTTGCAGTCGACCTATGACCTTGACACCCATGAGCAATATTGTAGCTCTCGCTAAGGGCTTTCCTTTTGCCATTGACCGATTGCCGATCCCACGTGCCGTTGAGGAGCTAGAGCAAAAATACACATTCCGTTCACATTTAAAAAAGATGCCAAGTCCATTTGTATAAAATCAAAAAAAACCCTTTTCAGTCGACATACGACGTTGTCACCCATGATCAATATTTTAGCTCTCGTTAAGAGCTATCTTTTTCCCATTGACCGATTTTGGCCACGTGCCACACAGCAAATGAAACAATTGAATTGTTGCGAGAAAAGTTTGGAGATTCGATTATTTCAAGAAATTGTGATATTGAATGGCCTCCAAGAAGTTGTGATTTAACACCATTAGACTATTTCTTGTGGGGTTATTTGAAGTCATTGGTCTTTCGAAATAAACCAGACTCTCTTCAAGCTTTGCAAGTCAATATTGAACGTGACATTCATGACATACGACTTGATTTACGAGTGGAAAAAGAAAATTGGGTTCAACGAATTCGTTCCTGCAGAAGAAGTCGTGGAGGCCATTTGAATGACGTTTTATTTAGAACTTAATTGTATCGATTGTACTTCACATTAAATAAAAAACATTTGAATTTCCTTAACAATAAGTGTGTTTTTTTTCACAGAAATTATATCACTCTTATTGAAAAACAAGAGGTTGTTTTGTGGCACTGACAGGTATAACCAGTAAAGAATGGCAGAATGTCGGGCGGGGCCGACTATATAATACCCTACACCTCCCTAACAACGCGATAAGGGTCATTGCGATAATAATTTGTAATAATTGGTAAATGGGTAGGAACATATCTGTGGTCACAAGGCATAACAGTATAAACTGAGTTATTAATGTCATAATGTTCCCCATCTTCGATTACATATTGTAACACCTTTTGTTGATGATCTCTCGTTCAGTTATCTATATAAGGCAGCATATCTCACTGTGTCACTGCATTACAAATTGATTTTTATATCGATACAAACCTTTAAAGTTCTCTCCTGAAAAGTTTTAAAAACAGACATATGCTGTTATGCCTTGTGACCACAGATATTATCTAATTCTGAAACGATAATCGCTAAATTAAGCAATATTCGTTCCTAAATTGAGACATCTTTCTGGAAAATTTTAATTATCGGAAGTAAAGTACAATTTCTATAGCGCTTTGAAACCAAATCAGGAGGAACATATATGTATATGGAGGTCATATATAAATCTGAACCGATTTTCCCTGAATACTCATTCCTGTAAAAAGACCTCTTTCTGTCGAATTTCGTACTGATCGGATATAAAATACAGTCTCCACAGCGCTTACATGTCAAATGGGGGGTAACATATATATGGGGGTTATATCTAAATCTGAACCGATTTTATCCGAATTTGGCAGTATTCCTTCGAGTAATAAGAAACCTCTTTCTGCCGAATTTCGCACTGATCGGATATAAAATACAGTTTCTACAGCGCTTAGATGTCAAATCGGGGTAACATATATACATATGGGGGCTATGTCTAATTCAGAACCGATTTTCTCCGAATTTGGCAGTATTCCTTCATGTAGAAAGAAACTTCTTTTTGCCGAGTTTCGCACTGATCGGATATAAAATAACATTTTTACAGCGCTTACATGTCAAATCGGGGGTAACGTATATATCCAAATCTGAACCGATTTCTTCCAAATTTAAAAGTGTTCATTCATATAAAAGGAAGCCTCTTTCTGTCGAATTTCATACTGATCGGATATAAAATACAGTTTTTACAGCGCTTACATATCAAATCTGGGGTAACATATACGAGGGTATATGGGGGCTATATCTAAATCTGAACCGATTTTCTCCGAATTTAACAGTGTGCATTCATATAATAAGAAACCTCTGCCGAATTTCATACTGATCGGATATAAAATAAAGTTTTTACAGCGCTTACATGTCAAATCGGGGCTAACATATATAGGGGGCAATATCTAAATCTGAACCGATTTTAACCAAATTCAATAGGGATCGTCCTTGGGCCAAAAAAAAAATATATGTGTAAAGTTTCGTCAAGATCGGACCATAATTGCGACCTGTACTTTGATGACAAGAATACATACATGTATAGACAGACGGACATAGCTAAATCAACTCAGAAAATGATTCTGAGTCGATCGGTATAATAAATGATGAGTCTATTTCGGGTCCTTTTGGGTGTTACAAACAAATGCACAAAGTTATAATACCCTGTACCACAGTGTGGTGTAGGGTATAATTAAAAAAAAATATTTTGCATATAGACAGAAACGCATATACGGCATAAAATTCTTAAAAATGTATATATTTCGATGATTTTTCTTTTAAGTTCTTTATTTTGATATTAGAAATAATAATCAAATGCAAAATGTGGAAATTTCTAATGGAAATCCCTCAATTCCCAAAAAATACATCAAAAATCCCCAAAAATGGGATTGTTTACTTTTAGTCCTATATCTTCGATATGAAAAGCCGCGCTCTGGATTCCCTTTGCAGTCGATTTTGTTACACCCTAATACAAATAAATAAAAAGAAAAATTTAACAATTTAGTTTTGCGATTGGAGAAAATCGATCAAACTTTTGAAATTTATGTAAAAAAAGGTCCAAATCGGAGAAGGGTGGCAACCACACCAATTAAAAGTTTGGCTTTCTCTAATAGATTTTGATTTTCTCTAATAGATTCTGTGAAACGTCTCCTTTAAAATTAGTATAAATTTGATATTCTTTGTGTAACAAACTTTTTCTACAAGACCTAAATACGAATTGGACTTTTTTCGCCAAAAAATCTCCAAAAATGAATTTTTTTTTAAAAATTTGACTTCATAGGGCCATAACTTTCTTATTTCTTCTCATATCTTATCGATTCATTTTTTCATGATATTGTATTGTATTTTATTGGCAATCCATAAAAAAACACGCGAACAAAATCGGTAAACTTTTGACTGAGATATTGGCTAAACTCCAAGGCAAAGTCGGCGAAAAAATTCAAATTTAAAATCCACATATCTCGAAAACTATTCAAGATATCTTCAACCTATAAAATGTTTATTGTAAGTCTGGTCTAGGAGTATCCACAGAAAAAAACGCCACTAAAACCAGGCACCATTCAAAAGTTAGAAGCCGATGAAAATTTTTTATACACAAGGTGGTCAACTTTAGGGCCCTGTAGCTCCGCCCCTGTATGAGATAGGGGGCCCAAGTTCCGAACTTAAACTCTCTAATACCTCTTGAATACACACCTAAAATTTCATCGCCATACGATAAGTGGTTTTGAAATGGCAGAATTATGTCCATTTTGTTTCCATTTTAGAAAAAAAAATGGGCGAAGTTTGCCAAGCCCCTTTTGGAACCTCCAACACTAAGGGACCATTTGGCACAAAAATTTAACGGCTTATAACTTTGATTCTAGTCAATACAAATACTTAAAATTTCGGAGTGTAATGCTCTTAGAGTACTTATAGTCGCGTTATGAGGATTTGATGAAAAAACTTTTAAGATACTAAACTACAAATTTTACACCCACGAAAAAAAGGAAGCAAAACACTTTAAACTGGTATTGTTTGGACTTCACAAAATTGACTGTAAAGAAATCTCAGACGAATTCATCTTGCCTCATAATATTCACCCCGTGAGTGTAAAAGAAATTAAAACTGAACGTTCAAACGCAAATGATGGATTATATATGATTGAATTTAATCGAGAACAAATATCAAAAAGAAAAGTGAAGAAAATTCGATATTTTTATGACATTTGGAGGTTTCCATTGAAGGGTAACGGAGGTCCAACTCAATGTAGTAAATGCTCTATGTATGGCCATGGTGCCAGAAATTGTTTCCGTGGAGGAGTATGTCCGTCCTGTGCCAGCAACTACGACCTTTCCGTGTGCACTTTGAATAAAACTCAAAGCAATGGTCCTGTAGTGTACAAATGTTATAACTGTTTGACTTAAAAATACACCAATTTTAATCACAGAGCTGATTATTTGGAAATTCGCCAACGTTTGACCTCAAGATCTGTTGGTACTTCACGCATTCGTGCACAAACAGCTGATTTTGCATACAACGCGGATGACCATCCACAGCTGTCCTCCAGAGAACATATGTTGCAAACGACAAGAACACATGATTCATCCAGAAGACATGATCTAACCAGAACACATGATCGATTCAATCATAACAAACGGCCATATTCTGATACTGCAAAACCTAGCTGTAGTGCTAGTGCTGGAGACGACTTATCAAATGATCGTTTGTAACAGATTTTTTTCGATGCATTGGAATGCTCAAGGCATAACAACTGAATCAAGTATCTCACAATTAGAACATTTTCTAAATAAAAAACGTATTGACATTCTTCTGTTGAATGAAACCTTTCTGAAACCACATCATAAATTTCTTTTAGGAAATTACATAATATATCAACTCACAAAAGATCAACTCATGGAGGTGGTGTTCTAATTGCCATTCAAAACCAGTAAGGAAAGGCAGAAAGTCGGGCGGGGCCGACTATATAATACCCTACACCTCCCTAACAATACGATAAAGGTCATTGCCATAATAATGTGGAATAATTGGTAAATGGGTAGGAACATATTATCTAATTCTGAACCGATAACCGCTAAATTAAGCAATAACTTTCTTAAATTGAGAGACATCTTTCTGGAAAATTTTAATGATCGGAAGTAAAGTACAACTTCTATGGCGCTATGATACCAAATCGGGAGGAACATATATATGGAGGTTATATATAAATCTGAACCCATTTTCCCTGAATACACTTTCATGTAAAAATACCACTTTCTGTCGAATTTCGTACTGATCGGATATAAAATACAGTCTCTACAGCGCTTACATGTCAAATCGGGGGAAACGTATATATGGGGGCTATATATCTTAATCTGAACCGATTTCTTCCAAATTTAATAGTGTTATTCATATAATAAGAAACCTCATTTTGCCGAATTTCATACTGATCGGATTAAAACTACACTTTTTACAGCGCTTACATTTCAAATCGGGGGTAACTTATATATGGGGGCTATATCTAAATCTGAACCGATTTCTTCCAAATTTTGCAGTGTTAATTCGTATAATCAGAAACCTCTTTTTGCCGAATTGCATACTGATCGGATTAAAACTACACGTTTTACAGCGCTTACATGTAAAATCGGGGGTAACATATATATGGGGGATACATATGTCCAAAACTGCAGCACTCTCGATAATAAATTGTGCAAGATATTTTACTTTCAAAATTTGGCTTATATGGACGTGGCCACACCCATTGGTTCGATGCCGCTCATTTTTGGACCAATCACGTAGACTATCACCAGATATTTATACACGAAATTACAGCACTCTCGGTACAAAATTGTGCAATATATCTCAATTTAAAAATTTGGCTTATATGGGGGGGTGGGCACGCCCATTGTTCTGATCCCGCCCATTTTTGGACCAATCACGTAGACTGCCACTATATACATATACACAAAATTGCAGCACTCTCGCTATCAAATTGTGCAAAATATCTCAATTTCAAAATTTGGCTTATATGGGCGGGGCCACGCCTATTGGTCCGAACCAGCCCATTTTTGGACCAATCATGTAGGTCGCCAACGGATATATATATGTACAAAATTCCAGGTCTCTCGGTAACAAATTGTGCAAGATATCACATTTTTTAAATTTGGCTTATATGAGCGGTGCCACTCCCATTGGTCCGATCCCGCACATTTTTGGAAAAATCACGTGGACTGCTACCAGATACATACGAACAACATTACAGCACTCTAGCTAACAAATTCTGCAAGATATCTCAATTTAAAAATTTGGCTTGTATGGGCGGGGCCACGCCTATTGGTCCGATCCCGCCAATTTTTTGACCAATTACGTAGAATGCCACCAGATACATATACGCAACATTGCAGCACTCCCGCTAGCAAATGGTGCAAGATATCAAAATTTCAAAATTTGGTCTATGTGGGCGGGGCCAAGCCCATTGGGTCGATCCCGCCCATTTTTGGACCAATCACGTAGACTGCCACCATATACATATACATAAAATTTCAGCACTCTCGCTAACAAATTGTGCAACATATCTCAATTTCAAAATTTGGCTTATATGGGCGGGGCCACGCCCATTGGTCCGATTCCGCCCATTTTTGGAAAATTCACATAATATGCCACTAAATGCATACACACAAAATTTCAGCACTCTAGCTAAAATTTTTTCTCAATATCAAAATTGGACCCATATGGGCGGGTCCACGCCCACTTGATATATCGAAAATTCAAGTATCCTATTTTCAGCACCCCCTACACATGTACATTCTGTGAAAATTTCAAGATGATCGGTCTAGCCGTTTAGACGTCTATACGGAACAAACAAACAAACCCACAAACAAACGATTTGCCACGCCCACATTTTCCCCGCCCACTATTTGCAAAATTTTTTTCCCAAAACCATCTCAGACCAAATAGCTTTCAAACAAAAGAAAAAATTTTAAAATCGGTCCAGTGGTTTAAGCGTCTATAAAACACATACATACATACATACATACAAACATTTTTCCATTTTTATATATATAGATTGAATCTCGATAGACAAGAATTCACTTCCGAAAATGTTGATGCTTGTTTGGAAATGGTTACAAGTATTATTCAACAATCAATTCTCAAAATTCCACATTCCACATTACTAAGAAACTGGATAGAAGTTCAGAACGAAACATTGAATCTCGATAGACAAGAAATCCCTTCCGAAAATGTTCATGCTTGTTTGGAAATGGTTACAGGTATTATTCAACAATCAACTCTCAAAATTCCACATTCCACATTACTAAGAAACTGGATAGAAGTTCAGAACGAAACATTGAATCTCGATAGACAAGAAATCACTTCCGAAAATGTTGATGCTTGTTTGGAAATGGTTACAAGTATTATTCAACAATCAACTCTCAAAATTCCACATGGTAGAATATAGATACATGGCAAAGGAAAATTTCAGAATTGAGCAAAAGCTTAATCAGACAACGTAATCAATACAAGCGTAAACAACAGAGATGCACCGACCCACATAGAAAACTGCAAATTACTTCTAGTTTGAAACAATTAAACTTTTTAATTGTCTTCCATCTAAATAAGGATAGAAATGAAAATTGGGCCAAAATCATATCAAAATAGGCTCAAAAAAATTTGGGAAAATACCAAAAGCTGTAAATTGTAAACGACCTCATATGATGAATTTACTTGTAAACGGTGATACGCTTAAAACAAACGAAGATTAAGCAAATGCTATTGCCGATGTCTTTGAAAAATCTCATACTATCACTGGCAACTGTTACTCACCTATGGAAAGAAAAGTCCAAAACTACGTTCAACTACTTAATACCAGTAATATAAACAGCCAAGAAGTAATATGTACTGATTCTGCGGAATTAAAATCATTCGTTTCTGTCTTAAAGAACAGTAAAGCACCGGGACTTGACTCAATAAACGGAATTCTTCTAAAAAAATATGCCCGAGAAAATCGACATTGTCCTTTCTAATATATTTAACTACTGTCTGCTTAATGGATATTTTCCAAAATCATTCAAAAAATCTAAAGTTATTCCAATTTTAAACCAGTAAGGAAAGGCAGAAAGTCGGGCGGGGCTGACTATATAATACCCTACACTTACCTACCAATGCGAAAATGGGAATTGCGATAAGAATTTGGCAGTGTTCATACATGTAATAAGCAAACTCTCTCTGCCGATTTTCGTACTATATATTGGGACTATGTTTAAATCTTAACCGATTTTCCCCGAATTTGGCAGTGTTCAAACATGTAATAAGAAAACTCTCTCTGTTAAATTTCGTACTGATCGGATATAAAACACGATTTCTACCGCGCTTAAATGTTAAATCGGGTGGAACATATATACGGGGGCTATATCGAAATCTGAACCGATTTTCCCCGAATTTGGCAGTGTTTATTCATTTAATAAGAGAACTCTCTCTGCCAAATTTCGTACTGATCTGATTTAAAATACAGTTCCTACAGCGCTTACATGTCAAATCGGGTGAAACATATATATGGGGGCTATATCTAAATCTGAACGGATTTTCTCCGAATGTGGTAGTGTTCATTCACGTAATAATAAAACTCTCTCTGCCGAATTTCATAAAGATCGGATGTAAAATGTGGTTTCTACAGCGGTTACATGTCAAATCGGGTGAAACATATATATGGGGACTATATTCAAATCTGAACCGATTTTAAACAATTTCAATAGGGATCGTCCTTGGGCAAAAAAAAAGCACTATGCTAAATTTCATCACAATTGGACCATAAATACGACCTGCACTTTGATTACAAGAATACATGGACAGACGGACAGACAGACAGACGGACATGGCTAAATCGACTCGGAAAGTGATTCTAAGTCGATCGGTATAATAAACAATGGGTCTATCTCTTCTCCTTTTAGGTGTTACAAACAAATGCACAAAGTCATAATACCCTGTACCACAGTGTGGTGTAGGGTATACAAATGGTAAAGATCCAAAACATTCAGTTAGCTATAGACCAATAAGCATATTAAGCTTACTGGATAAAATATTTGAGAAAATCATTCTAAAACGGCTATTGGACTACACGAATACCAATAATATTTTAAATAAAGAGCAATTTGGTTTCCCGAAGGAACACTCAACAACTCACCAAATTCAACGAATAGTAAATTTAATCGACGAAAACAAACAAAAAATGCATTGGACTTCTCGATATTGAAAAAGCTTTCGATTCAACTTGGCATCATGGTCTTACATACAAATTACATGTTTTTGGATATCCTACATATCTTCAGAAGTTTATCAAAAACTTTTTAAGCAATCGATCGTTCGTAGTAGATATCGAATCATATTATTCGTCCGAAAGAGCAATACCTGCTGGAGTTCCACAAGGATCTGTGTTATCCCCATCGCTTTACTCAATTTACGCAAGCGATTTTAAAATTAGAAAAAACAGTGAAGCAGCTTTTTATGCAGACGCCAGTGCCATAATATGTTCTGGTAAAATTTCAAATGCGATTATCAAGCGTCTGCAAGAATCCCTAAGAACAACTCAAAACTATTTTAGTAAGTGGAAAATAAAAGTTAATGATGCAAAAATGCAAGTTATCATTTTTTTCCTTTCAACAAGTCCCCGAAACGATTTCCTACTTTGGCTCTGGATTTCCAGGGTAACATAATTGAAATTAAAGATGAAGTGAAATATCTGATTGTGACGTTGGATACAAAACTAACTTTTAAACAACATGTCCAGAATATTTGCGATAAAGCAATAAAATGTGGCCGCGCGTTATATCCACTTCTGAATAGAAGATCAACTTTAAATGAACAAAATAAGATTTTGTTATATAAAATGTGCATTCGTCCTATTCTGACATATATGTAGCTCTCATGTGTGGTTCGACAAAACGGCTAAAACGCACGCTAAAAAGTTACAAATAATACAGAGCAAAAACTTAAAAATTGTCTACAATCTTCCTCAGAGATACTCAACACATCAGCTACACAACAGATTTGGTCATTTAATGCTGAACTCATTCATAAGGAATCTGACACTGTCCTATCGTGAGAGATGCAGAAGGTCAACTTTTAATATAATAAGAAATCTAGTTTAACACTCACTTTTGATGCTTTCGTAAGAAAACATTCATAATAGTTCGTGATCAACATCTTTCTTATACACTTTTGATAATTTGTAAGGTTTTTTAGTACCATTTTTCCTTAAACTGTGATAATATTTATTAGCATTTCCTCAAAAATTTAAAACTGATTTCAATTGCTGTAATACTTTTAAGTAAATCTCATAACACTGTATATATTAAAATCGAATCAAAAAATAAAAATATATTAAAAAACCAGTAAGGAAAGGCTAAAGTCGGGCGGGGCCGACTATATAATACCCTACACCACTCTCGTAATATTGAATAACTCTGAAATATAAATTTTGTAGTTCATGTATAAATTTATTTATTTATTCTAAATTTCAAAACGATTGGATGTAAAATACAGCTTCTATAGAACTAAAGGGCCAAATCGGACGAAACATATATATGGGAGCTATAGCTAAATCTTAACCGATTTTCTTCAAATTCGGCAATGTTGGTTCATGGATCAAGAAACTCTACCATTCCAAATTTCAAAACGATTGGATGTAAAATACAGCTTTTATTGGACTAAAGGTCCAAATCGGACGAAACATATATATGGGAGCTATAGCTAAATCTTAACCGATTTTCTTCAAATTCGGTAGTGTTGGTTCATGGATCAAGAAACTCTACCATTCTAAATTTCAAAATGATTGGATGTAAAATACAGCTTCTACAGGACTAAAGAGGAAAATCGGACGAAACATATATATGGGAGCTATAGCTAAATCTTAACCGATTTTCTTCAAATTCGGCAATGTTGGTTCATGGATCAAGAAACTCTACCATTCCAAATTTCAAAACGATTGCATGTAAAATACAGCTTCTATAGGACTAAAGGACCAAATCGGACGAAACATATATATGGGAGCTATAGCTAAATCTTAACCGATTTTCTTCAAATTTGGCAATGTTGGTTCATGGATCAAGAAACTCTACCATTCTAAATTTCAAAAAGATTGGATGTAAAATACAGCATTTATAGGACTAAAGGTCCAAATCGGACGAAACATATATATGGGAGCTATAGCTAAATCTTAACCGATTTTCTTCAAATTCGGTAGTGTTGGTTCATGGATCAAGAAACTCTACCATTCTAAATTTTAAAAAGATTGGATGTAAAATACAGCATTTATAGGACTAAAGGGCCAAATCGGACGAAAGATATATATGGGAGCTATATCTAAATCTGAACCGATTTCAACCAGATTCAATAGCGATCTTACCAGCTGCGAAATACTCTAAACTATAAAAATTCCTTTAATTAAAATGGCATCCCGGCTTTATCGAGTTTATACTTCAACAAATTTTGTCAAAATACTAAAGGTTACTTCCATCAAAATTAGAATTTTATAAAAAAATTTAAAAAAAACTTTACCATAACAAAATTTTGTTTTGGTTTCATAAAATAGTATGTCACAGTCTATACAAAAAAAAAGTGTTTAGATCTCGGACACAAACAAATTATTTTATTCCATTGTGTTATCAGCACTTTTTGTCAAATGTCTCCGATGGATGGGTTGTAGGGTGTCAAAAAAATTAATGAAGATCAATTAAATGTAAATGAACTTTTACACACGATAAGCAACGGAGATCAATATTTGAATACACATATATATATGAATATGTGTATCGATTTTATATTTACAATAATAATTCATATTTCAGATTTCATACATACCGCCTTCTTCGTTGGCTTTCACATCGCTCCATTTAGACAACTGCAAAAATACCACAAGAAAACAAAGAAGAAATCTTCAGTAAACATTAATCAATAAAGAGTGAAATAATGATTGAACTGATCAAAAATATATAAATAAAAAGCCGAAATATTCGTGTGTATTATTTGTTCAAGCATTCAGGGAAGTTTACACAACTTTGATCTCACGCTTATGTTTAATCGCTTTTATTATATAAATACAGTATGTCAATAAAGTGTTTTTACATACCAAAAAATAAATTACCTTCCTATACACTTTTTTTGAAAAACTAATTTTTGTATTATTTATAACGTAATTATCTTTCGATATTTGTAAAAAAAAATAATTATTTTCTATCATTAAGTTAGCCGAAAATTTATTGATACTATTCTGTTGTCTAACATGTCGACTACATAATGCAATTTTCAAATAAAATAAAAATATAGGGTGGTTTCTTACTCAGAAAAAATCTAATGTGAAAACACTGTCTTCGAATGTCAAAACACCTTCTGTCAAAACACTTTCTTGACAGACTGTATATCGTTGACAAACAAGATAAAATCATCAAGTCCAGTTTCCATAAATTTAGATATGGATTTAAAAGATAAATATAATGTTTATCTTTTGACACGATGAGAAAATGATTTTATACATTTTGTCTAAAAAAACAGAATATTAAAAAATGTTGATAATTGCTACAGAAGTTCTTGGAAATTTCCACTTTAAGGATTTTTCCGGAATACAAGCCATGATTCAGTATATATAAGATCCGAACATCCACTTTTTTTTAGTTAACTTTTTTATTTGACATAAAAGCCACCAATCTTACTTCTTACTTTTTATACCCTACACCACACCGTGGTACAGGGTATTATAAGTTTGTTTCACGGCAGATGTTTGTAACACCTGAAAATAACACAGCTAGACCCACCTTAAAGTATACCGATCGACTCAGAATTACTAGCTGAGTCGATTTAACGATGTCTGTCCGTCAGTCCGTCCGTCTGTCCATGTAAAGTTGTTCGTCGACTACAGGTCGCAATTTCACTCCGATCGTTGTGAAATTTTGCAGTTTAGAGTATTTCGCGGCTGTTAAGATCGCTATTGAATTTGGTTGAAATCGGTTCAGATTTAGATATAGCTCCCATATATATCTTTCGTCCGATTTGGCCCTTTAGTCCTATAGAAACTGTATTTTACATCCAATCGTTTTGAAATTTAGAATGGTAGAGTTTCTTGATCCATGAACCAACAATGCCGAATTTGAAGAAAATCGGTTAAGATTTAGCTATAGCTCCCATATATATGTTTCGTCCGATTTGGCCCTTTAGTCCTATAGAAGCTGTATTGTACATCCGATCGTTTTGAAATTTAGAATGGTAGAGTTTCTTGATCCATGAACCAACCTTGCCGAATTTGAAGAAAATCGGTTAAGATTTAGCTATAGCTCCCATATATATGTTTCGTCCGATTTGGCCCTTTAGTTCTATAGAAGCTGTATTTTACATCCGATCGTTTTGAAATTTAGAATGGTAGAGTTTCTTGATCCATGAACCAACCTTGCCGAATTTGAAGAAAATCGGTTAATATTTAGCTATAGCTCCCATATATATGTGTCGTCCGATTTTGCTCTTTAGTCCTGTAGAAGCTGTATTTTACATCCAATCGTTTTGAAATTTAGAATGGTAGAGTTTCTTGATCCATGAACCAACACTACCGAATTTGAAGAAAATCGGTTAAGATTTAGCTATAGCTCCCATATATATGTTTCGTCCGATTTGGCCCTTTAGTCGTATAGAAGCTGTATTTTACATCCGATCGTTTTGAAATTTAGAATGGTAGAGTTTCTTGATCCATGAACCAACCTTGCCGAATTTGAAGAAAATCGGTTAAGATTTAGCTATAGCTCCCATATATATGTTTCGTCCGATTTTGCTCATTACTCCTGAAGAAGCTGTATTTTACATCCAATCATTTTGAAATTTAGAATGATAGAGTTTCTTGATCCATGAACCAACACTACCGAATTTGAAGAAAATCGGTTAAGATTTAGCTATAGCTCCCATATATATGTTTCGTCCGATTTGGCCCTTTAGTTCTATAGAAGCTGTATTTTACATCCAATCGTTTTGAAATTTAGAATGGTAGAGTTTCTTGATCCATGAACCAACCTTGCCGAATTTGAAGAAAATCGGTTAAGATTTAGCTATAGCTCCCATATATATGTTTCGTCCGATTTTGCTCATTACTCCTGAAGAAGCTGTATTTTACATCCAATCATTTTGAAATTTAGAATGATAGAGTTTCCTGATCCATGAACCAACACTACCGAATTTGAAGAAAATCGGTTAAGATTTAGCTATAGCTCCCATATATATGTTTCGTCCGATTTGGCCCTTTAGTTCTATAGAAGCTATATTTTACATCCAATCGTTTTGAAATTTAGAATGGTAGAGTTTATTGGTCCATGAACCAACACTACCGAATTTGAAGAAAATCGGTTAAGTTTTAGCTATAGCTCCCATATACATGTTTCGTCCGATTTGGCCCTTTAGTCCTATAAAAGCTGTATTTTACATCCAATCGTTTTGAAATTTAGAATGGTAGAGTTTCTTGATCCATGAACCAATACTACCGAATTTGAAGAAAATCGGTTAAGATTTAGCTATAGCTCCCATATATATGTTTCGTCCGATTTGGCCCTTTAGTTCTATAGAACTATATTTTACATCCAATCGTTTTGAAATTTAGAATGGTAGAGTTTCTTGATTGATGAACCAACATTGCCGAATTTGAAGAAAATCGGTAAAGATTTAGCTATAGCTCCCATATATATGTTTCATCCGATTTGGCTCTTTAGATCCAATCGTTTTTATACCCTACACCACACTGTGGTACAGGGTATTATTTAAGTATAAAATGTCCCAAAAGTAAATTTATGTAAACAATTTATACATGAATTACAAAATTTATATATCAGAGTTATTCAATATTACGAGAGTGGTGTAGGGTATTATATAGTCGGCACCGCCCGACTTTAGCCTTTCCTTACTGGTTAAGTTTAAAATTTTTTTATCATTTTTGTAAAAGTATGTCATCACTTTCCGTTCTGTTGTCCCTTTCTTTTGGTTAGTGAAAATACAAAATATTAATTAAAATATTTCACCAGCTGTGTTTCAAAATTTCGCATTTACTTACTTCAGGGTCTTAGGCTTTGTTATATGCAAAAATTAAGTACACACTTTACCCATTTCAAGATAGAAAAAAATAAAATCCCTTAAATGGCCATCTCTGCCAACAGTATAGGAAAATATTTGGGAAACTGTAACAACAACACTAACAAACCATTAAATGTACGAAAGTATGTGCAATGAAACGGATACGGATGTGGATGCAGGTGGACAAACGAACGGACGGACGGACATGTATGAAACACAGATCCGAACAGCCTTGCATGTTACATAGTTTCATAAAAAATATATGAGAAAATGTTTAAGAAGATTATAAAATGTTCGTCTTCTTACATCCGGCCTTTTGTTGTTTGTTCACCATCATCGACTTTGTTGTTCGTATGTGCCAACAATTTTCTTTGCACTGCTGCATTGTTTTACATAAAACAATGGTTTGTAGCTTTAAAGTTTTTATTTTTATTTTTTTTTTTCTATTTTGTTTTTATTTTGTTTTTATTTTGTTTTCTTTCACCGTATATGGCAAGGACAGTATCTGCAGCTGCTGCAACAAGGGGGGCTTTGTTGTTGCTCAACGAAAACTCAATTATGTTCAAACAACATTTCAAAATTTAGTTTAGTTTTAGTTTTTTGTTTGTTATTTAATCATTGATGTGTATAGACAATTTTGCAGTCTGCATAATGGAATTATATTGAAGAAATTATATACTATATAGATATTTCCAAAAAACCCGGAAGCTACGAATTTTATCACATTTTGTAGGTTATTTTAAAAACTACACGACTTTACTTTGTTTATCATTTGCAATATTGTAGATCTGAAAAGGATCTATACTCAGGAAAATGTGTTTCCTAAATTTTAGTAAAAATCCATACTCCAATTTAGTTCAATGTTTTTATTCATATTACGTTTTTTTTTCTTAAAACTGGGAAATTTTACTTAGTACTACAAAATGTTCTTTTCTTTGGGGATATGCAGAATAGTTCATGAACTCAAAATATATATACTAAAATAATATATTATAATATATTTTTACTAAAATAATATTTCTTGAAAAAAGTTCAAAATTGTCCAAA
Organism: Eudasyphora cyanicolor; assembly: GCA_963930755.1. Classification (NCBI taxonomy): domain Eukaryota; kingdom Metazoa; phylum Arthropoda; class Insecta; order Diptera; family Muscidae; genus Eudasyphora; species Eudasyphora cyanicolor. Next base: position 201,640,738 of record OZ005737.1, on the reverse strand, counting down.
AGAATTTGGTGGGGATGAAGTTCTGCAAAATTCAGTTAAACTCTTGTAAACTCAAACATTTTGTTTTTCAAATAAAACAAACTAGTCCTGGATTTCAAATATATCAAAACGGTGAAGTAAAAAACGTAGAATTTAAAAAATTCCAATCGATACTGATCACTATATGATTCAAGTTATCCATTTATGTCCGTCCATCTTACTTAGTTCCCAAAGTGCAGATTGAAATTTCACTCCGATACAGATGAAACCTGTTGCAATTGTTCAAGATCGGTTTAGATTTACATATGTACAGGATGAGCCATTTATCATTTTAAATTTGAATCGGCTATAAAAAAAGTACTGTTAAACTCCGCGCCGGAGTGGCGGGAGTTAAAAAAAAGAAATACACAAAATTTATTTTTTTTATTTAATTTTATTATTTTATTGTGGCCGTGAGCCGTAGCGGTTTGGCAGTGTGCCATAAGCGGGTGAGTCGTGAACTGGCTACAAAAATGTCACAGTTACGGCGTTACCATCACAGATTTTTTAGTTGCAACCGATGTCGATAGACGGCAATTTTGTTAAATGGGAAGTAAAACAACTGGAGGGCGCTGCTGTTAATGATCAGCTGTTGACACTTCAACAAGTACTGATATTTTTTTTACAATTTCTGGTTTTATTGGAACGGTTGAACTTTGTCATTTAAAGCCGAGTTAGGCAAACTTAACCGTAATTTAACTTTAGCGCCGCCATAACGTTGCCCACTGGAGCAATTACCCAAAACTTGTAAAACGCGCTGTATCACTCAAGGTAAGTACACACGATTTGCAGATCGGACAACGTTGCCGGAAAAATGCAACCCTGTGAATTTACAACCGTCTGAACACACAATTTTTGTTTTGCAACGTTAGCAGAAAAGTCATTGCGAGATAATTTGCTGATTGTTATATGTGCGAAGTTTATGCATGTGACAACGGCGCCATTGCCAGAAAAACATTTTATTTGCAACACTGTCTATAATGTATTTTTATTGGCAATCTTGCATATAAATATTTACAACATATATTGTAAATATATAAAATTGTAATGTTTTCTTGCAATCGTCTGAACTGTCAATTCACCGTTGCCTAACAATCTTTCATTGTACGTATATTTGCAGCACTTTAGCAGGGTTTGCCGATCTGGCAATCGTCTATACTCAGCTTCGGGCATCATTCACAACAAAAATAGCAACATATTAACTTTATTTTATGTTTATTTGCTACTAATCATTTTATTACTAATTTATCATTACTTTTCAAAAGTTTCGCATAAATTTATTATTTGTTCATTATTTTACTAATTTTGTTTGCAAATGCATGTAAACGTACCGTCCAAATCAAATTTCAGCAGATTCAGCCGTCCGTTTACGTTTACATTTCGTTTCCGTTGGCTAAACGTTTACACTGATTTCCAAATGTCAGATTGAATCAGTTGATTCGTTACGCTACGGGGGCGTAGCGATTACGTTTGCCTAACCCAGCCTTTAATAAAGGAACACAATATCATTCATATGACGACCACGACTGGCTGGGCAATTGTTTAAAATTAATATGTTTAATTTGAATCGGCTATAAAAAATACAGACAATTTTTTTCAAATTTCTGGTTTATTGGATAGATTGGACTTTGTCATTTAATAATGGAAAACAATATCATTCATTAAACGGCCCACCCCTGGCATACCCCATATGTATATGGGGTACTTATTGCGAAGTGAGTCAATTTTTTTTAGCAGTGTCCCGTCAGAACTGATACTAACGTAGACAATCTTTTCCTCTCTAGTGCAAGGAGATATTTTGACCTTTTCAAGTCATACCTTGGCCAGATTAGTCTAGCTACGCTGCAGGAGCCTATTTCTTTCCATCTTTCGTTGGACTGCCTGATTGCCTCTTGCCTAAGCCAAAGCTTGCGCGTGGATAGTGGAGCACCAATATATGCAAATTCTTCGAGAATTTGTAAAGTCGTCCCTTTCCTTGCAAATTTTGCACTTTCAGTATCCAGGTTTTCCCTAATTAAATACTCTAAAAGTCTTTCCAGAACTTTCAGTAGGAAGGAGGATAGGCTAATTGGTCTGAAGTCTTTTGGGTAATAATACCACTTTGGTATCTCTCCATCGATTAGGGATGTATGAAAGCCTGATACAGCCTACATAAATTTTCTCCAGCCAGGGGATAATGTACTTCAATATTTTCTGCATTTCTGCTGGAGTGATGCCGTCTGGTCCAGGTGACTTGAAGGGCTCAAAGCTATTAATAGCCCAGCTTATTCTGAATATCTCAGTCAAGAAGCTAGCGACGCTCGAAGTCTACTCGCACTCTTGTTGGTCCAGCTTATCCTCTGGTTCTGTTAGAGAGCAGTCGAGCAGTACATTGAACGACTGCTCGCTGTTTTTGGTTCAATTATTTGCCTCATCCTGCAAGTAACCCACTGTACAGGGTGAAGCTGATAGTATTTTCCTCAGCCTTGCGGCGTCGGAAACCTTTTCCACTTTTCCACACTTTGCGCCTTTCTAAGCTCCTTCTTATAGACCTTGAGTTGCTCTTTATATGCATCCCTATCATTAGCGACCCCAGTAGATTTCGCCTTGTTGCAGGTCTTTTTCATAGCCGTTAGCTCAGATGTCCACCATTGGGGTTAAGTTTTTCCTTTGTACCTTGTTTTTGGACAGGCTTCTTCAAGGGAACTATTGAATGATGTGGCGATATGCTCGACCATATTATCCAGACCGGCTTTGTCATTCGGTTCGTACAGAAGTTTGGAGTTGAGGACTTTCTTGAAATTCTTCTCATAAAGGTGCCACTTTGTCTTCCTCACATTTCTGTTGACGGCAGGTTTAGGTGCTTTTTCAGCGAGCTTGAACTCTATATAATGGTGATCTGTGAATGAGTGGTCGTCCAGTACATGTCACCCAATAATTTTGTCTGACAGTCGGTCAGTAGCAAACGTTACGTCTAGTACTTTTTGTCTGTCTTTAATTGTAAAGGTCTGTTTAATACCTATTTTACAAATACTTTGGTTGATAGTTAGAATAAAGTCAAGAAGCGAATCACCCCTATTGTTTATATCCGTACTACCCCAAATAGTATGATGAGCGTTAGTGTCTGCGCCAATAATCAGAACGAACTCGCCAGACGTTGCTTCTTCTTCTACTTCCTTGAATAGAGCAGTCGATACTACAGCTTCATAAGGCAAGTATCTGGAGACCACCCAATATATGCGATTACCGATCTCCAGACCAGCAGATGTTGGGTCTTTACCTCTTAAATTAGCCAGGAGAAAGATACTTAGAAATTTCCTGGCCAAAATGCAGGTTCTTGGAGTACCTTCACAGTTGGCCACAAGCAGTTTAAAGTTTGGTGTCCTGATACCGCACACCCTTCCTCCCACTGAGTAGGGCTCCTGTATCAGGACGATGTCTACTGCACTTGTGGACAGGCGCAGCAATAGAGCCGCTGAGGCTGCTTTAGCGTGATGGAGGTTAATCTGTAAAATTCTTACCATCATTGGTAATTGACAGATTAACATACACCCCGACAAGGGTGTTGTCGAACTCTTGGTCCGTATCATCGAGAAGCGTGTCCCCGCCGGATGCGTCAAAGAGTCCGGAGACTCCCATCAGCCCCTCTGTGTCAGAAGTAGAGCTTTCGTCCTCAGAGAAGGACGTTACAGATCTTCTGTTAGAGTTGGAGTCACCATAAATAATGGGCGTGGGTACCTCCGCACTTCCAGAAAGCCGTGTAGCAACCACGGTCGACGACTCACCTTGCAGTGGGAGCTATATCCTGCTAGTATACCTTCAAGACTATAGTCTCGAAGCCATATTGTAGGGTTGCACTTGCACGTTGTCTATGGGAGGTGGATTCAGCGTTAAGGATCAAATTGACCTGCCGCTTTTTACCATCCGCTTCACCCACCTTGCTGATTCTCCAATTATGGGCGGGCAGACCAGGATTGGAATCTTTTATTATTTCTAATATGTCAGCCGGGTTGGAGGGCTCTTCTGTAACCCAGGTGATGGCTCTAGGGTGACTAGGGATGTTGTTTTTTTCGACAACATCCAACTGGGCACCCGGCCACACCTCACGCGCTCGACTAAGAGCAGCCATATACAGGTCTACTGATCTGGCATCACCGAAATATAAGAGCTTTACACTCCCCTGATGCGCGAGTAACTTTCGTCCGATTCATAATGTCTTTTTTTATTCTACTTACCGAGGTCTACGAAAGACTTCTTACACCCAACAGTTATCTTGTATAGCTACCGAGATATCTGCATTTGAAGATTGTTTTCTTCTTTTTTCACAGACCCTGTCCTAGAGTTTTGGGGATATCGAAGCAGAATATGCGCAAATTTCTTTCACTTCAACTTTTCTGCATTGGCACCATAATTTTCTATATTAACCCGATATAACTTATAAGACAAAAGTTATGACCATTTGAAATTATATTTTCAAAAAATTTGATTTTTTGTCATTATTTGCGGGAAAACAGTATATATCGTATTTTGTATGTATGTGTATACACTGAAAAAAAAAATAGTAATAAAACTAATGATGACACATTCTTATATTAAGTATGCTACCTCGGCATCAATTCAATGAAAATTTTCATTAAAATAATGAAAATTTGCACGTTTTTTACGAAATTTTCCTTAATATAAAGTTTTTTGAATTTGAATTAATGACTATCTAATCATTAGTTTTGTGTACGCGCTTCTTTAAATGTACGCATTTAAATTAAAGAAAAAAATCATTATTTTTGTGCCAATACGCATTATTTTAAGTAATATTTCAATACTTTTAAGGATTTTTTACATTAACACTATGACGTAGACATGTCATAGTTTTAATGCCGAATCGGACTTAATTAACAGTATGAGATATTTGAGTAATAAATTTAAGGCTATGCTCCCCTTAAGGGAAAGGCTGTCTTGGTAATAAATTTTATGACTATTGTCATTATTTTTAAGAATACATACGAAAGAATTATACAATCTCTCCATCCCTCTCTCGCTCGGAGAATCAGTTTTGTTTGGTAATGTGTGAATCAATAATTGTTATGGAATGCTAGAAGAGAAAATAGAGAACAGTTCTGTTCGTTTTCTTTTAAATCGTCAGTTATTTACAAGCGATGGAAGGAAACGGTTGCCTGTTTTCGGGACGCGGATTGTGAAAAAATTTGACTGCTGTGAATATGTAAGTATACGTGCATACATACGTGCATATTGCACCGAAAATAATTTTAATATGGGCTGTTAACAGTTATTTTTGCTAAAGCATAGCAACAACAACAAATGAAACCTTCGTGTACATGTGGTTATGCCGTCGGCGTCACCATCGATCTCTGTGATAAGCGAGTGCGTGTGTCATAGTTATTTTTGCTGTATGTTATTTATGGCGATGTACATGCGTTTTTGAAGGAGATCTTGTTTGTAAGTCCTGTGAAGAGATTTGTGCCAAATGGATGACAAAAATGTGAGTAATAGATTTTGTAATACTGAAACAGACAATGGGAAAATGTTTAGGTACATGAAAAATAATATTATTATCCTGAAATAAACATCTTATTGGCAATTACAAAATTAACAAAACACATTTTAATTGAAAGTATTTATTTATTAAAAATACCAGCGCATAATGCAGAAATGTAAAATTATTTGTGGCAATATAGAAATTTATTATTAATAATATGTTATACATATAACTATCTTTTTTAATTTTTTAGTAAAACAATTTTAGAATGGGTCTTTTGTGAGAAGAGTGGCAAATTTTACAAAATATTTCAACGTAATATATGAACGGTTGAAATATTTCTCTTAGTTTTCAGCGTTTTCCAATTGTGATATGATAAAATTTATTTGCATTTTTTTTAGTTTATAGATAATTTTATTTGATTTATTTTCAGAAAAAATTTAATTATTTTAAATTTAGATCACGCAATATTTGAAGATAAATGTGATGGATATATGAAAAATGCAGTGCTGAATGCCATTTATAAATTACAACAAATAAGTGAGATTTGGAAACAATATTTGTAAGTACATATTATGTATTTCTGAACAAATATATTTTATTTTAAAATCAAGAAATTTAATTTGGAACGCATATACATATTAATGTATTAGAACAAAATATATTTGCGAACTGACGTTCACATATAAAATACGTGTTTTCACACAAACACAGTTATTGTTAAAAAGTTTTCCAAATATAATTTATTTAAAAAGATGTTTTCCTTTTTTGAATTTTAGTTTAAATTTTTCCTTGATTTCGTGTTCATAATTGCTTCATAAGTACTTCATAATTAAACCTGCTGTTAGATTAGGCCCGTTTGGTCTAATTTTTGTATCGTTTCCTTTATAAACGATAATATATGTATGTATAAATATTGCCTTATAATTTGGTCCAAGGGATATTTTTGTTTTACTAAAATCAAAATAATGAGCGTTTTTGCTCAAAAATAATTGTAAATAAGCTGCTTTCTTTTCCATATTCATTTTATATGAAAAATGTAATGTTGACCAAATGGACTCTTAATGTAGTATTCGTACAGATTTGCTAATCTAACACCAGGGTTAAGAATGCCATAAGCAGCATTAACTTTTGTTTTACAGAAGTAATTTATAATAAGTTTTTGTAGTTTTATTTGCTAACAAAACTTAAGGTTTTAAAATCTAAGTCACGATTGATTTTTTTGAGAAAATTATTATTGATAACTTAATTTATATGAAAAATGTCACTTTCAAAACAATCAGTTTCTATTATTAATAATATCTTACATAAATATTTTTTTTTAACTTTTAGTACAGCAAATTTTGTATGGATCTATTATGAGAATTTGTGTCGTAGAAGAGTGACTAAATATTTCAGTGTAAGTAAGTATATTCCAAAGATTTTAATATATCTCTTATTTTTCAACATTTTGTGACAGTTTTATGATAAAATTTATTTTAATACTTTATCGTATATAAATCATTCTGTTTGACTTATATTCAAATTATTTTCATTTCAGTTCGCGCAATTGAACTTTATTTGGATATATGAAAAATGCAGTGGGGAATTAAAAATTTACAAATTGCAGGAAATGAGTGAGCATACAAACTATGTATATGATATAATAATATAATATTTGTTTTATATAATTTCTATTTAAATTCCAGCCAAATTCTAGGTTAAAAATCATTAAGGTCGGTTCCGATAAAAATTGTTCATGGACAACAAATAGAGAAACGAAGCCCGCTATAAAATCGATACATAACAATACAATATTCGAATAAAAGTCAAACTTCATAGTGTGTTGGCCGATTTGTCTTTATACAATTACATTTTGTTTTAAATTATAAAATGTTCAAGGTTATCCGTAATATGTATTATATTTTTTTGTATAAAAATATAATACAATATAAAATATAACAAATAAAATATTTATTTAGAAAGATAAAGTGTTGCGTTATTGAATTTTCTATGAATATTAAATGATTTCAAAGAAAATGATTCATTTAAAAGAGTAACATTATAATCAATATAATGTAACGAATTTTCCACACATATTTAAAAAAACTGTATTTAAATTCATGTATGCCTTAAATTAATTACCAGTATATTCTTATATCAAGGACAAACATTTTAAATTTTATTACGATAATGTTTTAAATTATATGATATTTTACTAAAAATAAGCACGCGACATACTTAAATTTACGCAAAAATGTGCTTATTTTAAGACCAAACATAATTATTTTTATTACCCAAAATTCTTAATTCTATGAAATGCACCCTCAAAACAAGTACTATTCACGTCTTTAAATTAACTATAAAACCTTCTTATTTTTATAGCGATTGTCTTTGGCTCGAAATCATTGCCGAAATCTTAAACTTTACGAAAAATTCATTGATTTTCAGTACGCTTTTTTTTTAGTGTAAGAAGTTATTTAAAAAAGTATAAAATATTTAAGAGTGAAAAGGCGCTAAGTCCACTTCTTGCCTAAATGTATTTTTTTAAAGCGGAACGTAAGATAAATGGGATATACATCGATTTTCATCTTTAAAAGCTGAATCGTAAAAGCGCTAAGTCCACATACCCTTTGTAAAAACATTCATATACAGTAAGTATTTTGCCTCTCCTGTAAAGTTTTAAATATTGCACTTAGCGCCTTTACACTCTTAGATCGCGATATATTCAATATATTTCCTCGAAGAAAGAACGGGTCAAAAATATTTACTTGTATGATTGCCAGAATTTTTTACACAACTTTCAAAAGTATGCCACATTTTCTCCAATTGCCGGGCTAGAATATTAAAACCTTTACAATTTTTATACGTGGAATGGAAGTTGATATAGGGGAAAATGCAAAAATCCCTTTTCGCGAATTACTTGCGATTTGTGACGTCAAGACCTACACACTGCAAAATATTTCATTGAAATATGTTCATTTTTAAATAGTTTATGGCGTTATTACATTTCTTTCTGCATAAATGTAATAACGACCTTCAAAAATTACTTCAAATGCCCATAACTTCTGTCTCAGCGGCAGTATATCCAGAAAATTTAAAGAGAAAAGTATATTTTGACCCGTTCTTTCTTCGATAACACAAGGGTAGGGTCGGTGAGGAATAGAAAAAATAAATTTTCAAATGCAGATATCTCAGTAGCTATACAAGATAACTGTTAGGTGTAAAAAGTCTTTTGAAGACATCATTAAACATTTTGTTCACCAGTGGTGGCTAACTTTGAGGCCCTGTATCTGCGCCCATATATACCACAGGGGACTCAAATGCAAACCTTAAGTTATGTAATACCTCTCCTACAAACATGCCAACATTCTCTTGCAAACTTGCCTTTTTGCAATCGGCTGTCTAGTTAAGAAACGGCAGAATTAGTTTCCTTTTACTAAATACTTTTACTAAATACTTTTCCGGTTAGATAATATATATAGTATAATTCAAGGGGGAGATCATATATAAGATTCGGTGCGCCCGAACTTTTTCCTCTAAGAAGATCTCTAATGAATTACAGATCAATTCAATTTTATTGCTTAGTACGTAAGTACTTAATAAATTACAGCTTATCGCATTTATGGGTATCCAAATAAATCAAAATCATTCATTACGAATAATACGAGTACATTTCAACAAAACCACAACAAATTGCAAAAGTAATAAAATCATTGTGTGTAGTAAACAACATTGCCACACCTCCAGTTTATATCACATTTCCCCCTTCAATCTCCTCCCCTTTTGAATCTCTGTGTTTCCTGTTTAACCTTCGACTTCACCTAGACACAGAAAATTGTGTTAAAGCACATACATATATATGTGTGTCTGTGTGTCTGTGTTTCTGTGTATTTCGTCAAAAACCTTGAATATCAAAACAGAGATAAGGCAAAACTGAACCTGTTACGGCAATTCGAATACAAATACATGTACACAAATGTATAAATATGCGTTTACAAAATATACAGATGCAAATGCACGATGTGAGTAAGTGAGTGACTGACTGACTGGCAAACTGCAGCCACAATATACAAAACCGACCATCCGACCGACCGCAGCAACCAAATGAAAAATCTACCAAACCACATTGAACAACATTGGCAATTGCCAGAGAAAACATCATCATCCTATCTGCATCTTTCACCCCCTAATCATCATCATCATCATCCTCATCCCCATCGGCAGCGCCATCAACATCACCATCACTATCGTTGGTCTTATCGCCATCTTATAAATAGTGATAATTAAATTTTGAAAGGAGTAAATACACAACACACCTCTTCACCTTTACACCTCTGCACCTAGAGTGGGCTACAGTGGCTCAAAATCAAATATATGTACATATTTTCCAGATTTTCTTATTTGCTCTAAATATTACGTACTAATCGAATTGATGTCTAACATCAGAAAGAAAGAGCTAAAGTCGGGCAAAGCAGACTATATGATACCCTAACAGCACCCAATCGGAGCAGAATAAGAAGGAAACATATAAATAATTTAAATATTTGATAGCGTTTAGATTCAAAATCGGGATATAAAGGGTGGTTACATTTTAAGGGCCGATGTTGATTTTGAATAAAACAGAAATTATTTCGCAAATTATTGTCATTTCTTTTTATTATGATAATATTGGTATGGTTCAATTACATAGGTTTAGGTTTAGGTTAGGGTGGCAGCCGTTTTTTATTTTTTACAAGCTCACATAGACCAGTTTAGGTCCTTAGTGTTACCACGGGCTGAAATGCCCCTCATCGAAACCAACCTATTTGATATATAAATTTATCGATAGTACGAATATCAGTACTGGAAAGATCTGTTAGGCTGCCTAAAAAGGCCGACCCCAGTATGTCCAGTCGTCGTTTACTCAAAGCGGGACAGTCGCAAAGCAAGTGCTCAATGCTCTCCACTTCTTCCTCATCTCCAAGCTTCGGCAGAAGTCATTGAAGTCAATACCCAATCTTTTGGCGTGTTCGCCGATCAAGCAGTGTCCCGTCAGAACCTGTACTAACGTAGACAATCGTTTCCTCTCTAGTGCGAGGAGATATTTTGACCTTCTCAGGTCATACCATGGGCAGATTTGTCTAGCTACGCTGCAGGTGCCGATTTCTGTCCATCTTTCGTTGGACTGCCTGATTGCCTCTTGCCTAAGCCAAAGCTTGCACGTGGATAGTGGCGCACCAATATATGCAAATTCTTCGAGAATTTGTAATGTCGTCCCTTTCCTAGCAAATTCATCGGCTTTGCAGTTCCCCGGGATATCCCTATGCCCAGGCACCCGTATGAGGTGTATATTAAACTGCTCAGCCATCTCGTTAAGAGATCTGCGGCAGTCGAGGGCTGTTTGTGAATTTAGGGATGTTGCCGTCCGAGTCCGAGTAAATGACAACGCCAGTGTTGGTTACTATGTTGCGACTCAGCCACTTGGCGACTTCCCATATTGCCATTATTTCGGCTTGATAGACACTGCAGGTATCTGGTAGTCTGTGAGCTATATCCAGACTAAGTTCTTCACAGTGTACTCCGAAGCCAACCTTTTTATCAAGCTTCGATGGTTCGAAAGCTTGGATGGAGATGGTTTCTATTACCTGGTATGGAACAAAATGTCGGCCAAAAGGCCGCCGCGACCTCGGCGGCACACCTCCATCCGATGGTCTAAATTGTCGATGACGCTGAGGCATAATTGAGGCCGTTAATGTGCCGAATTATCTCATCCTTTAGCTCTAGAATTGTTGCTGGCTTATCGAAGTACACCTTTTCTTTCAAATAACTCTAAAGAAAGAAGTCCAACGGTGTCAAATCACATGATCTTGGCGGCCAATTGACATCGTCACGACGTGAGATAACACGGCCATTGAATTTGTTGCGCAAAATAGCCATTGTTTCGTTAGCTGTGTGGTAAGTGGCACCGTCCTGTTGAATCCACATATTGTCCACATCCATATCTTCCAATTCGGGCCATAAAAAGTTCGTTATCATCTCACGATAGCGAACACCATTCACAGTAACTGCCTGACCGGCCTCATTTCGAAGAAGTATGGCCCGATGACGTCGCCAGCCCATGGGCGAGCATGCACAGGTATTTTCACATCGCCTACAGACCCGGTTTGCTGAAACTTGCGCACAATTATCCCGATTGTGGACGCATTTGGTCGATTATTCTGATCGAAAAACACCACGAAGAGCACGAAATGCATTTTGATTTGAACGCCCATTTTCATAAAAGGCTTAAAAAACTTGGTTCAAATTGAGTTAGTCTGAAATTGAGAAATGTCAAATGAAATGCAGAAAAAAACCTGACGATAGGTGTGGTTCACATTCAACATCGGCCCTTACAATTTAACCAGCCTTTATAATAATACTTATAATTTAATTTTGAATTTTATGGTTGATTGACCCATTTGCATTTCAGATGACGCTGTTTTTTTAATAAAAAAAAACTTCAATTATAATTATTTCTGAATAAAATATGCATATAACCGTTTGATTGCGATAAAATATATTTTTTTATAAATTATATAATCTGTGCTTTAACTGCGATCCCTGGACAATTCCTGGGAATGAAAAAGCTAATTCCCGAGAATCCAAAAATGACGGGAATTTTCAAACCATGTTTGTGTAGTCTATAGAATAAACAGAAGCCCTTTCACAATTTCAGATGTTTCACATTTTCAGCCCTTTTGAATGTAAGATTTTGAGCCACTGTACACATCTATAAAGTGTGAGCGGAACAGAAGAAAATACCTGTACCATCCCCATTAAGTCTTAGTGAGTAAATTATGATAACGCTATGAAAAACAAAACGGAAAACAGAAAATCAAGTCCTCTTTTGATTTTGTTGTTACTGTTGTAAGCGCCTTGTTTATTTGTGGTTGCTGCAAATTGAAGTCGTTTGTTGCAAAATTTACTACAACTGATTTGCTATGATTTTGGCCCAGTGAAAGCAACAACATCAACAATTGTCCATAAAAGCATTTACACACACTCTCCACACTTTTATGTATATGCCACAGCCGCCACAGTTGACCTTAGTGCAAGGTTTTATTCGGTTCCATTTATTAAGCGAAAACGAAAGAGAGAGAGGGAAACACAGTGAGACGAAAACACACACAAACTAATAGACTCCGACGCGGAGCACACACAACATAACAACATTATTTACCTTTGCCGAGCCACTACAACTGCAACATCCTCTTTAACATCGTCATCTCCGCTCTAGTACGAGTAGACTCGACAGACAATGTCGTTGTCGCTGTCATTGTAGTCGCCGCCGTCGCCCCGTTGTTGTGGTTGTTGTTGTAGCCATGATTGCTATAATAACAATATGACATTGTCAAGATGAGTATCTCACAATGAAAGGCAGCTTTCGCAGATCTGTTTGTAGGTATCTCTCTCACTCTCTTTGATTTTGGTCAGAAGGTTTGTTTTCATATTGGATTTTATTTCACTCATCTGCAGGTGGGCGTCCGTGTATGTGTGTGCGTGTTAGTGGGAGTGTTTTTTATGATTAGTTGTGTGTGAATAAATGAAGTGCATCACTTGGCTGCAGCTCTGAGCTTTTGCTTTGACTGTTGTTGTTTCTGTTGATGTTGTTATCACATCGGATGATGACAGGATGTTTTGTCAAGGATGTTTATTTTATTACAGCACTAGTCCGTTGAATTACGACCGGTTAAAAAATAAACATTTAAAAATTCGCAAAAAGAAAAAATCTAATGTTAAATTGTTTTCTTTTTTCTGAAAAACATTTTCATCAAAAGACGCACAATGTATCAACGAAATAAATTTTTAAATCAATTTTGCAAAAATCACTTAATTACAAATACAACACCTGACCTCGAGCTTGACATTAAAGAAAACAAAAATAATACTGATATTTTTATTTATAAAAAAATCTTGATTTTTAGAGTTTTTATTTTTTATATAAAAATCCTCAAATGATTTTAGTTACACAAAATTTTTCAGAATTTTTTATTGGAAAAATGAGAAAAAGTCGTTTGACTAAAATGTCAGAATTCAACACCCTACAACTCTGATTGTCCTTAAGCAAACTCGATGAAATTTTGTATCGTAACTACTTTCGAATAGGACTAAACTTGGTGCAAGTTTCATTCCGATCAGAAGACATAGGTTTTAAAAATTTCCATATTTGACATGAAATCCCCCTTATATAAAATTTCTTAGATTTTTTAATATATATGTACATATATTTTTTTATGGAAAATTTTATAAAAATGTCTTATTTAGAGAACTTCCTGAATTATTTATTAATACATTTTGTTAAAATATTTTTATCGAAAATTTTTATATATTTCTTACAGAGTTTTAGAAAATTTTCTATTAATAAAAACTTTAATTTAGAAATTTTTTTAAAAAATATTGTATTTTATTCAGAGTTTTAATGTAAATTTTTAGTTATAGAACATTGCATAAACATTTTTTTAGTGAATTTTTTAGATTTTTTATCTATAAAAATTTCTTAAAAATTAAAAAGTAAACAAAAAATTAAAACCACATATTTTTATATACAACATTAGAAATATTTTATTTATAAAAAATTCTTCTATAATTTGTATTTAAAAAAAATTTCATGAACGTTTATTGGTAATATATAATATATTCGGAAATGTTAATTTATTATACAATTTGTTAGTTTTTTTTAATTTATTTAATTTTTTTTTATATAGAAAATTTCATAGAATTTTTTATAGAAAATTTCTAAAATTTTCTATGGAAAAATTTCTTAAAACTGCAAATTTTTAATATAAATTTTTTCACTGAAAATGTATTAGAATTTTTATAGAAAATTTCTAAGACTATTTATAAATTTTTTTAATAGATTTTTTATTTATAGAAAATTTCTTTGAAAGTTTTTATTTATAGACAATTTTGTAGATATTATTTTTTTATAGAAGATTCGCCGACATTTATATTAATAGAAATTTTTTAAATATTTTTTATTAATAGAAAATTTTTTAGAAATTTTTTTTTTTCAGAAAATATCTGGAAATGTTTTAAAAAATCGTCAACAATGCAATTTTTATTTAAAAATGTCTTGAACATTTATTTGTAAATGTTAATTTATTAAATATTTTTTAATATACTTTTATATATTGAAAATTCCTTCGAATGTTTTTATATAGAAAATTCCTTAGAATTTTTTATAGAAAATTCCTGAGAATTTTTTTTGTTTAAGAGATTTTTTAACAACTTCGTAGATATTATTTATTTATAGAAATTTTGTTGACATTTGAAATATCTTTTATTTGTAGGATTTTTTTACAAATTTGCTATTTATAGAAAATTTCTTGGAAATTTTTTATTTTATTTTACAGAAAATGTCTGGAAGAGTTTTAAAAAAATACAATTTTGTGCAAATTTAAGCTGGTTTAAATTTTTTAGATAGTTTTAGAAATTTTCTATTTATAAAAATATTTATTAAGAAAATTTCTTAAAAATATTGTATTTGAGTTCAAGTTTTAACGTACATTTTTAGTTATAGGACATTTCATAGAATTTTTTTATTTTAGTGAATTTCTTGAATTTTTTAGATATACAAATTTCTTAAAAAGTAAGAAATAAACATTAAAACCACATATTTTTGTGCACAATATTAGAAATATTTTATTTATAGAAAAATTTTTTAATAATTTATATACAAAAAAATATCATGAAAATTTATTTGTATTATATAATATATTCGAAAATTTTAATTTATTAAATATATTTTCATATATTTTTATATATTGAAAATTCCTCAGAATGTTGTTATTTACGGAAATAGACTTTTATTTCTTGACAATTTCGTAGATTTCTTTTTAGAAAATTCCGTACATTTTTTTAGAAAATTCTGTAGAATTTTTTTTAGAAAATTTCTTAGAATTTTTTGTGAATAATTCTTTAAAATGTTTTTGGATAGAAATTTCATAGCTTTTTTTTATAAAAATTTATTGGATTTTTTTATAAAAAATCTTAGAATTTTTTTATAGAAAATTTCTTAAATTATTTTTATAGAAAATTTCTAAGATTTTTTATGATAAAATTTCTATATAAAAAGTTTTTTAGAATATTTTATAAAAAATTTCTAAGATTTTTTAGGAAAAATTTTGTTTATATAAAATATTTGGAAATTTTTAATATTAATTTCTTAGAATTTTTTTCGTAGGAAATTTATTGGAATTTTTTATAGAAAATTTCTTAGACAATTTTTAATTTATAGATTTTTATTTATAGAATTTGTTTAATAGATGTTTTATTGATAGAAAAATGCTTAGAATGTTTTATTTATAGACAACTTTGTAGATATTATTTATTTACAGACATTTATTTACCACATTTTTTCACAAATAACATTTTATTTGTTATTTGTAGAAAATTTCTGGGAAATTGTTTATTTTATTTCACAGAAAATATATGGAAAATTTTTAAAAATCTTAGAAAATGCAATTTTTGTGAAATTAAAATGGTTTTAATTTTTTTACAGAAACTTTCTATTTATAAAAAAAATCATTTAGATTTTTTCCTAGAAAATAGTGTATTTAATTTCGAGTTTTAAAGTAAATTTTTGGTTATAGAACATTTCAGTGAATTTCTTCGATTTTTTTATTTATAAGAATTTCTTAACAAATAAAAAATAAGCAAAACATTGCATATATTTGTATACAATATTAGAAATATTCTATTTATAGAAAATTTATTAAATAATTTGCATTTAAAAAAGTTCATATTTTTTTTTTGTAATATAATATATTATATTCGGAAATGTTAATTTATTAAATATTTTTTAATATATTTGTATTTATTGAAAATTCCTTCGAAAGTTTTTATTTTCGAAAATATACTTTTCTATTTATTGGAAATTTCTTAGATTTTTTAAAAAAATTTTTTTTTTTTATATCTTGGAATTTTTTGTGGAAAATTTATTAAATATTTGTTTATAGAAAATTTTTTTAGGTCGTTTTTTTTATTTAAAATTTCTTAGATTTTTCTTGTATAAGAAATTTATTGAAATTTTTAATAATAAATTTCTTAAATTTTTTTATAGCAAATTTCTAAGATTTTTTATGTAAAAATTTCTTTATAGACAATTTCATAGAATTTGTTTATAGAAAATATTTAAGCTTTTTTATGGAAAATTTCTTAAAATTTTGTTTATTACACTTTTTTAATGTAAATTTCTTAGAATTTTTCCACAGAAAATTTGTTAGACCATTCGAAAGTTTCTATTTACGGAAATAGACTTTTTTATTTATTGAAAATTTCTTAGATTTATTTATTGAAAATTTCTTAGATTTTTATATAGAAAATTCCTTAGAATTTTTATAGTAAATTTCTTCGAACTTTTTGTGGAAAATTTCTTAAATTTCTTTGTTTAATGTTTTTAAGATAAATTTCTTAGATATTTTTTAATACCTTTTTTTTTAAATTTTTTTATAGACTTTCTTAAAATTCCTTAGAATTTTTTATAGAAAATTGCTTAGAATTTTTTATAGAAAATTGCTTAGAATTTTTTATAGAAAATTCCTTAGAATTTTTTATAGAAAATTCCTTAGAATTTTTTATAGAAAATTTGGAATTTTTTGGAAAATTTCTTAAAATTTTGTATATAGAAAATTTCATAGGATGTTTTTTAATACAAATCTCTTAGATTTTTTTTTGGTATAAAAAATTTATTGCAATTTTTTATAGAAAATTACTTTGATTTTTTTGTAGAACATTTCTACTATATTTTATGGAAAAATTTCTTATAGAAAAAAAATTTAATATAAATTTCTTAGATTTTTTTTGTATAAAAAATTATTGGAATTTTTATAGAAAGTTACTTAGATTTTTTCTTAGAATGTTTTTTTAATATAAATTTCTTAGATTTTTTTATAATTTTTTTTTGGAATTTTTTTTATAGAAACTTTCTTAAATTTTTTTATGAAAATTTCTAAGATTTTTTATGGAAAAATTTCTTTATAGAAAATTACTTCAAATTGCTGTATAGCAAATTTCTAAGATTCTTATGGAAAAATTTTGTGGAAATTTTTAATATAAATTTCTTAGAACTTTTTCACAGAAACTTTATTGGAATTTTCATAGAAAATTTCTTAGACAATTCTTTATTTACAGAACTGTTTTGATAGATTTGATTAAATTTCGAAAAAAAAAATTATTTGTTTGTCAAAAACCATTTTATCAAATCAACCGCCGGCTTCTAAAAAGTACCAAAGTTGTTTTTGTTATTTGTCCTGGGCTGTGCCAGAACTACTGTGGTCCTTCTGGACAAACTCTACTCGGCTTCTGTTATGAGCGGTGGGCCAACGTTGAGGATAATATTTTTCCTGTAAAAAAAAATTTCCTATCAAAGCAAAAGTCTTCTTATTTGGTACATACAATTCCTAGAGTAAACAAAATATGCATGCCAAGTTTCATCAAAACCAGCCACGCACACCGCTCCCTGCCCATACACTCCAAATCGATTTTTTCTCATAAAAATTGTTCTATTCAGGCAAAAATCTTCAAATTTGGCGCACACACTTCCTAGAACAAACAAAATATGCAAGCAACGTTTCATCTAAATAGGCCACCCCCCCTGCCCAGGCCGTACAATTAAAATAGATTTTTGCTCATAAAATTGATAATCCTCTTTCATAAAATTTGAATGACTGTGGATTTTTGCGTATTTTAAATTCAAAACACGTCATTTAAAATTAAAGAACATTTCACTTGTAATTCAAAACTTACAAATATTAACTTATGTTGTTTGAATTTTAATTGACGTGTTTTGATTTCAAATGATTTTTTTTTTGATTTTCAATTGATTTATTTTATATGTATTTCAAATGCAACTTTTTAATTTCAATGGACCTTTTTAGAATATCAATTGATTTTATTTTAATTTTGTTAATTACGTTTTAAAATGTTAAAGTGAAATCTTATTTTAATAACGACTGAAAACAAATTAAAATTTAAACGATGACTTTGTGACAAACACTATTCTTTACCCGGAGACCGTGACGTATGATGAACATGTCAGGTTTATTTGTATTTACCATAAATCATACGCAACCAAGTACACACACACATTTGGGCGAGCAGACACAGAAGCACATACACGACATAAAAGAAATTAAATGCACTCACTCATACACATTAATGTGCACACACAATTTAACCCTTTGTGTTGTGTGTGCTATGTTGCATCTGCTTTGAAGAATGAAATTTTCATTAACACAACTAACAAACCTGAAAGCATAAGTGAGGGAGATATAGTGTGAGAGAGAGCGAGGAGAGTGAAAACCCCTCACACAACAAAGAAAGCATTTAAAAATCGTTTATTTTTCTTTTACAAACACAACACAAATATTCTCGTAAGTGGCAGAACAGAAAAAAGAAGTGTTTTGTTTGTTAGTTTGAGAGAGGAGAGAGGTAAGTGCAGCAAATTTGCTGTTGTGGTAGCTGATGTCGGGTTTCCACGTTTCTTTTCGTGTTTTATGCTGTACTTGTTTCTTTGCATCTGGTCTCCAAACCAGTTTCTTGTGTTTTTTTTGCGAATGTATTGTGAACACTTTGTTTCTCTTCCAAAGAAACACATGGCAGGTTTTCGTAGTTTCATTTGTAGTTTTTTTTCAGTTTCGTCGCTCCTGTTGTTGTTCTTCTTCTTCCTCTTCTTCGAGAAGAGAAGGCCTTTATTGCAAATGCACGCCACAACGGCTATGTATGTTAAGCTAATGTGTGTGTGTTGTGTGTGAGGAATGCAAAAAAAGTAGTTAACCTACTTTTAAAACCAAATTGTTGTTATTGTTGTCGCTGTCAAGAGCCTTTCGCAGTTGTGTTTGTGCGACGGCGGCGTTTGGTTATCAGTAAATGTCCTTTATGACCTATGTGTGGCTATGCACAATGGGGGGAATTTTATCTATCTCTTACTAGAGGACCAGCTGGACTGTCTACTCCTTAGTTTGCGGTCAGTTAATTTTTCTACTTCAGAGTAGACGACAACATAGATTATCTACTACATAGAAGACAATAAATTGTGTTATCTACTCCTTAATTTACGACAAATTGGGTTGTCTACTCCTTCGTAAACGACGAGTTGGGTTATCAACTCCCTCATAGACGGCCAGTTGGGTTATCTACTCCTTACTGGACGACACAATGGGTTAGTAGAGGCCCAACTAGGTTATCTATGCTTTAGTTGACCTCAGATTTTGTTATTCACTCCTTAATAGATATACAGTTGGGTTATCTACTCCTTAGTTGACGACAAATTGATTTATCTACTCCTTAGTAAACGACGTGTTGGGTTATCTACTCCTTAGTAGACAACAAGTTGAATTATCTACTTCTTAATATGCGGCCAGACGGTTTAGCTAATACTTAGTTGACGACAAGTTGGGTTATCAACTCCTTAGTAGAGGGTCAGTTGGGTTTTCTATGCTTTATTTGACCTCAAATTTGGTTATCTACTCCTTAATAGATAAACAGTTGCGTTATCTATCCCTTAGTAGCCGACCAGTTGAGTTATCTAATCCTTAGAAGATGACCAGTTGGGTTATTTACTCCTAAGTAGGGTTATCTACTACTTAGAAGGCGGCCTTTTGGTATATCTACCCCTTAGTAGAGGAGTCATTTAATTGACTTCAAAGGTGACGTGTGCTGTATCTGACATTAAAGAGTCATGTATTGTAGGTATTCTTTTAGATCAGTACTTGAATATGCCGTAAGGTAGCAGTTCATCATCTCCAACGACAAAGTCATTTTAAAGATACCAATTGTTTTCATATGAAAGGGACCTTTTGTGAACCGATCTTTGGACTTATCTATGTTACGGCAAAAAAATGCAAAGAAAATCTTAATACTATTTAATGAAACAAGTTAAAAAATTCAGTAGAGTAAACCGTCTAAGCTAGACCCTAAATTTTTGAGTAATGTAATATGGAACATGATAATTTGTGCGGAAGAAGACAGAATTTTTACTCATTATGTGTCAGTCTATAGTCATTGCAAAGGACAGACAGCCCCTTCTGGTACAGGGTGGGAGTAACAGAAGGAGCTTAAGAAACAGCCGAACTATTTGCATTTCTCTTCGAAATTCCTCCAGTGTGCAATCAGTGGCAGGCAGACACCTAAACACTCGTGACTGCAAACAATGGCTATGTTCGCGGCACAGTGGTTGTGCAATTGCAAGTAACATATACAACACAACACACGATTTACTCTAGCCACTATTGTACCGGACCAAGCTTAGCTACACGAGCCTGTGTGTGTGTGTGTGAGGCGGACATTTTTCACATGCATACATAGGCACATATAAACTACATTCATTCATTACTGTTCGTTGTGTTGGTTGTAGTATTGGATGCACTCATCATTGCGTGTTTGTCATGATTGCAATTGTGTTATTTCTATTGTTGTTGGTGTTTTGGCTACAAAAAAAAAACATCACAAGGTAAACGTACAACAACGACAGCAACACTACGGACAACATTAATAAATAGGGGAAAATGAAAATAAATAAATGCACTCAAACGTCGCCAGAGTGCAGTGCCCTCATCATATTCCCAAGGACATTGTGCTGCGCTGGATGAGAAGTGGCGTTTGCTGTGGTTTTTCGGATTGCTGGTGGTGGTGGTGGTGGACTGGTCAAAGGGGCTGTTTCCTTTGCCCGTCAATTATTTATATATACACTGTTGGACATGTGGTTAAGGGTTCCCTATTGTTTGGAGTCCACTATTCAAATTTAAATTATTCTTTGTAGAATATTATTTTAAACTAGAATTCGAACCGCCAGGAACCTTTAGCAATTTGGATCAATCTAACCCATTTTCAATAGAGATTGAACTTTTAATGAAACTTATAGATCAATAATCCGAAATCATGAAAAGTTCAAAGTAGTGTAGTAAAAAAACTAGTCAAACTCAGAAGTCAAAGGACGAAATTGACCTCGAAATCAAAGCCATTATGTGGAAGAAATGTAGTGTACATTCAGACGAAATCAACGATACCATTGACATTTAATATTTAAACATAATTATACCCTACACCACACTGTGGTACAGGGTATTATGACTTTGTGCATTTGTTTGTAACACCTAAAAGGAGAAGAGATAGACCCATTGTTTATTATACCGATCGACTCAGAATCACTTTCTGAGTCGATTTAGCCATGTCCGTCTGTCCGTCTATATGTCCGTCTGTCTGTCCGTCTGTCTGTCCATGTATTCTTGTAATCAAAGTGCAGGTCGTATTTATGGTCCTATTGTGATGAAATTTAGCATAGTGCTCTTTTTTGGCCCAAGGACGATCCCTATTGAAATTGGTTAAAATCGGTTCAGATTTGGATATAGTCCCCATATATATGTTTCACACGATTTGACATGTAAGCGCTGTAGAAACCACATTTTACATCCGATCTTTATGAAATTCGGCAGAGAGAGTTTTATTATTACGTGAATGAACACTACCAAATTCGGAGAAAATCCGTTAAGATTTAGATATAGCCCCCATATATATATTTCACCCGATTTGACATGTAAGCGCTGTAGGAACTGTATTTTAAATCAGATCAGTACGAAATTTGGCAGAGAGAGTTATCTTATTACATGAATAAACACTGCCAAATTCGGGGAAAATCGGTTCAGATTTAGATATAGTCCATATATGTATGTTTCACCCGATTTGACATGAAAGCGCTGTAGAAACCGTATTTTACATCCGACCTGTACGAAATTCGGCCGAGAAAGTTCTCTTATTACATGAAAAAACACTGCGCAATTCGGGGAAAATCGGTTCAGATTTAGATATAACCCCCATATATATGTTCCACCCGATTTTACATTTAAGCGCTGTAGAAATCGTGTTTTATATCCGATCAGTACGAAATTGAACAGAGAGAGTTTTCTTATTACATGTATGAATACTGCCAAATTCGGGGAAAATCGGTTCAGATTTAAACATAGTCCCAATATATATGTTACACCCGATTTGACATGTAAGCACTGTAGAAACCGTGTTTTATATCCGATCAGTACGAAAATCGGCAGAGAGAGTTTGCTTATTACATGTATGAACACTGCCAAATTCTTATCGCAATGCCCATTTTCCCATTGGTAGGTAGGTGTAGGGTATTATATAGTCGGCCCCGCCCGACTTTCTGTCTTTCCTTACTGGTTTTTTTATTAACTTTAAAACTTGCCTTCCTTCCTTCTGGTAATTCAGTTATAAGCTGTTAACTTTTTTTTACAATATGGTCCCTTTGTGTGAGAGGTACCAAAACAATCACGGCAACTTTGCATTTCACATTTTTCTCAAGGTGATAGCGACAGATAAACTATGACTATGTCTGAAATTATAGGAGATTCGGATAAGTACTATAGAAATAACACTAGGCAACAGAATTTTTTTTTGTTCGAGACCTAAATTTGTTTTTGGTTGCCTCAATTTTTGTAGTTCTATCTACTATCATGCGATACCATCAGGACAACCAACATTTCGGTTGTGGTATACTTCTGCTTCCATGTTGACAACAATCATATTTGGTTGCGCCAACTACGAAAATGGTGGCTAAAATTATCTGTTGTATGTTGCCACAACCAACTGTTTTAAAAAATTGGTTGTTCTGACAATTTGTCAGTCATATACTACCGACAATTAATTAAAAACAGTTTTCATTAATTTTTATTTTATTTATTGAACTAAAAACCAAATATTTCATAACAAAAGTAAAATCTCATATTCCAAATTCATCACTATTATGAGATGTGGAAATATTTGACACAAATTTAGTACGCGAAAAAATAAATAATTGTATGTAAAAACATTATCGAGTAATTTTATTTTTTGTTTGTCATGTATCAGCAAAAGAACAGCAACCAATCTTTCGGTTGTATTTCCCAAAATACATTTAATTATTCTATGTTTGGAAACGAAACGATTATTTATTAATATTTTTTCTGTTATAGTAACCAATTATTTGTTGCAATAATAATCTTTGGTCTATTGATACAATTTCTGTTGTCAAGAAAAAAAAACATTGATTGTCACAACCAAAAATCGATCATATGGTACTATAATGAAAGTTTAAAATAGGTTACCACAACTAACCGAGTGTCAATAAAAAAAACAATCTTAATTCGATTGATACAACCATCGATTTAGTTGCAAGCATTTGTTCATTTGATCGTATCCATGTTATTATTATTGTTGTTTCAACTGCATTTACATATAAATACAACCGACACACGGTGTAGGCCATATAATACTTTTTGTTGCTGGTACTATTTTTTATACCCTACACCACACTGTGGTACATGGTATTATAAGTTTGTTTCACGGCAGATGTTTGTAACACCTGAAAATAACACAGCTGGACCCACCTTAAAGTATACCGATCGACTCAGAATCACTAGCTGAGTCGATTTAACGATGTCTGTCCGTCCGTCCGTCCGTCCGTCCGTCTGTCCATGTAAAGTTGTTCGTCGACTACAGGTCGCAATTTCACTCCGATCGTTCTGAAATTTTGCAGTTTAGAGTATTTCGCGGCTGTTAAGATCGCTATTGAATTTGGTTGAAATCGGTTCAGATTTAGATATAGCTCCCATATATATCTTTCGTCCGATTTGGCCCTTTAGTCCTATAGAAACTGTATTTTACATCCGATCGTTTTGAAATTTAGAATGGTAGAGTTTCCTGATCCATGAACCAACCTTACCGAATTTGAAGAAAATCGGTTAATAGTTAGCTATAGCTCCCATATATATGTTTCGTCCGATTTTGCTCTTTAGTCCTGTAGAAGCTGTATTTTACATCCAATCATTTTGAAATTTAGAATGGTAGAGTTTCTTGATCCATGAACCAACACTACCGAATTTGAAGAAAATAAATTAAGATTTAGCTATAACTCCCATATATATGTTTCGTCCGATTTGGCCATTTAGTCCTATAAAAGCTGTATTTTACATCCAATCGTTTTAAAATTTAGAATGTAGAGTTTCTTGATCCATGAACCAACATTGCCGAATTTGAAGAAAATCGGTTAAGATTTAGCTATAGCTCCCATATATATGTTTCGTCCGATTTGGCCATTTAGTCCTATAAAAGCTGTATTTTACATCCAATCGTTTTGAAATTTAGAATGGAATAGTTTATTGATCCATGAACCAACACTACCGAATTTGAAGAAAATCGGTTAAGATTTAGCTATAGCTCCCATATATGTACATGTTTCGTCCGATTTGGCATTTAGTCCTGTAGAAGCTGTATTTTACATCCAATCGTTTTGAAATTTAGAATGGTACAGATTCTTGATCCATGAACCAACACTACCGAATTTGAAGAAAATCGGTTAAGATTTAGCTATAGCTCCCATATATATGTTTCGTCCGATTTGGCCCTTTAGCTCTATAGAAGCTGTATTTTACATCCAATCCTTTTGAAATTTTCAATGGTAGAGTTTCTTGATCCATGAACCAACACTACCGAATTTGAAGAAAATCGGTTAAGATTTAGCTATAGCTCCCATATATATGTTTCGTCCGATTTGGCCCTTTAGTTCTATAGAAGCTATATTTTACATCCAATCGTTTTGAAATTTAGAATGGTAGAGTTTCTTGATTCATGAACCAACATTGCCGAATTTGAAGAAAATCGGTAAAGATTTAGCTATAGCTCCCATATATATGTTTCATCCGATTTGGCTCTGTAGATCCAATCGTTTTTATACCCTAAACCACACTGTGGTACAGGGTATTATTTAAGTATAAAATGTCCCAAAAGTAAATTTTTGTAAACAATTTATACATGAATTACAAAATTTATATATCAGAGTTATTCAATATTACGAGAGTGGTGTAGGGTATTATATAGTCGGCACCGCCCGACTTTAGCCTTTCCTTACTGGTTTTATTGTTACAATCGAATTCCAACCAATTATTTTTCTGGGTGTGGATTGGGGCTTACTATTCTATGAAAGCAAAACAAAAATTTTTTTTTATGCTAAAGTATTTTTTTAATTCTAATTTTCATGGATGGTACCTTTTGTATTAGGACCCTGGTTTTTGAAGTATAAGACCGATAGAGCCGAAATGCCTTTTGACTTAAAGAAAATTATGAGGTCAACAAAGGTTGGGAATATCACTTTTGCATACAGACAGGGGTTTAATAACTGTCGTTAAGAAAAAAATTAAAAATCATATAAACTATAGGGTGATCTAAGTAGAGATACTTTTTTCAATAGCCTTTTTTTTGACAGATTACGTGTGAGTCGTGTCATGCTGTCATGTTATTTTTGTTAAGTATTTTTTGGCATTTCATCATGGAAAGACTTAGGCCTGAACAACGTTTACAAATCAATCAGTTTTATTATCAAAATAATCGTTCGCCAATTGCGCCAAGTCCATTTTTTTTAAATCCAAAACAAAACACTTTCCAGTCGACCCACGACCTTGACACCCATGAGCAATATTTTAGCTCTCGTTAAGAGCTATCTTTTTGCCATTGACCGATTCCCTATCCGACGTACCGGAATCATCGGTCCATATTTCTTCAAAAATGATGCCGGTGAGAACGTAACCGTCAATGGTGACCGTTATCGTGCCATGATAAATTTAAATTGAAGCCCGTGGTCTCGGCGACATTTGGTTTCAAGAAGACGGCGCCACTTCCCACACATCGCATCAATCATTTCTGAGAGAACACTTCGGTGAGCAGATAATTTCACGTTTTGGGCCGATCGATTGGCCACCAAAATCGTGTGATATCACACCGTTAGACTTTTTCCTGTGGGGATATGTAAAGTCTAAAGTTTATGCGGACAAACCCGCTTCGATTCAGGCGAAATGCTTGAACGAGTCATCGAAAATTGGACTCAACGGATAGACCATCTGAGACGTAGCCGCGGCCAACATTTGATAGACATAATCTTCAAAAAATAAATGCCAAAGAATGTTCTTTCAAATGATAATAAACATTCCCTATTCAATTTGAATTTTCTGTGTTTTTTTTTTCTTTAAAAAAGTAGGGAACCTGGAAATGGATCATGCTATATAAATGCCAGAATTCCGAGAAAAATTATTTAAGTGGAAAAAATCAGCTAATACTGTGTAGCAATTCGTATATGTGTTATGTTTAGGCGTGATTTGATATAAATATGCAAATTCGCAAATACATTTATTATTTTTTAAGTTTTATTTATTTTATTTTCTTGTTTAAGTTTAATTTACTTATAAAATTAATAAATATAAATTTATGTAAATAAGCGCTAATGCTGTTTAACTTGTTTTAAATATTGGGGTGGATATAGAATAGGAGGTCATCCCCGGTGCGTTCTTGAAATCGTCCGCAGAGCATGCTTTAGTCATACCCAGAGCGTGCTTTAGACGTCTCCAGCAAGTGTTTTAGTCGCCCCCAGCACGTACTTAAGCCGTCCCCAGCACGTGCTTTAAAATGTCCCCGGTTGGTGTTGATTTTGCAACGAAGCGTTTTTGATTTTTTATGCTTTATTTATAGACTGCCGTACATGGATTCCTCACATACGGGATTGGTTCATTATCATCAGGGAATCTTTATTATCATTATTGACACATATAGTAACATTTTATGGCCAACATTTTTGTGGAACAATTCATCCCCGCCCTCCCCATTTTAAGGGATTTTTTTTACGATTTATTAAAATAGGGCCAAAAATTACAGTTATGTGGGGGAGCTAGAGGGTTAATATGTTCCACAAAAATATTGGCCTTAATATTTTCTATAAAGTTTCTGATACTAACATTTTTGAGGTACAATGTGGTCTTTTTGAGCTATTTAGGGTGCCTAGACACGATCACATTGTAATGATTTGTTCTCAAAAGTTGTTCACATTTACCGTGGCTACATATGTACTGTTTGCCAAACATTGTTAGTGCAAAAATTCGAGACTCTGATAGTTATGCTGAAAAATTAAAATTTTTTTATATTCGCATAAATTGTTAAGAAACCTTGTTCAGCAATTTCTTAGCTACATTATTACCGAATATAGTTAAGCGGTATCACCAAGTCTGAATTAGTTGCTGGACAAAAGCTGATGACAACTTTTTCGAGGGGCCCACTGATTTTCAGAAACTTTGGAGGCACATAAAAAAATTGGGCATCAATTTCGACAAACGGTGGATAGGGTTATACTACGCTTTGGTAGTAGAATCGAACCTATATGGTCAAGTCCGTGTATTTTTCAAAAAGTGTTCATTTGTTGACTAGTGCAATGTGCAAACGAGTTATAATCTTATTACTCCCAATTTAGTTTTTCATACAAAAGAACATTCCGACAAATAGGCAGATAGTCCAAATTTTAATGTTACAAAATAAACTACAGAATAAATTTATAAATAATTGTTTAAATAGATGCTAAAAATATCTCACAAAAATATTCTTAAGCATTTACAAAAATTTTGTGAAAAAAAAAACAAATAAACATGGAAACAAGCCAGTACGAAGTTTTGCTTAGATTTGTTTGAAAAAAACGTATTATTTCCTAATGGATTTAAAAAAATGCTTTATATATTTTTTTTATAACATACATACATACTATGGCTTAAATTAATATCATTTCATTAAAACTTATAAAAATAAAAGTCATTATTTTTCCAGTATAATGATCTTTATCACATCACATTCTGTCCTGTACTGTACATCCTCTTCCACTAAAGTGAC
Organism: Eudasyphora cyanicolor; assembly: GCA_963930755.1. NCBI lineage: Eukaryota > Metazoa > Arthropoda > Insecta > Diptera > Muscidae > Eudasyphora > Eudasyphora cyanicolor. The sequence goes on along the minus strand of OZ005737.1, from coordinate 201,612,558 downwards.
GGTATAAATATTAGCAATATTTTCATAAACTTAAAATTCTTATTGTTTTCTTAATTTATTAGGTTTTTAAATGTTGATTATGGTATACATCGCTATCGTTAAATAAACAATTTCATGACATTTTATAGTTTTTTTTTAATGGAGATCAACAACCAAATTAATTGCTTATAAACGGATATAAATACATTAGCATGGGTAACAAAATCAAAACAAAAATTGTATTTGACGATTTTTAAATGCCTTAGGACAAGCTAGTAAAACGGCATTATCTTCGGTCAGGCCGAATCTTATATACCCTCCACCATGGATCGCATTCCACAATATTATAATGCAAATTGGAAATTATATAAAACATTAAAAATAGATATATGTATTATGTAAAATAATTGTATCTAGCTGGAAATTTGTACACGCTGAAAAAAAATCGCTTCTGTAGTATATTGTCCCAAACATATTCGGCTTGAAATATATATTTCTTTAGGATACACTCTAAACATATAATATTTGGTACACACAAAAATTATATATTTGGGAAGATGTTGTTCTAAACAAATCTTTGTTTACATCCCAATGTGTTTATTTTGGACTATTTTTTCCGAAACAAATATTTATTTTCATTTAAGTATTCAGAAAATATCTAAATTGTGTTAAATTTTTCAGTAATTCAAAGTTAATTTTTTCAAAAATTTTAAAGTCTTAAATAAAAAAAATAATAATAATAATTGAAATCATATAATCTTGTATCGAAATATATACTTGGAGGATTGACAACCAATGATGGCATGGAATACTCAGAAATTTTAAATGATTGGCTTAAAACATAAGTTATTGCTGCATTTGGTATCATAACTGGGAGGGTCAAACCAAAAAAAAATAAAATTTAAATTCGAAAAATTCAACAAAAGTTTCGAAAATCTTTTTTAAATAAAATATATTTGGAGAAATTCCTAAACAATCATTTTATTTGTATTCAAATACATATTTTATTTGAGAAATTTTGTTTGCAAATATTATATGTTGTAACATATTAATATACGAGTTCCAAATATATTTTATTGATTTTCAAATAAAATTTATTTGCTCAGAAATAAAAAAAAAAATTAGTGTTCCAAATATATTTTCTTTCTATTCAAACATATCAAAAAAGGCGATTTTGCCCCGTGTATGGTATATACATATATTAAACGCACGATGTTAATTGTAAATAAAACAAAAAGTTTTCAGAGAATTATCTTAATATTTTTTATTGTAAAACAGGTGGGCCATTTACAATTTTAATAGATTATAAAAAACAGTACTGTGAATTTTTTTCAAAATTCTGCTTTTATTGGAAAGTTTGAACTTTTTCATTTAATAACAGAACACAATATCATTCATATGACTACCACAACAAGCTCGGCAATTGAGAATTTTAGGGATGGACTGAGGTACGGCTGGGCCATTTAAAATTTAAAATTTGAATCGGCTATAAAAATACTACTGATAATTTTTTCCAATTTTTGGTTTTAATGGAAAGACTGAACTTTGTCATATAGTAATGGAACCTCACCCGATCAACCCAATTTTGCAGTACATTTTCGATTGTTTCGGGTCGTTTTTCTTCAATTAGCCTAGGCAAACCAAACTAAAGGTTACCCACCCCCCAAAATTTTAATCAAACCATGATGAGCACAAATATTAAAATAAACTCTGCAGGTGGTATCCAGGCGGGAACTGGTAATCCACCCAAAACATCATCCCGCGATGATGCTTTGGCAGGGGCAGAATATCTGCAGGCCCCATGCTCGTCTCACCCAACAACAAAAAACAAAACCAACGAAAAAACCACAAACCAACAAAACGACGAAGAAAATATAATAAATATACAAAATCACGAGAGAAATATCGGAGAACCGAACCCTTTCCGCCCCAGTGGAAAAATGTTGAGGTCCCCCATTAACAGAGGAAGTGTACCACACGTGACTACCAGGAGTGAACCACCAAGATTATACTCTGCGTCTCTGACCAGAAATGCTAAAGACAGCAGTCAGATCTTACAATCTCAAAGCGTAGAGGGAGCAGATCCTGACAATTCGGATATAAACCGCGGAAGGCAATACGATCAAACCACGCTAACAACAAGGGAGAAAACAGTTGCGGATAACCAAAATGATAACCCTACTGAGGATGAGGTCATCCGAAGAGGAGACAATAGAGAGATGCCGAAGTGTATTACGTAAAATAAGACACGCCATGAATAAGCAGGAAAATATCAACAGGGACGTGCAAAACGGAATATCTGAGCTCGAAGAACTAGTTGTAGTGATAGGCGACTATAGGAAAAGCTGGAAGAACGCTGAAATGGGAAAAGAAAAGAGTAGGTCTCCGACCAAACAAAACAGGGAAGAAAAAGATACTCCAAGTACCTCAAAAAGCAAGCGAGTAGCCTCCAGCCCACCTGAGACTACAAAGCCAAAGCGAAAACAGAGGGAAACTAAAAGTTCAACCGAGGTCCCGGAAATTAAGAGGAACCCTCCGGAAGAAAACAGAAGGATACCAGAGAAAAGAAAAAATACTGGTGGGAAACATAAACAGAAACGACGTAATAGACTCAAGGAACGCTCCGACGCAGTTATTGTCAGACCAGCAGAGGGACATAGCTACGCCGAGGTCCTGAAAGACCTCAGAGAAAAGGTGAAACCAGAGGAAGCCGAAGTAGCTGTCCGATCGATTCGGAAAACCAAAACTGGGGCCATCCTCCTGGAACTAGAAAAAGGAGGAAAAAAAGACCAGCTTTGTGAGGCAATTAAACATTCTCTAAAAGACACTGCAGATGTTAAAGATCTAAAATCTAACGTTACTTTAGACATCCGCGACATTGAAAGTGGTTCTACCAAAGAAGAAGTTCTAAATGCTGTTTGCAATAAAACTAATACAGCTGCAGGAGAGGTTACGGTTAACCTGACAAAACCAAACAGCTGGGACCAAAGAAGAACTTTTGTTACACTTCCAACAAAAGGGGCGAACTTACTTCTAAAGGAAGCACGTATTAAAATCGGATGGCCAAACTGCAGAATAAAGCAGTACGAAGAAACAAAGCGCTGTTATAGGTGCTTCGGACTTGGGCATACACAGTGGGAATGTAAAGGACCGGACAGAAAGGGCATGGGATTATGTATTAGATGTGGCGAAAAGGGTCACATCTTGAAGCAGTGCCAAAATCCCCCAAAATGCTGTTTATGTCTCGAAGAAGGTAAAACACCAGTCGACCATGTGCCTGGAACAAGAGGATGTAGCGCTAGAAGCAAATAAAATTGAAGATACTACAATTAAATATGCATAGATCAAAAGTGGCAGATGCACTCCTGCCGCAAATCCTACACGAACAAAAAATAGATTTAGCTATAATATGCGAGCAATACAAAACGAAGACAAGCGGATTTTGGCTAGAAGATGATACCACGACGGCAGCGATATGGATCCCAGACACAAGCAAAATATGTCCAAAAAGGAGCGGAAAAGGAAACTGCTTCGTATGGGCACAGTTAGACAACGTCACAATAGTCAGCTGTTACCTTACACCGAATGACAAGATGGAGAAATTTCAGAACAAACTCAATGAAATTGAAGACTGCGTCCGCAATATGCAAGGGAACATAGTCGTTGCCGGTGATTTCAACGCTCGCGCTTCAGAATGGGGAATGGCAACAACTAATTCTAGAGGCAGGAAAATATTAGACATGGCAGCAAGGTCTGAACTCATAGTTGCAAATATTGGCAATGTAACAACATTCAGACGACCAGGTTGTCAAGGTTCCATACCAGACATAACATTAGTCTCAGAGCCTGCCGCGAGAAAAATAAAAAACTGGGTGGTGCTTGAAACGTACACTGCCAGCGACCATCAATATATCTCGTACACGTTTGATGCAAACAGCTTAAGAAATGAAATGCCAAACACACAAAGTACAGGCAGTAGAAAATGGAATGTACGAAAACTGAATACTACAGCATTATTAGCTGAAATTGACAGACGCTCGCCCGAAGTGTCAACACTGACAGACGCAAAACAAATAGTTGAAAAGGTAATGAACATCATCGAAAATAGCTGTAAAAAATCTATGCCTCAGATAAAACTGGGGAATCCAAGCAAAAAACCTGTCCATTGGTGGAACGAATCAATTGCAAATGCACGCAGAGACTGCCTTCGATACAGACGCAAACTAACAAGAGCTAGAAGCCGTGGTGAAGCGGTAATAGAACGAACTGAATACAAAGAAGCAAAGAAAAGGCTCCAGCACTCAATTTCCGACAGCAAAAAACAGCTGTGGGACGAACTGCGCGAAGACATAAATAAAAATCCCTGGGGCACTGGTTACAAAATAGTAATGGGGAAACTACGTTCGAAATCCCCAACACCAGCGATGGACGAAGAAAAAATGGAGGAAATAGTAAAAACCCTATTCCCATCAAACAAACTCCTGGAAGTTAGAACAGACCCATCAGAAACGATATACACTCCAATGTTTACACAGCAAGAACTACAAGTCGCAGCCAGCCAGCTGAAAAACAATAAAGCTCCTGGGCCTGACGGAATACCTGCTGAGGTAATAAAAGAGATAGCCGCAAAGCGCCCAGAATTTTTACTAAATATGTACAACAGCTGCTTGAAAGAAAGCATATTCCCAGTGGCATGGAAGAAGCAACAACTAGTTCTCATAAGCAAGGGAAAGGGAGACATAGAATCCCCATCAGCGTACAGACCCCTGTGTCTTTTAGATACATCGGGAAAGCTCCTGGAGAGGCTGATAAAGCCCCTACTTAATGAAGCCATATGCGCACGAGGCGGACTATCACCGAGACAACACGGATTCAGACCTGGTAGGTCAACACTTGGAGCTCTAAGAGATGTAATTGATGCAGTCGAAGAAGCTCAGCAAATGTCTCACTTCACGAGACCTCTAGTGCTTTTAGCTACATTAGATGTAAAAAATGCTTTTCATAGTTTACGGTGGGCAGACGTCCTCCACGCTCTTGAGCAAAATTTCCATACTCCGGAATACATACTTCAAATCGTCAGAAACTACTTGAAAGACAGAGAACTCATATACAACACAAAAAATGAGCAGAGAACAATGAGAGTTACTTCGGGTGCAGCACAAGGATCTATCTTAGGGCCAGACCTATGGAATATTACCTACGACGAAATACTGAGAATCGAGCTGCCACAAGATTCATACCTCGTAGGGTATGCAGACGATATAGCAGCAGTTATCAAAGGTAGAAACACAGAGGAAGTCGAAAGGAAACTCAGACAGGTCATGATACTGACCAAATCATGGTTGAGAGAGCATGGCCTACAACTTGCCACCCAAGAAACGGAGATACTGCATATTACCAACCGACATATACAAACGGAAATAGACATACGAATAGGGGAAGTAACGATACCAACCAAGTCAGCAGTAAATTATCTAGGAGTAAGACTGGACTCAAAACTAACCTATAAGAATCAAATACAGTATGCAACGAATAAAGCTGCGAAGATAACGGCACAGCTAAGTCGCCTAATGGCAAACATTGGGGGTCCTCTGCCAAACAAGCGTAAATTGCTCATGGAAGCAAGCAACAGTATCATGTTTTATGGATGTGAACTCTGGGGAGATAAGATGAGGATAAAGAAAAGAGCAAACGCTCTACTTGCAGCACAGAGAACAGCTGGTCTGCGTATTACATCCGCGTACCGAACAGTATCTGGTGCCGCTATAATACTAATAGCAGGCATGATACCGATTGACCTGTATATTCTAGAAAGGAGGAAATTATGGTTGCTCAGACAATCAAATGCGTTAAACCAATCAGAGGAGATAATCAGAAGGGAAACCATGCAAGTCTGGCAAGAACGATGGACCGCAGATACAAGCGGAACGTGGACGGCGAGGTTAATCCCGAACATAGAAAAGTGGATCGGTAGAAACGCAGGAGAAGTAAATTACTACCTGACACAAATGCTGTCGGGACATGGGTATTTCAGAAAGTACCTTTTTAAAATGAATAAGTGTAATTCACCTTATTGTTTGTACGAAAGAAATGATGTATTGGACGACGCAGAACATACTTTTTTCACGTGCAGGAGATGGGAAGCTAATAGACAACAGGTGGAAATGATACTAGGCCCTTTGACCGTAGAAACTGTCATCGATAAAATCATAGAAAGCGAAAAAAATTGGTCCACCATGGCAAGGTATTGCGAAAGCATACTAAAAAGCAAGAAGATTGACTTGGACGCAGCCGAGTAAGAATACGAAGCGGGGGCTTGGACGCAGGCCTAAGGAAGAAAATTGCAAACGGCTTAAACGGGAACCACCCCGAAGTAATGCGCAAGCGGTTCCGGGGTGGAATCATGTCCCACATGGAAGCAAGGAGGTTTTTTGTCGGTATACCAAAGAATTTGGAGAGCCCGACATATCGCGATGAGTGACGACTCTTCGTGCATGCAACAATGCATTTTTCCCTCCTTACCCGCAAAAAAAAAAAAAATTTCCATGTCCCACACAAAATAACCAAATCATACCAAAATTTAATGGTTCATAACATTAAAATCAATGCACATAAACACTTACATTTCTGTACAGTGTATTTATAATATCAACTGTTAGGCGCAAAATAGTCGTATTCGTCAAGCCACTTCTGGACCCCCCCCCCCACAAAGTGACAGATTCTTCAAATATTTGTTACGTTTTACAAGCAAAAATATTCCTAGTTAAATCCATTGCAGAAGAGCTTTAACTTGTTTATTTTCGCAGGGACTTGCCCTTCATATACTCGTATGTCATTTAATATGAATACCTTATCTCACATTTTGTTGACCTAAGTCCGGCTCTAGAAAGTTCGAGGAAAATTTGATTTTATAGAAAATTCCAATTTTATAGAAAATTACATCGAATTGCACTTTTATAACTATGTCCTTGAAAATTGACGAAATTGTTTTTTAGAAAATTTTCCCTAAAATTATATTTACTTGCATTGTTCTTTAAAATTTTATATTTTTGGTAAATTTACTGAAAATGGCATTTTTATAGAAAATTTCAGCAAAATTTAATTTTTATACAAAATTTAATAGAAATCGTATTTGTATAGCAATTTTTTCAAAATTTATAATTTTTCAAAATTTAATTTTTCTAAAAAAATATTCGTAAAAATTAAATTTTTCGATGAAATTAAATTACAACTTTACATGTATTTCAGGCTGATTTAAGTTAAAGACATACGTTATTGTTATTGAATTCTGAAGATGATAGAGTGGTGTCTGCCGAAACTGCATTCTGACTGAACAAATAGAATTTTCCTAGAAAATTTAATTTTTGATAATGTTGTCCAACATAAATTTTTATTCAGCAATTTTTTCTAGAAAATTATTTCAAAATTATTTTTTTTCTAGAAAATTTATTGAAATTGTACCTTTATAAAAAATTTCGCTGAAATATATTTAGAAAAAGAAATGTTATGGAGAAATGCAATTTTAACAAAATTTTCTTGAGAAATGCAGTACAAAGATTTTTCTACAAAAAATTTAATTTTAACAAAATTTTCGGAAAAATGTAGTTTCGACGAAATTTTCAAGAAAAATGCAATCTCAACGAAATTTTGTAGAAAAATTCGATTTCAACACCAATTATAAGAAAAATGTAAATCTGAAGGAATTTTGTAGAAAAATTTAAATTTGAAGAAATATTCTAAAAAAAATAGTTTCAATTATTGTAGAAAAATGTTATGAAATTTTCTATAAAATTGCTATCTTCATTAAATTTTATAGAAAAAAAGCAATTTCAACGAAAGAAGAAAAATGCAATTTCAACGTTTCTAAAAAAAATAAATTTCTATAAAATTTTCAAAAAAATACATTTTAAACAAAATTTTTCTAATAGTCATATTAAAAACAAAATATAATTTACGATATTTTTTTGTGGGTAGATTTTTTACATTGTTGTGGAGAGCCGTATGGTTGGAAGGGTTGGAAAGCCCTGCTATAGACTGACAAAAAAATCGAATTTTGTAAAAATTGGGGTTTCCTAAAAAAATCCTGAAAAATTACATTACATTTCATTCAATAATATTTCTTTAAAATTGCATTTTTCTAGCAAATTTCGTCAAAATTTAATTTTTTTAAATGTTGTCGAGCTTTAATTTTTAGAAAATTATTTCAAAATTATTTTTTTCTAGAAAATTTGTTGAAATTATACATTTCTAGAAAATTTCTTCGCTATTTAAATTTTCTAGAAAATTTCGGTGAAATTGCATTCGAAATTGAAAATTACTTCAATATTGACTTTTACTACAAAATTTCAAGAAATTGCATTGTTTTAGAAAATTTTTCCAACCAAAAATAGAAAAAATGTAAAAAATTTTATAGAAAAATGCAATTTTAACATAATTTTCTTGAGAAATGCAGTTCAAAGATTTTTCTACAAAAAATTAAATGTTAACAAAATGTTAAAAAAAATGTAATTTCGACGAAATTTTCAAGAAAAATTCAATTTTGTAAATAAATTAGATTTCAACACCAATTTTAAGAAAAATGCAAATTTGAAGGAATTTTCTACAAAAATTTTAGTGTGAAGAAATATTCTAAAAAAATAGTTTCAATTATTGTGGACAAAATATTATTGTGATGAAATTGTCTATAAAAATTTGTAGAAAAACTAATCTTAACGAAATTTTGTAGAAAAATGCAATTCCAACGAAATTTCCTAAAAATTCAATTCTAAAACATTTCGAGAAAATTTTCAACAAAAAAATACAACTTAAACGAAATTTTATTTTATACTCATATTAAAAACGAAATATAATTTACGATATTTTTTTGTCGGGAGAGTGTTTACATTATTGTGGTGAGCCGTATTGGCCCTGCCTATAGACTGACAAAAAATTAACAAATTTTGTAAAAATTAAATTTTTCTAAAAAAAAATTCTTAAAAATTTAATTTTTTAATAAAATTTCTTCAAAATTACATTTTTCTATCAAATTTCGTCAAAATTAAATTTTGGAAAATGTTGTCGAACATAAACCTTTATTGAATCTTTTTCTTTTTTTTTTAATTACACTATGCAACAAATGAACACTTTTTGAAAAATACACGAAACTGACTGTATAGCTTCGATTCTACTACCAAATGGTAGTATAACCCTATACTCAGTTTGGCGAGATTGGTGACCAATTTTTTTTTATGGGCCTCGAAAGATTCGGACAATCAGTGGACCCCTTGAAAAAAGGTGTCATCGGTTTTTGAGCAACAGCTACTTCAGACTTGGTGATAGCGCTTAACTATATTTGGCAATAATGTAGCTAAGAACACGTTGAACAAAGTCTCTTAACATTTCATGCCAAAAAAATTTTGTTTTCCTGCACTTTTTTTCGAAAAACATAGGATTAAATTTATTTTTTTTCACTTTTTTCGGCATAACTTTAAGGGATCGCTGATTTTTTACTAACAATATTTGGCAATATTGTAGCCACGGTAAATCTGAACAACTTTTGTGAACATGTCATTACAATCTGAACGTGTCTAGGCACCTTAAATAGCTCAAAAATCCACATTGTACCCCAAAAATTTAAGTATTTCACTGTTATGTAACAAAAATATATTTTTCTGGTATAGGGTATGTTCAGCAACTTTATAGAAAATATTAAGGCCAATATTTTTGTGGAACATTTTAACCCTCTAGCTCCCCCACAAAACTGTAATTTTTGGTCCCATTTTAACAAATCGTAAAAAACACCCCTTAAAAGGGGGAGGGCGGGGATGAAATGTTCTACAAAAACAAAAAAACGGTCAAATTCCAGTCAACAACGTTCTTTACTGGCATCTTCATTGCTTCAACCACTAGATCGTACGACTAACATTGCTGCACGATCAGGAATTTTACCTTTTTTGGTGTTTGTGTTATGTTTTGAGCTCTGGTGTGTTCTGACACATATAGTAAAATTTTATGGCGAACATTTTTGTAGAACATTTCATCCCCGCCCTCCCCCTTTTAAGGGGTGTTTTTTACGATTTGTTAAAATGGGACCAAAAATTACAGTTATGTGGGGGAGCTAGAGGGTTAAAATGTTCCACAAAAATATTGGCCTTAATATTTTCTATAAAGTTGCTGAACATACCCTATACCAGAAAAATATATTTTTGTTACATAACAGTGAAATACTTAAATTTTTGGGGTACAATGTGGATTTTTGAGCTATTTAAGGTGCCTAGACACGTTCAGATTGTAATGACATGTTCACAAAAGTTGTTCAGATTTACCGTGGCTACAATATTGCCAAATATTGTTAGTAAAAAATCAGCGATCCCTTAAAGTTATGCCGAAAAAAGTGAAAAAAAATAAATGTAATCCTATGTTTTTCGAAAAAAAGTGCAGGAAAACACAATTTTTTTTGGCATGAAATGTTAACAGACTTTGTTCAACGTGTTCTTAGCTACATTATTGCCAAATATAGTTAAGCGCTATCACCAAGTCTGAAGTAGCTGTTGCTCAAAAACCGATGACACCTTTTTTCAAAGGTTCACTGATTTTCCGAATCTTTCGAAGCCCATAAAAAAAAATTGGTCACCAATCTCGCCAAACTGAGTATAGGGTTATACTACCATTTGGTAGTAGAATCGAACCTATACCGTCAGATCCGTGTATTTTTTTCACTGTTGCACAGTGTTATTACTTTCTAGAAAATGTGTTGGAATTATATATTTCTAAAACAATTCTTCGCTAATTAGTTTTTCCCAAAAATATCGGTGAAATTGCATTTTTCTAGAAAATTGCACCAATATTGAATTTTTCTACAAAAAACAAAAATTTTCTAGGAAAAATTTAAATTTAAGAAATTTTGTAAAGAAAATCAATTTTAACTAAATTTTCTAGAGAAATGCAATTCAAAGATTTTTCTACAAAAAATTAATTGTTAACAAAGTTTTGCAAAAAAAAATTAATTGCGACAAAATTTTCAATAAAAATCCAATTTTTAAGAAATTTTATGGAAAAATGCAGTCTTTAAGAAATTTTTTTGAAAAATCTAATTTTGACAAAAATTTTTAAACATACCATCTTTGAAAAAAAAAAATCTGTACTAATACGATTTCTATTAAATTTTTTATAAAAAATTAATTTTGCTGAAATTTTCTATAAAAATTTAGTTTTAACGAAATTAGTAAGAATATATATATATATTTGCATATATGAATTTCAATGAAATTTTTTAGAAAATTAAGATTTTAACACCAATTTTCAGAAAAATGCAAATTTTATGGAATGTTCTAGAAAAATGCAAATTTTATGGAATGTTCTAAAACAATAATTTAAAGAATTTTGTAGAAAAATGTTATTGTGATGAAATTTACTATAAAATTGCTATTTTCATTAAATTTTATAGAAAAAAGTTTTGTTTTTCTACAGAAGTTCAACGAAATTTTGTAGAAAAATGCAGTTACAAAGGAATTAAATACAAAATTAAAAAAAAATTGAGAAAATTTTCACACAAAAATACAGTTTAAACGAAAATTTATTTTATAACAATATTAAAAACGAAGGTGCGAAGGGGGGCATGGAAATTTTTTACTAAGTTGTTGGGAGCCGTATTGTTGGAAGGGTTGGGAAGCCCTTCTACATATAGACTGTGAGGGTATTTCTTAGTCGGTTTACCCGACAGAAAATTTCTTGCTTGTTCTTAAATCCATTCAACAACAAAAGTACGAGTGTTTCTATAGCTCTCATACAAAGAAATTCCTTTATTAGAATATTTTATAGAATTTCCTATTTTGTTTATTATACTACGAAATGCTCATATCCACTCTAATATTAAAGCATTGTTAACATTTAAGAACTGTAATTTAATTTTTTGAAATAAAAACATAATTCATAAATACCTTGAGTTGTGATTTCCTCTTGAGGGCAGCAATAGAACGCGACTGTTGTCTTAGAACCTCCAGAATGTTATATCAATCTCAATATATGTATGTATATTTCAGAATTGGTTTACAATTTCACTTGAATTCAAAACACTTTTGTAAAATTCTAATGCAGATTGCAACTGATGATTATGATGATGATGCACCCACCACCAGACAGAAACACCTCCTCAAAAAGGTGTTCTTCGTTCACAAGAATGCCACGAACGCTTTGCAATAAAGAAAATGATTCAAATCGTTTAGGAATTACCACTGCCAACGCCAACGAACAAATCGACCGACCGAAACAACGAACGAAAAGCACTTTTTTGTTGTTTTTCAAAGAAAATACGTCTGAAGAAAATTTGTATTTAAAATTCTATTCAAAACAATTGCTGTTGTAAATTACCCGCCTATAAATACTTAATAAGAAGCGTATACAGCAACAGGAACAACAACAAAACAGAAAAAGGGAAATAAAATTTTAATTTAAAATCACGATAATTTCAAAATATAAACAAAGTGGAGCGTTAAATGGAGATGCGATGTGATCGAGTGTTTTTTTTTTAGACACACATTTTGGCCAACAATGATGGAATCTATGACACAGGCCTGCAAAGAATTGGCCATTTAGAAAGATGTTGACTTAAAGGAAATAAACTTTGAACCTGCACAAGAGACGAAGAAGACATACAAAAACAAATTGCAAAATTTCAGACAAATCCACTGGATATGAGGTCTTTATGCCATAAATAAGCTAATTCGAAAGCGACCTCTATATGACAGATATATCAAAACATGGATCGAGTTGGTTCTTTTTTCTTGTGAAGCATTATTGTAAATATTATTGTCAAAATGCATAGTTTCAAACAAATAGTTGGAAAAATGTGGCGCATACAGCTTAGATAAATATATTTAATAGCTACCTCTGTATGAGAGCTATCTATATCAACTATATTGAAACATTTACCGATATGGTAAATTTTTGTTGTATACAAATTTAAATTGATATTCAACACATATTAGCAAATTTCAGCCCAATCGACTAGAAAATGTGCTATTTTTGGCATAAATAAGAATATGTGAGAGCGACCTCTATATGTGGAATACAACAAAATCTTAACAGATTTTCATATTTGTTTCTTATGAATTCTTGACAAAATTGAATATAAACTGCAAAGTTTCAGCAAAATTGCTCAAAAGATGTGGTTTTTATTGCTTAAGAGAACAACTGTATTTGGCAGCGATCTCTGAAACATAATAAGATAGTTCTGCTATATTTGATCAACCTAGCTCTATCATTACAAAATGTAGCAAGAACAGAGAGACGGACATGGCTATCGTCCTATTAGGATCAATAATATATGCTATATATTTGCAAGCGGAATGACAAAGTCAGTATAAACCACCATCTTATTGCTGGAGGACATATAAATAAAATCGCTTTAGACCTTTCTGCAGGGGCTGGATCGGAATATGGACCGACACAAAAAATTTGCAATCCCCAACAACTTCTATAAATAATATTTCTTCACAATATGAGTTACCTCAGCATATTATTACAGTCTGTAGTGTGATTTTAACAGACGGACTTGGATACATTTTACAACCATCAAGAATTTACACCCCTCATGTTCCAGGGTATAAATAAATACCATTTATATCAGGTCACAGACACGGATAAAATCTGACAGAGTCTTTTTTATAACCTGAGTATTTCCTGAGGATGGTACAAAATATTTTATTTTTAGGCACACTTGGGTAAATGTATTAATGCGGATTTTTATTCCGATTTATTAGAAAAATATTTACAACAAAAAAGTCCTCAGAGTACATTATAAGCCTATGAGACATTTCCTTTGCCTGAAAAAGCTCAACATCTAGAAATACCCCATTTTCATGTCAAGTGAGAGAATTTTTAAAAGCAATGTCATCTGATCGGGATGAAGCTTGTACCAAAATTAGTCCTATTGAATAGTAGTTATGACACAAAATTTCAACGAGATCGGTTAAGGACTGTCCGAGTTGGAGTTTGATTTTTTGGTCAAACGGCCCTTTTTTCCCATCCATATAACCAGACATCTATTGTACTTAGATAATTGTGCCCAAAACGTTTTTCGACAGCCTTCTCATCAATCTTTTTAAGAAAATAAAAAAGCGCAATAATATTATTTAGTGACTTTTTTTGCGAAATTAACATTTGTTTCCACAGTTTTGTCATAAAACCATATATTTATTTTTGATTTTTTTAGGTCATTTCCTTTAAGGCGTTGTGGTCTATTAGGGGGATGGGACTTGTTTATCTATCAAAATAAAAATAAACATCCAAAAAAGCAAGTAAGAAAGTTCAGTCGAGTAAACCGACTTAAGAATCCCCTCAACTTCAGTCCCACAAAATATTCGTAAACGTATTAGTTTTTTTGTCTTAATCAAATTGTTATCAATTTAAATTGCATTTAATAACTTTAAAGCATGTACTGGTACTAAAGTTATAACTGTTAACTTTTGATGCAAATGGTCCTTTTTGTGGAAGGTACCAAGAGGGGGTGCCAAACGATGTCCACTTTTCTCTAGACTCTAGGTACTATAAAAGAATTACACTGTACAAAATTACATATTTGTATGAACTAATACTCGTATTAAAGCAATAAGCAGTTAACTTTTGGTGTGAGAGTTATCAAAAGGGGGTTTGACAACTTCGCCCATTTTTCTTGAGGTGTTAGCGACAACAAAACTAATACTATGTATGGAATATCAGAAGATTCGAGTAAGTAGTATAGAAGTTATTAAAGAATAAAACATGTAAGAAAGTTCAGTCATCAGTTCCAAAATAATATTCGTAAATTTATTTATTATACCCTACACCACACTGTGGTACAGGGTATTATAATTTTGTTTCACGGCAGATGTTTGTAACACCTGAAAATAACACAGCTAGACCCACCTTAAAGTATACCGATCGACTCAGAATCACTAGCTGAGTCGATTTAACGATGTCCGTCCGTCCGTCCGTCCGTCTGTCCATGTAAAGTTGTTCGTCGACTACAGGTCGCAATTTCACTCCGATCGTTCTGAAATTTTGCAGTTTAGAGTATTTCGCGGCTGTTAAGATCGGTATTGAATTTGGTTGAAATCGGTTCAGATTTAGATATAGCTCCCATATATATCTTTCGTCCGATTTGGCCCTTTAGTCCTATAGAAGCTGTATTTTTCAACCGATCGTTTTGAAATTTAGAATGGTAGAGTTTCTTGATCCATGAACCAACACTACCGAATTTGAAGAAAATCGGTTAAGATTTAGCTATAGCTCCCATATATATGTTTCGTCCGATTTGGCCCTTTAGTTCTATAGAAGCTATATTTCACATCCAATCGTTTTGAAATTTAGAATGGTAGAGTTTCTTGATTCATGAACCAACATTGCCGCATTTGAAGAAAATCGGTAAAGATTTAGCTATAGCTCCCATAAATATGTTTCATCCGATTTGGCCCTTTAGTCCTATAAAAGCTGTATTTTACATCCAATCATTTTGAAATTTAGAATGGTAAAGTTTCTTGATCCATGAACCAACATTGCCGAATTTGAAGAAAATCGGTAAAGATTTAGCTATAGCTCCCATATATATGTTTCATCCGATTTGGCCCTTTAGTCCTATAGAAGCTGTATTTTACAACCGATCGTTTTGAAATTTAGAATGGTAGAGTTTCTTGATCCATGAACCAACATTGCCGAATTTGAAGAAAATCGGTTAAGATTTAACTATAGCTCCCATATATATGTTTC
The DNA here is from genome assembly GCA_963930755.1 of Eudasyphora cyanicolor. Classification (NCBI taxonomy): domain Eukaryota; kingdom Metazoa; phylum Arthropoda; class Insecta; order Diptera; family Muscidae; genus Eudasyphora; species Eudasyphora cyanicolor. The sequence goes on along the minus strand of OZ005737.1, from coordinate 201,596,856 downwards.
GTCCGATTTGGCCCTTTAGTCCTACAGAAGCTGTATTTTACAACCGATCGTTTTGAAATTTAGAATGGTAGAGTTTCTTGATCCATGAACCAACATTGCCGAATTTGAAGAAAATCGGTTAAGATTTAACTATAGCTCCCATATATATGTTTCGTCCGATTTGGCCCTTTAGTCCTACAGAAGCTGTATTTTACAACCGATCGTTTTGAAATTTAGAATGGTAGAGTTTCTTGATCCATGAACCAACATTGCCGAATTTGAAGAAAATCGGTTAAGATTTAGCTATAGCTCCCTTATTTATGTTTCGTCCGATTTTGATCTTTAGTCCTGTAGAAACTGTATTTTACATCCAATCACTTTGAAATTTAGAATGGTAGAGTTTCTTGATCCATGAACCAACACTACCGAATTTGAAGAAAATCAGTAAAGATTTAGCTATAGCTCCCATATATATGTTTCGTCCGATTTGGCCCTTTAGTTCTATAGAAGCTATTTTTTACATCCAATCGTTTTGAAATTTAGAATGGTAGAGTTTCTTGATTCATGAACCAACATTGCCGAATTTGAAGAAAATCGGTAAAGATTTAGCTATAGCTCCCATATATATGTTTCATCCGATTTGGCTCTTTAGATCCAATCGTTTTTATACCCTACACCACACTGTGGTACAGGGTATTATTTAAGTATAAAATGTCCCAAAAGTAAATTTATGTAAACAATTTATACATGAATTACAAAATTTATATATCAGAGTTATTCAATATTACGAGAGTGGTGTAGGGTATTATATAGTCGGCACCGCCCGACTTTAGCCTTTCCTTACTGGTTTTTTGTTTTAATTCAATTACAATCAATTTAAATTGCATTTAATAACTTTAATGTTCTGGTATTAAAGTTATAAGCTGTTAATTGTTGGTGCAAAATGGTCCATTTGTGTGGGAGGTACCAAAAGGGGCGTGCCAATAACGCCCACTTTTCTCCGGATTATAGGGTATGGCAATTGCGCCCAATAAACTATTACTATTTGAGAAATTTCAAAAGATTCGAGTAAGTAGTATAGAAGGTGTTACAGAATCAATGTTTCACTAAAAGATAACCCTTTGTGGGGGAGGTACTAGAAGGAGTGGACCAATATAGCCCATCTTCGAACTTAGCCGGAGATAGGAAAAAATATTACCACATACCAAATTTGAAGTCAATCGGTTACTCTTTTCGAGAGTTATCGTACGCACCAGCCAGCAGACAGACAGACGGACATTGCTCAAATGACTTAAAATGATCCAAATCGAATTTCCGCCACACACTCTTAGGTCACTCGATGTGTTACACTTTTGGCTCATAACAGATGATATATTCTGTCCTCTCTAAGGTGAGGGGATAAATATCACTAAATGTTATCCCTTTGTGGGGGAGGTACTAGAAGGAGTGGACCAATACGGCCCATCTTCGAACTTATCCGGAAATAGAGAAAAATATAACCGCATACCAAATTGTAAGTAAATCGGTTAATCCTTTCGAGAGTTATCGTGCGAAACAGCCAGTAGACAGATAGACAGACGGACATTGCTCAAATGACTTAAAGTGATCCAAATCGAATTTCCGGTGAACATACTTGGGGTCTTAGGTCACGTCTTCGGTGTGTTACACTTTTGGCTCCTGGCAAATGATATATACCCTCCTCTCTAATGTATGGGGATAAATAGAGGTTAAACCATATATTTTAGCATAACACGAGAACCATTTATCATAATCGGTTCAGGATAAGCTTAAGCGTAAATTTGTCCTAAAATTATTTTTTATTTCTTTAAAAATTTTATGTTTTTTCAAAAAAATATCTGCCAACACTGCCAAAGATTTATTTTGAGAGAACGTGTAATGTGTAGGTACTTTTCACAATTTTATCTGAGAAAATCTGAATTTCGAAAACCTACATTAGATAAAACATCCAAAAAATACTATATTTATTAAGATTTATTAATTTGTGTCATCTTTTGATCCTAAAAGGTTAGAATTAGGAAAATTCGCAAAATGTACGAATTTTGAAAGTAAAACATTATCTCATATCTGTTAGATGGTTATTAAATAATCTCTGTCAGAAAGTTAATCTCAGAAATGTGGAACAATATTAAGGTACTTCCATCCGTTTTTTATCCCCTAAACTTACAGAAAAGAGTATAGTAATGGGTGTTCCAATAGGGGTGATATGAGTTTGAAGTGATGCTTCGGCCATTTGCAATATGTCATGATCTGTCATTTGTTTTTCATTGTATTCAGTAGTGTCTACAATTTCATCATGGAGAGATAGATATACGCAAGAACAACGTTTACAAATTATTCAGTTTTATTATCAACATAATCGTTCTCCAATTGCAACTTTTCGTGCGCTAAGTCCATTTTTTTAAATCAAAAAAAAACCCTTCTCAGTAGACCTACGACCTTGACACTCATGAGCAATATTTTAGCTCTCGTTCAGAGCTATATTTTTGCCATTGACCGAGTCCCGATCCGACGTACCGTTATGGAGCTACAGCAAAAATAAACTTTCCGTTCACATTTGAAAATTATGCTAAGTCCATTTTTTCAAATCCAAAAACAACCACTTTCCAGTCGACGTACGGCCTTGACACCCATTAAGCAATATTTTAGCTCTCGTTAAGAGTTATCTTTTTGTCACTGACCGATTGTGGCTACGTGCCACACAGCAAATGAAACAATTGGAGATTCGATTATTTCAAGAAAATGTGATATTGAATGGCCTCCAAGAAGTTGTGATTTAACACCATTAGACTATTTCTTGTGGGGTTTTTTTAAGTCATTGGTCTTTCGAAATAAACCAGACTCTCTTCAAGCTTTACAAGTCAATATTGAACGTGCCATTCATGACATACGACTTGATTTAGTGGAAAAATTGCTCGAAAATTGGGTTCATCGAATTCGTTCCTGCAGAACAAGTCGTGGATGCCATTTGAATGACGTTTTATTTAGAACTTAATTGTATCGATTGTACTTCACATTAAATAAAAAACTTTAGAATTTTCTTAACAATAAGTGTGGTTTTTTTTCAAAGAAATCATATCACTTTTATTGGAAAACCCTGTATATGTGGGCTATATCAAAACATGGACCGAAGTTCCCCATATTTACTAGGAACGATTAGGTCCAACATTAAGTATGAATTCTCAAATTTCAGGCAGAACAATTGAAGTATCCGTTCTCTAGAGCGTCAAGAAGTGACATCGGTGGGGACCTTTATATGGGCGCTATACCAATAAGCTCCATTTTCAATAGGGATCTTCCCTAGTCTAAGGAATGCCTGTGTACCAATTTTCGTAAAGATAGCTTCATATTTGCGACCTGCTCTTTGATCACAAGATTACATGGACAGACAGACGGACATGGCGATATCGAATCAGAAAGTGATTCTATACCGATCGGTATAATGAACTATGGGTCTATCTCTCAAAAAAATTCAAATTACGAAAGTACGAATTTTGGCACCACATTTTTCCCCTTTTTTCCTGTCAATCGAGTATTTTTTGAGTCAACATCCTAAAAGCTACCCTCACAATAAAATGGTCGATTCTAGTTCTTGCTCTTGTTTCCCATTTTGAAAATCGCTCCTTTTCCTGAGTCAACATGACATCACGATTCAAGCTAGCTGTTACAATTTTCCGATTATACAAGTTTTCCCTTCCCACCCCATTGTGCGCCAAAAAAGAGGATTTTCAAAATATCCCACCTTATCTCGGGTCTTCATACCGAGGATTATCTATGATTATGATACCTGCTTCAGCCGTTGTGGGCCGGGCGGTGATCAGTAAGTGAGTCACACACAAATTTTCTATTTAACAACCTTCTTTGCAGACCTGTGTAATAGCCAAAAGCCAAACAAATGAAATAGGATTTTTATCGAATTATAAAATTCCAAAATTTCCAAATTCCAATATATTGCATTTTTTTCTGTAGTACGAAACAATGGTGAACTTTAACGATTTTTGTAACATTCTTTTTGGCAATTTCCGGTAAAACCGGAAATGCATATACTATTGACTTAAAACCCAAATTCACAACACACAAAAATCACATTTTCCGAGCATAGCGAGTGTTGGCCTTTTGACCATAAAAAAGGGGTGTATGATTTAGGGTGGGGATGGAGGCTAATAGGAATGTTGTTGCCTAACAGGGTGAGGGGAAGTGGGGAAATTTAAAAAACGAACATAACACAAAACACTGCATAACACGCGACTGACTTTGACTTCGGTGGTAAGTTAGAAAAAGGCTAAATGCGGTTTGAATGCGATTCCTTTAGAGAAGGTATATATGTATGTGTGTGTATATGAATGCATGTGACTGTGTATAATGGTGTTACTTTGGCTTTGCTGGGGTGTTTGACCTATAACTGTAATATTTAATGGCAATTTTCACGTTCATTCAAACCAATACAAACCCTCCAATACTACTAACGTGTTCTTTTCGCATACCAACAGACAGACATACGGACTTAAATACTAACACAAAAGAAACATGAAATGCGGTCAAACTGCAGTTTCAAGTATACTTCACTGATTTTTTTTCTTGGTTTTCTTTTTTTTTCTCTAGTCGATAGCCTTTTTCACACTCGAATCGAAAAAAAAAATACTGAAACAGCAAAAAGGCAAACACTTCAAATTTGAAACAAAAAAAACACAATTTCAATTTTCTTCTTTCTTGCTTTATGGCCCCGATTTTGCTCACCGAAAACGCACTCGTCGTTTAACTTACTACACAAATTGATGATAGAAAAGCCTTGACTGGTTATGCGTTTTTTTTTTGTGCTTTGCAATTGCAATTTTTTCTTAAATCTTTAATAATTTTCACTTATTTACTTCACAAACTATCAGCACCAAAGAAAACTCAACACTGTGGTTGTTTTATTTTTTTCCGACTTTTCCGTCCGTTTTCTTGAGCTGAGTAATTGCAACTGAATCGCACGGAACTGGAGAAAAGTCCATTTGCCACTACCATTTTCCTCGCACAGCATAAAAACTCGGAAAAAATTGTTCTATAGTATGCTGTGTGTGTGTGTTATAGCCCCCATTCATATGCTGGCGCTCTCTTTCTCTGTCTCTCACTAGTCCTCTCGTTTAATCATTCAAGTAAATGCACATTTGGAGTGCATTGTGCTTCGTCTATCCCCACTCCCCCCTTAACCGGGAAACCTACCATCTGATAAATAATTGAGAGTAAGAGAGAGAGTGTTGCTTGCAATCCACTTACCTATGTATGCATGTTTCCTTATGGCGTCTGCCACCGCTGCTTCAGCTGACTTTACAGCTGTGAATATTACTCGCTTTGTTTGTTTCATGTAAATCACGTGTCTGTAGTAGGTCCAGCTATTCATAAATACTGTTTGTTTATTTCTCTGTGTGCGTGAGTGTGTGTGTGTCGTACTTGTCTGAAACATCATTTGTTTGTTTACATCTCTCTTATTTTTTCTGTGTGCTTTTATTGTTAAGATAAATCTTATAGTAATTTCTACTTTTGAGTGCATTTCATTCACAAATTTCACTCACTTTGAGTGAATTTCATTTTTTTACTTAGCCGGTAAGGTTACTGGCCTTTAGCAAGAAAGGCATGTAAAGGAATGCAATGTTAAAGGAACCGGGTGTGCAAATTTATCAAGAATCTAATTACATAATTGCATTACAATTGCATTTTTCTAAAAAATCTTTTCTATATTTATGAAAAATTAGCTGGACCCGGTCCACTTCGTTGCCCCAGATTTAGATTTCCGATCCCGTCCATTTTTGAAACCAAACGATTTGTCACGCCCACATTTGCGCCGCCCACTTTTTGCAAATTTTTTTTTTTCCAAAACCATCTTAGACAAAATAGCTTTCAAACAAAAGAAAAAAATTTTAAATCGGTCCAGTGGTTTAAGCGTCTATAAAACACATACATACATACAAACATTTTTCCATTTTTATATATATAGATTTCATCAGAATTGTAATTTTTTTGAAAAATTTTATATATGTTTTTTATTTGTGAAATTATTAATCACAATTGCATTTTTTTAGAAAATTTCATCGAAAATACGCTTTTATTACAAATTAATCTGATATGGCATTTTATTAAAAAAAAACTTATTCAAAATTGATTCTGTTTTGAAAATATTATAAAAATTGTTTCTTTATAAAAAATTTCTTTGAAAATTTAATTTTTCTATAATATTTCTTCGAAATTAAATTTTTTCTAGAAAATTTCGTCGGAATTGCATTATTTAAAAATGTAGTCGAAATTTGCATTCCAAAATTAATAGAATACTTTATTTTGTATAAAAAATAGAATGTTTTATGCAAAATTTTATCAAAATTTTATTTTTCAATAAAATTTTATTGTACTTTTCTAAAAAAATTTGCCGGAATTGTATTTAGTTTCTATTGTCAGAATTCAATTTCCGTAGAAAGTTTAATTTTAAATTACATTTAAAGACCGATGAAGGAAAATTTCTAGAAAAATGCAATTTCGGCGAAATTTTGTGAAAATGTGTAATTTCGACAAAATGTTCAATAAAATTTCAATTTAGATGAAATTTTCAATAAAATTGCCACATATAATTTCAACAAAAATTTGTCGAAACATGCAATTTCGTCAAATTTTCTAGAAAAAATTTCTGAAAAAATGCAATTTCAACGAAAATTTCTTGAAAATTCAATTATGAAATTATGTATAAAATTTACATTTCAATAAAATATATTTTTTTTGAAATTTGTAATAATTTAAAATGTCTACGAAATTTTTAATAAAATTAAAATTCAATACAATTTTGTTTCTACGAAATTTTCAATAAAATTGTTATTTCGATGAAAGAAGCAATTTCAAAGAAATTCTGTAGAAAAAAATTCAATTTCAAAGAAATTTTATAGAGAAATGCAATTTTAAAGAAATATTGTTGAAAAATGCAATTTCAACAAAATTTTTATTAAATTTAAAATGAAATTTCAACCAAATATTTTAGAAAAATTAAATGAAATTTTGTAAAAAAAAATGTAATTTGAACGAAACTTTGTAGAAAAATTTTATTTCAAAAATGTTTTCTAGAAAATGCAATTTCAACAACATTTTCTAGAAGAATAAAATTTAGAGTACATTTTGTAGAAAAAAACAATGTCAACGAAATTTTGTAGAAAAATGGCATTTTCTAGAACAATGGCGTTATTTCAAAGACATTTTATAGAAAAATGTAATTTCGATAAAGAATACAATTTCAAAAAAAATATTCTAGAGAAACGTAATTTCAAAGAAATTTTTGTAGAATAATGTAATTTCGATAAAAAAAATTTAGTTTCAACGAAATTTTCTACAGAAATGCAATTTCTAAGACAATTTTGTAGAAAAGTAATTTCAACTAACTTTTGTAAAAAACTGCTATTTTAACAAAATTCACTAGAAAAATAAAATATTGATGACATTTTTAAGAAAAATTCAGTTTCAACGAACTGTTCTCGAAAATATAAATTTCAACAAAATTTTTTTGAAAAATTCAATTTTGATAGAAAAATTTAATTTCAACGAAATTTCGTAGAATAATGCATTTCTATCGAAATTTTCCGAAAACAAAGCAATTTCATTAAAATTTTCTAAAAAAAATACAATTTTAGCAAAATTTTGTAAGAAAAATGCAGTTTAAAAATATTTTGTAAAAAAATTATATTTAAGCAACATTTTCTAAAGAAAGACAAATATAGGAAAATTCGGTAAAAAATGCATTTTCAACAAAATTTTTGTGAAAATGCAATTTTAACGTAATTTTGTAGCAACGAGGATTTCAAAGACATTTTCTAGAAAAAGTCAATGCCAACGCATCTCTAGAAAAAATTCAATTTTGAGAAGAAAACTTTATTTTCCACAAATTTTCTAAAAAAAAATAATTTTCAAAAACAAAAAATCTAGAAAAATTCAATTTTGATAGAAACATTTAAAGTTTACGAAATTTTGTAGAAAAATTTAATTTTTTACGAAATTTTGTAGAAAAATGCAATTTTAAACAAATTTTTTAGAAAAATGCAATTTTAAACAAATTTTTTAGAAAAATTTAATTTCAAAAATATGTATCGAAGAATCTAATTTCGATAAAAAAATAAAATTTCAACGAATTTTCTACAGAAACACAAGGAGGATTTCAAAGACATTTTCTAGAAAAAGTCAATGCCAACGAATCTCTAGAAAAAATTCAATTTTGAGAAGAAAACTTTATTTTCCACAAATTTTCTAAAAAAAATAATTTTCAAAAATAAACCAGTAAGGAAAGGCTAAAGTCGGGCAGTGCCGACTATATAATACCCTACACCACTCTCGTAATATTGAATAACTCTGATATATAAATTTTGTAATTCATGTATAAATTGTTTACATAAATTTACTTTTGGGACATTTTATACTTAAATAATACCCTGTACCACAGTGTGGTGTAGAGTATAAAAACGATTGGATCTAAAGAGCCAAATCGGATGAAACATATATATGGGAGCTATATCTAAATCTGCACCGATTTTCTTCAAATTCGGCAATGTTGGTTCATGGATCAAGAAACTCTACCATTCTAAATTTCAAAACGATCGGATGTAAAATACAGCTTCTATAGGACTAAAGGGCCAAATCGGACGAAACATATATATGGGAGCTATATCTAAATCTGAACCGATTTTTTTCAAATTCGGCAATGTTGGTTCATGGATCAAGAAACTCTACCATTCTAAATTTCAAAACGATCGGATGTAAAATACAGCTTCTATAGGACTAAAGGGCCAAATCGGACGAAACATATATATGGGAGCTATAGCTAAATCTTAACCGATTTTCTTCAAATTCAGCAATGTTGGTTCACGGATCAAGAAACTCAACCATTCTAAATTTCAAAACGATCGCACGTAAAATTCAGCTTCTATAGGACTAAAGGGCCAAATCGGACGAAACATATATATGGGAGCTATAGCTAAATCTTAACCGATTTTCTTCAAATTCAGTAAAGTTGGTTCATGGATCAAGAAACTCAACTATTCTAAATTTCAAAACGATCGCATGTAAAATACAGTTTCTATAGGACTAAAGGGCCAAATCGGACGAAAGATATATATGGGAGCTATATCTAAATCTGTACCGATTTCAACCAAATTCAATAGCGATCTTAACAGCCGCGAAATACTCTAAACTGCAAAATTTCAGAACGATCGGAGTGAAATTGCGACCTGTAGTCGACGAACAACTTTACATGGACGGACGGACGGACGGACGGACGGACATCGTTAAATCGACTCAGCTAGTGATTCTGAGTCGATCGGTATACTTTAAGGTGGGTCTAGCTGTGTTATTTTAATGTGTTACAAACATCTGCCGTGAAACAAACTTATAATACCCTGTACCACAGTGTGGTATAGGGTATAAAAATCTAGAAAAATTCAATTTTGATAGAAACATTTAAAGTTTACGAAATTTTGTAGAAAAATTTAATTTTTTACGAAATTTTGTAGAAAAATGCAATTTCTACGAAATTTTGTAGAAAAATGCAATTTTAAACAAATTTTTTAGAAAAATTTAATTTCAAAAATATGTATCGAAGAATCTAATTTCGATAAAAAAATAAAATTTCAACGAATTTTCTACAGAAACACAAGGAGGATTTCAAAGACATTTTCTAGAAAAAGTCAATGCCAACGAATCTCTAGAAAAAATTCAATTTTGAGAAGAAAACTTTATTTTCCACAAATTTTCTAAAAAAAAATAATTTTCAAAAACAAAAAATCTAGAAAAATTCAATTTTGATAGAAACATTTAAAGTTTACGAAATTTTGTAGAATAATTTAATTTTTTACGAAATTTTGTAGAAAAATGCAATTTCTACAAAATTTTGTAGAAAAATGCAATTTTAAACAAATTTTTTAGAAAAATTTAATTTCAAAAATATATATCGAAGAATCTAATTTCGATAAAAAAATAAAATTTCAACGAATTTTCTACAGAAACACAATTTCAAATACAATTTTGTAGAAAAGTAATTTCAACTAAATTTTGTAAAAAACTGCTATTTTAACAAAATTTTCTAGAAAAATAAAATATGGATAAATTTGTCAAATTCAGTTTTAACGATTTTTTTAAAAAACGCAATTTAAAAGAAATTTTCTTGAAATGAAACAACAAAATTTTGTAGAAAAATTAAATTTTGATAGAAAAATGTAATATCAAGGAATATTTTGTAGAAAAATACAATTCTATCAAAATTTTCTAAAAAAAAATTTCATTAAAATTTTCTAAATAATTACGATTTTAGCACAATTTTGTTAAAAAAATGAATATTCAAATTAAATCTGCATTTTTATCGAAAATTTTTCTAGTAAATTTCTTTGAAGTTGCACATTTCTATAAAATTTCGTTAAAACTGACTTATTCTTGAAAATTGGAAAAAAAATAGAATTATTAAAATTATAGAAAATTTCGCCGATATTGAAATTTTCTACAAAATATCTATAAAATTGTTTTTTTTTTAATTCTGATGAATTTGCATTGTTCTACAAAACTTCGTTTAAATATAAACTACAAAATTTCGCTAAAATTCCATATTTCTAGCAATTTTTTTGAAATATAATTTCTCTAGCAAATTTCTTTAAAGTTGCATTTTTCTAGACAACTTTGAAATATAATTAATGATTCTAAAAAATTCGGTTAAACCTAATTTTTTCTTAAACATTTCATCGATACTTTGCTTTTTAAGAAAATTTTTTGAAATTGTATTTTTCTAGATTTCTTTGAAATTGCGCTTCTCTTTGAAATTGCATTTTTGTACAAACTTTTCTGAAATTAAAATGATGAAAAAGACATCGAAGTTGAAAATTTAATTTAAAATTTCGTAGAAATTAAATTTTCTAGAAAATGTTGTATTCGCAACATTGAATTTTTAAATTAAATGGTTTTTTCTACAAAATTTCGTTAAAATTAAACCTTTTCTATCAAAATTGCATTATTTTAGAAATTTTGGTTGAAATTTCATATTTCTACAAAATTTGTAGAAATTTAATTTTTCTACAAAATTTTGTTGTAATTAAATTTTTCTATCAAAATTGCATTATTCTAGAAAATATTGAAATTGCATGTTTCTATAAAATTTCTATTTTAATTATTTTTTTCCCAAACTGAATTTTTCTTGAAATTTTCAGCGATATTTTATTTTTGTAGAAAAGTTTGTTGAAATTGCAGTTTTCTACAAAATTTAGTTGAAATTACATTATCCAAAAAAAAAATTCTTTGAAATTGCGTTTCTCTAGAAAATTTTGTCGAAATTACGTAGTTACCGAAATAAAATTAAATTTAATTTTGGAGGTCGTGGGTTCGATTCCCACCAGAGGCTCTGCATTTTTTTTCGAAAAATGTTCTAGTAATTTTTTTTTAAGTTGCACTTTTCTACAAAATTTCGTTAAAACTGATTTATTCTTGAAAAATTCTTCAATATTTTATTTTTCTAGAAAATTTAGTTGAAATTTCATTTTCCTAGAAGAATTTGTTGAAATTATATTTTTCTAGAAAATTTTTGTCGAAAATGTAATTTTCTAAAAAAAATCGATAAAATTTGATTTCTATAAGATTTCGTTAAACTGCGTTTTTCTACAAAATATAATCAAAATTGCATTCTTCTAGACATTTTTTGGAAATGTTTTTTCCAGAAAATTTTGCAGAAATTGATTTTTTTAGATTTTTTTTTTAAATTGTATTTTTCTGTAAAATTTCTATGAAATTGAATTTTTCAACAAATTTCGTTGAAACTGAATTTTTCTTGAAAATTTAGATTTTATTTCTCTGGAAAATTTTGTTGAAATTGCGTTTTCCCTAGAAAGTTTTCTACAAAATGTAGTTCGTTAATTTCGTTTCTCTAGAATATTTCGTTAAAACTGCTTGTTATCGAAAAAAAATTTTTTCAAAAAATTTAATCTTCCGTTGAAATTAAATATTTTTATAAAATTCGTTGAAGTTATATTTTTCTACAAAATGTTGTTGTATTTGCATTTTTCTAAAAGTTTCTTAAAAATCGCATTTTTTTTTTAATTTCTCTGAAATTGCAAAATTTGGTTGAAAATACATTTTTCTATAATTTTTTTCAGAAATTGTATTTTTTTGTTGAAATTGCATTTTTCTACAAAATTGGTTGAAATTACACTTTTCTCGAAAATTTCTTTGAAATTGATTTTTTTCTGCAAAATTTCGTTGCACTTTTCTCGAAAATTTCATTGAAATAGATTTTTTTTCTGCAAAATTTCGTTGCAATTACATTTTTCTATCATAGCAGCATCTTATCGAAAATCGTTCTAGTAAATTTCTTTGAAATTAAATTTTTCTACAAAATTTCGGTAAAATTGAATTTCTCTAGACAATTTCGTCAAAATTATACTTTTATTGAAAAATTCGTAGAAATTGCAATTTTCCAAAAAAAAAAATCGATAAAATTGCATTTTTCTAGAAATTTTCGTTGAAATTGATATTTTCTGGAAAATTTCGCTGACATTGATTTTATCTACCAAATTTCTTTCTAAAATTTGTAATTCCAGCGAAATTTTGTAGAAAAATATTAGAAAAATATATCCCTTCGAACTACAAAATCAAAACATATGTATATTATATATTTGAATTCAAAAATGATAATTATTTATTGGTTTGTTGAACTTAGTTCTTAAAATATTAAATAACGTTCTTAAATCTATACGATTTCTGTGCTAAATATGTCCATGGACCACTTTCTCTCTGTCTATAAGGATGTGTAGTTTTTGGCTGCACGCGATTGTGTGGCCGAGACCATTCGTTGCATTTGCCCCATACGTTCCACGCGATTCTTCAGCCTTTGTGTAAAGTTAATTTGTCGATTAATAGTGGACAGCTCTTCTCTGGCGTATTCCATGATGTGATTCACCGAATAGGTGACCATTTCCTCAGTCAAGTTCAATTTACTGCGTGATAGTTTGATGCCCTGGGATTTACGCAGCTCCTCGCGGTAGACAAAGAGTCTGTATGCAATGGTAGATGACGGAGATTCTTGTTGGACCATGTTGGATTTAATTTTTGAAATTTAAGAAGTTGATCGGATATATTCAAGGAACACAAGTGATGTTCTCACTTTGAACTACTGATGTGATGTGATGCTGCTGTGAGAGCGGCTTAACATTTTTATACTCTGGTGGCAATTAGTGCTGCAGGTAGATACAGGTAAGATTAACTTTTTCCCTAATCGCATTATTGCTTTCTGTGTAAGCAGTATGTACTGTGGTAAGCATGCCATAAACATAATGTTGCAGCAACATCTTGTTACTCAGTTCTGTATTCCAGCAACATGTCCAGGCATTTAGTGTACATGGGCTTGCTTTGTCTAAATACAGGTAGCTCTCTTTTACTGTAATGTTCTTTCTCGGGTAAAATGTTCGCCCACACATAAAAATGGAGAATTTTCGAAAAATTTAATACGGGTTTTTTAGGAATTCGCTTGTCATAATATTTCTTCATAAAAGTTTGTAGAATGTTCCAGATGACTCACAATTATTGTCCAATTTTATTTAAAATTTCTAGAGATCAGATTTGCGAATCAATAATGAACTGTATTAAATTTGGGAATATATGTGAACTATAGAAATTCGATATATTTGACACTTTATCAATTCCAGAACTCACGATCGTACCTAGCAAAAAAAATATGAAAGTTATTCCCAATTAATCACATTTGAAGTACTTCCAAAGTAGCAGTTATTGAATTTCTTTCACTTCCAAATATGTTATTTTGCAGCAGTCATGAACTCATATTTGGGTGGTTTCGACATTACGGGCCAATTTCGACATAATTTTTGGCATTGAAGTTTTTTTTTGCAAAATTCAATACTTTAGATAGATAGATACAATCCATATAAGAATAGCTACAGTATTATCGAAGGTACACATTTTTTTGTAACCGAATTATACGTATTTCTTGACGGCAGAGTATAATATCCGCGGTCCCTCGATCTGGTGACATATTTGCATAGAGCACCTCAAAATAAGAAGAAAATATTATGTGCATTTTCTCGATATCTCGCTTAGTTATCGAGTTATCGGACGTTAAAATTAAAAAAATTAGATTTTTTCAAACTTCATCGTCCGATAACTCTACAACTAGGCAAGCTATGAAAAAATATCCTGTAATTTTTCGTCTTATTTTGAGGTGCTCGATACAATCGAGGACCCTGGTGGTCGCCCTTTCTAACGGGTTTTCCAATAGGTATGATATGATTTTGAAGTGACGTTTCGGCCATTTGTAATATGTAATGATCTGTCATGTGTTTTTTCATTGCATTCAGTAGTGTTTACAATTTCATCATGGAGAGATATACGCAAGAACAACGTTTGAAAATTATTCAGTTTTTATTATCAAAATAATCGTTCTCCAATTTCAACTTTTCGTTCGCTAAGTCCATTAAATAAAAAAAACACTTTCCAGTCGACCTAAAACCTTGACACCCATGAGCAATATTTTAGCTCTCGTTAAGAGCTATGTTTTTGCCGTTGACCGATTCCCGATCCGACGTACCGTTAAAGAGCTAGAGCAAAAATAAACTTTCCGTTCACATTTAAAAATAATGATGCTAAGTCCATTGTTTTTTTAAATAAAAAAAAACACTTTCCAGTCGACCTACGACCTTGACACTTATGAGCAATATTTTAGCTCTCATTAAGAGATATCTTTTTGCCATTGACCCATTATGGCTACGTGTCACACTGCAAATGAAACAATTGAATTGTTGCGAGAAGAGTTTGGAGATTCAATTATTTCAAGAAATTGTGATATTGTATGGCCCCCAAGAAGTTGTGATTTAACACCATTAGACTATTTCTTGAGGGGTTATTGAAGTCATTGGTCTTTCGAAATAAACCAAACTCTCTTCAAGCTTTACAAGTCAATATTGAACGTGCCATTCATGACGACTTGATTTAGCGGAAAAAGTGCTCGAAAATTGGGTTCATCGAATTTGTTCCTGCAGAAGAAGTCGTGGAGGCCATTTTAATGGCGTTTTATTTATAACTTAATTGTATCGGTTGTTCTTCACATTAAATAAAAAACTTTTGAATTTCCTTAACAATAAGTGTGTTTTGTTTTAGAAGAAATCATATCACTCTTACTGGAAAACCCTGTAGTTACCTTGTTTTTCGTCATTCCACTGGCATATTTTTGACAGCGAAATGTAAGCGACGCAAGGTAGTTATACAAAAATTTATCAGTAACTACAGGGTGGCGCAGAATGAGCTATATGGTTTGCATTTTTTATAACTTTTTTTATTATTATTCTTTTTTTTTGTTTTTTTTTTTAGCATTTTGTGAAGGAGGCTTGGGGAAGGAGACTTAAAGTATGTACTGGTATTAAAGTTAAAAGTTGTTTACATTTGGTACAAATGGTCCATTTGTGTGAGCGATACCAAAAGGGGCGAACCAATAACGGCCACTTTTCTCTGGACTCTAAGTACTATAATAGCTCTTAACTTTGGGTGTAAAATGGTCCATTTGTGTGGGAGATACCAAAAGTGGCGTGCCAATAACGGCCACTTTTCTCTGGACCCTAGGTACTATAAAAGCATTACACTGTACAAAAATTTCAGGTCTTTGTACGCACTGGTATTAATGTTATAAGCTGGTAACTTTTGGTACAAAATGGTCCATTTGTGTGGGAGGTACCAAAAAGAGCGTGACAATAATGCCCATTTTTCACTGTATTGTAGGTACTATTAATCCATTACACTATACAAAATTTCAAGTCTTTTTCTGCACTGGCAATAAACTTATAAGCTATTTACTTTTGGTTCAAAGTTATCCGTTTGTGTGGCAGGTACGAAAAGGCGCGTGGCAACTTCGCCCATTTTTCTCGAGGTAATAGTGACTAATAAACTACTACTATATGTAGAATTTCAGAGGATTCAAATAAGTAGTATAGAAGTTATTCAATAATCAATATTTCACTAAATGTTAATCCTTTGTTGGTGAGGTACTAGAAGGAGTGGACCAGTATGGCCCATCTTCGAACTTAGCCGGAGATAGAAGAAAATATTAACACATACCAAATTTGAAGTCAATCGGTTACTGCTCTCGAGAGTTATCGTGCGCACCAGCCAGCAGACAGACAGACAGACCGACGGACGGACATTGCTCATTCGACTTAAAATGACCCAAAACGGAACATACTTAAGGTCTTAGGTCACTCCTTCGATGTGTTACACTTTTGGTTCGTAGCAAATTATATACGAGGTATGTTAAAAAATATCGCGAATTTTGTATTTTTTCAAAAAGTATTTATTTATTCATGAATATCTATTTTGACCCCTTCAAAGTAATTCCCCTCGGATATAATACACTTCTGCCAACGTTTTTTCCAATCCTCGAAGCACTTCAAATAACAATTTTTTGTGATCTTGTTCAGCTCCTCCTTCGATGCCGTCTTTACCTCCTCAATCGTGGCGTAGAGTCGTCCTTTCATGGGCCTTTTCAGTTTTGGGAAAAAAAAATAGTCACAGGGGGCTAGGTCAGGGGAATACGGTGGCTGCGGCACCATTACTGTGTTGTTTTTGGCCAAATATTCGCGGGGCGTTATCATGGTGCAAAAGCCAGTTTTTGTTCTTCCACAAATCCGGGCGTTTTTGACCGATTGCTTCGCACAATTTGCGCATAACTTGCAGGTAATATTCTTTATTGACTGTACTACCCTGTGGCAAGAACTCATAATGCACCACGCCCCTGCAATCAAAGAAAACTGTGAAAACCGGGCGTCCGTCACGCTGTTCGTCCTTCGCATCTTCTCGGCCCTCTAGGAACATTTTGTACCACAGATAAACGTTGCTTTGGTCCAAGGTAGCTTCACCATATGCCACAGTCATATCCGATCTGTACACCCAGGAAAATAATTGGTTGGAATTCGATTGTAACAATAAAAAAATAGTACTAGCAACAAATATATAAATTGTTGAAACAACAATAATAACATGGATAAGATCAAATAAAAATGCTTGCAACTAAATCGATGGTTGTATCAAACAATTTAATCAATTTATTTTTTTTTTCATTGACATTGGGTTAGTTGTGGTAACTACTTTTAAATTTTCATTATAGTACCATATGATCGATTTTTGGTTGTGATAACCAATGTTTTATTCTTGACAACAGAAATTGTATCAATAGACCAATGATTATTACTGCAACGAATAATTGGTTACAACAACAGAACAAATATTAATAAATAATCGTTTTTTGGACATCCCAATAATTTACCAAGGTAAAGGTATATTTAGTCAAAAATAAACTCGTGTGGATATTATTATGTGTGTAATGCAGAATATGTTGTGCAAAATGTTTTACATAAATAAAAAATAAAAGCAACAATCAGGAAATTGAAAGAACAGGGTTAAGCGATAATTGCATAAAAGTTTTTTTTTCGTGTAGTAAAATTTGTGTCAAATATTTCCACATCTAATAATAGTGATGAATTTGTAATATGGGATTTTAAATTTTGTTATGAATTGTTTAGTTTTTTGAAATTAATGAAAACTGTTTTTTATTAATTGTAGATAATATATGACTGACAAATTGTCAGAACAGCCAATTTTTTTAAAACGGTTGGTTATGGCAACATACAACAGATAATTTTAGCCACCATTTTCGTAATTGGCGCAACCATATATGATCGTGGTCAACGTGGAAGCAGGAGTATACCACAACCAAAATGTTGGTTGTCCTGATGGAATCGCGTGATAGTTGACAGAACTACCAAAATTCGGTTGGCAAATAATTCGGTTGAGGCAACCAAATTGTATTCTGTGTGTATGAAATTTTGTAGAAAGTTTTCTTATTAGATGAATTAACACTGCCATATTCGGTGAACAATTTTGGGAATATCGGTTTAGATTTACATATATGTAGTCCCCATACATATGTTACACCCGATTTGACATGTAAGCGCTGTAGAAACCGTAATTTATATCCGATCAGTATGAAATTCGGTAGAGAGAGTTTCCTTATTACATGAATTAACACCGCCAAATTCGGGGAAAATCGCTTCAGATTTAGATATAGTACCCATATATATGTTACACTCGATTTGACATGTAAGCGCTGTGAAAACCGTATTTTATATCCGATCAGTACGAAATTCGGCATGCTAAGTTCGGTGATAATCTGTTTAGATTTAGATAAAACCCACATATATATGTTCCCCCGATTTGGTATCAAAGCGCTATAGAAGTTGTACTTTACTTTCGGTATTGAAATATTTGGAAGAAAAAAGTTTCTGAATTTAGAAGCTAATACTGCTTAAATTGGGGATAATCGGTTCAGATTTAGATATAGCCACATATGTTATATACTATGTTTCTATCTATTTAGTATTTAAGACCTATTTAGACTGTATATAGGGTTTTCCAATAAGAGTGATATGATATCTTTGAAAAAAACACACTTATTGTTAGGGAAATTCAAAAGTTTTTTATTTAATGTGAAGTACAACCGATACAATTAAGTTCTAAATAAAACGTCATTCAAATGGCCTTCACGACTTCTTCTGCAGGAACGAATTCGATGAACCCAATTGTCGAGCACATTTTCCACTAAATCAAGTCGTATGTCATGAATGGTACGTTCAATATTGACTTGTAAAGCTTGAAGAGAGTCGTCATGTCATGTCATGAATGGCACGTTCAATATTGACTTGTAAAGCTTGAAGAGAATTTGGTTTATTTCGAAAGACCAATGACTTCAAATAACCCCTCAAGAAATAGTCTAATGGTGTTAAATCACAACTTCTTGGAGGCCATTCAATATCACAATTTCTTGAAATAATCTAATCTCCAAACTTTTCTCGCAACAATTCAATTGTTTCATTTGCTGTGTGGCACGTAGCCACAATCGGTCAATGGCAAAAATATAGCTCTTAACGAGATTGCTCATGGGTGTCAATTGCGATAATAATTTGCGATAATAATTTGGAATACTTGGATTCGTTTCTGTTAACAAAGTACTTAGCTCACCTCCTGAGCAAGGCTTATTCCAATCAAGAGTTGATGATGTTGTTCATAATAAACTAGATCTGAAACGATAATTTTAAATGCGTAGTATTCTTCCATATATCAAGAATGGGAAGGAAAAAATTGATGGGGCTACACATAATCTTAATAGATTTTCATCAACTTGGATCAAAAACCTCGTTTCTGCCAAACAATATAAAGATCGGACGTAATCACTCTTATTGGAAAATCCTATATAAGCCTGTTGGAAAATGGTAAGATACGCATTTAATTTATTTGTTTCTCACCGGAGTGCCCAATCCAAGTGGAGGGGAATCGCAAAGGAACCCTTTTTTTAAATATTTTT
This sequence comes from Eudasyphora cyanicolor, assembly GCA_963930755.1. Taxonomy (NCBI): domain Eukaryota; kingdom Metazoa; phylum Arthropoda; class Insecta; order Diptera; family Muscidae; genus Eudasyphora; species Eudasyphora cyanicolor. The sequence goes on along the minus strand of OZ005737.1, from coordinate 201,577,463 downwards.
GTGTTAAATTGGAGGGATGTATTTTTTGGATTTGGTCCAGGAAAATTCTCTCTTACACCCAGGAAAATAATTGGTTGGAATTCGATTGTAACAATAAAAAAATAGTACTAGCAACAAAAAGTATATTGCCTACACCGTCTGTCGGTTGTATTTATAAATAATTAGTTGAAACAACAATAATAACATGGATACGATCAAATGAAAATGCTTGCCACTAAATCGATGGTTGTATCAATCGAATTAAGATTGTTTTTTTTATTGACACTCGGTTAGTTGTGGTAACCAATTTTAAATGTTCATTATAGTACCATATGATCGATTTTTGGTTGTGACAACCAATTTTTTATTCTTGACAACAGAAATTGTATCAATAGACCAAAGATTATTATTGCAACGAATAATTGGTTACTACAATAGAAAAAATATTAATAAATAATCGTTTATTGGTTATCCCAATCATTCCCAAATGTATTTTGGGAAATATAACCGAAAGATTGGTTGCTGTTCTTTTGCTGATAAATGACAAACAAAAAATAAAATTACTCGACATAAAAATCTTCAACATTTTGTTCAAGGACGGTATAGGCAATCAAAAATAATCTCGTGTGGATAATAATGTGTGGAATGCAGAATATGTTGTACAAAATGTTTTACATAAATAACAATCATGAAATTGAAAGCAAGGGTTAAACGATATTTGCATAAAAGTTTTGTGTTTCGTGTACTAAAAAGTGTGTCAAATATTTCCACATCTCATAATAGTGATGAATTTGTAACATGGCATTTTTAATTTTGCTGTGAATTGTTTTGTTTTTTGTTCAATAAATAAAATAAAAATTAATGAAAACTGTTTTTAATTAATTGTCGGTAGTAATGACTGACAAATTGTCAGAACAACCAATTTTTTAAAACAGTTGGTTGTGGCAACTACAACAGATAATTTAAGCCACCATTTTCGTAGTTGGCGCAACCAAATATGTTTGTTATCAACAAGGAAGCAGAAGTATACCACAACCAAAATATTGGTTGTCCTGATGGAATCGCATGATAGTAGACAGAACTACCAAAATTCGGTTGGCAAATAATTCGGTTGAGGCAACCAAACTGTATTCTGTGTGTATAAGCCTATATCGATGGATATCTTTACAGGAGAAGGAAAAAACTGAATACAACTTTAAAATATGGTTTTTTGTTCTAAAAAACCTTGTTTTTATCAAAAGAGGCAGCGATTTCTATGAAAATAAATATTTTAAGGTTTTAAAAAGTTATGAAAAATGTATTCCCATTTTTCCAGCTGTGAATAGAGTTAACCAACTTTCTTTAAAGACAGTGGCAATGTTTTCGAGCCATTGACTTATAATCACTTAATATTAAGGCAATTTAATAGAAATAAAACCGAGTTTCTTAATATTAAGTAAATTATTTTTATTTAAAGTAGGAAATGTACTAACTTTAAATCCAACTTATCATTGGCTCGAAATCATTGTTGCCGTCTTTAATATTTTTTTAAGTGCGGTTAAAGAGTGTAAATACCATACGACTTCAAAGCTGTAGGTATGCTCTAACCGTAGGATTACCGGAGAAAACCAATGTGCCCGACTGATAATTCTGTACAGTATTGTCGTGTGGTGCACATATCTGCGGAAATCCACCCTTTGCGCAATACTAAACAAGTTCAGCGAATTGCTGCTAAATGTATCACTGGTACTCTAAGAACGACACATACTGAGGCATTGATATTTATACTACATTTAATATTAGCTGTTCAAGAGGTAGTCGAATGGCAGAAAATTAATGTTTTGACCAAAGTCGGTATCAATATGCTGCTCTCAAATATATGGAAACTTATTCTTGAATACTTAATGTCGCACATTTCTCAAGTTTGCTCAACAGTTCCAAACAGAGCACTGCAAAGCAGATTAACTTGCAAGACTAGGAATAACCTTACACGCTCCAGGGGAACAAGAATATGTCGGCATGCCTATAGCGACCTGCAAGCTTTGCTTGAACGTTAGTACCCCTACGAAAACAAATGACAGGTGGTCACTAGTCAAGAGCTGTATACATCCCAGGCTGATTTAGCCCTGCTTAAACTCCAAACACAGCTGTCGTTATCGAGGTAAATCAATTGAAGGTCTTTTATAACGACTTTTGCTGCTGAAGCTGTGGAAACGAAGAGGAGAAAGAAAGAACCGCCGTACTTGACACGAATTTCCTCAGTATCTTACAGTCAGATCCTTTAAAAAATATCGGAATCTTGTATACACAAAAACTAGATATAGTACTTGTTCCACCGTTTTGATGTATATCCTACATGGCCTGCATTCGTCGTTATCTGCTTGTGTTATGCGGAATAGATGTGCTTGAAAGCTTGAGTATTCTGCATAGGACACTCACAATCTTACTACACTCAGTCTTGCTTAGCATCGCTACAGCTTAATCGCTTACTTGTCGCTTGTACTAAACGCTCTTTTATAGTCCAACACAGTTCGAAATTGTATCCTTTCGGACGTTATTTCTTTGATCGCAATTTGACTATCCTGGCATACAGGATTTGTGACATGTTCTTTAACATTTATGAACATGTCATAAATTCTCGAAAGTGTTATTCTGTTCGGGTAATGATATATTCCTACGGGAAAATTTTATTTTTAATTGTCCACATTTAAAAGTCAAGCTCGAGTCATAGAAAATCTTTGTGTTTCTTCTTTAGCCCTTTTTCGGCCACGGCGCGGCATGCTTTCCAGCTTGATTTTTAAATATGGAAAATTAAATAGAATAAAGGTCAGGTTATATAAAAGAATTTCCACTTTTTTAATTGTTTTAAAGTTTGTCATAGAATTTCCCCCCAAAAAAGGAACACTTTGATCGTCAGCTCATCTACACAGTGAGATCAAATACTCATAGGAAATCATAAACAAATCCAATGTTTTCATACAGATCAAATCCTCATAGGAAATCATAAACAAATCCAATGTTTTCAATTTAAAATTGCATTTATTATCTCTTGAAGAACTTAAAAAATAAATAACGACTCTTAAACTACTATATCCTTATACTACGTATGCCAAATGTTCCGCCAATCCCCCGCTACGATGTCACACATCGTTTGGCCAGAGGCGATTGTTGCGATGAACGCATTCGTTGCATTTGCTTCTTCATGTGATCCATGTGCAGTTTCAGCTTTCGTGTAAAGGAAATTTGGCGATTGATATTAATCAGCTCATCGACATCGTATTCCGTAATGCGATCCACAGAGTAGGAGACCATTTCCTGAGTCAAGTTCAATTTACTCTTCGATAGTTTGAGTAGACGACCCTGAGATTTGCGCAGCTCCTCGCGATAGACGAATAACATGTAGGGAATGTTGGAGTTGTTCGATGACGAAGGAGGACGTGGTGTGTCCGAAGTGCTGGGATTCTTGGGTGCCATAGTTGTTTCCTGTTGAGGCATTTTGTTGTAGATTTTACTTTGATTTTATCAAATTTTGGTAGGGCTGAACTGGATGACACTGTAACAAGTGTTGTTAACAGTTGGAAGTGATGTTGTGATATGATATTGATCCTAATCCTCGAGGGCTATTTATACGAGAGATGCGGCTGTTTAGTAGACTCTGGGTATTTCTTACCACAGGTAGTCGTTTCAAATATAGTTGGCTTGGCTTAACCTCACTCGTCTTTTACAGGTAGAGGTAAAAGGTGACATATTGCAGCGTGTGATCTAAAAAGATTATGACGGCCGGGGTGTTTGTAGGAGAGGCGCTTAAGGCTCCTACTGTGACTTCTGTTGCAAAATCACGGATAACACAATTGTTTACACATGGGCGATTTTACCTCGCATACACGGTGCGGTGCACACGCGTACACCACGCACAGGTTTCTTTTTGGGCACACGTTGTCCTAGGCGAATTTTTAAAAACACCCATCCAAGGTTGATTCTATTTAAGCGTGTAATTCACTGGTGAGAATTCGTCATTCGTGGATTAATCATAACCCTTTGGCACGTACTTAAGTAAAAATGTAAAGTATCGTACACCCCGTGTTGCATTTCTGCAGAATTTTTCAGAAATATCCAACTCTTCCATTGCGTACATGCCATGGCGCCTCTAATTCGTTATGCCACTTCATTAAATATTTTCTTTAAACTTGTCTTTCAAAACTAATAGTATATACTTTCTTTTGGGCTTTCGTGTGGGAGTGTTTGGTCTATAGCATATCTACCAAACGTGGTCGCATCTACATCTACATAATAATGGGTGATCCAAATTAAACACATAAAGTAGAATTGTGTGTCGGAATCTTTGTTGCCGCAAGGGCACTATATCTCTCAAGAAATGCTCGCATGTAGCTAGAGGTATACCTACACATTTCAAGATCCCCTGGGTCATTTAAGGTAGTTCCTAGTCTTCCAAGTCCATCTTCTTTGTAGTTTCCTGGTGAGTCACTGTGGACCGGCACTCAAATCAGGTGATTATTGTAAGATTCATCAAGCTCGTGAAGAGGTATGTCAAGGTCGTTTGACCAGATACGATTGCTGCAATAAACGCATTGGTTGCTTCATGCATCAATGTGAATTTTCAGCTTTCGTGTTAAGGAATACGTTGTCAGCTCCACGACAACGTATTATTAATTTACTCTTCGATATTTTGTGTACACGATCCGGTGATTTGTGCAGCTCCTCACTATAGACTAATAATATGTATGGAATATTAGAGTTTTCCGACGAAGGATATCGTGATAAGTCCGAAGAGTTTGGGTTTTTGGTCCTTGTTTTCTTCTGTTGATGTAGAAGGATAGAAGGACTTTGGTGTGTTTCAAGTTTAGGCAAGAAGAACTCACATGTTGCTAGAGAAAGGACCACGTATTCCAGTTCCCCTGGAGCATGTAATGTAGTTGCTAGTCTTCCAAGTTAATCTATTCTGCAGTTACCTGATATGACCCTGTGCCCTGGCACCAAAGTCCAACCCCCCTATCAGGCTATCCGAGTTTAGTTATTCTGTACCTCTCTAATATCTAAGAGTTCTGCCTGGTAAACACTATAAAGCCGACCAACTTCATTGTTAAGTTTGGAACCATCTGTATAGAAGTTCAAGAATATCTTATGCTCTGGGATGCGAGACTATTCCATTCAAGTCTGTCAGGTATATGAGTGTGAAACTTCTTTTCAAAAAATGATTCAGTCACAGCCTTAATCACGTCTTGAATCAGCTTCTCAAAGTCTACCCTCACTTCAAACTTTTGATTTGAGCGGTGATCACTCAGTCACGCAACAGTTATATATACCTTCGTACGACTCATGTCCACGGACATACACTTAAGCCAGTGGTTCGGCCTGTTGTGCGCTCCTTATTTATGATCTTTTTATACCTCACGAGTTACAGAAGATCGGTACTAGACACGAATTGTCTCAGTATCTTCCAGTCATATCCTCTGAGATGAGTCAAGTCTGGTAATATATCGGACCCGAAATGTTGGGATCTTGCATGTGTGAAAGCCGGGTGACACAGAAAATGTTCCATCGTTCCGATGTTTTCCCTGCATGCCCTACATTCGTCGTTACCTGCTAGTCCTATGCGATGAAGATGAGCTTGAGTGTCCCGTTAGAACACTCATCATCTTATTAATATCGATCTTGTTTAGTTTCAGAAGACTTCTTGTTTTCTTTTCATTTGGGTCACCCCACAGTATCTTTGCAGTTGCTCCTACTGTTGCGCTATTCCACACAGTTTTGTGTGCCATCCCTGTCCAGTGCTTCAACTCATTTTTCGTCGGGGTCGAAAGGTTTCCAATTTTCCAAGTTTATTACTCGAAGTTCTTTGTCATTTGAAGCCAAGCTGTTTGCCCGTTAATTTCCAATCACTCCGTTGTGTCCTGGTACCCAGCAAATACGCAATTGACCATGATCATTTATCGTTCTTTTACAGTCCAACACAGTTCTGGATTTGACCCTTTCCGATGTTATTGCTTTAATCGCCATTTGGCTATCTGTGAAGATGTTGGCATATTTAGGCTTTGTGGTGTTATTGAGCCACTCCGTGATTGCTCGAACTTCTGCTTAAAATACCGTGTTATGGCAAGGGAGGCGGAAGTGAAGTTCGACTTTTGGTTCATCAATAAAAAGTCCCAGACCCGTCCTTCCTCCTCGCTTGGACCGATCCGTGTAGCAGCTGGTTCCCACTTGCACATGGGCCAAAGTTCCATTTTCCCAGGAGCGTCTGTCTGGCACAAACGTATCACAGGTAGCTGTAAGCCGCACTTCAGGAATGCGGTCGGAGATTTCTGGCGTCTGAATGTGACCAACTAGAGATTCTAAAATCTTCTGATGGTACGACTTATGGTCTCGATTTATCCATTCATCCATCACTTGTAGACGTCTTGCTGTGAGGGCTGCCTCATACTTTATACTGATGTCTATTGGTTGGATGTACAGTGTAGTCTCCAACGCTTTTGTTAGTGCAGTTCTAAATGCTCCGCTTATGCCTAGACAGCACATACGTTGAATTTTTTGCAAAGGTGTTACGTTGCACTTCTTGTCCACATATATCGATAACTTAATTTCAATGTATGCTAAGTTCTCTTACCATGTTTTAAGGGATTTTGCAATATTATATATTCTAAATCTGGGCTTCCCAGCCCTTTCAACCATACGGCCCTCCACAACCATGTACAAAATCTTCTGTCGTGAAATTTAGTGACATCGAGGTCACAAGAGCCACAAAGTACTGGGGCACATATATATAAGGAAGAAATCAAGCCCTGCTTGATCTAGCTTTATTGAAGGATCTCTCTCTGTTAAGGAATATACTATGATAGCTTTCTTAGATATAGAGGGGGTTCAATAACATAAACCCAGCCGATATAATTACGGCTTTAGAAACCCTGGGGGTTGACAACAATATTCGTAGGTTCATTCATAACCTTCTAATAAAGAGACGCATTTCAGCTAGTTTACGGTCAACTGACCTCCATAGATTTGTCTGCAGGGGAACGCCCCAAGAAGATGTTCTTCTGTCTCCACTGCTATGAAATCTCTCCATGAACAATATTTTGCTTTCCCTGGAGATGATGGGTGTCAGAGTTGTTGCCTATGCAGATGACGTGCCAACAGCTGTTAGAGGGAAGTTTCCGAGTAATCTTAGTGACATCCTACAGCAGGCCTTCCATGCAACCGCAAGATGGGCTTCCGATAATGATCACTAATGAACCTGACCAAGAAGGAACTGTTTATTTTCAGCAGGAGATATAAGGTACTGACAGTTGCACCTGAAGTCAGTGAATTTGTAACTTAGGAAAATTGATCACCGATATGCAATACAATACTTTCATTTGAAAGGTCTCAGTCCAACCAATATTAAAATCGAGCTAGATTCTACTTTGAGCTAGTCTGCTCCTTCGTTTACAACTACAAAATATTGGATGGCAGAGATTGAACGGGGCCATACAAGCTGTCAAGGCGAACACCATAGTGGTCGACCAATTGTGGTGTCCACGCCAGAAATTGTTGCAAAAATCCACAAAATGGTATTGGATGACCGTCTGCTGAAAGTTCGTGAGCTAGCTGAAGTCATAGACATTTGAAAACGTGTAAGAGAAAGCTGTGCGCAAGATGGGTGCCGCGTTTGCTCACAATCAAGACAATGCACCAGTTTACACATCCCCTATTGCGATGGCCAAAATCAATTAATTAAAGTTCGAATTGTTTCAGCACGCATCTTATTCGCATGATTTAGCTCCTTCGGATTATTTTTTGTCTGATTTATTCGAAAGACCAATGACTTCAGATAACCCCACAAGAAATAGTCTAATGGTGTTAAATCACAACTTCTTGGAGGCCATTCAATATCACAATTTCTTGAAATAATCGAATCTCCAAACTTTTCTCGCAACAATTCAATTGTTTCATTTGCTGTGTGGCACGTAGCCACGATCGGTCAATGGCAAAAATATAGCTCTTAACAAGAGCTAAAATATTGCTCGTCAAGGGTGTCAAGATCGTAGGTCGACGGAAAAGTGTTTTTTTTTCTGGATTTAAAAAAATGGACTTAGCATCATTTTCAAATGTGAACGGAAAGTGTATTTTTGCTCTAGCTCCTTAACGGTACGTCGGATCGGGAATCGGTCAATGGCAAAAAGATAGCTCTTAACGAGAGCTAAAATATTGCTCATGGGTGTCAAGGTCGTAGGTCAACTGAAAGTGTTTTTTTTTTATTAAATCCATCCTAACCGAACGTAACTTCATATTCGGACCAGCCATTCTGGTAGCTAACAAAACAAAGAGTTCAACTTTAGGGAATTTTTTAATATCCTCTATTTTCTATACTAAATATGCGCAATTAGAGACAAGGTAAATCGTGGTATACCTCAGGGGAGGGGGCATTTTATCGTCTCTTCTATGGGTTACGACGATACACAATCTCCTAAAAGCCCTCACCAATGAAGGACTTAAACCAGTCTGTTATGCAGACGACGTTGTAATACTTCTAAGGGGCTTTCATCCAAATCTATTATGCAGAAGAGCTGAAGAGGCACATAACATAGCATATAACTGGGCACAACCAAGGGGATTAAATGTTAACCCAGACAAAACAGAAATATGTCTATTTACAAGGAAAACGAAGATCCCACGTTTCAACCGGCCTCTATTCCTGAATAAGACAATTGCTATAACTAAAAAGGTAAAATACTTGGGAGTAATCTTTGATCAGAAACTGTACTGGAAAGATCACCTTGAAGAAAGAGTTACAAAAGGCCCACAGATGTTGGTCGTTGTGCAGAAGAGCTATAGGTTCAAAATGGGGACTACGTCCAAAAATGACTCACTGGCTTTACATGAGCGTGATTAGACCAATAATCACCTACGCCTGTGTAGTATGGTGGACATCAATGGACAAGAAGTGCAACGTAATACCTTTGCAAAAAATTCAACGTATGTGCTGTCTAGGCATAAGCGGGGCATTTAGAACTGCACCAACAAAAGCGTTGGAGACTATACTGCACATCCAACCAATAGACATCCGTATAAAGTATGGGGCAGCCCTCACAGAAAGACGTCTACAAGTGATGGGTGAATGGATAAATCGAGACCACAAGTCGTACCATCAGAAGATTTTAGTATCTCTAGTTGGTCACATTCAAACGCCAGAAATCTCCGACCGCATTCCTGAAGTGCGGCTTACAGCTACCTGTGATACGTTTGTGCCAGACAGACGCTCCTGGGAAAATGGAACTTTGGCCCATGTGCCAGTGGGAACCAGCTGCTACACGGATGGGTCCAAGCGAGGAGGAAGGGCGGGTCTGGGACTTTTTTATTGATGAACCAGAAGATGAACTTCACTTCCGCCTCCCTGACCATAACACTGTATCTCAAGCAGAAGTTCGAGCAAACACGGAGTGTGTGAACTGGCTCAGTAACACCACAAAGCCTAAATATGCCAACATCTTTACAGATAGCCAAATGGCCATTAAAGCAATAACATCGGAAAGGCTCAAATAAAGAACTGTGTTGGACTGTAAAAGAACGATAAATGATTACTCAGCCCATGGTCAATTGCGTATTTGCTGGGTACCAGGACACAACGGAGTGATTGGAAATGAACGGGCAAACAGCTTGACTTTAAAGGGCAGAGAATTTCGAGTAATAAAATTGGAAAATTGGAAACCTTTCGAAGCCACGAAAAATGAGTTAAAGCACTGGGCACTGATGGCTCACAAAACTGTGTGGAATAGCGCAACAGTAGGACCAACTGCAAAGATACTGTGGGGTGACCCAAATGAAAAGAAAACGATAAGTTTTCTGAAACTAAACAAGATCGATATTAGTAAGATGATGAGTGTTCTAACGGGACACTCAGGCTTACAATCACATCTTCATTGCATAGGACTAGCAGGTAACGACGAATACAGGGCATGCAGGGAAAACATCGAAACTATGGAACATTTTCTGTGTCACCCGGCTTTCACACATGCAAGATCCCAACATTTCGGGTCCGATATATTACCAGATTTGACTCATCTCAGAGGATATGACTGGAAGATACTGAGAAAATTCGTGTCTAGTAGCGATTTTCTGTAACTCGTGAGGTAAAAAAAAAACAGATCGTAAACAAGGAGCGCACAACAGGCCGAACCGCTGGCTAAGGTGTATGTCCACCGACATGAGACGTTTAAACGTCTCCTCTTAAATATGGGCATTCTCACAATTTGAGAAAAATGTACACACTGTTTTTGATACCATCCACACGAAGGGATCAAATGCCCATACGCAAATTATGTAGTAAGTCAAAGCGCTCTTTCCGCGGCAGTTCGTTTTCCGTAGAGAAGTTAAGGATATTTGTTGGAAATAAAAAGGTCTGTGGTGTTCCACGGAATTCAAAATAAAAATATGAGCAAATTTTAATTTTAAACTACGAGTATAAGATAATTTATAGTACAAGTAGAACAAACGTTCCTCAAAACTATATCCATAAAATTAAACAAGTGCCGGTATTTTTCACTGGCGGAAACGGCTAAAACTTACGTCTTAGAAAATATTTTATGATCCACAATAAATAGATGATATTTGGAATATTTGTTGTAACATATCGACTGATTTTGGTTTCCAAGAATTTCAAGGGAAATTTTATAGCAGCCATATCTAGTTCTTCTAGTCAATATTATAGATTGCAGTTTGCAAATAAATTGGAATTCACAAACTACTGAAATATTTCATAGGTCATTTTCCAATTTTAAAAAGGTTGGTAGTTATTCCTGGAATATTCCCCAAACATTCCTATGCCAATGATGGCACAGAATTCCAAGAACTATAGAGTCTCTTCTGATGGGTTCAAAATATTCAACATTCATAAAATTACACCCCATAAATAGAGATTAGCCAAAGAACACCTAAACCAGAATTGTGTGTGGTTATATAAAATATAAAATTTGCTAAAATTTAACAACCGAACAATTCAAAAGGATTAAGCTTAAAACTTAAAATTTTACAAAACAACATTTGCAGGCCATTACAAGGTACGGCGAAGTGCCAAAAGAGATTAGTTTACTAAATCTCTGTTTAAATAAAATTAATGACCTGAATGTAGCGAAACAACGTTTACGATTTCTTGGTGACACTAATTACCTAAAACTATCCAGAAGAAGACGAAGTTAGTTGGAATTAATAAAAAATAATCTTAACTGATATATAGTAAAGGGATAACGTGGTAGTCAGATGGACTACCTGTCGACTTTTTACCCTCTTATTCTGCTCCTATAAAATATGGCGCAGTGAACAATAGAGACATCATTAGTGAAGTGTCATTTCAACGGAAAGTGTGTTTGTCAATTTTTTACATATATCCCTTGGCACAATGGCAACAAAAAGTTTAAAACGAGAACGTTCTTCTTCAACATCGACCTCGTATTCCATCCCATATACGATTTTCATCTACAAGGAAGAGTTAAGAAAAGGTTCGGGCGAATTTATGCGATTGTCCAAGGTTAAACTTCATCTCACGGACAATTTGATTTTGAATACCATGCGGAATATCAGTCAATACGATGTCTCCGAGGTCATCAATATCAATCAACAAATGATGTTCAAGAAACGTCTCTTCTCGAAAATGTATAAAATTCGAAAATTGCAAAAGATGGGCATTAAACACATCGATCCCAGTCAAATAAGTGATGATTTGTGAAATGTGATTTCAAAAAGATTGGTAACTTAGTTCCCACATCGAAAAATGTTCATTAATAACTTGGGATATTTGGTAACTTAGTTCCCAAATCGAAAAATGTTCATTTATTGTTTGCGATATTAACTTTAAGTTTTTTTTTAAAAAAATATTGTCTATATCGAAAATTAGTTTTTAAGTTTTTTGTAAAGTGTATTTCTAAATATGTATATGTATGTATTGTGATGTTTGACAATTGCTATTAATTTAATTAATACATTCCATTTTTAATATAATTAAAAAAATAAATGTCTGAAAATTAATAAAAAATTTTGTTTTAATTTTAATTCTCCTCAATACCCAAGATAACAACTTTACACGAATTTTCAATTCGAAAACATGTAAAGGAAGACTGAAATCGGTAGATTCAAGTAAAGGGTTTTCCAACAAGAGGTTGTATTCAAAGAAAAATGTCATTGTTTGAGATAAATGTTCGGATGTTTATTTCATAATAAAGAGGAAGGTATGCCGTTAATAATGAAAAACAACATCAGACAAATGGCCACCACGACCACGCTTACATGACCATATCCTTTTCATGAAATTTTCCATAACCAAATCTCAAAGTGGCTGCCCTATGTCCTCGATAGCCTCACGAATTCTATCTTTGAGGTCTTGAATCGACGCTGGGCTGTTGGCGTAGACCTTATCTTTCACGTGGCCCCAAAGGAAGAAGTCGCAAGTTGTTAAATCACAAGATCTCGGTGGCCAATTCTGATCACCTCTTCGAGAGACAACACGGTCCGGAAACTTTTCCCGTAACAGAGCAATGGTTTCGTTGCTTGTGTGGCACGTAGCGCCGTCTTGTTGAAAGTAAACGTTGTCCAGATCAATACCATCCAACTCCGACCATAAAAAAATCATTAATAATCTCTCTGTTGATCTGTTGATCCAACCTCATTTTCGAAGAAGTAAGGTCCAATGACCCCACCGGACCATAAACCGCACCAAACAGTCACACGTTGAGGATGGAGAGGCTTCTCAACAATAACTCTTGGGTTTTCCGTGCCCCAGATGCGACAATTTTGCTTGTTGACGTAGCCACCGAGGTGGAAATGGGCCTCATCAGTCAAGATGATTTTTCGATGGAATTCCGGATCATTTTCATGCATTTCAAGGACCCAATCAGCAAAGACACGACGTTGTTGATGATCGGCCGGCTTGAGTTCTTGTGTTAACTGAACTTTATAAGCCCTAAGACTCAAGTCTTTATGCAAGATACGGTGTAATGACGTTTGTGGAATGCCCAATTCCACAGAACGACGAGGAATGGACAAACCTGGGTTTTCTTCAACACTTTGGGCTACAGCAGCAATATTCTCAGTTGTTCTTGAGCGACGTGCACGGGTTTTTTTTCTTCACATCACTAACTTGTCCCAACAGCTCGAATTTTTCCACCAGTTTCTGTATTGCGGTCCGACAAGGTGCTTCACGACGACCCAAAAAAGCTTTAGTTTTGCGAACTGTGACTGCAAGATTTTCACAGCATGCAATTTCAGTGCATTGTTGAATCGTGTATCGTTCCATTTTTAGTAATGGCGTAGTTTCTACTTGTCAAATGTCAAGAATAAAAGCTTCAAAGGTGACAGCTACCGAAATGATAAAAGGTGACAGCTACCGGTTGATAAAAATAACACGTCTTGTTGGAAAACCCTTTAGTAAACCCTAAATGCCAAATGATAATAAACATTCCCCATTAAATTTGAATTTTCCGTGTTTTTTTCTTTAAAAAAATGGATCACGCTTTACATTCGATAGTGCTCACAAGTTCGCTCAGGGCAGATTCTGCAGACTTTCTCTTATTGTAAGGATGTTCGATATCCGACAGGAGTTTTGTATCCATGTTTTCCCTAATGGCAGAATCTAAAAGACTTTCCAGACCTTTCAATAGGAAGGAGGGTAGACTTATTGATCTGAAGTCTTTAGGCCTAGTGTGCGATATCTATCCCGCTTTGGGTATGAATACCACTTTGGAATCCCCAATCGATTCGGGATGTATGGAAGCCTGATACTCGTACAGCCTACATAAATGGTCTCCAGCCTGAGGATAATGAACTTCAATATTTTCCGTATTTCTGGAGTGATGCCATCTGGTCCAGGTGACTTGAAGGGCTCAAAGCTGTTAATAGCCCAGCTTATTCTGGATCTCTCAGTCAACAAGCTAGCAACGCTCGCAGTCCACTCGCATTCTTGTTGGTCTTGCTGATCTTCGGGTTCTGCTGGTGAGTTCCCCGGGAAATGTGTGTCGAGCAGTACATTCAGCGACTGCTCGCTGTTTTTTGTCCAGTTATTTGCCACATTCTGCAAGTAACCCGACTGTACAGGGTGAAGCTGATAGTATTTTCCTCAGCCTTGCGGCGTCGGAGACCTTTTCCACTTCGCCACAGAAGGTATACCAAGAGTGTTTTTGCGCCTTTCTAAGCTCCTTCTTATAGATCTTAAGTTGCTCTTTATAGGCATCCCAAACATTAGCGACCCCAGTAGATTTAGCCTTGTTGAATAGTTTGTTGCAGGTCTTTTTCATAGCCGTTAGCTCAGAAGTCCACCATTGGGGTTTAGTTTTACCCTTGTACCTTGTTTTTGGACAGGCTTCTTCAAGGGAACTATTGAATGATGTGGTGATATGCTCGACCTGATTATTTAGTTCGTGCAGAAGTTTAGAGTTGAGGACTTTCTTGAAATTCTTCTCATATATGTAGGTGCCACTTTGTCTTCCTCACATTTCTGTGGACGGCAGGTTTAAGCGCTTTTTCAGCCAGTTTAAACTCGATGTGGTGATCTGAGAATGATTGGTCGTCCAGTACATTCCACCCAATAATTTTGTCTGACAGCCGGTCAGTAGGAAACGTTACGTCGAGTACTTCTTGTCTGTCTTTAATTGTAAAGGTCTGTTTAATACCTATTTTACAAATACTTTGGTTGATAGTTAGAATAAAGTAAAGAAGCGAATCACCCCTATTGTTTATATTCGTACTACCCCAAATAGTATGATGAGCGTTAGTGTCTGCGCCAATAATCAGCTCGGCCTCGTCAGACGTCGCTTCTTCTACTACTTCCCTGAATAGAGCAGTCGGTATTATAGCTTCATAAGGCAAGTAACTGGAGACCACCCAATATATGCGATTACCGATCTCCAGACTAGCAGATGTTTGGTGCTTACCAAAACCTTAAATTAGCCAGGAGAAATATACTTAGATATTTCCTGGCCAAAATGCAGGTTCTTGGAGTGCCTTCACAGTTGGACACAAGCAGTTTAAAGTTGGGTGTCCTGATACCGCACACCCTTCATCCCACTGTGTAGGGCTCCTGTATCAGGACGATGTCTACTGCACCTGTGGACAGGCACAGCAATATATGCGATTACCGATCTCCAGACTAGCAGATGTTTGGTCTTTGCCACTTAAATTAGCCAGGAGAAAGATACTTAGATCTTTCCAGGCCAAAATGCAGGTTCTTGGAGTGCCTTCTCAGTTGGCCACATGCAGTTTAAAGTTGGGTGTCCTGATACCGCACAGTCTTCCTTACTGCGTGGGGCTCCTATATCAGGACGATGTCTACTGCACCTGTGGGCAGGCGCAGCAATAGAGCAGCTGAGGCTGCTTTAGCGTGATGTAGGTTAATCTGTAGAATTCTTACCATCATTGGTTATTGACAGATTAACATCCACCCCGACAAGGATGTTATCGAACTCTTCGTCCTATCATTGAGAAGCGTGTCTCCGCCAGATGCGTCAAAGAGTCCGGAGACTTCACTCAGCCCCTCTGTGTCAGAAGTAGAGTGTTCGTCCTCAGAGAAGAACTTAAAGATCTTCTGTTAGAGTTGGAGTCACCAGAAATAATGGGCGTGGGTACCTCCGCATTTCCAGAAAGCCGTGTATCAACCACGGTAGATGACTCAGTTTCCGCAGTGTGAGCTATATCCTGCTTGTATACCTTCAGGACTATAGTCTCGAAGCCATATTGTTGGGTTGCACTTGCACGTTGTATATGGGAGGTGGATTCAGCGTTAAGGATCAAATTGACCTGCCACTTTTTACCATCCGCCTCACCCACCTTGCTGATTCTCCAATTATGGGCCGGCAGACCAGGATTGGAATCTAAATCTGAACCTATTTTCGTCAATTTTTTCAACGTTCGTTTTTATTTCAAGAAACTGTTATCGGTTAAAAATTATAAAGATGTGTTGAAAATTCGAATTTTAAAGCGTTCGCACATTCAACATTAGGAAATATATGTTATGGAGTATATCTAAGTCTGGACCAATTTTGTTTAAATTTAATAGCGTCCATTTCTGTTTGAAGGAACTGTTATATTCTAAATTGTTATGGCGCTTAGACCCAAAATGGTATATCACTATATATGACGAATATATCTAAACCTGCAACAAATTTCATAAAATTTGCCAGAGTTTATTATTGGCTCAAACAACATTTCTATGCTGTAATTTCGTAAAGATTTGATGCGAATTGTGGCGTATAAGATGCCAAATCTTTTATGTACATACATATGGTGTAGCAAAAGAGTCCAATTTCTTTATGTTACCAGATTTGTTCTGACAAATCTACGAAAAGCTTCAAAAGTACTAACGAAAAATGTGAAAAGCGTACAGTTAGTGTTTTTTTTCCATTTGGCACTAACTGGAAACTTTTCGCGTATTGAGTGATCTGAGAAACACTAAATCTGGTGCGGAAAACACTAAGTTGGCATCCCTGCTACTGATCTGGCATCACCGAAAGCTAAGAGCTTTACTCTACCTTGATGCCATCCTACATCGTTGCAGATGAGGACAGCGAGGTATAGGGCCATAATGGACGATCGCACATGGCTCCATTTGTCCTTGGGGATGGTACCATCCTCACTACATCTGTTTATAACAGCCATCACTAGACTCTCCTTCGCCACTTCGTTGAATGACGTGGTGAGTGTCCTGTTGATGGAGACATTATGGCCTCTTGCAGGAGATCATCAGGTGATCTGATTCTTTTGGCGTTATTACGATCCATTGACACAGCTGAAGTTGTGGCTTTTTCAGCCGACTCATTGGCTTTGGTAAGTGACTCTTTTTGTTTTTCGGTAAGAGTCGAAACCCCAACGGCCTCCAACTTTGTACAAACTCTGGTGTTCATTGCGCTTCCGTTTTGACGGTCGGACATGACGTTTTCCCCTCACTGTATCACCTGTTGTGAGTACGGGGAGGGCACTTTCACCAGTTTTGGTCTGGTCGGATTTGGCCAAGAGTTGGCTTAGGTCAGTCGGACGATTGAAGAAACCCGCTGCTGCTGCACCCAAGTGACCGAATGACATTGTCATTATTCAAACATAGTTTAAGTTTGAGATTCCTTCTGGTACGTCCACCACAAAGAATTAAAATTTAGTGAAATATTGAATCTCTTATAACTTCTATACCAAATCTTCTCTAAATTCGTGTTTCTTAATTGCCATCAAATCGAGGAAAGGGGGCGAAATTGCCACCCCCACATACATATATCAAATTATTTAAATTGTCCTGAAACGGATTTCTCTATTTGGTGAGCTCTCAAAAATATGTATGTATGTACATTAGAGTGCCTCAAAAAAAAAAGTTGCAAAGTCAGAAATGAAGATTGATATGTTTTAGAGTGATTCCCAAAATATTTTGGTTCAAGCTATTTCCATTTGTGAGCTGGACCAGTTGCAAAACACCTCCAAAAATAGGGTTTTTCGTCAGTAACATAACCGATATTATACTTATTAGGCCGGGTCGATTTGTGGGGAGGCAAAGAAAGTCGCCATTGCTCAGTGAAAATCGTATTCTAGGGATCAAAATAAGAAACTTTGCCGAAGGAACCATACCTCTAAAACGAATTCTGATGTCCCGGAATTTGGGTCGAACTTTTGGGTAGGGGCAAATTTTGAAAAATCCCACTTTGACCCATTTAGAGTGCTCCAATCGAGTCCAAATGTATGACCGACCCCCACTAACTTTGGAGGCCCGACCCACCCATGCCAGTGGCACACCACCTGGAACCCCCTGGGGGTTCCATACATTTGGACTCGATTGGAGCACTCTAAATGGGTCAAAGTGGGATTTTTTCCGGGACATCAGAATTCGTTTTAGAGGTATGGTTCTTTCAGCAAAGTTTCTTATTTTGATCCCTTGAATACGATTTTCACTGAGCACTTCACTGAGTGGGGGTCGGTCATACATTTGGACTCGATTGGAGCACTCTAAATGTGTCAAAGTGGGATTTTTTCCGGAGCATTCGTTTTAGAGGTATGGTTCCTTCGGCAAAGTTTCTTATTTTGATCCCTAGAATACGATTTTCACTGAGCAATGGGCGATTTTTAAATCGACCCGCCCTAATACTTATATTAAAATAAACGACCAAATATAATGGAAAAACGACAGCGCTTGTATTCTGCATTTAAACATTTTTGAAATTTGTTTTTACGCACCAGATATTAAGATTTTTGTGCGATGTTTTTACGTTTTTTCATACGATTTTCATGAAATTTTAAATATCTCGCATGTTTTCCATCGTAATTTCGATGTTAGGGTACCGTCGGAAAGGTGTTTTCCAATTCTATCCACTCCTGTATCTTATTAATCATTTCTGATAAGATGGTGTTGCAAAGGTGTTGCGACGTAATACAACATTTACTGTTTTTGAGAGATACAACCAATATTCGAACATTGGGGTTCTACAAATTGTATGAAGTTGTAACCAATGACATTCTACAGGTTTGGAAAAGAACGCAGCTTCCAGTAATAAGTAGGATTTTAATTCGTAAAAAGCTGGTAAAGCTTGTAGAAAGGTATCGCGATAACACAAAAAAAACCATCGCATTATATAGAGAAGCAATGGAATGAACTATTTTGTGTAACCAGCTGCAGATGTCCTCTTAAGAGCCAATCCTGCTTAGCAGTCATTGATAAAAACCGACCCGCTCACATAATCAGCAAAATTGTGTCACGTAAGGAATATCCTAAAATGAATTCCCGAAAAGATTTCTTAAATATGAAGTAATTTTACTCCTTGTAACACGTTTTTACAACCATTTTTATTTAATTGATAAATACATAAATTTGTGACCATGAAATTAGCAAACATATGCATTTTATCTTAAAATCGGTAAATTTAACCAATTATGGACCAGATACAGAAAGTTAATATTTATATTCAGAATGGGTTAAGTAGACTCAGAAATAGATAGAATCGGAAAAGACCTTTCCAACGGTACCCTAAAATCTAAATTCCGATGGAAAACATGCGAGATATTTAAAATTTCATGAAAATCATATGGAAAAACGTAAAAAAAATCGCACAGAAATGTTAATATCTGGAGTGTAAAAACAAATTTAAAATGTTTTAAAATGCAAAATACAAGCGCTGCCATTTTTCCACTAAATTTGGTCCACACAGAATACAGTTTGGTTGCCTCAACCGAATTATTTGCCAACCGAATTTTGTAGTTCTGTCTACTATCATGCGATTCCATCGGGACAACCAATATGTTGGTTGTGGTATACTTCTGTTTCCATGTTGACAACAATCATATTTGGTTGCGCCAACTACGAAAATGGTGGCTTAAATTATCTGCTGTAGTTGCCAACACCAACAACAACCAACTGTTTTAAAGAATTGGTTGTTCTGACAATTTGTCAGTCATATACAATTAATTAAAAACTGTTTTCATTAATTTTTATTTTATTTATTGAACAAAAAACAAAACAATTCATAACAAAATTAAAAATCCCATATTACAAATTCATCACTATAGTGAGATGTGGAAATATTTGACACAAATTTTAGTACACGAAAAAAAACACAAAATTTGTATGCAAATATCGCTTAAAAAGTTCTTTCAATTTCATGATTGTTGCTTTTATTTTTTATTTATGTAAAACATTTTGCACAACACATTCTGCATTCCACACATTATTATCCACACGAGATTATTTTTGATTACCTATCCGTTCTTGAATAAAATGTTAAAGATTTTTTTATGTCGAGTAATTTTATTTTTTGTTTGTCATGTATCAGCAAAAGAACAGCAACCAATCTTTCGGTTGTATTTCCCAAAATACCATATACTTTTTGTTGCTAGTACTATTTTTTATTGTTACAATCGAATTCCAACCAATTATTTTCCTGGGTGTCGTTTATTTTAATATAAGTATAATATCGGTTATGTTACTGACGAAAACCCCTGTTTTTGGAGGTGTTTTGCAACCGGTCCAGCTCACAAATGGAAATAGCTAGAACCAAAATATTTTGGGAATCACTCTAAAACATAACAATCTTCATTTCTGAGTGGGTACATTTGCAACTTTTTTTGGCTCCATACAAATCGAGGCTATCTAATGTACATATACAGCATTTTGTTGTTAAATTTTTCATTTTAAAAATTTAAGACATTATACTTCTACGAAGGAAATTTTCTATTTGTTGGAAAATCTATGTTTTTATTTTTTATTGAACCCACATGTGGCAAAGAGATTAGCAGCAAAAGTCTTACACAATTTTTTAATCCGAACTGTAAAGAATCCCACAACCAACTAGGCAACGGACGTAAAACCCCACATTTTTTACTGCGTACCTATCTACGAGTATGTATGTATGCACATTTGTATGACTTTCCTTTTGGAATATTACGATTACCACCTGCCTCTCATTTCTCACTTTGCTATTAGAAGGAATTCTAGAAATTTCCACAGAAGGGAATTTCCATAAAGTGTAGATTTCGCGAGGCCGAAAAACGTTACATTCATAAAACTGAAGTGATGGCTTTAAAAGGTGGCGGGATTAGGCAAAGGATGCAGGTAACAGATACCTTTGATGAGCTTCATAAAAATAATATTCAGAAAAGATCTTTCAAGACAGGCAAAGTTTAAGATAACATTTTTAAAATAAAATATTTCTAATGAAGTAAAATTAAACAAAAATAATAATAAAAATAAAATATAACTCTTATTTTAGGTTGATGACCTGTATTATTTTCATACTTGTAGGGTTGTGAAGATGACAACCAAAAAAACTCGCTGCCATTTTTAGTATTTGTTTGAATTACACTTTTGCCATAGGCAGAATGTAACATACAGAAACATATTGATACCTCCATTCTATGCAATGCTAAGTGCTAAATGGTAGTTTTTCAGGAGAGGTGATCAAAGTTTGATGATTTTTTTAATTTGTGTGGAATTCCTTTACAGAGCAAATTGAATGACATGTACTGTTTTGTTAATAACTTTTGATTGGGTTGACGGTCTTTAGAAGTTAAAAATGCAATCTCCCTAAAAACATGCTAAGTCGACTTAGCATGTTTTAGAATGGAGGTATCGATATGGTCTTGAAAATCAAATCAATGTTAACTAAATAAATGAAATGAAATAAAAAATAAAATTTAACAAAATATTAATAATAATAATTAAAATAAATACATAAATATAACTGAAATAAATAAAATAAAATTTAAAAAAAAGCAAATCAAATTAATCAAATAACAAATTAATAATTAAAAAAACAAGTAAAAGCGTTAATTTGGGCCATGCAGAATCTTATATACCCTCCACAATGGATTGCATTCAATTCTATTACTAAAAAATCTTTGAATATGGAGCAAGTCATCGAACGATTCTTGTTTTAGGCCACGAATTATTTAGCCAAACTCTTCATCTGAAAAATGTGGTACTTATGGCTTAAATTAGCATATTCGATAGCTACCTCTACACGGGGACTAAAACAAAATATAAACTGACTAGCTTAACCCGGTGCACATCGCAGCCCCATCATTTATTTATTTTCTTTTTAGGGTACTGTAGAACAGGGATGCAAAAGTTGGTACAATTGTACTTTTTGGTACATTTTGAGCTTCGAAAGTACCATGGTACATTTTTATTTGATACATTTTTATATTTTTTGTTCATCTAATTAATGTCGACGTTATGTACGGATGGCATGGACACAAGTTACCTATAATTAAAATTATACGAGGATTATAAAATCTGAAATTATACAGGTCCAAATCCATATTTCCCAAAGGATTTCTTTATGGAAAAATTAACTTTAAGAAATTAGTTCTGTGACCGGTCCCTGGTGGGTAATTAAAAGTCCTAGTTTCGGTCCCAATATATAAAGGGTCCGCCATCTAACGTTTTTTTTTCAACTAGTGCTTATTTCGTGAATGGTAACACTTAGCTCATGTCTAATTTGACAGATAATTAGTTTTATCCTTCCGCTGACCGAATATGGTTGTGTATACGCTTAAACAACGCTGGGAGCGATCGACTTACAGAAGATGCCGATTTTGCCAAAAAAAAATCATCTTTTCAGATGAAGCTTATTTTGATCTTGGCGGGTATGTAAACAAGCAAAATTGTCGCATTTGGGGCACAGAAAACCCGCACGCATACATTGAAAAGCCGATACACCCAAAACGAGTCACTGTTTGGTGCGGATTTTGGTCCAGAGGCATAATTGGGCCATTTGTCTTCGAAAATGAGCAAGGAGTGGCCGTTACAGTCAATGGCTATCGTTATCGGACCATATTGAACGAATTTTTGTTCACAAAAATTGAAGAGGAGGATATTGGCAACATTTGGTTTCAACAGGACGGCGCTACGTGCCACACAGCCGAAGCTACACTCGATGTTTTGGGCGATGTTTTCAAAAAAAAAAGTTGTTTGGCGGACCCTTTAGTAGGGACACGTCCCTTTTATAACGTTTTGTCTTCTGATGTGGCAATTTACTCCCTAGGACATGCCTGGCACCACACCTCAGAAGGCGTATTATGTATTTGAACTATCGTACAATGTCTGTCTTACGAAAAGTCCCAAACAACATGACTTGAATCACTTATGACTCGACATATAAATAAATATATTTTAAATTTCCATTTACAAATCCCAGGACTGATACCATTTCGAGGTACCTACTTTTTTAAAGAAAAAACACAGAAAATGCAAATTGAATGGGAAATGTTTATTATCATTTGAAAGAACATTCTTTGGCATTTATTTTTTTTAAGATTATGTCTATCAAATGTTGGCCGCGGCTACGTCTCAGATGGTCCATCTGTTGAGTCCAATTTTCGATGACAAGTTCGAGCATTTCGCCAGTCGAAACTGGCGAATGACACGCGTTAACGTTGTTCAGGCGTTAGTCTTTCCATGATGAAATGCCAAACAATATTTAACAAAAATAACATGACAGCATGACACGAATCACACGTAATCTGTCAAAAAAAGACTATTGAAAAAAGTATCTCTACTTGGATCACCCGTTATAACATTACACTAATTAATCTGTCATTTTGTTGTCGAAACGTTGTAAACGTTGTTCAGGCATACGTCTTTCCATGATGAAATGCCAAACAATACATAACAAAAATAACATGACAGCATGACACGACTCACACGTGATCTGTCAAAAAAAAGCTATTGAAAAGTATCACCCTATATATTTAATAGCTACTTCTGTATGAGAGCTATCTATATCAACTATATTGAAACATGTACCGATATGGTAAATTTTTGTTGTATACAATTAATACAATTACACATATTACCAAATTTCAGCCCAATCGACTAGAAAATGGCATAAATAAGAATATGTGAGGCGACCTCTATATGTGGAATACAACAAAATGTTAACAGATTTTCATATTTTTTTCTGATGAATTCTTGACAAAATAGAATATAAACTGCAAAGTTTCAGCAAAATTGCTCAAAATATGTGGTTTTTATTGCTTCAAAGAACAACTGTATTTGGCAGCGATCTCTATGGAGGAGCTATACATATTAAAACATTATTTATTTATTTATTTATTGATTATTATTCAATATAAAACCGAGCCGTTGGCCATATATGGTTATAAATACTACAAAAACGAAGAAATATTAAAGCGTATGTATAAAGTAACTAAAAGGTAAAAAAATAATATGAGGCTACTACCTTAATGTAACTAACAATAAACTTATAAATTAAAAATGTAAACGGAATATAAACAACTAACATCACATGGGATAAACAAACATTCTGGGATAAAAAAAAACGTACTCTAAACATTTAATAATATGGATTTGAAGACTACTCTGTTGTATTAAATAACATGAAATGATGAGAATTTGAATTTTTAATTATGAATTTATGACTTAACTGATATGGCTCATTTTAATCCCAAGCTAGAACAGACAGACGGACATGGCTATCTTCTTACAATTCTACAGGGTGTCCGTTGTTTGTTTCCATTGCAATGCTGGCTGTATGCGATGTGGCACCGTCTTGTTGATACCACATGTTAAACAAGTCCAAAGCATGCAGTTCTGGAGTTAAAAGTTTTCAATCATATCACGATATCGCTCCCCATTGACAGTTTTCATTTTCATAGAAGTAAGGACCAATATTCCTCCTGACCAAATTGCACACCAGACCGTCACTTTTAATGGATGCAAAGGTGACTGATGAATAATTTGAGGGTTTTCCATTGCCCAGAACCGACTATTCTGTTTATTCACATATCCATTCAAAAGTAAATTTGCCACGTCTCTACTTCACGACTGTCAAATATGAACTGCCAACACTAATGTTTACCAAAATGGCGGCAAAACAAAGTAGTATACCTTTCCGGCGGACACCCTGTATTACGATCAATAATATATACTATCAGGCATGTCACAGGTTTTGTACGAAATTGGTTCGTTTTCGTTTTTCAAAATCGTATCGTTTTAGTTTTGCTTCTACAGCTCTTGTACGTTTTCATGAAATCAAAAGAAAATGAAAACCGAAAAACACTATCAAAAATATGGCAGAATAGAAATCAGAAACAGCTGTTTCAGCCACCGCTGTCAACAATATCGTTTCGACTCCAGATTCTGATTGGCGCACTGAAAAAAAATTGTCATAAAATTAAAGAATGGCTCCAAAGATGTCATTAGTTTTTAAAATAATTACATTTTGTACTTAAAATATAGATAATTTCATTAATATTAAGAAATTAACTTAATTTTAAGTACATTTTCTTAATTTTAAATACAAAATGTACTTATTTTGAAGACTAAGAACGTCTTTGGAGCTATTCTTTAATTTTATGACAAATTTTTTTTTCAGTGCGGTACTGAAAATATGTAAAACGTTAAAGCCAAAAATAAACAAAAGAAAATAATGCCTGGAATTTCAATTGCTGCAGTTGCTGCATTGATGGAAGAAGAGAGAAATATACATTCTGAATCAAAATTACACCGCAGAAGTTTGCGAGATGCATCAGATCCATTGTCCCAAACAAATGGAGTGTACGTAAATAAGTATATCCATTTAATTGTATATTCGCTTCATTTTTTTGTTTAGTTTTATAAGCTTTTATCGTTTGAATAAAGAGGCATTTTTAATGGTACTGGAAAAAATTGAACCATTCCTGAAGAGCTCCACAATACAGGGAATTATTCAATTGGCAACAACTCTTCGTTTTCTTGCTACAGGATCGTACCAAGGTGTTATAGCCAAGGACGTAGAGCTAAGTATGGGAAGCTAAGTATGAATGCTCTCGAGAGTAAGATATGTCCACATTTCATAAAACTAAGAATGACGCCTGAAGAGAAGACGAACTCAAAATTGCACTTCTTTTCAAAATACCAGATACCCGGCATAATTGAATGCATAGACGGTAGTCACTTAAAAATTTCGAAACCCACAGGAGATGAGTCTCTCTATTACAATAGGAAAGGAACATATAGCTTAAACGCAATGATCGTAAGTAATAGCTATTTTAAAAGAAATGAATTAGATATGTGAGTACATGTTTTTAGATATGTGATTACAACATGAAAGTAAGAGCCGTGGATGCTTGCAGGCCTGGGTTTTGTCACGACGCATTTATTTGGGGCTTAAGTGGAGCAAGAAAGTATTTTATAAATGAATACAGAAATGGTGATACGAATTCTCGTCTATTGGGTGATTCTGGCTAAGGATTAGAACCGTTCTTAATTACGCCATACAAAGATGTAACCGTCGGAACTATGCAGCACGAATTTAACAAAAAACATACATCAGCTCGTAACATTGTAGAGCGTGTAATTGGCGTAATAAAAAGCCGGTTCAGATGTTTACTGGTAACATTGGTCTATAGCCCGAAAAAGGTTATTAAAAGAATTAAAGTGTGCTTTGCATAACATATGCAGAGAACACAACGTTGAACTTGAGGAAACCCATATTTTGAACATCAATGAGGAAATTGAAGTAATGGATGAAATTGATTATGACGTGGGAGATACTTCTCAAAGAAGTCTGTTCAACGCAGGTACTCTTATAAGAGACAGTATAGCAAACCAAATTAATTTCTAAAATAAATTTTATTTGTTTAAGTAAAAAGTAAAAAAAAAACATGAATTCAATAAGTTTCTTATAATTAGTATAAAAAAACTGTCTAACCGTATTTAATACGAAAAAGGCACATTAATAAATGAGATCAAAACAATTTCTAAGTTTTTTTTTTTTTTGGTTTCAGTTGCAATTTTTGGATTTCTCCTTTTCAATGCTCAGTTTTAGTTCCTCGATTTCAATTAGCTTTAGCTTCATTTCATTTTTCTCGCACAAACTTTTTTGTACTGCTAGGTTGTGTAGCTGATCATTTTCAGCATTTTTTCCCCTAAATATTACATAGCCTATCCAGTTTGTCATTCATAATTTTGGATTCATTTTTGTGTTCCTCCAGATGTCTGCAAATATTTTCTAAATATTTATTTTCTTCAGACCGAAGGCTACTGAAGTCCGGTTTTGGTGTATTGCAAAGGTTGCGTCCTTTTTGAGTGCTTGTAGTTTTTGGGACAATGTTTGAAGATGGAGTACATGGTCTGCTTCTTTTTGGACTTGGCTGACGCGAGGTGACAGAGTTTGATGAGTTTGTAAGAGGCTCTTTAGAGCGTGGGGTGCTAGATTTGGCTCTTTTAGAATCGAAAGTGAGTGGGGATCTTGTTCTTCGTCTTTTTGAATGAGTTATAGTGCCAGAGTTTGCTTGTTTTGATGTTGACGCAGAAAAATCAATTTCTTCATTCTCTTTATCACTATCTAATTCTCCATCATTCGAATTACAAAGCATATTCATACTTTGTTCGAAATCCAGCTCGCCAAAGCTTCTTCCACCATCGATTCCGTCTACAGGAGTTTAAAAGGCACAAATTCTGGCGATTGTTTCCTCCTGATCAGAAAAAACATACCAGTTTTTTTATTCTCTCTCTTGTTGTGATACCTCCTTTTCTTTACATTAGCCTTCCAATCCGCCCAGTTTTTTTTTCATTCACAAAGACTTTTTGTTGGTGGTCCGGCACAATTTAATTGTTTTGACAATTCTTTCCACAAAGACTCCACAACCACCTTGTCTCCTTTAACATATGTCCTGGCCATGTCTTGGTGGCATTCCATAAAATTGACCAAAATCTTGGCTTGATTACTGTTTCTGTGTTTGCCCCTTTAAATATATAACAATTATTAGTATTAATTAAGTTTAACATTAAAATAAAAACTTACATTTCATTGGTCGAATCTTCTTTTTTGATTTTTGTTTCTTTTTTTTAGTTTCAGGGTTGCATTTTCTCTTATTTTTTTATTTTTTGTTTGTTTTATGGTTGCTTTAGAGTGTATAGCACTTCGAAGACCAAAAGTATAAAAATTTTCGTACGAAAAGTTTATTTTTTGATTGAAATTAATACAAGTATTATTCATACTTAATCCTTAGTAGATTTTTCAACTTTTCTGGAGTTTAATTTACTAAAAACATAAATTTCACTTCAGATTTTGTGAAAATTTTAAAACGTTTTAGATTTCAAAAACGTAAATTCTTGTACGATTTTGCACTCTATGACATGCCTGTATATAATGCTAACAGAATGACTAAGTTAGTATAAACCACCATGTTATTGCTGGAGGGCATATATGCATATATACATAACTCACATCTATAAATAATATATAATATAAAATATAATTCTCGTATGAGTTACCTGTAGTGTGATTTTAACAGACGGACGTGGATACATTTTACAACCATCAAGATTTTACACACCTCATGTACCAGGGTATAAATAAATACCATTTATATCAGGTCACAGACACGGATAAAATCTGACAGAGTCTTTTTTTATAACCTAAGTATTTCATGAGGATGGTACAAAATATTTTATTTTTAGGCACACTTGGGTAAATGTATTAATGCTGATTTTTATTCCGATTTATTAGAAACATATTTACCCCAAAAAAGTCCCGAGAGCACATTATTAGCCTCTGAGACATTTCCTTTGCCTGAAAAAGCTCAACATCTAGAAATCCCCAATTTTCATCATTTCAACAACGTCCACAGTGTAAAAGAATTACACTGTACAAAATTTCAAGTATTTGTATGAACTAATATTAAAGCTATAAACAGTTAACATTTGGTGTGGAAGGTACCAAAAGAGGTGTGACATTTTTATCCCCTCACCTTAGATAGGAGGGTATATATAATTTGCTATGAACCAAAAGTGTAACACATCGAAGGAGTGACCTAAGACCCTAAGTATGTTCGGCGGATATCCGATTTGGGTAATGTTAAGTCGAATGAGCAATGTGCGTCCGACCGTCTGTCCCTCTGTATGTCTGTCTGTCTGCTGGCTGGTGCGCACGATAACTCTCGAAAGGAGTAACGGATTGACTTCAATTTTGGTATGCGGTAATATTTTCTTGGTCCACACAAATGGACCATTTTTTACCAAATGTTACCAGCTTATAACTTAACTAAATTGTGTACAGTGTAATGCTTCTATAATACCTAGAGTCCAGAGAAAAGCGACCGTTATTGGGACGCCCCTTTTGGTACCTCTCCCACAAATGGACCATTTTGTACCAAAAATAAACAGCTTTTAACTTTAATACCAGTACATACTCTAAAACTATTAAATTCAATTTAAATTGATAATAATTTAAATAAAACAAATAATAAATAAATTTACTAATACTTTTTTTAGACTCAAGTTGAGGGTATTCATTAGTCGGTTTACCCGACTGAACTTTCTTTCATGTTTTTGAGTTGTTAGCGACTATGAATCTAAGACTATGTATGGAATATCAGAAGATTCGAGCAAGTATCACCAGCCAGCAGACAGATATACAGACAGACAGATAGACAGACGGTCATTGGGGACTTAGGTCACGCCTTCGATAACATGAGAACCATTCATCATAATCGGTTCAGGATAAGCTTTAGAAAATACTATATTAAGTAAACTTTACATACTTGTAATATCATTTGTTCACCCCATCAGCGTTTTCAAAGATATCTCACAAGACATTGCGAAACAATTTCTGTTTTTGAGAAAATTTTAATAATTTGTTTAATTAAAACCTCTTAAAAACATCAAAAAATTCACAATTATTATATTTTTATAATTTTATCGGGTCTTAATTCACTCCTTTGATTTTTTACACACAGAATACAGTTTGGTTGCCTCAACCGAATTATTTGCCAACCGAATTTTGGTAGTTCTGTCTACTATCATGCGATTCCATCAGGACAACCAACATTTTGGTTGTGGTATACTTCTGCTTCCATGTTGACAACAATCATATTTGGTTGCGCCAACTACGAAAATGGTGGCTAAAATTATCTGTTGTATGTTGCAACAACCAACTGTTTTAAAAAATTGGTTTTTCTGACAATTTGTCAGTCATATACTACCGACAATTAATTAAAAACGGTTTTCATTAATTTTTATTTATTGAACAAAAAACCAAACAATTCATAATCCCATAATTAAAAATCCCATACTACAAATTCATCACTATTATGAGATATGGAAATATTTGACACAAATTTTGGTACACGAAAGAAAATTCAAAACTTTTATGCAAATATCGCTTAACCCTGTGCTTTCAATTTCGTGATTGTTGCTTTTATTCTTATACCCTCCACCATAGGACACCATAGTATATTCATTTTGTCACTCCGTTTGTAACACCTCTAAATATTGATATGAGACCCCAAAAGTATATATATTCTTAATCGTCGTAAAATTCCAAGACGATTTAGCCATGTCCGTCTGTCCGTCCGTCTGTGGTAATAACGCTACAGTCCGCAATAATAGAGCTAGGTTGATCAAATTTGGTACAAATACTTCTTATAGTTGTAGGTTGTTTGGGATTGCAAATGGGCCATATCGGTCCATATTTACAGGCATGTCACAGACTGCAAAATCGTACAAGAATTTACGTTTTTGAAATCGAAAACGTTTTTAGCTTCAACAGTAAACGTAAACGAAAAAAATTTCGGTTTAAAACGTTCACAAAATCCGAAGTGAAATTTATGTTTTTAGTAATTTAAACTGCAGAAAAGTTGAAAAACTAAGGATTAAGTATGAATAATACATTTATTAATTTCAATCAAAAAATAAACTTTTCGTACGAAAATTTTAATACTTTTGGTCTTCGAAGTGCTATACACTCTAAAGCAACCATAAAACAAACAATAAAAAAATAAGAGAAAATGCAACCCTGAAACTAAAAAAAGAAACAAAAATCAAAAAAGAAGATTCGACCAATGAAATGCCAGTTTTTATTTTAATGTTAAACTTAATTAATAATAATAAAGGTCGAATACCAAAAACAAACATCAAGAATAATAATTGTTATATATTTAAAGGGGCAAATACAGAAACAGTAATCAAGCCAAGATTTTGGTCAATTTTATGGAATGCCACCAAGACATGGCCAGGGTGTATGTTAAAGGAAACAAGGTGGTTGTGGAGTCTTTGTGGAAAGAATTGTCAAACCAATTAAATTGTGCCGGATCACCAACAAAAAGTCTTTGTGAATGGAAAAAAAACTGGGCGGATTGGAAGGCTAATGCAAAGAAAAGGATGTATCACAACAAGAGAGAGAATAAAAAACTGGTGGTGGAGAATATAATCAGTATGTTTTGTCTGATCAGGAGGAAACAATCGCCAGAATTTGTGCCTTTTACACTCCTGTAGACGGAATCGATGGTGGAAGAAGCTTTGGCTTTGTAATTCGAATGATGGAGAATCACATAGTGATAAAGAGAATGAAGAAATTGATTTTTCTGCGTCAACATCAAAACAAGCAAACTCTGGCACTATAACTCATTCAAAAAGACGAAGAACAAGATCCCCACTCACTTTCGATTCTAAAAGAGCCAAATCTAACACCCCACGCTCTACAGTGCCTCTTACAAATTCATCAAACCTCGCATCAGCCAAGTCCAAAAAGAAGCAGACCATGTACTCCATCTTCAAACATTGTCCCAAAAACTACAAGCACTCCAAAAGGACGCAACCTTTGCAATACACCAAAACCGGACTTCAGTAGCCTTCTGTCTGAAGAAAATAAATATTTAGAAAATATTTGCAGACATCTGGAGGAACACAAAAATGAATCCAAAATTATGAATGACAAACTGGATAGGCTATGTAATAATTTGGAAAAAAAAAGCTGAAAATGATCAGCTACACAACCTAGCAGTACAAAAAAGTTTGTGCGAGAAAAATGAAATGAAGCTAAAGCTAATTGAAATCGAGGAACTAAGACTGAGCATTGAAAAGGAGAAATCCAAAAATTGCAACTAAAACCAAAAAAAAAACGTATAAATTTTTTGATCTCATTTATTAATGTGCCTTTTTCGTATTAGACAGGTTAGACAGTTTTTTTATACTAATTATAAGAAACTTATTGAATTCATGTTTTTTGTTTTACTTTTTACTTAAACAAATAAAATTTATTTTAGAAATGAATTTGGTTTGCTATACTGTCTCTTATAAGAGTACCTGCGTTGAACAGACTTCTTTGAGAAGTATCTCCCACGTCATAATCAATTTCATCCATTACTTCAATTTCCTCATTGATGTTCAAAATATGGGTTTCCTCAAGTTCAACGTTGTGTTCTCTGCAAGACCCAGGCCTGCAAGCATCCACAGCTCTTACTTTTATGTTGTAATCACATATCTAATTAATTTCTTTGAAAATAGCTATTACTTACGATCATTGCGTTTAAGCTACATATATGTTCCTTTCCTATTGTAATAGAGAGACTCATCTTCTAATTCATTTCTTTAAACATAGCTATTACTTACGATCATTGCGTTTAAGCTATATGTTCCTTTCCTATTGTAATAGAGAGACTCATCTTCTGTGGGTTTCGAAATTTTTATGTGACAACCGTCTATGCATTCAATTATGCGGGTATCTGGTATTTTGAAAAGAAGTGCAATTTTGAGTTCGTCTTCTCTTCAAGCGTCATTCTTAGTTTTATGAAATGTGGACACATCTTACTCTCGAGAGCATTCATAACTCTGCATAGAATAACTGAAACGGTGCTTCTTCCCATACTTAGCTCTACGTCCTTGGCTATAACACCTTGGTACGATCCTGTAGCAAGAAAACGAAGAGTTGTTGCCAATTGAATAATTCCCGGTATTGTGGAGCTCTTCAGGAACGGTTCAATTTTTTCCAGTACCATTAAAAATGCCTCTTTATTCAAACGATAAAAGCTTATAAAACTAAAACAAAAAAAATTATGCGAATATACAATTAAATGGATATACTTATTTACTTACACTCCATTTGTTTGGGACAATGGATCTGATGCATCTCGCAAACTTCTGCGGTGTAAATTTATTTCAGAATGTATATTTCTCTATTCTTCCATCAATGCAGCAACTGCAGCAATTGAAATTCCAGGCATTATTTTCTTTTGTTTATTTTTGGCTTTAACGTTTTACTTATTTTCAGTACCGCCAATCAGAATCTGGAGTCGAAACGATATTGTTGACGGCGGTGGCTGAAACAGCTGTTTCTGATTTCTGCCATATTTTTGATAGTGTTTTTCGGTTTTCATTTTCTTTCGATGTCATGAAAACGTACAAGAGCTGTAGAAGCAAAACTACTTTGTAAAACGAAAACGAACGAATTGCATACAAAACCTGGAACATGCCTGTTAGATATAGCTCCCATATATAGCATCTAACTTGTTGTGACTCCTACTGTTCTCATCTACTATATGTTTTGTGTTTTCGGTGTTATTTTCTTAAGGTTTGAGTTATTTTGTGAGGTCACATGCTATCCATGGTGGAGGGTATATAAGATTCGTCATGGCCGAACTTAACGCTTTTACTTGTTTATTTATGTAAAACAGTTTGCACAACATATTCTGCATTCCACACATTATTATCCACACGAGATTTTTTTTGACTACATATACCGTTCATGAACAAAATGTTGAAGATTTATTTATGACGAGTAATTTTATTTTTTGTTTGTCATGTATCAGCAAAGGAACAGCAACCAATCTTTCGGTTGTATTTCCCAAAATACATTTAATTATTCTAAATTTGTGAAATTATTGGGATAACCAAAAAACGATTACACAGTGCGACAGTCCAAAAACCAAAAACCGCGATACTATTTTTCTTGTAGGTCTTGGCGAGTAGAACAACGTTTGTTCTACGAAATTTTCCGGACACCCCCAAAATCCGGATTTACGGGCAAAAAACGATTTTCTTGTCTTTTTTTCACATGAACGCCTATAACTTTGTTAATTATTAACCGATTTTCAATCTCTAAAAGAATTTGGAAAAAAGAGTATTAGACCTTTCGAACAATGTATATTTTGTTTATTTGAAGCTGTAGGTATATAGGTTTATTTGTCCGACAAACACATTTTTTTCATTTGTGTCCGTCATTTTAGGCAATGTTTTTACCAATTCTATTGTGAGATAACCGTACGATTAATTCATTTACATGTAAAGCATATTTTATAAGGAAAAAAATGAAACCAGTCTCTTAAAAATCCGTTTGCAATTGACGGAGTTATTAAGGGGAATTCAAAAAAAAGATTCTTGTTTTACTCGACAAGATCTACAGGAAAAATAGTATCGCGTCATTTGCTTCTCAAAATGAGTTTATTTTGTTGCACTGTGTTATTTATTAATATTTCTTCTTTTGTAGTAACCAATTATTCGTTGCAGTAATAATCTTTGCTCTATTGATACAATATCTGTTGTCAAGAATAAAACATTGGTTGTCACAACCAAAAATCGATCATATGGTACTATAATGAAACAACTAACCGAGTGTCAATGAAAAAACAATCTTAATTCGAATGATACAACCATCGATTTAGTTGCAAGCATTTGATAGTATTCATGTTATTATTGTTGTTTCAACTATTTATATATAAATACAAGCGACACACGGTGTAGGCAATGCACTTTTTGTTGCTAGTACTATTTTTTATTGTTACAATCGAATTCCAACCAATTATGTATTTTCCTGGGTGTTTATTTAACAGCCTTTTGCCCCAAAAATTATGTATTCCGAAATTTCAAGCCCGGTATTTCTTACTTCCTTGTTCCAGTATGAATATTGCAAAATCCTGTCTTATCTACCCGCCAAGGAGAACTACCTTCCCGCCAAACTTGATCAATAAATATAATTATTTATAGTGATTCAAATGTTTCATATCGGTAACAATTTATGTTTCAACTAATTAAGCTAAATTCGCCAGAGTTCCTCTCATGCATATCGATTCGAAATAAAATACTCGAATTTTGTCCATTTTCCCAATTTCAAAACCATTCGCCACTAATTCTAAGAATCTTTGTGGAAAATTCCATAGTCCCAAAATGTTCAGGCATTCTTCCAAGAAGTGTGCACAAAACGCGTGAGGCCCAAAACCACTTCACATTCATAAAACCTAAAAATTATGACGTTAATAAAAATCTCCCATAACCGGGATTAGGCACCAACTAAAGCAATAAAATGTCACACTAAAACTGCTGTGCGTGTATGTGGTTATATAAATATAATTCGCAAAATTTGTGCAGTTAAAAGGATTAGGATCATTTTTTGATTTTACGACAAACACGAAAACTACTAGGTACGTAAGCGATCGTGTGGGTATCTTTCCCAAAACGGTTAGTAAAGTATAAGTAAAGATGTTTCTATGAGTAATTACTTATTAGGAAAACTAATGCGCAAAAGTTATAAGGAATTGTTAAAAATTTTGTAATCAGTAATAAAGATGAAACAAATTTTGTTACCTGTCGAATGTTGCACAGTGGATCGATTGCAAAAAAACTGATGCCGACATTTGATGCATGTGATAATAGGCGTGTTTTCGTTACACCATAAGTGCTTTGTATGGGGAGCTAAGCACTTTTAAGCACTATTAGTTCCCGATGAAGTTTGGTGCTTGTGTTCATGTCTTAATCGAGTATGATGTTGCCAGATTGGGCACCCTATATTTAGCAATATGGCATCCCATTTTTGGAGAGATTTTATCAATTATTGTGAATTAACGGGAAGAAGAAGAACAAAAATGTGAAATTATTTTAATATTTGCAAAGGAGTGTAAACAATTGAACATAGAATAGTAAATATATGTTTTATAAATACTTTTCACGAATTTTTTGTCTGTTTCGCACTGTTCTTTCTTCGCAACTCATGACACCATTGCTACCAGATAGTGAAAATCCGCCACTTATTGCTTATGTGCCAGTTAGTGAAAGTCAGTTGTTTTCGTTGCAAAGTGCTAAACTAAAAGTGCTAGCTTGTAACGAAAACATGCCTAATATTGTCACAGAGTGCAAAATCGTACAAGAATTTACGTTTTTGAAATCGAAAACGTTTTTAGCTTCTACAGAAAACGTAAACCGAAAAGTAAATTTCGGTTTAAAACGGTCACAAAATCTGAAGGGAAATTCATATTTTTAGTAATTTAAACTCTGAAAACTCCAAAAAATTTAATAAAGATTAAGAATGAATAATATATGAATTAATTTCAAACAAAAAAAAAACAATTTCAAATACTTTTCATACGAAAATGTTAATACTTTTGGTCTTAGAAGTTCTGTACCCCATAAAGCAATCTTAAAACAAAAATAAATAAGTAAAAATAAGAGAAAATGCTGAAACTAAAAAAAGAAACAACAAACGAAATAAATAACATTTATTTTAGGAATTAATTAATTTGGTTTGCTATACTGTCCCTTATAAGAGTACCTGCGTTGAACAGACTTCTTTGAGAAGTATCTCCCACGTCATAATCAATTTCATCCATTACTTCAATTTCCTCTTTGATGTTCAAAATATGGAGTTCCTCAAGTGCAAAGTTGTATTCTCTGCAGATGTTATGCAAATCACAGCACACGTTTATAATTTTAATAATCTTTTTCGGGCTATTGACCAATGTTACCAGTAAACATCTGAACCGGCTTTTTATACCCTCCACCATATATTCATCTGAGACCCCATAAAGTATATATATTCTTAATCGTCGTAAAATTCTAAGAGATTACTAAGATTTAGCCATGTCCGTCTGTATGTCCGTCCGTCCGTCTGTCTGTCCGTCCGTCCGTCTGTTGTAATCACATAATAGAGCTAGGTTGATAAAATTTGGTATACATATTTCTTATAGTTGCAGGTTGTTTGGGATTGCAAATGGGCGATATCGGTCCATATGTAGATATAGCTCACATATATATCTTGTTGTGATTCCTACTGTTCTCATTTGAGTTTTTCGGTGTTATTTTCTTTAGGTTTGAGTTATTTTGTGAGGTCACATGCTATACATGGTGGAGGGTATTTAACATTTTGTATGCCTTTCGCCCCAAAAATGCCTTTTTGTCTTCGATTGTAAAATAAATGCTGCACTGTGAAAGGGTTTCGTTTTCTTTTGTGAAAAATGTCGCACTTGCACGGGGCAAAAATGCAACATTTCGGCCCTGTATTTAATCGAAGGGGTGGACGCTGCCCTACAAAACAGATGTTTTTTCGGCGTCGAGCAAATAGCCTAAATAACCGCGTGTGTCCGTGCGTGCTTTTTTATAATGAAGTTTGGACAGATGCTTTATTTAGGCGGCGCCGTGGAGTATTCCTTGTTTTTAGTTTACTTTTAGTGAGTTAAAGCTAGTTTTTTGAATTTTTGTTATCGATTCTGACCATAAAAAATGCAGCAGTACCTGAGGGTGTAGGCGACATTATTAAAATGCTGCTCTCTGACAGGGCAACATCTTTTTTAGAAAAGAAAACACCATAAGATTCGGCATGGCCGAACTTAACGCTTTTACTTGTTATTACTCCAATTACACGCTCTACAATGTTACGAGCTGATGTATGTTTTTTGTTAAATTTGTGCTGCATATTTCCGACGGTTACATTTTTGTATGGCGTCATTAAGAACGGTTCTAATCCATAGCCAGAGTCACCCAATAGACGAGAATTCGTATCACCATTTCTGTATTCATTTAAAAAACACTTTCTTGCTCCACTTAAGCCCCAAATAAATGCGTCGTGTCAAGACCCAGGCCTCCAAGCATCCACAGCTCTCACTTTCATGTTGTAATCACATATCTAAAAACATGTTGTAATCACATACATATCTAATTCATTTATTTGAAAATAGCTACTATAACTTACAATCATTGCGTTTAAGCTATATGTTCCTTTCCTATTGTAATAGGCGTCATTCTTATGGTGTTTTCTTTTCTAAAAAAAGATGTTGCCCTGTCAGAGTGCAGCATAGTAATAATGTCGCCACCGCCCTCCTGTACTGCTGCATTTTTTATAGTCAGAATCGATAACAAAAATGCGAAAAAAAAACAGCCTTCTAAAGCGTGGTACTATGTTCATTTTTCGCGTTGAAATCCCATATAAAAACAAAGTCGCGAAAAAAACTGCGAAGTCTTTTCGTTTGTGGTACTATGTTTATTTCAACGCGAAAAAGTAACATTTTGCGCCACCACAAATTTAACGCCGTTACAAATTGAACGCCGCAACAAATTTAATGCCGCCACCGTCACATTGCCATTTGTTTATATTTATTTTTGTCCGCAAGAAACTCAACTGTTGTAAATATTAGAAATAAAATTTCTAATAAAGAATAATCAATTTAATTATCTTCCGAAATAAAAAAAAATAATGCAAAGATGTGATCGCCACCGCAAAAACACAAAATAAATAATTAGCACAATAATCTCCAACAATACTTCCTTTCTGAAATTTAAATAAACTATTTTCTAAGTCGGCATTATTCCAAGTAATTGTTTATTGATTAGAATGTTAACTTTTGTTTGGTTTCAAGAATATTAGCAAAAAGAACAAATACACATGCATATACACACATACATACATATAAAAGTGACACTTTGACACACACACTTCCAAACTTCAATGAAACTTTAGTAAAAAAGCGTTCCATTTTTCAACTCAAAATAACATATAAAGCACGTTACTATCGGGTCTGTTCTGTAATCACGGCGATTTGAAATCACGGTGATTTTAAAATCACCGGCGACTTAACATCACTTTTGGAGTTCGAAATCACCCAAACATATTTCGAACAATCTTTTTTGGGAGGCAATGAATAATAAACCGGGCGATTTCGAACTCCAACAGTGATTGTAAGTCGCCGGTGATTTTAAAATCACCGTGATTTCAAATCACCTTGCTACAGAACAGACCCGTATGTTCCGGTTTCACGCTGAAATCCCATACAAAAATCAAAGTTGTGAAAAAATGAGTGAAATTTTTTCATTTGTGGTACTATGTTTTTTCAACGTGAGAAATTGACTTTTTACGCCGCTAAAAATTAATTGAACGCCGCAACAAATTGAATGCCGCCAGCATTGTACTCCTATTTATTTATATTCATGTTTGTCCGCGAGAAATTCGATTGTTGTCAATCTTAGCGATAAAATTTCCTAATAAAGAATACAATATTAAATTATCTGAAAGAAAACTAATGCAAAGCTTTGGAACAGAAAATAATTATGTATATTGAATAAACGAGAAGAGCGACATTCCGATTGGATCGCAAAGCAAAAAAGTGCAAAACACTGGAAGGACATGTAACTATATGTAATAATGTGGAATTTGTCTTATAATTACGTATGTTCATTTACGTTTGTATGTTTAGAACAATCGTGACGAAAAGCCTGGAAAAACTTTGTGGACGGCAAACGTTACCGAAGCAGTAGGACGATGGAATTGGGCAGTGCCTGTGGTCTCGTTTTTAAATGGTTATAAACAACAAAGAACTCACTCACTGCCAGCCATAGGAGTTGGAAGAATATATTCCGTTTATGGATGAAAGTATAATTTATATATGTCCATCAAATATAATGTAAATCCTTAAAAATAATAATAAAACATATTTTTCGGTTCATCAAAACATCATTTTATTTATTTATATTCGTACAACAGTAGAAAATTATTTTGTTATTTGTAACATTGTATTACTCTGGCTTCTGATGCCTCACAAGCATCGCCATCGTATCAACACAAAATAAATAATTTATTTAGTTATAACATTAGCACAATGATCTTCAACCATATTTCCATTCTGCAATTTAAATTAACTATATTCTAAGTCGGCATTATTCCATTTAATTGCTTATTGATTCTAATTCAAACTCGTGTTTGTTTTCAAGAAAAGCAAAAAGGAAAAAATGCACATGCTTATACACACACACATACATATAAGTGACATTTCGACACACACACTTCAAACATGCAATGCGACCTTAGTAAAAAAGCGTTCCATTTTTCAACTTGAAATAACATTTTGTGGAATTTTTTCAAGCTGAAAAAACGTAGTACCCAGCTTAACACCTTAAAGGTGGGTACTATGTTAATAATAGTTAATTTAAATGTCAGAATGGAAATATTGTTGGAGATCATTGTGCTAATATTATACATTAATTATTTATTTTGTGTCGATGCGGTGGCGATGTTTGTGAGACATGAAAAGTCAGGGTAGTACAATTTTATAAATAACGAAATAATTTCCTACCGTTGTACAAATATAAATAAATAAAATGATGTTTTGATTAATCGAAAAATATGTTTTATTATTATATTTAAGCATTTACATTATATTTGTTGACATATAAATTATACTTCCATCCATAAACGGAATATCTTCTTCTAACTTTTATGGCTGGCAAGAACTAACTCTGTATGTCCTTTACAACTATTTCCAAATCGAGAACACAGGCACTGTCCAATTCCATTGTCCTACTGCTTTAGTAGCGTTAGTCTTCCATAATGTTTCCTTAGGCTTTTGCACACAATTGTTCTAAACATGCAAACATAAATGTACATATCTAATTACAAGACAAATTTCACATTATTACATTTAGTTACATGTCCTTCCACTGTTTTGCAAATTTTGTTTGCTTTTGCACTGCAATCCAATTGGAATTTCGCTCTTCTGGTTTATTCCATAAACATAATTATTTAGTCTTTCACATCTTTCCTTTCCTTTTCTTTTTGCTAATATTCTTGAAACCAAACAAAAGTTAAAATTCTAAACGATAAACAATTAATTGGAATAATGCCGACTTAGAAAATAGTTAATTTAAATTTTAGAAAGGAAATATTGTTAGAGATCATTGTGATAATTATTTATTTTGTGTTGTTGCGGTGGCGATGTTCGTGAGGCATCAAAAGCCAGGGTAGTACAATGTTATAAATAACAAAATAAGTTCCTACTGTTGTACGATTATAAATAAATAAAATGATGTTTTGATGAACCGAAAAAGATATTTTATTATTACTAGCGGACCCGGCGAACTTCGACTCGCCCCAATTTAACGCCTTCAGATAAACTCCAGAGTGATAATAAAACACAGATAGTTAAAATTTTAATGCGATTTGTTTAAAAGGAATCGAAATCAGTAGAGAGCGATGTGATAAAAGGCCAATCGGGAACTGAATCCGCTTGAATTGGAATGAAAGATCAGTTGGAATAATCGGAATTCGTGGGATAAGGACTTTCTCTTGAATTTTCCCTTGATGATCGTCGCCTGAATCACATTGTCCATCAGTTTCATAATGGACAACCGCGAACTATGCACAATTTCGGATGATTCAGATTCCTCAACATGATTATGATCGATTCCACCTTCAGCTGTAAATTATGCGGCGGAGCTCCTGGCACATCAAGCGACGTCGATTTTACTTTGAATAATAAAATTCATGCTATCGACGTCCTTATTCTTCGCTGCTAATATTGCCCGTTCACTAATCTAATCGAGATTTGGAAACACTTTTGTGATGAGTTCCTCCTTCGACGATGTGAACTCGTAAAAATTAGCCGGGATCAATATCAATCCAGTGGAAACATCAACAGTAATTTGGCCATTGCCAAGTCGTTCTGCAACGCG
This sequence comes from Eudasyphora cyanicolor, assembly GCA_963930755.1. NCBI lineage: Eukaryota > Metazoa > Arthropoda > Insecta > Diptera > Muscidae > Eudasyphora > Eudasyphora cyanicolor. The sequence continues at coordinate 201,536,575 of OZ005737.1, read as the reverse complement.
ACTCTCATGTTCGTGGTCAATTTCAACTTCTTGACATGCCGCCACAAAGACCACGATTTCAGGCATGCATTAATTTCATCGGCAGTAGATTTCGGGATGACGGGAAGCGTTTGACGAAAATCTCCGGGCAGCAATATCATAGACTCACCAAATTGTCTCAAATCACGTCGTAAATCCTTCATCGTTCGGTCAACTGCCTCCAGAGCTCGTTTATGCGCCATCGTGCATTCATCCCAAATTATGATTTTGCAATGCCCGCAATCCAATAAGATAACCTTACCTCTTATACTCAATCTTATTATCTGAAAAAATTTTCGAACTGATAAATATCGCGTTGAATTTTAATTGATCGTAACGCTTGTACCGTTTGTCGATGTGATACGCGAAATCAGTGTAACAATACGCAAAACTCGAATGAATTGCAGCAAGAAAAATAGCACATACTCGTACATATGTTTAATAGAAAACTTTTTTGTTTAATAGAAAATTAATAAAAAAAATTTGGATTGAAAAAGAGAGCAGTAGATAGGAACAGTAGGAATCTCGCAAGAAATAGCATTTTTCGATTTTCCCAATTTTCCGACTTTTCCTGGCAAATACGAACAACTGAAAAAAAATTGAGCCAAATCGGTCCAGCCGTTCTCAATTGATGAATTACTATACATTTTTCACACCATTTATATATATATAGATATTTAAGGATTTACATTAAATTTGTTGACATATAAATTATACTTCCATCCATAAAGGAATATATTCTTCCAACTTCTAAGTCTGGCAAGAACTAATTATGTATGTTCTTTACAACCATTTGCAAATCGATATCACAGGCACTGTCCAATTCCATTGTCCTACTGCTTTGGTAGCGTTAGCTGTACATAATGTTTCTCCAGGCTTTTGCACACAATTGTTCTAAACATACAAACATAAATGTACATATCTAATTACAAGACAAATTCCACATTATTACATTTAGTTACATGTCCTTCCAGTGTTTTGCACATTTTGTTTGCTTTTGTACTGCAATCCAATTAGAATTTCGCTCTTCTAGTTTATTCCATAAACATAATTATTTTTCCTATCACATCTTTGCATTCTTTTACTTAATTTCGGAAGATAATTTAATTTATTATTCTTTATTTGGAAATTGTTTCTAATATTTACAACAGTTGTATCTTGCGGACAAAAATAAATATAAACAAATGGGAGTGTGACGGTGGCGGCATTAAATTTGTTGACTTTGTTTTTATATGGGATTTCAATTGTCCCATAGAAATAGATTTTGTTTCGTAATGCACATTTCTCTCTTCTTCCATAAATGCAGCAATTAAAAAAATTATTTTGTTTATTTTTTGGCTTTAAAAAGTTTTATTTATTTTTACTACCGCCAATCAGAATCTGGAGTCGAACCGATATTTTTGACTGCGGTGGCTGAAACAGCTGTTTCTGATTTCTATGCTGCCATACTTTTGATAGTGTTTTTCGGTTTCATGAAAACGTACTAGAGCTGTAGAAGCAAAAGTAAAACAATGCGATTTTGAACAAGTAAAAGCGTTGTTCGGCCATGCCGAATTTTATATACCCTCCACCATGGATAGCATGTGACCACACAAAATAACTCAAACCTAAAGAAAATAACACCGAAAAACACAAAAAAAATATAGTAGATGAGAACAGTAGGAACTAGTTAGATGATATATATGGGAGCTATATCTAAATATGGACCGATATCGCCCATTTTCAATCCCAAGTTACCTGTAGCTATAATAAGTATCTAAATCAAATTTCAGCCAACTAGCTTCATTTTTACGGACATGCCTGATAATACCCATATATCGTCGCTTGGATGACCAACTGACGTAACCGAAAATTTTTCAGAAATTGAGTTAAGGCCACCATTCGATTTGTCTAGTCAAAGTACAACGCGTGTATAAATTTTGTGCATGTATATACAGGGTTTTCCATTAAGAGTGATATGATTTCTTTGAAGAAAAAAACACTTATTGTTAAGGAAATTCAAAAGTTTTTTTTATTTAATCTGAAGTACAATCGATACAATTAAGTTCTAAATAAAACGTCATTCTTTCTGCAGGAACGAATTCGATGAACCCAATTTTCGAGCACTTTGTCCACTAAATCAAGTCGTACCTATGTCATGAATGGCACGTTCAATATTGACTTGTAAAGCTTGAAGAGAGTCTGGTTTATTTCGAAAGATCAATGACTTCAAATAACCCCACAAGAAATAGTCTAATGGTGGTACATCACAACTTCTTGGTGGCCATTCAATATCACAATTTCTTGAAATAATCGAATCTCCAAACTTTTCTCGCAACAATTCAATTGTTTCATTTGCTGTGTGGCACGTAGCCACAATCGGTCAATGGCAAAAAGATAGCTCTTAACGAGAGCTAAAATATTGCTCATGGGTGTCAAGGTCGTAAGTCGACTGGAGCGTTTTTTTTATTATTAAAAAAAATAGACTTAGCGCATGAAAAGTTGCAATTGGAGAAAGATTATTTTGATAATAAAACTGAATAATTTGTAAACATTGTTCTTGCGTATATCTCTCCATGATGAAATTGTAAACACTACTGAATACAACGAAAAACAAATAACAGATCATGACATATTACAAATGGCCGAAACGTCACTTAAAAATCATATCATCCGTTTTGGAAAACCCGTTACTAACATTGTATATCCCTAAAAACTTATTTGACAATTTTAGACTCACCTAAAATTCAGTTAAATTCTTGATAGGGTTCTAATAAGGTCTTCCAAGGCATCTCACTCATAAATGACGAGTTTCTTCCGCTGTGGCATACATTCCCAAAATCTTGTAAATGATTTGAACCGAATTTACAGATTTTCTTAATTTTTGTATTACACAGATTCAGGGTTTCTTGATTTCCTGTATTACTGAGGTTAAGAATTTCTTGATTTCACATCGTCTTGACATTAATTTTCGATTTTTATTTTTATTTTAATTTATTTTCATTTCATTCATTAACTCAAAATCTTTTGTGTTTGCTTGGTTCCTGTGTTGTTACTTTTAAACTAATTTTTTTTTGTTTTTGTTATGATTATTGTTGACTATCATTATTGACTACAGCAGACCCTGCATTTCGCTCATAAACTGTATATAAGCATCATCTTTCGATGCGGCATTATTCGATTCTGTGGGACGTGTGGACTCTTGAGTAAAGGGTTTCATGCGATTTGGTTTACGGGCATCTTCACGCTTCACACGCAGTGTGGATGGCACAAAACGTGTGACATCAGCACTCAGATTTCTGGAAAGTAAAGAAAATAATTCGACAAAAATTAATACAAGATTTTGAAAGAAGTTATCAGAATTAATGCGTATTCTCAACTCACCTAATTTGAGGCTTAGCTGTGATAGTTGTCACACCCTTACTGTCTTTGTTTTGCAGTTGTTGTTGTTGCATTTTATGATGCTGCGCCATGCGTGGAGGTAAACCCGGCGGTGGTCCCGGTATACGTATACCCATACGTGGCATACCAGGCATTCCTGGCGGCCGTGGACCTGGTGGTGGTCCCGGAGGCATGCGAATGCCAAAGCCATGCATTCCTGGCGGTCTCGGTGGAGGTCGAAACATCATAGGTGGTGGAGCCATACCGGTCATTGGCGGTGGTACTGCTGGATGACCGTGCAGCGATAAGTGCGGAGGAGCTGGTATATTTGGTAGAGCAATGGCCACAGGTATTGGTGCTGCTGCAGGCGTGGGTATTGTAGCTGTATCATCGGATGCCGAATGTGTGTGTCTTCTTTTGGACGTTTCAGTTTCAGTTTCATCATCGTCATCTTCTTCACTAAAACTGCATTCGGACAAATCACTTTTGTCATCGTCGTCGTCATCATCATCATCAGCATCGTCCTCCTCGTCATCGTCTTTTTTACTTTTGCCTTCTGCATCACCCTTGTCGCCTTCTCCTCGACTTGCGGCCACCTTTTTCTTGTGCACATTTTCCATTTCTTTCATGAAATCATCAATATTTTGTCCCGAAATTGCCAGCATACGTTGTTGCAAGGAATTTGGTTTTGGCACCGATTTTGAAGATTTCGCTTTGGAAATGTATTTTTTCAATACGACTTCATCGTCTTCAGCATCGGTATCCAAATCAGACATCTCAGCCAATTCGGGGGGAGGTCCAATGGGCACACCTATAATTTCTTTGCGTTTTGTGTCGTCATGTTTGTCGGATAGTTTGGAGGCCTAAATTCAAAAAAGATCGTTTTATTTCATATATTTTTAAATTTATCTTTTCAGTTTTTGGCTTACAATTTCACTGGCTTTCTTAAGGGTCCCTGGAGGAGCACCCGGTGCAAATGGTGGCAAAGACAACGCCGTAGGTGGGGGCGGCAAACGTTTCGGCCCTGGAAACGTGGCGGGGGCTCCTGTTGCCGGGGTTTGTGTGCTAGAGGGTAGAGGAATCTCATCAATTTGCACGCTCTGGGCATGCTTAACACTTTCATAGTATTGTTGTTTCTTTAAGCGTTTCTTTTCGTATTCCACCTCTTTACGTTTTAGCTCAGACCAATGTTCAGGATCATCATTGTACTGCAAAACACCAATATATTAATATAAAATATCAAAGTCTCTAGAGTCCCGCCATTCTACTCACATAAAGCCGCATAACTCGTTCGAATGTTTCTTTTAGCTTTTTGCGTTTATCTCTTAAGACTTTCTCATTGAGAGGTGAGGGCTGGAGCACATTATATTCTGCAAGGAATGTAGATAAGTATAAATTATTCGCCTTTTTATTAAGAATTCATCTCTGCCCTCACCCATTTCATCAATTTTCTCCATTTCCTCTAAAATTTGTCCGGGATCCTTGTTTTTCAGCACTGCTGCTCTTACCATCTGCCTTTGCTTTTTATTCTTCTTGAGTTCTTTCTTACGGGCCTCCTTTCCTGTGGTGTGGAAGCAATGATAAAGGATAACATTAGTTGGAACTCCCGAACTCCCATTTGTGGGAAAGCTATTTTGCAATTTTGTCTCTACTTACTCGCCTGATCCGTGGGATTCATATATTTACCACTTTTAGTGGTATTTATGGAGCGTCGCCCCATGTTTGTGGTATTATTATTTTAAATACTTTTCCTTACAAATGTTTTATTTTACTTAATTTAGTTTATTTTGTTATTTTTTCCAAAAAATACATATTTCGATGGCCTCACAATGTGTCAAATAGACAGCTGTGGCGACTAAACGATTACAATAAATATAGCTATGTTATCGAAATTCAAATGAAAATGATAGCACCATGTTGGGCATCCAACTGAGGGTCACTCTAAAACACTAGTGAAGGCGTAACATGTCTGTCGAACTCGAATTTCAGCTTCTTGTTTTCTGTGCTTTATTGACAGGCGACGTCGGCAATCTAATTAGCAGCCTGAAATATACTACGCGCAGAGAAAACCCCTCACATTTTCTAAGACAATGTAAATTACACAAGTTGGTCGTATGTCTTACATAATGAGGGAATTAATTTAGATTATATTTTTATTAATTATATAATGACGAGAATTCTTAACAAATTGGAAAAAATTCTAAAAATGTTTGCATATGACAATTATTTTTTGTTTAATTTTATATATTTGACCCAAATCAATTTCTTTTGACATTTCGGACTTAATTTTTCATATTTGTGCTCTCGTCGGGGAAGGGCCTAGGCGTGGTCTTCCTCTATACAAGAGTCGACCACTGTCGTCTTCCTCTATACTAGAGTCGACCACTGTGGTCTTCCTCTATACTACAGCCGACCACTGTGGTCTTCCTCTATACTAGAGCCGACCACTGTGGTCTTCCTCTATACTAGAGCCGACCACTGTGGTCTTCCTCTATACTAGAGTCAGTCGCCGCCTGTCGTAGCGAACGGACGTGTTATCGCAGAGCGGATAGTTTTTAACCTATTACGCAATACCTATTCACCTACCTACTACGCAACCAGGAGGTTTGTTGTTTATAAAGCGCAGGTTGAATTGGATGCATCGGTCTCTGGACAGATATTTCTGAGCTCAGTCTGGAAGGCCTATACCGACGTACCTATTACGGGCTAATACTGGCTATGGGGGTGTCTCCCCCAACCAATTTATGATTAAACCAAAAAAGACGAAGGAGATTACGGCGCAGGGGAGGGAAAACCCAGTGCCGGCGACAAGCGTTGATTCACTCGGGAGTCATGTGTCGTCGTTATCGAACAATCGTGAGCAAGCAACTTCTACGAGCTTTGGTGCCTTGGATCCCGTAGTCGAAAATGAAACAAGAGCACATCCAGCCGCAGGCAAAACAAATGATAAGACAGATGAAGCAGAACCCAGCAGGGGCTTTAAGCAACCCCAGCCTTTAAAAGCCATTGGGGACTCTGACTCTGAATCATCAAATGAAAACAATATCACTATTGTTGCTAACTCAAAGAGGCTGTCAGGGGCACAAAGAAGGAAACTGAATAAGTTGAACCGACAGAACCTATTACGGGATGAACCTGACAATTCTACCTCCAATACAAACATGGGGCCGCTAAACGAGTCAGTGACTAAGAAGAAAAAGGGCTCGCCGTCTTCCAGTAATTCGGATAAGCCTAACGTAACCACACAAAAGGAGGTCTCTAGTCTGGGTCCTTCGATTGAAGGCCGTAAAGTTGACACAATAACGCAGTTCAAGTCAACCAAATCATCCGTTAAGGATGAGGCTTTAACCAAAAAGACTCTACAGACACGGAAAAATCAATTGGCCATAAAGAAGGGTAAGAAGCCACCGTCTTATTCTAATATAGCTAAACAACATTTTCGAGACGATCTATGCTACGCCATAATTGATAGCAGTAGTGCATCTGGCAGAATTCCCGAATACCAAAAGAGTAACTTCGAAGATTTGGTCTATACGAGGGTAGCGGAATACGTCCTCGAATCTAAGGATGAACCACCAATCGAAGTAATGAGTTGCAAGTTTGGGAGGGGTGTTTTGATGCTAAGGCTGGCATCACAACGCTGCGCTGGTGTCCTCGTAAAACTTGTGGATAGCTTCCCCTCACCTTGGGACGGCGCAAAGCTAAAATTGGCAAGGAAAAGCGACATTCCTGAACTCATAAAAACGACCCTATATGTTAAGGGATGTCCCAGTAAGTTCTCATCAGAGTACATACTCGACATCATTGGCAAACAGAATTCAAAACTTTCCGTGAGAAAGTGGGAAGTCTTCTATAGGAAGGATGATACCGAGGGTACTCTCCTCGTGTTAGGCATAGACCCAGAATCCAAGAACAATCTTGTCATGGCGAAGGGCATGGCGTACTTCTTGATCTGGACAGTCTTTTTCAAAATTGGAAAGGTCCCGATTGGCAGGACAAATGAATCGAGTCCAAATATACTGTCTGAAGAGGCAAACACTGGTATTCAACGGATGGAGACAAGTGAGACACTGCCAAAAACTGATGTGGAAGTAGTCAATAACACCACCAGTTCACCAATAGTACCGCCACTTTTGCAGGAAGTTCCCAGAAAAGGTGGTGATCAAAATAAAAAGAGCCACAAAACGATTCAAACCAATGAGGGAGCGACAAAAAATAACACCGCTTCCCAAAATTGTCGATTGGAAGATGGTATAATAGGTAGTGAACGAAAGGAGGAGAATGACCCACTACCAAATAAAGAAGGGGTGCCACCAGATAGGATAGACTCCCAAAAGAAACTTTTACTGGAAGGACAATGATTGAGGTCATCCAGATAAACCTCCACCGGAGCGAGACAGCATCCAACGCTCTGATGGACATCATAAATAAAGGCAGGGTTCATATTGCTTTGATCCAGGAACCATGGACAACTAGCAACAAGGTTACTGGATTAAACCATGTGAACTATAACCTTTTCTACGCTAACACAGGTACTCGTCCAAGGACTTGTATTCTGTGCCATAAAAACATATGTTTTATTTTCTCCCCAGAGTCGTCAACATCGGACGCAACGGTGCTGAGGCAAGGTAATGGAAATATGTACCTGGCGTCAATATATCTGCCATTCGATGCACCGACATTGCCACCTACGTCGGAATTACAACGTCTGGTGAGGGAATCCAAACACACAAGTAATGAGTTATTAGCTGGATGTGACGCCAACTCCCATCATATCGCTTGGGGTAGTACTAACACCAATAAAAGGGGACGCGCCCTTATCGAATTTTTGAATACAAATGACCTCATAACTCTTAACGTAGGAAACACTGCAACCTTTGTTAACAAAATTAGGGAAGAAGTATTTGATATAACGATATGTTCAGAAAATCTTATTGATGAGATTCATGAGTGGAGGGTTTCGGATGAACACTCCTATTCAGACCACCGTTATATAAGGTTTAAAATTGCACGGCCACCGCCAAACCCCATAAGTTTCCGTAATAAGGCTAAGACCGACTGGACTAAATTCGGAAATCTACTTAGAAATCGATTGGGGCAGCCTACACGCGATTATCTATGTGCAGAAGACATTGATATCAATGTTAAGAAGATTACCGAGGCTCTTGTAAAATCATTCGAAGACAGTTGCCCACTTCGAGAAAGGAAATCTGCCTTTGAGAAACCCTGGATGACAGGACAAATTCGCTCGATTGGCAACGATGTCCGCAGACTTTACAATAGAGCTCGACGTAAAAAACAATCAGTATATTGGGACGACTACCACAGAAGACTCAAAGAATACAATAAAATCGTTAGATCGGCGAAACGTAACTCCTGGAGGCTTTTCTGTGAACAGGTAGACAGCGTTAACAGCATGTCTAAAATGAAAAAGTTCCTCTCAAAAACTCATATCCAAACCGAAACACTGGTGGATGAAATGGGTAAAAGGATGGAAACTATAGAGGATACCGTAAGGTTCTTGATGAAAACTCATTTTCCGACTGGTAATGATGGACCAACAGAGGAACAGTTACAGAATGAAAATGTATTGCATCAAGTACCTATTACGGATATAACAGATGGTATGGTTAAAGAAGCGATAAAAAGTTTCTGTCCCTTTAAGGCTGCGGGACCGGATGGAATATTTCCAGCACTTCTGCAGAATGAGGTGGATCTGGTATCAACTCATCTGGCTGGAGTGTTCACTGCATGCCTAACCCATTCGTATACCCCAAAAAACTGGCAGGAATCAAGGGTGGTCTTCATACCAAAGCCTGGCAAGGCGAGTTACACGACCCCAAAGGCTTATCGACCCATTAGCCTTACTTCTTTCCTGATAAAAACAATGGAGCGAATAATTGATGACATGGTCAAAGGTAAAATAGCGGATGACAGGCTAAAATTCAAACAACACGCCTATGTCAAAGGAAGATCAGTGGAAACAGCTCTGCATGAGGTAGTGCATCACATAGAAGAGTCCTCCAGTAAATAAATGTATACACTTGCTGTTTGCATAGACATTGAGGGCGCATTTAACAATGTACAGACCGATACACTTATCCAGTCCTTAGACGAGTTTCAGGTTGACCGGGCGCTGAAAAACTGGATCAACAATATGCTAAGGAATAGGTGGATTATTTGTGGGTCATATGACGTAAAAATTAGAGACAAGGTAAATCGTGGTATACCTCAGGGGGGCATTTTATCGCCTCTTCTATGGGTTACGACGATACACAGTCTCCTAAAAAAAGGTAAAATACTTGGGAGTAATCTTGGATCAGAAACTGTACTGGAAAGATCATCTTGAAGAAAGAGTTACAAAGGCACACAGATGTTGGTCGTTCTGCAGAAGAGCTATAGGTTTAAAATGGGGACTATGTCCAAATATGACTCACTGGCTTTACATGAGCGTGATTAGACCAATAATCACCTACGCCTCTGTAGTGTGGTGGACATCAATGGACAAGACGTATGTGCTGTCTAGGCATAAGTGGGGCATTTAGAACTGCACCAACAAAAGCGTTGGAGACTATACTGCACATCCAACCAATAGACATCCGTATAAAGTATGAGGCAGCCCTCACAGCAAGACGTCTACAAGTGATGGGTGAATGGATAAATCGAGAACACAAGTCGTACCATCAGAAGATTTTAGAATATCTAGTTGGTCACATTCAAACGCCACAAATCTCGGACCGCATTCCTTAAGTGCGGCTTACAGCTACCTGTGATACGTTTGTGCCAGACAGACGCTCCTGGGAAAATGGAACTTTGGCCCATGTGCCCGTGGGAACTAGCTGCTACACGGATGGGTCCAAGCGAGGAGGAAGGACGGGTCTGGGACTTTTTATTGATGAACCAGAAGTCGAACTTCACTTCCGCCTCCCTGACCATAACACGGTATTTCAAGCAGAAGTTCGAGCAATCACGGAGTGTGTGAACTGGCTCAGTAACACGACAAAGCCTAAATATGCCAACATCTTCACAGATAGCCAAATGGCGATTCAAGCAATAACATCGGAAAGGGTCAAATCCAGAACTGTGTTGGACTGTAAAAGAACGATAAATGATTACTCAGCCCATGGTCAATTGCGTATTTGCTGGGTACCAGGACACAACGGAGTGATTGGAAATGAACGGGCAAACAACTTGGCTTCAAAGGGCAGAGAACTTCGAGTAATAAACTTGAAAAATTGGAAACCTTTCGAAGCCACGAAAAATGAGTTGAAGCACTGGGCAGTGATGGCTCATAAAACTGTGTGGAATAGCGCAACAGTAGGAGCAACTGCAAAGATACTGTGGGGTGACCCAAATTAAAAGAAAACAAGAAGTCTTCTGAAACTAAACAAGATCGATATTAGTAAGATGATGAGTGTTCTAACGGGACACTCAAGCTTACAAGCACATCTTCATCGCATAGGACTAGCAGGAAACGACGAATGCAGGGCAACAGAGAAAACATCGAAACGATGGAACATTTTCTGTGTCACTGCCCGGCTTTCACCATGCAAGATCCCAACATTTCGGGTCCGACATATTACCAGACTTGACTCGTCTCAGAGAATATGACTGGAAGATACTGAGAAAATTCGTGTCTAGTACCGATTTTCTGTAACTCGTGAGGTATAAAAAGATCATAAATAAGGAGCGCACAACAGGCCGAACCACTGGCTTAAGTGTATGTCCATGGACATGAGATGTTTAAACGTCTCCTCTCTTCAACCTAACCTATACTACAGTCGACCACTGTGGTCTTCCTCTATACTAGAGTCGACCACTGTGGTCTTCCTCTATACTAGAGTCGACCACTGTGGTCTTCCTCTATACTAGAGTCGACCACTGTGGTCTTCCACTATACTAGAGTCGACCACTGTGGTCTTCCTCTATACTAAAGTCGACCACTGTGGTCTTCCTCTATACTACAGTCGACCACTGTGGTCTTCCTCTATACTACAGTCGACCACTGTGGTCTTCCTCTATACTACAGTCGACCACTGTGGTCTTCCTCTATACTAGAGTCGACCACTGTGGTCTTCCTCTATACTAGAGTCGACCACTGTGGTCTTCCTCTATACTAGAGTCGACCACTGTGGTCTTCCTCTATACTAGAGTCGACCACTGTGGTCTTCCTCTATACTAGAGTCGACCACTGTGGTCTTCCTCTATACTAGAGTCGACCACTGTGGTCTTCCTCTATACTAGAGTCGACCACTGTGATCTTCCTCTATACTAGAGTCGACCACTGTGGTCTTCCTCTATACTAGAGTCGACCACTGTGGTCTTCCTCTATACTAGAGTCGACCACTGTACATTTCGAGCTTGAAAATATGAGAAAGGCTGTTAGGGACAATCTCCGACACGGTATCTCTTGCCATGACTCTGGGTTGGACAGTGAAGTGCTCCTCTATAAGAATGACAACCTTATTTTCTACCACAGTAGGCGGTAGACATGGAACTTTGGCCGATCCACTTGAAATCCGTTGAAACGTCTGCTCTCTTTCAACCTAAACTAACATAATCTTGGCATATACGATCGTATGCTAAGTACTTTATAAGGATAAAGGTGGTAATGGTAGTCGTAAGATAATGAGATACTGTATAGGTTTTATGGATAACTAAATATGTATGAGTTCAACTGAATATTCGATTTCTCCTAAAATTATGTACAGTGGCCACAAAAATTATTCATACACCCATGTTTTTAGAATGCAACTCTCTTTAACATGAAATTAAACAAAGGTTTTACTTTACTTTTTGAAATATCATTTAGAATGATGTGTATTCTTTCTAATGCAAACAAAAAAAATCAGTCAATTCTAAGCTTATAAGTAAGAACAATTAAAATAAATAAAATAAAATCCATTTCGTTGCACAAAAATTATTTATACGCTTCACAATTTCCAATACTGGAGTAAAGAAACTAAAACCAATGCATGCTTCAATACTTTGTTGGGGCTCCTTTTGCTTTGATAACTGCTTCCAGACGACGTTTCATGCGTTTTACCAGAGGCGCTGTGTCATTTTTAGTCACTTTTTCCCATTCTACGCTTATGGCTGTATTATGAGACTCTTTGGATGTTATTTGATGTTTTCTGATTCTTCATTCCAATAACTCCCACATGTGTTCAATTGGATGTAAATCCGGTGACTGGGGAGGTGTTTTTAGTTGCTTGCTATTATAAAGGAGCCACTCACGAGCGAGATGCGATGTATGTTTAGGGTCGTTGTCTTGCTGGAACAAAAAGTTCCTAGCATCTAATCCAAGTTTATCAGCACTTTTGTGTAAATTATGTTTTAAAATGTCCAAATACATGTGCTTGTCCATTTTATCTATTATGAAGGCTACTCGGCCGCATCCAGCAGCTGCGTGCAACTCTATTGCGATAGTATGCTCTATGGAGGTAATTCCGTACCGTTTGCACACAAACTTTCTTTTGGGTTGTCTCTTATAAACTTTGACTTATTTTCGATGGAGTTGTTTTATGGGTTTTGGAATACTGAAGACACAATACTACGCTCCTCTCGACTTGCAATAATTTTGGCCTTCTCGCTTTATGGTGTTTTGATGTCAACTGACCGCTATTTACGTAGTTTTTAATAATACATTGCACTGTGCCGAGTGATCGACCAATTAATTTCCCAATTGCACGCAGAGATTTTTTCTCCAAATACAATTTGAGAATTAGTTTTCGTAAATCTAGGGATAAATCACTGCTTCTACCCATTTTCTTTAGCACCGACGAATACAAGGCTTCCACTGAACAGAAATTGATCGAATGTGTAAGCACGTGTTTGTGTTCAGTAAACCAAAACAAATAGCAAAAGAATGAGACGATTACTGTTATGTAGGGTGATCAATTTCGAGGTTCCCTACTTTTTAAAAAAAAAAAAAACAGAAAATTCAAATTGAATGTGGAATGTTTATTATCATTTGAAAGAACATTCTTTGGCATTTATTTTTTGAAGATTATGTCTATCAAATTGTTGGATGCGGCTACGTCTCATTTCGACTGGTAACTGGCCAATGACACGCGTAAACGTTGTTCAGGCGTAAGTCTTTCCACGATGAAATGCCAAATAATATGTACTTAACAAAAATAACATGACAGCATGACTCACACGTGATCTGTCAAAAAAGGCTATTGAAAAAAGTATCTCTACTTGGATCACCCTTTACTTGCCAGTATAATGTCATGCGCATAAAAGTGTATGAATAATTTTTGTGTAATTTTTTGGTACTTTTCGGAGATTTTCTACAATTTTATTGTGAGTAAATAAAATAACGGAACTTTTTCTTATCCACCAAAGAGAAAACCGAAAGATCTTAGGTATAGTTAAAAACAAACTTAGTAAATATTCAAGTTTTCTACGTACTACGCTAATTTTCTTAGTTAGTGGTGTATGAATAATTTTTGTGGTATGAATAATTATTTAACCTAAAACTATATTTGAAACCCCTCTCCAATTTCATTGGGCTCTTGATGCTTATTACGTTAAATATTTCTATATTTGTGTTGTAAGATATTTGTATATCTCAGTTCTCTCGAATATGTTCAGTTGGGTCAAATTTCAGAAATTCTTTCTAAACAATAACTTTCTTTTGAGGATAATGTCAAAGTCCAGATTTACATTAGGCAAGTTTTTATAGCAGCTTATCATCAAATTCTCCTTTTAATTTGCAAGAAGAACTCAAAACGTTCAGGGAGAGTTTTCCTCCCTCTTGACGACTGCCTCTCTCAAACAAACTTTGTCACTTGTTTGAAAAAAATTGTGTGCGAGTGTGAATCAGTACAAACTAAAAAATCTTTTTTAAAATTACGGCCGTTAGAATCCTATATGGCATCTCTGTTTGCCACAACACGATAAAAAGTTTAATTATCGATTACAAAAGGCGAAATATCGATTTTTCTGCGCAACCAGACAAAAATCAGTCGCATATCTGGTTTTTGTAGAGACAAGCAACCAAAGAAATAAACTAACATTTTTAAAAAAACAAAGTTTCAAACAAGTTGTTTCGTGAATTGTTGTGTGTTTTTTATTTTCGAGACAGTTTTTTTTTTTTGTGGTATATCATCGCTAGCCCAAGAAAGAAAGAAATAATAAGACTTGTCTTCTCTGCCTACTGAGATTGAGAAAGCTTGCGAAATTGGTGAGTGCGAGAACCTCTAAGTGAACACATTTTTATTTTAATTTTTGTGTGAAAGAGCCTACAATGACTTATTAATACGAAGAAAATGGGGCTCTAAATTATTATTCTGCTTGTAATTATTGTTAATTTTGTGAAAATTTCTTTGTGTATCAATGCAAAGTTTCTCTCTTCTCCTTATTCTTGTAAATTTTTTGTTTGACTTTTTTTGGCGCAATTTTCTTCGGTATTCATGGCTGCGTAAAAGAGAAGTTGCTATGTTGACACGGTCGTCAATGCGAGTGAGTGAGATAGTTATAATAAGTACCACCATTCCAAAGATTTTAATAGTAGAAAATAAAACAAAAACTTCTAATTTAAATTTAATTAATAGAATCAAAAAATATTTGCCTAATAATTGGACAAATTCGTTACCCCGGCGAATAATTCCCATAAATTTGCAAATGATTTTGGTTTTGTCTCAGTCGTCAGTGAGTTTTTCTTTGTGATTTCATTCATATGTGCAACAATTTTTTCCCATGTTTTCTTTTATTGTGTACCTTTATCATTCGATTTTGCTTTCAACATTTATTTGCCGGTATCCATAAGTTGGTTTATGATGGGTGGCATGCAAAAAAATACATACATGAGGATTTGTTGCGATTGCTGCTGGCAAAGATTTCATTATTTTTCTTAAAATATGTTTCAATTGAAAAGTTGGAGGGAAGACATGTTGAATTGTATATATACATATATGTTTGGTATTATCCAGAATCTTTCACAATTGGAGTTTTCTGTGCAACATAATTGGTCTAATAAGAATAGTGTTGCACATCTAGGACGAAGGAAC
The DNA here is from genome assembly GCA_963930755.1 of Eudasyphora cyanicolor. Taxonomy (NCBI): domain Eukaryota; kingdom Metazoa; phylum Arthropoda; class Insecta; order Diptera; family Muscidae; genus Eudasyphora; species Eudasyphora cyanicolor. Next base: position 201,521,180 of record OZ005737.1, on the reverse strand, counting down.
AAACCCGTAACCGGTTTTTGCAAAAGAATTATTTTCAGATTAAAACTCTAACCTTTACTTTTATTTTAATTTATATACCCTACACCACACTGGTCATACAGGGTACTATCAGTTTATGCATTTGTTTGTAACACCTAAAAGGAGAGGAAATGGATGCATCGTTTATTGTACCGATCGATTCGGAATCACTCCCTGAGTCAATATAATTATGGCCGTCTGTCTTAAGATGTATCGTTGTGCAGGTCGGTCGTATTTGTGGGCCGATCGTGATGAATCTTAGCACAGTGATAATTTTTGGTACAAGAATGATCCCTATTGAAACTGGTGGAAATTGAATCAGATTTGGATACAGCCCCTATATATATTTACCTTCGATTTGGCATCTATGCGCTACAGAAATCATATTTTACATTTGAGCATACACAATTTTGTGTAAAGAAGTTCATTAGTTTAAGAATGAACTAGAGTAATATAGTTACGGCAAAATGTCGACTTTTTAGTATCAAAAGGTCGATTAAAGTCGACTTTTCGACTTTATTAATGAAAATGCGAATATTTCAGTTTCTTCATTAATTTGTAGTAAAATGCATGAAAAGATAAACTGATAGTGATCAGAAACTCGCTGAAGTCGTCCCATTAAAGTAAAAAAAAAAAAAACAAAATAATAAAAAATTGTTTTGTCAAGTCTAATTGCATTTAATATGTCACGGAACATGTCTAAAACCATTGGCCTTAAAGCAAGCTCATTTAAACTGTTTAGAGAGATTTGTCTCCGAATTTGTGTGGCGATAACTCGTGACTGTTTTGGAATATCATTCTCATCAATATTACACATTGTTTGGATCCGTCTAAAACTTAATTATTTTATCTTTAAGCATTATTACATCAAAATTATTTATAACTACAAAAAATATAATATTTGTGGCATATGCGATTACTATGCATATTTTAACTGTTAAATTGGACCGATATTGGAATTAATACAACTTAATAAAGATTTTTGTTCTAATCCAAAACGCGCTATTATTCATTTTAGCAAAATATAATATAAAATTGGCAATACTCGTACCTGAAAAAAGTCAACTTTTAGACTTTTTCAGAAACAAAATGTCGACTTACGATTTCCCCTTTTTGTACCAAAAAGACGACTAATCGATTAGTCGAAAATCGACTTATAGAACACTAGAATGAACACTGCAAAATTTGAAAAAAAAAACTGCTCAGATTTAGCCCCGATATATAAGTTCCTACCGATTTGGTATCGTGTCAGAGAAGCTTTATTTTACATTCGATCATTGTAAGATTCGGCAGAGATAGATAAATATATAATAAATAAATCTAATGATTAAGAATTTTTGACAAAAAATAATACTACTTGAGCATTACTTTGCTCCCAGCCGAATACAAATGGTAATAATATAAAGTAAAGTTTATAGAATATCACTGGTAATGCATAACTGCTGCAAAACGCCTTTTATAAGTTAACAAGGGGACGTCAATAACCTGTCTGGCGTAATCCGTTGTTTGATCAAAACTTTTTAAACCTAACAACCAAATTAAGGAGTCTTACAAGCTCATTAAAAATTCCTTGGATTGTGCCAAAATCTCCAACCTCGGGCAAAGTCCTGCCACGCAAGGACATTTTGATACGCGTAGCGTCTTTGGACATACCCCAGAAGAGAAAATCTTTAACCCTGCCGAAGGCCTGCCATGCAAGGGCATTTTGGTACTCGTAGCCGTCTTTGGATATTCCCCCGAGGAGCATTTTGTAAAAAATTTAATATAAAATAGATTATAACTTTAATACCAGTATATACAAACACTTAAATTTTTGCGGAGTGTAATGCTTTTATGGAACCTATAGTCCAGTTAAAAATTGGCGTTATTGCCACTCCCCTTTAGGTTTCTCCCCACACAAAAGGGTCAAAACTTCAAAATGTAATTGCCCAAAACATTAATACCATAAACTCTTGTAATTCGGTAGTGCAATGCCTTAGAAGTTCTATTGTTCAGCGAAAAATTGGCTTTATTGTTAAAAGTGTATTGTCTTCATTATTGCCTGGACGCCTGGCAATCCTGCATACAAATATTTACAAAATATATTGTAAATATATGAAATTGTAAGGTTTTCTTGCAGTCGTCTGAACGGTCAATTCACCTTTGTCTAACAATTTGTCATTGTCCGTACATTTGCAGCACTTTAATAGGGCTGATAACGTTGTCCGATCTGATAATCGTCTGTTAATAGGTCTGCATTTACATGATACTTTTTTTTAAGTATTAAGCGCCCAGGAGACGATCAAATAATTTCATCAAACAGTGTGTATGTATTAGTGTGGTGCGCTCGTGTGTTGCCCGCAAACGTTCAAATAAATACGTCAAACATCAGTTGGTATTTTGTGTTTGGTTACTATGTCGTCGTCGGATGATGATTTACTTTTGTTGTCTTGTGCAGCAGTTTTATTAAAAAAGAAGAAAGAGAACATGAAAAGGAAAAAGAAAGAGTGGATGAAAAAGTGGAAAAAAAATAAAAACTTTTTTTCATCCGCGCACTTCTCCATGTCGGCGTTCACTAAATTAGTTTTCATCCGCGCACTTGTCATGTCGGCGTTCACTACGCAACTGAGCTTGTTTTTGTCAAACATAACGCGAGACCATCAAATAGAACGCCATCAAATTAGAAAATCAAAATTTTTTGATTTTCATCAAACAGAGTCGACAACGCGTACGTGTAGTGTACGTCTAGCCGACGAAAGCCGATTGCACCCACACACTTAAAGATTTGATGGAATTATTTGATCGTCTCCAGGGCGCTTTAAGTATACTTATCGGCGTTTTGTGGGCGAGAGAGGCAGTCGGAAACGGGGGGAAAAAAGTATGCCGTACTCGTACTTATCGTACTCATCGTTTTGTGTTTTTCGTTCGCACTTGGAAACAACAACAATTCACACAGGAAAAGCCGAAACAAAACAAATGAAAATAAGTATAAGTATTGAAAAAAAAGTACGTGTGTGAACGTAAATACTTTTTCAAAAGAGAATAAGTCGATAAGTTACTTAAAAAAAAGTACCATGTAAATGGGGACTAGCTTAATATATATCATCAATTGTCATGTGTAAAAGCAGGGTTTAATAATGTTTGAAAATTTTGCAACTGTAATTGATTTTAATAGGGTTAATTGACAACGAATTAAAGGTTCTGAATACAAAAACAATTCACCACAGTACATATTTGTATTTTCCGATTAGATTGGCAAATTCAGCAAAAAATCACCCCAATGTTCCAAATATTTTCTTCTGCTACATACCTTTTGAAAAAGTACTCAAAAATACAACCACGAGTTGCGTGAAACAAAAAACCATATACACACACACATAAACACGAGGGTAAACACAACAAAGCAAGCTATGTTTTCTTTTTTTGTTTTGTCTTGTCTGAACGCGGGCAAAATTTTGTGAAATTGAGAATTTTCTATAAAATAATGGTACATAATTGATAAATACATAAAATAAATAAATTTACATACGTATGTACTTTAACAAATTAATTAATTTCACAACAATGGTTTTGCAACAACAACAACTAATTTCTTTAGTGTGAAGTGGAAATTGTGGACTTAATGCAACAATTGTAAAGTAAGCAAAATTATTTTTTGTGAATTTTTTTTGGAACGAGGAAATGTTTCACTGGCCGATAACATTTCAATTGAATTGACAACTCCGAAGTTTGAAATAACAACACCGCGGAAAGTTCAGTGCATTCACCGCCGACCAACAAGAAAGAAAGAAAGCGCACAACCGTAAGTTTTACAGTTATTTACTTGGCATTTTCTTTGGAAATTATTTTATTAAATTAGTAAAAACGAATTAATTTTTAGACTACTACGTAAATTGTGAACAAATATGATTTTTGTAAATTGTGTTTGTTATTTGGCGCGAAGGAGTTTGTGTGGACGAAATCAGATATACAACACAAGTCATAAAGGAGGCTCAGTGGTTTGAGGTTATGTTGTTCACAGCATTGACAACAAGCATATGCGATCACTTTAGTACTTCAATTGAATGTGTTGCAGAACAACAAATAATGAGACAAAAAACAAAGCTAAAATAAAGTCATTATGTGCAATTCAAACCTATCTCGTCTGATACTCAAGTTTGTGGCTTTTTAGTTTCACAGCAGTATTTACCAAGCACGAAATGTTTTCCATTAGGGAGTTTGCAGAAAAACCGAGATATAATACTCATAAGTTTCAATAAATCAAAGATCCTCAGCGAAATTTAATCTAGAATTCTTTGGGCTACAAAGTTTTTTTGCCTCCCACAGGACTGGGACACATACAAGGAAGAACTTAAACGGTACAAAAAGAGTTGAGAATGGCTTAAAATAAATCCTGGAGAGATTTCTCTAGGGGCGTAGAAAGCTCATCTGATGCTTCAACACCATGTACTAATTATTGGGTACATCAAGAAATATAGTTATTGGACTACGTCTTGTGAGGAATCGCTGGGAGTACTCCTGGATACATATTTCCCGGGCAACTCTGAAGAGGCATTGAATACTTCAGTTGGCGATTTATATGAAGTGAAGCCATCAGAGGTCGCCAGCGAGATTGTAACTGAATCTTGAACTGAACTGAATTCGTCGGGCTATCAAAAGCTTTAAACCTTTTAAATCGCCGGGACCAGACAAAGTCTCGCCGGCGAAGCTACAAGTAGTGGCTGATACAATTGCTGCCTGGCACAGACAGATCTACACGTCTTGTATCAATCAATAGAGAGAAACCAAGCTTGTTTTCATCCCATACAGGAGCTACTGATTTCTGGCCTATTAGTCTATAGTCATTGTCCGCAACCCCATCGTCATTTCCCAACCTCCTGACATGTTCGCCGATCAGGTAGTGCCACGTCAAGACTGACATTAACGTCAAACGTTTTTTCCTCTCAAGTGCGTGGAGATATTTTGACCAAAGGTCGTGTCGTGGCCAGATTTGTATATCGACGTATAGAAAATGCTGTGGGCCATTAATTCCTTCGAACCCTTTAACTAGCCATATCAAAATCTAGGATTAAATATCTTCTTAACCTCACAAAGAGGGACATCCATTTAATGAAAGGCACGCTGACTGGCCACTGTAATGTTAGATCTTTAACACCAAGGTGGCAGAGTGATTCTGCCGACTACTGTCGACTTTGTGAGGATGAGGAGGAACTGGAGACAATCGAACACCTCTGATTACACTATACAAAATCTGGAATCTCTATCATCCCACGATATTGATTGAATAATGGGCTTCGTAGGTTGCGTGAGGTGGACGGTTTGGTATCAACTCATTTATCTGCATCAACAGGCGAGGTTTTTGTTTTATCACTTTAATTAATAATTTGATTTTAATAAATCCAAATTGTTGTGCTAAAAAAGAATTCAGAACATGCATTTTGCGACTTGAAATCACAATCGCCAATTTTAGGCGAAATGCGATTGCCATCACATGGGCGTATATTTCAGGCACTTGGAGACTTCCATTAATGCCATTATTTTGGATTGATAGACTCTGCAAGTATCTGCTAGACTGCGAGCCATGTATGTATTTCAAGACCATGCTATTTACAGTGTAACCCGAACCATCCTTCTCATCAAGCTTTGATCCATCTGTATAGAAGCGGGTATATTTTATATTTTTCCTAGAATTCTGCCAACCCATTACTCCACGGCAGGTGTACACCGTTGGTATATACGCGTACATAGTCCACTCGGTCGGTTACCATTGCACCACAATTTGATATCCTCAGGTGGCCGCAATTATTGTTCCTCCGCATTAATCTTAATGCCGTTCTGGTTGCAACTTCTCTAGCCACAATATCATTCGACATCAGATGGAGTAGGACTTGTAGAGTATCTTTAGCTATAGTCCTTAAACCTCCGCTTATACATAAGCATGCAGTTCTTTGAACCTTCATTACAAGGGTAGTTTTCTTAGATATATGTGAGCCTTCAGCCACAATAGTTACGGTTCTTGTAACCGTTAAGTTTGATAAAAAACACAAGAAGGTTACTTTATTACCTTTACCTTCTTACTAAGATACGCATTTTCTTTATTTTAGGGTCAATTGATTGCCATATATTTTTCAGAGGAGGAACGCCTCTGCTTTCTGTGTCTATCCATAACAGGCCAAAAGGGGATAATCGGCCATAGTTCGGCATTCGGCCACAAAATCAGCCGAATTTGGCCGAAGGCCGAATATTTGTTCAAAGAGTACAAAAAAATAGAAATATATGTCTTGTTAAAGAAAATTCTATGATGTAAATCTTCATAAGAGCAGCGAAGTGTACGGAAGTGAAAAATACTACAAAAATAATTGGAGAAAGGACATCAAAGGAAGGAAGGACAAAGAAAAATATGACTCAGTTCCTCACCTAAAAGCTCTCGAACTAGTGCAAGCATTCTCGTACTAGTTGTAAGAATTGATAATAAGGAGCCATTGTGTCCAAGAATCAATAATATTTTTTAATACTGTAACTCGAGACGTTTCAAAAATTTGGAAATGGTGGCAGAAAAGTTCTTGTACCCAAGTGTGCTAGAGATAAGTTTTTTATGCTGCGGAGCACCTGCATTCAAGTTAAAGAAAGGTATCAAGGTATCAATTCAGAAAAAATATTTTCTTTGTCATTAAAGTTTTTAATTTTATGTGCTAAGTAAATAAATACGTAAGCAGTAGACATAAACTGATTAAAAAAAAAACAAATTCTTGGTGCAAAGTAAAAAAATCTTTAACAAATATAAAACATTCGGCTTCGGCCGAAGTTTGTAAATTTAGCCGAAGTTCGGCTTCGGCTTCGGCCTTAAAATCCGACATCGGTCGGGCTCTACATAACAGTAATATTTTTCTCATATGAAGATTCGTTAAGGTTATTGCCTATGCAGATGAAGTGACAAATGAGCATTGACAATTCCTTTCTGAAAGCCCAAAATATTTAGATACTTTATTACACAGGAAGTTGGGAATTCAAAGCATACATTTTGCAAAGAGCAAAAATAGGATGTGGTAGAGCTATATACTTGTAAAAGAGCAACAAGAAAATGCTGTGTTCTTATGGTATTGTCATCTGGTGCACTGATCTGCTGAAAGCCTCCTGCGCCAGTCTAAGTAATGTTCAACAAAAGGCTGGTTTGTAAACTGGTTTCCTGAATTCAAAAATTGTACTCAACCTATAGACTAGATGCTGAGCTGTTCACATTGCCTTGATTCACGTATTGGGCTGTCTTAAAGGTGCCTTCCGAATTCAGATGTTTCTAGAAATTTAGCAAATTCGCAAAATACACTTCCAGACCAATGAGTGTATACAGGGTGGCTGATATGTAATGCAACAAAGTAAAGCGCTATATTTTTTTTAAATTTTATTGTTCAAAAGCAAAAAATGTCGGAAATAACATAAAATTTTAGAAACAGTTTAGATTTGTTCGAATTGGCCACCTTTGGCACGAATTATGGCCTTCAAACGGCCGACAAAGCCATCACACGCTGCACGAAAGTGGCTCTGCGGTATTTTGGCCCATTCCCGGCGATGCGCCGTCTTGAGATGATCGATACTTTGGTATTTTTTAGTGTGAACCTTACTCTCTAAAATGCCCCAGGCGCAAAAGTACAACGGATTGAGATCCGGAGATCTTGGTGGCCATTGTGCGGTAGAAATGAAGCGAGGAACCTCCTTTTTAAGCCATTCTTGGTTGACGCGTGCTGAGTGCGATGGTGCTGAGTCCTCTTGGAATGTCCATGGTCTGCGGCCGAAATTTTTGTCTGCCCAGGGCTTTAATACTGTCTTTAGGACATTTTCCCGATAATATTCGGCATTTATTTTGACCCCATGGTCGATGAATACGAGCGGGGAGCGACCATCGGCCGTTACGGCGGCCCACACCATTACCATCGGCGGCGCTTGAGTTCTGGTGGCCAATCGAAGGTGTAAATTTTGAGCTGACCTCTTTGGCAAGTAAACCCGATCATTTTGTTTGTTCACAAACTGCTCAATTTGGAATGGCTTCTCATCGGAGAAAACCAAATTCGGTAACTGGCCACTTTCGTGCAAGCGAAGCAACTCCTTGGCTCTTTCCAGTCTAACTATTTTTGTGCATCGGTGAGCTCTTGCACTTTTTGGAACTTAGTCCAAGCTCATTTTTTAATATGTGTTGTATCCGTTCTCGCGATATGTTCAGCTCACGAGCAATTTTTCTACCACTGCGGCGTGGATTTCGATCAAATCTGGCCTTCACTTTTCGGATCATTTCTGGTGTTGTTAGCGTTTTTTTTCGTCCACTTTTTGGACGCGATGCAACACTACCAGTATCACGGTAACGAGCAATGGTACGAGAAACAGAAGATTCACATTTAAATGCTGGAGGGCTCTAACGATAGCCACTTGTGTTTTTCCACCCAAATATAAAGCAATCACACTTTCACGCTTGAATTCCATTACGAATAACTTTTTTTCTGAATGCAATAGATCAAAATCCGTTTGTAAGCTTGTAAACAATAAAATGAACTGTCACTGAAATAAATCTGTCAGCTATCAGAATAGCGGTTTAGAAATGATAGCAACCTGAAGTTGGTTGCAATACATATCAGCCACCCTGTACCTCTTAAAATTTTCGCCAATAATTCACAAATGTTTCTCAACTTTATGTTCTAAAGAAGTCTAAGATTTAATTCGTTTTTTTAATGCCGTGTATTAAATTTTGTCAAAATATATTGTAAATAAAATGCTTTATAGGTGACTAGAGTACCGAAGAAATTTGCCTTCCCTACAAACCAACCAAACCTCAGCACCAGACCGCCGCAATAATGCCTTGGAAACCCTCCACCGACTTTGAAGAAGAAGTTCTCAATTTACAACCCGATCATGATTTCATATTTGGAGCCCTTTCCGAACCGGAACCACAACCATTTTATCCACGTCCACAATCCCATATTGAATATGCGGCCACAAAGAAACGTCAATTGAAAAAACAACAAGAGCAATATGAGGTCACAGGAAGATTTAACGATCGTTTGCATCTTATATCACAAGTACAGCGTATCGCTGGTACTAAACCGCTGGGAGAACAGGCCACCGTTAATGATTGGGACACCGATAAGACCACGGAAAAGGAAGTGGTGGCCATGATGAGGCATTTTGGTTTGGGGCCAAGTGTTGAGGAGAGACTCGATGAAAAGGTAACCATGGCCACGTTTCCCGTCAAGAAAAGCGTTGAGGTTGTACAAAACGGGCGAAAGAAAGTACCACTGTTCTTTGATGATAATCTCTTCAAATTGAAACCGAGAATTTCGAATTCCTCTTCGAGCTTTGAAAGTGAATCCAACAATAATTCCCTCACAAATGGCAACAACAACACTGATACAAGTTTGAATATTTCCTCAAGCAGCAGCGACACAAATTCAAATTCTTACCATACCACTGCTAGTGGCTACAATATGAACGAGTCAAATGCTTCCAGTGGTAGTGGGTGCAATGTATCATTGACCAATTATAAAAAGGCACAAGTAGATCGCCACACCTTGCTGTTGCAGGCAGAACGTATGCTTCAATATAATAAATTGCATGAGGAAGAGGAGGTGAAGACGGATCTTGAAAACAGTTTTGATGCTCATACATCCCTCAGTAGTTTTTCCCCAGAAACGTCTAGCTATGATCAGGATAGTTTCAGAACAGCTTTAGATGAATATAACACATCAGAAATGCGGCGTTCAAGTGATCTAAATGCAAATGCTGAAGAGTTTTTATCGTCTTCCACAAATCAATGCAGCAACATATTCAATTGCAGCCACAGTTCTTTTGAGGAAGACTCAAACTGCAGTAAACCGTCATCATCGTTGCTTCAGCGTTTTCTAAAACCAACAGAAAAACTAAATGAATCGCGTACGTCTACTGGAACTTTGGCCTCATCATCATCATCATCGCCCATAATTCGGGCGGCGGGGCCGCCTACGTATGCAAACATTGCTGCGAAATTTGTGCCCCAACAAAATGTCAATGGATTATCAAAATCATCTATAATTCAACCACCACCACATTTACATTTCTATACTCCACGTGAAGTATACGAGAGAAAACAGCAACGTGCTCTACTATAGTTTTAAGTAGATTTCTTCTAACACTTTGGAATTGTGTTTTAATCGAGAATTATGTAACATTACAGTAATTTTCTACTGTCAATAATTGTAACTTTAGAAAGCCCCTTTTAGATAATTTGAATGAATGTTGTTCATAGGTGCTTATTTTTGAACAAATCTATTTGTAACTTAAAATGTTGAGATAATTTCAATTGAATGTTCATAGATGCAAATGGAATAGCTTCTTTGAACAAATCTGTATAATTGCATGATTTTGAGTTTGCTGAGAAAATGAAGTGATTTTTAGAATTTCTTTGAAACATCTTTGGCATTACGCTACAAAGACAATGCCGTTAAAAAGAAGTCAAACTAATAAATTATTCACTTTTGTTAGACTCTCATTGTGAGATCAATTTTTGAAAAGTTATTAAAACATATTTTTGTTGTATTCTGAAATAACAGTACATCTCAAAAAAGCAAAAATGTTCATGAGAGCCCAAAAAAAACTTTTTCTCTCGCAGTACATTTGACACTTAAGGCGAAAATGTGTTGTGTGTGGAAGAAGACTCCAAACATTTCACATGCCTAGGAGTGTCATATATCTGTGGTTTTCACAAATAACCACTTAAGTCGAGTTAAGTCATTTTCGAGTTTTTTAGATAAATGTATTAATTTGGCTATGATCTACCAGCTGATATCTACCATTTGCGAAAGTAGGCGCTTTTGAGTATATTTACCAAACTGAATTTGGTCAGTTTATCCTGTACATTTTCGATACATCGCCATTTCGTGTAAGAGTGTCACATCTTAATATCGTAAATATCACCCAGTAGTGATTTAAATGTTCTGTATGAAAACAGTAAAGAAAATCCCCCTTATCGGGTATTAAATATCACTTGGAATTTGTTCTCTTTTCCCAAAATTGTCATCGACAATGTTCGATCGTCCAATGTACGCCTATGACAATATTTTAATACATAATTGGTTATTTTCCAATTACACTTGTGGATTGAAACATCGTTCGTGGTCGTTTTCAATATCTACAATTTTCAGGCAAATCTTGTTCGCAATACGGGGAATGAAATGACATAAATTTTAACTTATGACAAATTTAGTTGCCTTCTTTAGAAATAAATCCTTTACTGGATTAGTTTGTAGATATTGAAGTCTTGGATATTTTCCTGTGACCCCCTCAAAAATTTCTAATTTTGAAATGTGTGTGACACCCTTGCAGCTAAATTTTCCCGCCCTAGAAATATATCACTTTTCTGTTTAAAAAATTCTTCCCCTTTCTCTCATTTTATTTTCAAACTCAACTCGTGCAATTTCAATCTTTTTTTTTCTTGGACTCAAATTTGTCATCTATGCTCCTTGATTTCAATACATATAACATATTGTATTATGTATCATCACGCATCAAAATCGATTTGAACCTAAAAACATATATAATATAACACACAAAAAAATATCAATTGCAAATTTAATTATTGTAATTTGAGGATTCTCAATGAATTTGCAAAATATCCCAATGACATAATTATATGTCTCCAATTTATACCCTATTCCAATTTATACCCTATTTTAAATTATAATTATTCCACTAATAACTATAAACTGAAATCCTAAACTACTCTTTGAGGAGTTCAATATCAATCGGAGAATTGTTAGCATATTATCATAAAAAGATAAAAATGGTAAAGATATCATCATGAAAAGATAAGATTGGTTAAGATATCATCATGAAAGAAGAAAAGCAGAACAGATAAAATTTTTGTCCGGCCTTAGAACCAATTTATACTATGCGACGACTTGTACCTGCGACATTTGGCTTGCGACAGGAGTCTGTAGACGAGAAGTGTAGAGAAGCATCCAGGGTAGAAAAAGTCAAAGATAAATAGAATAAGAAGACATTCCTTTCGACGAAACGTCAAAATCTGTCAGGTACGAACGAATAGGAATGAACTGTCACACGCGAAAAAACAATTTTCCGCGAACATTGTTTGAACTTTTTTGCACTTATCGATTAATATTCACCGCTATCGCGAATAAATGTTCCCTTCAAATGTGTTCACTTTCCACCAAATTCCAATCGGCAATTTTGTTCCCTGAATAATTCCCTTGTTCGAAAAAATTCCCCCTATCGTGAATTATTTTTGTGTGTGGAATTTTTCCCTTTTCACTTCGATTTGTTCACTTTATTTTTGCTAGCGAACAGAACGGACTCGTCTTGAAAGTGTTTATTTTTGTCTTCAAATATTGAATAAAACTAAAAAAATATTTATTTTACAGGAGTGGATTAGTTAGAAAATAACAAAGTGATCTATTTTTAAAAACTGCATTTGTCCGTTCTATAATGTTTCGACATTTACCATGGACATAATTAAATTTCAGTTTGACAGAGCCAGCTGCAGGAGTTCTATATATGGAACTAACAGTCAGGCATGTTGGTTTGGCATACATATGTATACGTATTAGGGCGGGTCGATTTAAAATTCGCCCATTGCTCAGTGAAAATCGTATTTTAGTAATCAAAATAAGAAACTTTGCCGAAGGAACCATACCTCTAAAACGAATTCTGATGTCCCGGAAAAAATATCCACTTTGACCCATTTAGAGTGCTCCAATCGAGTCCAAATGTATGACCGACCCCACTAACTTTGGAGGGCCGATCCACCCATGCCAGTGGCACACCCCCTGGAACTCACCTGGGGGTTCCCCATACAAACATTTCAAAAAAATCACCATTTTTGGCACTTTACATGACAAAATCAGCGAAATGGCTGTTTTTTCTTCCGCACATCAGAAGAAAGAACATCAATTCCGGGACATCATAATTCGTTTTAGAGGTATGGTTCCTTCGGCAAAGGTTCTTATTTTGATCCCTAGAATACGATTTTCACTGAGCAATGGGCGACTTTTTTGCCTCCCCACAAATCGACCCGGCCTAATACGTATATATTTTCGCACCTAATAACCACAATTTGCTTCCACTTTATAAATAGTCTGGTTCCATTACATTTCTGAAATAACTCGTCCTCCACACAAAGGAATCGTGACAAGCTTCGTGATATGTCCTATTAACGTGTCGTATCCTCAGTTTACTATCGTTTATCTTTGAAACATATATTTGATTAAATCGGGAAAATATAAAATAAAATGGGCGTACGATTGTCTCATTTAGCTAAACTATCCTTTTCTGTTAAAGTACAGGTGCTTATTTGTCTGCGGTGATAAGATTTTCACGTTTCAATACATCCAAGGCCACCGGTTACTCCAAATTTAGTGCATAAATCTTGTGCTATAACATTCCCTTCTTCTTGAGTTTGATAAGTTATCCACTTGCGACAAATTCTCGATTCTAATGGAATCAAAACATGGGAGAGTACTTCACTGCATGTGCCATGCCGATTTCAGGATCTCTGCCAAATCCTTTCTGATACCCACCATCTGCAAAGAACTGTAGACAGGCACTCAGTTTTACAATTGGAGTAATCGCAAATGATTTTTTTTTTGTAGTACAGGGTTAGAATTTTTTCGAGTACATTCAAGAGGTATGTAAAAACCGCCTTTTTACCCTGTAATGTTGAACAAATCTAAAAAAACAATTTAGACGAAAAAACGTATGCTACTAAGGACAGTATATCAGGCAACTCCAAAGGATTTGATGCATCTCTCAAACTTCACCTCTCGTTGTGCTATACACCCTTCTTGTTCCTCTAATAGAAGAATAATTCTTTTTTTAAACATTTATTTTATATTTTATTTTAAACTTAACTTTGAAAAACAAAATGCCTTTCAACTCTCTCTTTGAACAGCTGTTCGTTTTCGATACATCATACAGATTCGAAGTGAACAAACTGTTCCCTAATATTCACGATAGCATATTCCACTTCCCGTGAAGTGAAGAAATCTAGGGAACAAATATTCCACTTATTATTCGCGATAGGGGTGATTAATTTTTTAATTTTAACAATTACAAAAAATCGGTCTGAAAATCCGCGAAAAATCTCACTCGTTGGAATCCTATTCGTTGGAATCCTTTTCGTTGGAATTCCTATTCGTGCGTCACTGACAGTTTCGCGTTGCCGGACAAATTGTCAAATTGTCATTTCCTTTTATGAGTGACTGAATACGAAAACAAAGTCAATAAAATAAATGTGAGTGAACGAATAAAAAACATAATTTTGTTCTGTGGTTGGTGAAACTTAATGCGATTTCGTTTCTGAAAAAAATTCTGCCCCGTCGAAGGGAAAAACTTGAAAGTATGTATGTCAATTTTTTAAGTCGAAATGATGTAGTCCCTTAAATTCAATATAACACCAACATTAGAATCTCCAAAATATGTTAGAAAAGTGCAGTCTTCGGGAAAAGGCCTAATAATATGCCACACTTTTTCCAGAATCGAAATCGCCATAAGACTTCCCATCTAAACGAACATGATTTTACTTAGGGATTTCCAAAGATATTTCAAAAAAGTCGCAGTGAGAAGTCGTTAGGTCTTACAACATTGAAACATTTTTGGGGTTTTAGTTGAAAGATCCAACCCCCTCAACCTGTCTAGCACTCTTTTTTTTGTGCCATCAATTTATCATAGATTATTCCACTTCTTTTCATAGATTGTTCCACTTACTTGCAAAGATTGTACCACTTCCTCAGATTATTCCACTTCCACAGATTCACAAAAAATGTTGTGGCGACATGCAAAGTAACATAGGCCCAAATATTTCCATGTTCCTTAACAAAGGCCAACAAAATAAAGCCAATTTAGGATTTTTTTTTCAAACAAGAAAAAATTTCCCTATTAAATGGATCAAATAAACAAAAATTACACTGTGCTAGAGTTGGGCACTATAGTTCTTTTAAGTGATAGCTCTTTTTAGTTCAGTTCAATTGAGTGAACTAGTTCGTTCATTTAGTTCAATAGCTCACTTTAGCACACCAGCTCTTCAGCTCACTTTACTTAAACAATTAATTTCGTTCAGTAGATCACCAGTTCAAATAAGCCGCTATTAAAGGAATCTAATTGGGATATGAATGGAAGAGTTGGAAAAACTAATCCAAAGGCGTTTGTATAGGTAGAATCATACATTGATGATGCCATAAAAATGGAAACAACACATAACAGCAGAGAAGAGAGAACGAAATGATAGGGTTGAAGAAAAAAACATAGTGAACTACTAAGCTGAAATTAACGAGTTGTGTGAACTAGTTCGTTCAGTTCAGTATAGTGTCCCGTTCAATTGAACTAGTTCGCTCACGAACTACATAACTCTACACTGTGCTAGCCCAAAAAAATGTAACAGAAACGAGACCCTATGGAAAGACCAATTATGACCATGTGGAATCCAGTGGAGGTTGCCGTTTTTCTAGGATAGCTTTTGTTTTCGACATATTCGGCCACAAAGTTTGCCGGGAAATCAGTGAGGTTAGTTATGTCGATGGCGATTTTGAAGATAAAGACTTCGGAATACATGCTGCTTCAGTTCAAAGAACAAAATAAAGGGAACCCTTGGGCAATTATTTCTCTGAAACAGTCGCCTGGTTTTTAACCCATTTCCTCTATAATTGCAATCCATTCTAAACAATGCTAAGTGCAAAAAGGTAGTTTTTCAGGAGAGGCGATCAAAGTTTGATGATTATTTTAAATTTGTGTGGAATGCCTTTATGATGGAAATCGAATGACCTGTACTGTTTTGTGAATAACTTCTGATTGGGTGGGTTGACGGATAAACACAAAATTTTGAATAAATATAATTTGGAATATTTAGAAATTAAAAATGCAATCTCCCTAAAAACATGCTAAGTCGACTTAGCATGCTTTAGAATGCAGGTATGGATATATCAAATGGCATACAATTCCGAGCGCAGTATTGATATACATATACATACATATATTTTAATTGGATATAAATACAATTAAAAAATTTGTTCCATTTATTGAATATGAAAAATCGAAAAAAGGCAAAATCGTCTAAATCAACCCCCAGTTTTTGTAAATCGACGAATCATCCAAAATAAATCAATTAATACGCAATATATATAATCCACAGAAATCTATATTTCGTCACGTCCTAAAACACATATCGTCATCAGAAACGAGAAAGGGCCTATCATCATATTTAAAAATTTTACAGGAAAAGCAAAAAACTGAATAAACTGAAAAATGTTGTCGTTAGAAAAACGGGATTTTCAGAATGATACCTAAACATAATGACGCATGTATTGCATATATTCACACAAACATATTTTATAAATGGTTTGTGAAAAATGCGTGAAATAGTAATTTGTAACTATGAAAAAAGAAATAATTTGTTGTTAAGCCTTTTTGAATTTCGTTAATAAATTCGCCATTTTTGATAGTAGTATTTTTTCCATCAAAAACTGAATTTACCTTTTTTTTTTGTTGCGCCTTTTTTCGTTTTTGATGACGATATTTCATGGTTGTGTCTTATAGATTTCGAGATATAGTTGATTGAAATTTAATGTTACAAAAACAGGTGACCAAATGAATAACACATGAAAATTCTTGAAATGAAAAATCTAACAAATTAAACGTCTTACTTTTCACCTGAGTGAGCAGTTGAGTTTTGATTCAAAATGTATTTTGCGACATTAAAAATCTTCTCTGGGAAATGTCAAATATTAATTTCCGATGGAAAGGAATTCGTGCTTTGTCGTTTAGTTGTTCATATTGCCATCCAAAAGGTGGTCGTATACATAATCGCGAATTAAATTTCGACCGGAATCAACATTCGTCCTTGTTCTGTATTCCCAGAGCGGTTAGAATCATAATTTATTGCCATAATTTCGGTTTGAAGACTTTTGAAGATTCTCTGTAAATGCAGATTGCCTCCACATTCCCATTCGAAGCATATTTCAATCATTCCATGCCAAACCGAACCCCTTTTTTTAATCACCATCTCAGATTTCTTTGAAACTTTGTAGGATAACTGAATTCTATGAAATACTTGATTTGTAGAAATCGAAAAACAAAACCATAATTTTTTAAAAAGTTATGACCATAAAGAAAAAATGGGAAAATGAAGAAAAAAAGCCTAGGTAGGAACATTGAGAATGGTGTAGTGAGAAAACGCATGGGCAGATTTCAAATAATGAAGGTAATTGTAAGTGCTTATCGTCGGCTCCTGACCAAAATTTAATATCTTTTAGATTTTTCTTCATTTGTGTTTTTCACTATGAAGACATCAACCTAAAAATTCAGAAAAAATATGGGCATATTACTTGATCGATCGATTCCAAAAAAACCTTAAATATTTCAGCGTGAAGAGGCAACGGGTTATATTAAAGAAAAAACATTTTCTAAATGTTGTCGCCCGAAAGAAAACAGTATTTTTTGAACGAGTTTTCAAAAAATAACATCATATTTTTTATGAAATTCGTACGGATTGATTTAGAATGACCATATCGGTCATTCTAAATCAATCCGGACGAATCTATATCAGATACAAAAGAGAATGCGGTTCGTTAGTGCACGCATCGTCCGAGAATCGATCGTTCGATTTTCAATATTTTGGGTTAGATAAATTCGTACGTATTGGCCCTCGGAAGGACACAATGGCAGAGTT
This sequence comes from Eudasyphora cyanicolor, assembly GCA_963930755.1. Lineage (NCBI taxonomy): Eukaryota > Metazoa > Arthropoda > Insecta > Diptera > Muscidae > Eudasyphora > Eudasyphora cyanicolor. Next base: position 201,503,488 of record OZ005737.1, on the reverse strand, counting down.
GATTGGTCAAAGTTGTTGTCCTAACTTCTTTTTCGATTTTATTTTTATTACGATTATGGCAATAGAAGGCGGTTGCCTTCTGGAAGCCGACGCGGCGCAAAACGGCGGCCGCAGCCGGCCCCGCCGCCGATTTTAACGGCTCACATCGGCTGAAACTCAGCCGTCGAAGTTTATTTAGTGAGTCAAAAAGATGTATTTTATGCAACCATGAAGATTAAGTGACTACTAAGTAATACAATATGTTCAGAATTTTTAATATCGACCTATGAAGTTAATTTTTTGCGTTAAAAGTTTCTAAATGTCTAAAAAAAGTTTCTAAAAATCTAACGGAAATTACAAAAACTCTTGAAACGTCGAACCGTTTTTTTATAAAGTCTACGTCGTTTTAAAGAGAACACAGCGGGCACTTTGTCTTTCACAATAAATTCTCTTTCACAACAAAGGCTAATAAGTAGAGGTTTATTGAACCGATTTTCGACATTACGTCAAAACTTCCATTCCATTTCTTAAGTTTTTTCCTGAAATTGTAAATATTTCAAAGCGCCAACTTTGTAGGTGAATGTAATTTGTGCCGCATCGTTTGCTGGAACTTTATCGGCTCAGCCGATTATTGTTGAAATTTGATCGGCTCAACCGATAATTTGGTCGGCTTCATTGCCTGCTCGGATGTCATCAATGCCAATATATTTCCTGGTTCGTAGCCCCGAATTTCCTCCATAGTCTGGAAAGAAAAGTGCCGAGTATCTTGTTTCTTTCCGAATTACCTCCATAGTCTGGAAAGAAAAGTAGCCGAGTATCTTGTTTCTTATTTTGTTTAAGGCTGCACACGTACAAAGGAAGTGATAACTTTCTTCCGAGTGTTCTGTTATTACACCAATTACGGCCCTTAATTCATACCTCTACATCATTAGTAAGTGATCGAAATTTCATGTTTCTTTTTCGGCCAAAAGTTATTTGGTCTGTTTATTTCAGTTCAGTAAAATTAAGTGAACCAGTTCGTTCATTCAGTTCACCCCCTCACTTTAGTTCACCAGCTCACTTTAGTTCAACAGCTCACTTTAGTTCATCAGCTGACTTTAGTTCACCAACTCACTTTAGATCACCAACTCACTTTAGTTCACCAGCTCACTTTAGTTCACCAGCTCACTTTAGTTCACCAGCTCACTTTAGTTCACCAACTCACTTTAGATCACCAGCATCACTAGTTTACCGGCTCCTAATTTTAAACGAAATCAGATCAACATTCACACTTATCGCGAATTAAATTTCGACCGGAATTTGTTCCATTTCCTCAAATGAGTTCGCAGCAGGCCTCACTCAGCAAAATATGTCCGCAAAATTAAAATTTTCCAAAAACTTTCAGATGCGAACTGGAAAATCGATCTAAGAAATTCTTAATACCAATAACTTTGGTTGACCGGTCTCACTGGTTGACTGGCCTCACTATTTCACCAGCCTTACTAGTTCACAAGCCTCAATAGTTAACCAGTCTCAATAGTTAACCAGCCTCAATAGTTCACCAGCTCCACTAGTTCTCCAGCTCCTAATTTTAAAGACGAAATCAGTTTAACATTCACCCTTATCGAGAATTAAATTTTGCCCGGAATTTGCTCCACTTTCCCAAAATTGCGATCTATAAAATTGGTTCGCCGCAGGCAACACTCAGCAAAATATTTCCGCAAAATTAAAATTTTCCAAAAACTGGCAAATGCGAACTGGAACATCGATCTAAGAAATTCAGAATACCAATTTTGTTGTTGTTGTAGTAGCAGTATAGTTGTTTGTTGTCCATTAGGTGTTTTTTTTTTGTTCACCTTGTATAGTGGATTCTGCTGCATTGGTTTGCAGGCCAAGGAAGATGGCTGCTTCCACTGGTTGGGTCCAAAAGAGACCTGGGAACAAGTTGAGTAGTTTTGGCAGGGTAGTTAAAAAGGTGTAGTGCGTCGTGTGGTCCCTGGTTACAAGCGGGACATGTGTTCGACGTGGTGCCATCAATCCTTGCCCAGTATGAATTGAGGCGGCTACTCCAGCCTGATCATAATTGGGCCAAAAGTACTCTTGTGTGTCGTGGTAACACCAATAATATTGGTTGGTGAGAAATTGTTCCAGCGGAACAAATGTTCACATTTTATTCTGCGATAAGTGTGATTAACTAATAAAATACTGCCGGAAATATTAAGATTTTTAGCCCAGCTTAAAAATCTCATATCCATGGATCGGCCTGTTGTGCGATCCTTTTTAAACTCAAGAGTTATAGAGAAATGGTACTACATAGACACGAATTTCCGCAATATGTTCCAGACATATCCTCTTAGATGAGTCAGATCTGGTAATGCATGATGTGTTCCTTAGCAGAGATAATTTGTTTCCAATACATAAACTATGAAATTAGTGCAAAATAAGGCGAAATACAGTTAAAATCATTTCCCTGGTGTTATTCGATGAGTGATTACGCATCTGAATTCAAGAGGGAAGCTATAAATAGCTATAACATCAGGACAACAGTTAAGATAAAACGCAACATGTGTTTAGAAACACTCATATTCCCTAAAATTAACATAAAATGTTAATTAATAATAAATTTTTGGTATGGAGATGTAAAACTTTGTAATTGTAGTAATCTACCGCATTATTATTCCAAATCTCCCATCTTCATTTTTTTATCTTTCATCATTTTGGAATTCAGCTGATGTTATAATGATTTCGTTTATGAAGAACAAATTATTGACCTATCGGAGCAAAATGTTTGAAAAAAGTTCCAACTTGCTGTTTTTTTTTTGAGTATATTTATAGCATTTTTAAATTTAAATAGGAGGAATAAATGTTACACTTTTTTCACAGAAATGAAATCATCATTAATGTTGGAGTATCTTTAAGAGTATTTCCTGATAGTAATGAATATTTATAGACATTTAGATACATACATATCATATAGTCTGAATTATTTTAATTTAACTTCTTTATATTTTAATTACATTTTTATTAACACTTTTTATATATTAACTGTGAATGAATTAGCATTCTTTTAAAATAACAAAGTCGAGCTGAAAATTGAGAATATAATCCTAAACAAATTTTAAATAATAAAAATGAAAAATTCTCTGTGTTTTTTAATGTTTGAAACAGATATAAATTACAACAGCAATTATTCAAAGTAAATTCATATACCGTCAGCTGAAATGCAAAAGGCCCTAACTAACTTTTCATTATTTTACATGAGTAGCAAAAAAAAATCTCTATGAAATGGTTAAATAGTCATTTTAAGATTTGTTCCTTTACTTTTTTTAATAGTAAAACGAGCAAAAGAGAAATAATTCAGAATTTTCTCTGAGCAAACATATTTTAAACAAGTAAGAAAGTTTCAGTCGGGTAAACCGACTAAGGTATACCCTCACTTTGTGAGTAATGTAATATGGAATATTAAACGAATTATTCTGTCAATTTGTATGGGAGGTACCAGAATGTTTTTAACAAATACACCTATTTTTCTGTGAATAGTAGATTCTTTAAATACATTGCACTGCGACGAATTATAAGCGTTTTTTGCACTGGTATATTAACGTTATGAGCTATTAAATTTGGTATGATTTGGCCATTTTGTGTGGGAGGTACAAAATAACGGCCATTTTTAACAGGGCTATAGGGACTTCAAAAGCGTTACACTGTGCAAATGTTGTTGCATTTTCGTGCATTGGTACTCATGCTGTGAGCTCTTAACTTTTTGTGCAAAATGGTACCTTTGTGTGAGAGGTACAAAAAGGGGCTATAGGGACTTCAAAAGCGTTACACTGTGCAAATGTTGTTGCATTTTCGTGCATTGGTACTCATGCTGTGAGCTCTTAACTTTTTGTGCAAAATGGTACCTTTGTGTGAGAGGTACAAAAAGGGGCGTGGCAATAGCGCCCATTTTTCACAGTGCAAAAGACACTATAAAAGCATTACACTGTACAAAATTTCAAAATTTCTTTTGGTGCAAAATGGTACCTTTGTGTAAGAGGTACCAAAAGGGGCGTGCATATGACACCCATTTTTCACTGGACTGTAGGCACTATGAAAGCATTACACTGTATAAAATTTCAAGTATTTTTATGCACTGGTATTAATGTTCTAAGCTCTTACCTTTTGGTGCAAAATGGTGCATTTGTGTGGGAGGTACTAAAAGTGGCGTAGCAACATGGCCATTTTTCTCGAGTTGATAGCGACTAATAAACTAATGCTATGTGTGAAATTTCAGAAGATTCGAATAAGTAGTATAGCAGTTATTAAAGATTCAATATTTCACAACATTTTAACACTTTGTGGGGGAGGTACTAGAAGGAGTGGACCAATATGGCCCATCTTCGAACTTAGCCGGAAATAGAAAAAAATATTACCACGTACCAAATTTGAAGTCAATCGGTTACTCCTTTCGAGAGTTATCGTGCGCACCAGCCAGCAGACAGACAGACAGACAGACAGATAGATAGACAGACAGATAGACAGACAGATAGACAGACAAACAGACAGACGGACGGACATTGCTCATTCGACTTAAAATGACCCAAAACGAATATCCGCCGAACATACTTAGGGTCTTAGATCACTCCTTCGATGTGTTACACTTTTTTTCGTAGCAAATGATATATACCCTCGTCACACTAAAGTGAGGGTATAAAAAGTACAGGAACGGAAATATGGTAAAAATAACAAGCACAGAACAATTTCTTCTGTTTGAAGTTTTTGTTTTATTATTTTCAATGTATTTTGAAAGCTACTACTTTTACTCGGAAAAATTTGTCAAGTAAAAACTAGTAAAAAGTAGTAAAAGAGAAAGACATTTGGAAGTTCTCTCTTAAATTTGTCTACCATTTTTACTAGTTTTTTGAGTAAAGGAACGCTTTTTGAAGTAAAACTGGTAAAACCAGTAACTTGTAGTAGGTAAAGGAACAAAGCTTTAGTTACCAGTAAGTAGTATCGTATTGAAACGATATTATTTTAATGAAGTGAAATATTGGTGCAATTAAAGAAGTAAATAACCGTATACCATGTCAAATTTAATTTTTAGCAGAAATACAGACAAAAAGGACAGTTTAATGGTTATTTTTGGTAAAGGACGAATTAATTTTTTTTTGCAGATTTGATAAGTTTATTTAAATAAGAAGTTTTCTATTTATATTTGGGTCCTGGCAACAACTAGGTGCAAACTACAACTTCATGGAAAAGTTTGAATTTTTTTTTAGCATAACTTCACTCGGAACGTTTTGTTATTTGAGCGCGAATTGTTTTCGTTACAGTGTGTTCATAATTTCACCTTCATAAATTCACCTCCAAAACATGGTTTTTGAACGCTTCAGCAGCTGCTTTACGTTCCACTAGAGGCACTGTGGCCACATGACCGGTAATACCGAAAAAAACCCGATCATTTGCTCCGAGCGCATTTGAGCATTCTTCAAATTATGTGGGATCCAACGAGAACACATCTTTTTGACGGCCAAATGAACATGCAATATCCTGTTGATGCTTGTCATGGTTAGGTTAGGTTAAAGAACGCGTAGTATACTACCAATTTGGCGTGCACCACTCCACTCGGAGACCTAAAGGTCCATTGTGTTAATCCCGTAAAGATTTGGAGAAAGCAGCAGAACAAATTATAGATTGAAAAATGAGAGGGGGACCCCAGTAATAAGTGAGAAGAGAGGAAAAAAGAAATGTTGAATTAAAAGAGGAGAGGATAGAGGGTAGAGAAGTTGTCATCCCCAGCCACTTCAGGCAGCTAATATAATTGAGATCTTCGATCGTAAAGTCACCTAGGTAGCAGTGTCTTCTTCTAGAAAGAAAAGTTTATTGGCAAAGAACGTGCTCGATCGTTTCAAGCTCCTCTTCGTCCGTACAGAGACGACAGTAGACTTCTGTGTCCCGTTGCCACTTTGATGTAAACGCTCTAACGTTACAGTGGCCTGTGGAAACGCCCACTAACAGGCGTAAATCCATCTTTGTGAGGTTCAGCAAGTCCCTTGTTCTGGTTTGTGACATACGATGCCAGAAAGACCTAGCGATTATACAGTCCGGTCTGGCTAACCAATCTGGTTACCTTGATCCCTGTAGAAGCGCTCTATCATGCCGAAGAACTCGCACATTGGTGTATACAGTGATGACACCGAAATAGTGGTTTCCATCGCTGACCCATTCCGTGCCCATTCTCGTTTCCGGTGATGTCACAGTGTTCTGAGACCCAGCAGAGCTTGGCGTTAACTCTTTTTTGCATTTCTAATATGCAATCATTTACTAACTTGGATTTAATGACGTTGGAGTTCAGTGCCTTCAGAGCAGCTTGACTATCAACATAGATAGTTATGTTTTCACCCTACCTGGAAAAACATTCGTTAATTAAACGCAAGGTAACCACGATGCCAAAAACCTCCGCCTGAAAGACACGGCAGGCGTCTCGCAATTTGTAAGATCTGCTAATGCTAAGAGATTCAGCGGAGGGGATGTGCTCACATTCAACAAAGATTCGTGTATGGATTCCAAATTCACATTATTAAAAGCCCCTTCAATGTCTAAGAAGGCTGCCAAAATGAATTCGCTTTTCTCCAGGTTATTTTCAATGTAGCCAACCACGTCATGAAGAGCACTATCAACTGAGCGGCCTTTGATGTAGGCATGTTGACAGTTACTGATTAATGACTGAAAAGTGGAATCACTACCAGCGTTACAAATCTTTAGACCAGAATTTAAAATAAAATCATAAAGTGACTCACCTCGAGTGTAAGGGCCTGTTTCTGTAACTTATTTTCGTTCGTCTACGGCGAACGATCAAAATTCTCTCAGCTATTACTTGAATTCTATAAAACGCAGGTTAGAAATATTTTAGGAACAAGCTTTTTACATGATTTTCTACAGACACAACGAATTATAAACTTCTGTCATTTATAGATTTCTCGGAATAATTGAGTGATTTTTGATCGTTCGCAGTAGACGAACGAAAAAAAGTTACAGAAACAGGCCCTTAATGTTAGAGCTTGTCCATAGAGAGTGGTGGGCGTTGGCGTCGCATCCCAAAACCAGCCTTGTTAAGCGTCTATTGTCATGCACCAGCTTGCTCACTAACTCGTTTTCGGGTTGATTTCCTCATATGGTAAATAAACTGATGAGAGTAGTAACGGGTTGTTGTTTTTCGTCTCTAACCTCACAGTTGTCTGATCACCACTGCTGTAATTATGTAGAAGGATTAGATTTAAATTTTTCCTACCTACAATACAAGTCCTCACCTTATCTGTAGTGGTAGGTGAGTATGATGCTTGTCATAATAATGCCCAAGGATGCCTCAACCTCACGGTATATCTACGGTGACCATCCGTACACTATTATAGTGAACAGTACACTTTTTAAACTCTTACACTATTTTTTTTAATGTACACTTTTAAATACAAAGCCCACTTTTGTAAATTATTTTTTCTCACATATGTTCACTTTTTCAATATTTATCAAATAATTAAAATATCACCTTGTGATCTTGTCAACTTGTTAATCTTTATTTGGCAAATCTGCATGTCTGATTTTATTATAAAATATAATCTGGCAACTATGTACTCGTATTGTATGAGAAAAGATTACGAAAAGGAAAAGTATTTTTATAACTTGGTTTTCTAAATGATATTTCATATCTTTGAACAGAAGGATTTGATGTCAATATTTTAAATAAACAACTAAAGGAAGCTCGGGTACTTTTAAACACTGTTCCATCATGACAGTCTATTGATAATCATTGGCTAAAATAACAGCAATAAGGAATGAATTAAATATGAATTAAATATAAATAATTAAGATATATTTTATGTAAAATTTTCTTATGCAAAAAGTTACGCAGAAAAAATAGAAACATGGAAAAAATTGGCGCTGTAGTAGTGGACTTGTGGTCAATATAATTTTATAAACCAATACAGCCCGAACAGAACGGGCAGTACAACGTCTGCTGGGGTCAGCTAGTTATAAAATAAAATTTGTAATTATCGTATATTGCTGTGAATTTAAAACATTTTTGACAAATAGAACTAATGTTTTCCATAAATTACCAATGACAATTGAATACTATAGACGTCAAATGGAGTTTGACAATTCGTTTAGTATGTCTGCATATTGAAGGTGGCGCTTTGTCTGGCTAAACTGTAAATAGAGCGTTCTGCAAAGAGAGGATATATACTTTTATTTACTCTGCAAAGAGAGAAAAGATTTTCATCATTAATTTTATTATAGTCCAACTTTAAAACATTCAATAACAAAACAAACTGAAAAACTCACTGCCTTCTCAGAAATTATTTGAGAGTACAAAAAAGTCTGCATGTTTTGACAGAGAAATAATTGAGAGAGGAATTTGAGAATGAGAAAGGTTGCTCGGACGCCACCTGGCGGATGAAGTCTGTAAATATCATACGACGTCTATAGTATTCAATTGTCATTGAATGAATATTTATACCCTCACTTTAGTGTGACGAGGGTATATATCATTTGCTACGGAAAAAAGTGTAACACATCGAAGGAGTGACCTAAGACCCCAAGTATGTTCGGCGGAAATCCGTTTTGGGTCATTTTAAGTCGAATGAGCAATGTCCGTCCGTCTGTCTGTGTGTCTGTCTGTCTGCTGGCTGGTGCGCACGATAACTCTCGAAAGAATTAACCGATTGACTTAAAATTTCGTATGTGGTAATATTTTTTTCTATCTCCGGCTAAGTTCGAAGATGGGCCATATTGGTCCACTCCTTCTGGTACCTCCCCCACAAAGGGTTAAAATGTTGTGAAATATTGATTCTTTAATAACTGATATTATACGTATTCGAATCTTCTGAAATTCCACACATAGTATTAGTTTGTTAGTCGCTATCAACTCGAGGAAAATGGGCGAAATTGCCACGCCCCTTTTGGTACCTCCCACACAAATGCACCATTTTGCACTAAAAGTTAAAAGCTTATAACATTAATACCAGTGTTTAGAAATACTTGAAATTTTGTACAGTGTAATGCTTTTATAGTGCCTACAGTCCAATGAAAAATGGGCGTTATTGCCGCGCCCCTTTAGGTACCTCCCACACAAATGCACCATTTTGCACCAAAAGTTAACAGCTTATAACATTAATACCAGTGTATAAAAATACTTGACATTTTGTACAGTGTAATGCTTTTATAATGCCTATAGTCCAGTGAAAAATGAGCGTTATCACCACGCCCCTTTTTGTACCTCCCACACAAAATGGCCAAATTATACCACAATTTAATATCTCAACGTTAATATACCAGTCCATATAAACGGTTACAATTCGGCACAGTGCAATGTATTTAAAGTATTTACTGTTCAGCGAAATATAGGTGTATTTCTTAAACTCCTTCTGGTACCTCCCACAAAAATTGACAGAATAATTTGTGTAATATTCAATATTACATTACTCACAAAGTGAGGGTATACCTTAGTCGGTTTACCCGACTGAAACTTTCTTACTTGTTTATAGTGCCTTTCAATTTATTTGCTACAATAAATGAGGTTTATTTTATTTTAAATTAAAGCAAATCATAAAAATGTGTACACTATTTTTTAATGGAATAAATGTTCACCATAACTACATATAACGCACGGATAACGGTTCAACGAACAATGACAATGAAATACTTGTACATACCTTACAGCTAAAATCATTTCTAGTTGCGTATTGAACTAGTCAGAAGCTAGTTGCAATGTGACCTATGCAAACCCATTCGCATCTCTGCCGGCAAAAACGATTATCTGAGCTGCTTTACAGTACTTGCATGGTACCTACATGGTGGTTGCAGATCGACACGTTCGTCTCTCTGCCGTCAGCAGCAGAGAAATAAGCAAAAACGATTGTCTGAACTGCTGTACGAGCAACTACTCGCTTGGTGGTGGCAGAGTAAATGTGTCTCTCTCCCACCACCATTCTCTGTACTCTCTTATTCTCAAATATAGTAATAACTGAACTAGATATTAACTAGTGCTGAATTGTAAACAAATGAACTAGTTGGGTGCCTATGACAAGTCAATGTTAAAATCTATAGTTCGTTATATGAAAAAAGGACAGATATGTTACTAGTTTGAAGTAACAAGCAACTAGTATATTTCTATATACAAACTAGTCCTTTTGGCTGCAGGGTATTGGCTCTTCTTTGTTGTTGGGTGTAGTTAGGGCCGTTTGTATTTGTCAATTAAGCACTAATGTAGTTAGGGCCTATTGAATTTCGTTAATAATACAGCAATTTTTGTTCGTACGACTCAAGTGTGTTCGCCAAAAACACAATAATCAATCAAAAAATCGATTTTGAAATTGTGGTTAGTTAGGGCCGTTTGCATTTCTGGTGACGAAACGTATCTGCAGTTCTATCGTTCGTATTAACTGGATTCGACATCGACTTAAACGTAGTCCACAAATTTGTTGATCTCAAGGTTCAGTTACCTGTTTCTAGGATCACCTGGATTTGCCCTACGAATGTCATTACACCCGTCTGTGAGTCCCGCTGCCTCTGCTGGGAAATTAGTAGTCTGTTTCTCTATCTCGAACGAACACTTTCGTTCGCCTTCTAAGCGTATGAAAATCAATTAGGGTTTCTCTAAATGCGAAAGTCAATGTACACGACAAGTCGAAAGAAAACGTAAGCCTTTTCACACAAATTTTCGAAACGTCAAACTCAGCCACTTGTTGCTTTATGTGTGACTCAAAGAAAAAAAATATATTTTATTGATTGTTGAAAAATATATTTTATTGATTGTTGAATACTTCAAAAAGGGGAAAAACTTACAGAAAACAAATGCTAAGTAGATATGAATGTACGAGAGTTGCTATATACATTTCTGGCCTAGTGTTGCCTGGCGACATCTGACATTTCCATTGAAAAGTTTGAAATTTTTTAGCTTAAACGTACTCAGAACGTTTTGACGTACGACCATCATTTGTGTTGTTTACAGTGACCTGAAAAAAAATTTGGCAATAAAAATGGAATTAACTCGAACATTTTCGTCCGATCATTTTTCACAACTTTCGTGGATTATCACGACAAGTGTGCATCGATAAACTCAAATCTGTTGTAATTGTATGGCGGTGAAGCAACATCTTATAGCACTGCAAAAAACTGTTTTAATGAATTCAATCGTGGCCGACGCTCGCTCAAAGACGAAGGTCGTGAAGGTCGCCCAAAAACGGCCGTTGTGCCAGAGAACATTGATGCCGTGCGTGAACTGACAATGCAAGATCGTCATGGGACATACCGTGAGATAGAGGCTTCCTTGGGCATTTCTTCCACCAGCATACATTCGATATTGCATGAACACCTGATCGCGGTGCTTCAAAAGACGTTTATAAGATTGTCACAGGTGACGGATCTTGGATCTATGCGTATGAGCCCGAAACAAAACAGCAATCGACGGTGTGGGTCTTCGAAGACGTGCCAAATCTAACGCAAGTTGTTCGAGGAAGAAGCACTTCGAAGCAAATGGTCGCCTGTTTCTTCGGCAAAAATGGTCATGTGGCGAATGTTCCGCTTGAGCAACGTAGGACGGTCAATTCTGATTGGTACGCCACAATTTGTTTGCCTGAAGTCATCGGAGAAATTCGAAAAACGAACAAGAGAATAATCATTGTCCACCATGACACCATGAGCTCTCACACATCGGCTCAAACCAGCGCCTTTTTGACCGACCAAAACGTCTAATCGATGGGTCATCCGCCGTACAGCCCTGATTTGACACCTAATGACTTCTTATTCACTCACATCAAGAAAAAACTGATTGGTCAACGTTTTTCGAAGCCTGAAGCAGCTGTTGAAGGGTTCAAAAACCATGTTATGGAGGTGCATTTTCAACACACTGCAACCAAAACAATTCGCGCTCAAATGACAAAACGGTCTGAGTGAAGTTATGCTAAAAAAAATGTCATACTTTCCAATAGAAGTTCCAGTTTTCATCTGGAACCACCAGCATTGCCAGGACCGAAATATAAATAACAACCCTCGTATTTTCCAATTCGTAAATTGCCTAGAAATTTGAATGAAAATTCGAGACGAAACTGACTGGTTTTCTTTCGCTTAGGTTTTCGTTCGAGATGGAGAAACAGGCTAAACGTATTTTTATACCCTCACTTTAGTGTGACGAGGGTATATATCATTTGCTACGGAAAAAGTGTAAGGCTGACGCCAGACCGCACACCGAAGCAAAACAATGCGACAACTGCTCGAAGTCACTGCTAAAACAACGACGCAACATGTCATGCCGACTGCCGAGAGACAGAAAATTTACACATGTGTTGAAGTGAGAGATCAGATTGAAAGTGTTTGTTTTTTTCTTTCCTTCTTGCATTTGTGTTCTGACGGAGCAAAGCACAGTTGGAAACGCTTCAAAACGCGCTCTCTTGCTGAAAGTAACGGAATGTGTTACTCTCAGCAAGAGATCGCGTTTTGAAGCGTGTCTATCTCTGCTTTGCTCCGGCAGAACACAAAAACAAGAAAGAAAGAGAAAAAACAAACACTTTCAATCTGATCTCTCACTTCAACACATTTGTAAATTTTCTGTCTCTCTGCAGTCGGCATGACATGTTGCGTCGTTGTTTTAGCAGTGACTTCGAGCAGTTTTCGCATTGTTTTGCTTCGGTGTGCGGTCTGGCGTCAGCCTAACACATCGAAGGAGTGACCTAAGACCCCAAGTATGTTCGGCGGAAATCCGTTTTGGGTCATTTTAAGTCGAATGAGCAATGTCCGTCCGTCTGTCTGTCTGTCTGTGTGTCTGTCTGTCTGCTGGCGGGTGCGCACGATAACTCTCGAAAGGAGTAACCGATTGACTTCAAATTTCGTATGTGGTAATATTTTTTTCTATCTCCAGCTAAGTTCGAAGAAATACATTTTAACCCACAAAGGGTTAAAATGTTGTGAAATATTGATTCTTTAATAACTGCTATTATACGTATTCGAATCTTCTGAAATTCCACACACCCGTTTTGGTATCTCCCACACAAATGCACCATTTTGCACTAAAAGTTAAAAGCTTATAACATTAATACCAGTGTTTAGAAATACTTGAAATTTTGTACAGTGTAATGCTTTTATAGTGCCTACAGTCCAGTGAAAAATGGGCGTTATTGCCGCTCCCCTTTTGGTACCTCCCACACAAATGCACCATTTTGCACCAAAAGTTAACAGTTTATAACATTAATATCAGTGTATACAATTACTTGACATTTTGTACAATGTAATGCTTTTATAATGCCTATAGTCCAGTGAAAAATGAGCGATATCACCACGCCCCTTTTTGTACCTCCCAAACAAAATGGCCACAATTTAATATCTCAACGTTAATATACCAGTCCATATAAACGGTTACAATTCGGCACAGTGCAATGTATTTAAAGTATCTACTGTTCAGCGAAATATAGGTGTATTTCTTAAACCTCTTCTGGTACCTCCCACACAAATTGACAGAATAATTTGTGTAATATTCAATATTACATTACTCACAAAGTGAGGGTATACCTTAGTCGGTTTACCCGACTGAAACTTTCTTACTTGTTTTTAATTACTTTCCAGATATCCGTAATTTAAGATTAATAAAATGTCTTAAAAATATCCACTATATATTTTTTAGTGAATTCAAAAACAATACATGTATGAACTAATTTAATTAGTTTCTTTAAAATAGTTGAACCTATATTACTGGATAAATAATTTAAATAACATAAGTAATGTTCTTTTTTTTAATAATGAATTAATTTTAGTTTTTATGCCTAAACAAGAATACATTGGATTATCTATAATTTAGCTATGACGTTTTTTTTTACGTTTTTCTCTAATAAACTCTTCTATGTATATGTATGTAAATATTGATCAATAAACAAACAAAAGCTGGTACTTTATTACACTTTCATTTAAATTACGAGTATTTTTCTCTTTTTTTTTGACATTTAATATTTATCTCTATTGTTTGCACCTATTGTTTTACTATGTATTGATTTATTGGTTCACAATAAAAAAATGAATTCATTACTTTGTATTTTTTTTGTAAAGACTCGTATATGTACTCGTATATGTTTTGATGTCCATTTTTGTACGAGAAAATAAATTAAACTAAACAAATGAACCATTAACGGATTTTTTTATTGAAACACAATTTGTACATTTCGGAAGAGATTAAAACAATTTTTTTTTTAAATTTGAGAGCTCTCGTTCTATTGTAGGGAGTGTTTTAACGTTTTTGAAAACTAACGTTCCGATTTCTTTGTGAAAACTAACGTTGGATATTGTGCGAGAAATACTTTTTGAAGAGTGTCCTTCATTTCATTCTTTGACATGGAACATCTATTCCGAAGCATTCTATACATTTTAACAATTCAGAAAAAAAAATGTTTTGCCTTGTCGTGCAGCAATTTTATCTATACCGCCACTATGTCGTATAAATAACATTAATTAAAAGATAAATCGAAGTAATAACGATACCAGTAAAGAGGATTTTAATTGTTTTTTTGGCGTTTGTGTCGAGTTATAGGCTTTGGTGTATATTTGGCAGATTTTTCTAACTACGATATACATGTCGATTTATGTCAAAAAGCTTAAAAATTGGCGGAGTTTAACATCAGCCGTGTTAGCTAACTCCCCAAAGTAATAAGAGCCTAGGGTGGCATGCCGCCTTCTAGAGAGAGCGGATCACAGACATAGAAGGTGTTCTAGTCATTCTCCATCGTCTCCACAAGACCTTCCATCTCTCTGCGTGCCGTCCATTAAGGCAATCTTCTGCCTTGACAGACACGATAAGTGAGACTTCCAGTCTCAATAACGATAGCAGGGCTTTGGTGCGTTTTTAATTTAGGCGGGGCACAGCCTGTAATATACAGTTCCTGACTAGTGACCATCTGTAATTTGTTGACGATAGGGCACTATCTCTTAAAAAGAGCTTGCTTGCTGGTCGCATTGTTCATAGTCTTTCAAGTTCATCTGCTTTACAGTTCCCTGGACAGTTGACGAATCTCCAATTTCCTGGGAAACGAGCATTCCAGGTATATAGCGCTACCACTAGCGCTAATGTGCAGTCTGTTCCTGGCGACTTTAAAGGTTTAAAGCTTTTGATATCCCACAGAATTCTGGATTGTGTTACAATCTCGCTGGCGATCTCTGATGGCTGCACTTCAAGATAAACCCCAATTGAAGTATTCAATGCCGCTTCAGAGTTGCCCGGTAAATGTGTGTACAGCAGCACTCCAATCGTCTCCTCTCTGGACGTAGTCCAAAAACTATAATCTTTCTTGATGTACCCAATAGTATAAGGTGTTGAGGTTAAAATATTCCGTAACCTTGAGGTATTCTACACCATTACATACATCTATCCAGGATTTATTTTGAGCCTTTCTCAACTCTTTTTTGTACCGCTTGAGTTCTTCATTGTATGTGTCCCAGTCCTCAAGCCTCTGGTGGCCTTTGTCCTATTTAAGAGCTTCCTATAGCACTTCCTCAGCATAAATGATGGAGACGGCCACCATGGCGGTTGTTGTCTGCCCTTTGGCTCTAGTTTGAAACATGCGGCTTGTAACGAGTCGTTTTCATTCCAGGACCTTTTGGAAGAGACCTGGTGGATATGTGCCTTAATTTTTACCAATTAGCATTCATATTATTGTGTGGGAAGACGGTATTAGGAGGCTTCACATTCATGCAGAAGCAAATACATCTATGATCGGAAAAGCTATGAGTGTCCAAAACTTCGCAAACAGAAATCCTTCCACCTACACTCAAAAAATGCTAACCCTGGAGCAAGTTAAAATGAACTAAACTGTAGGAATATTGAACTTCGTATGTCACTAAAGCCAGTTTTCCTTATATCAAGGTCATACAATCCCTCCCAATTATGAAATATTTTGAACTTAATTCTAGTTAACTCGTACTTCCTTTAATTAACTATTGAAATTAGAATAGTAAAAATGAACTACTAGCAAATTCCGACTTCAATTTTTGCAAATTCAGGAAATTTGTTTAAAAATTTAGGAAAATTTTATTAAATGTATGCAAAAAGAAAAATTAAAATGTGTCTTTGACTTTTTTAGTCATTGACATTTTTTTTCGGTTTTTGATCACCTCCTCCCCATCACTCTCATCCAATTATATTTTGAAATCTCTTAGCACTTCCTCTTTGTACAGGGTTTTCCAACAAGAGGTGTTATTTTGAATCACCCGGTATTTCGGTAGCTGTCACTTTTGAAGCTTTTATTGACATTTGACAAGTAGAAACTACGCCATTACTAACCAGTAAGGAAAGACAAAAAGTCGGGGGGGCCGACTATATAATACCCTATACCTACCTACCAATGCGAAAATGGGCATTGCGATAAGAATTTGACAGTGTTCATATATGTAATAAGCAAACTCTCTGCCGATTTTCGTACTGATCGGATATAAAACACGGTTTCTACAGCGCTTACATGTCAAATCGGGTATAACATATATATTGGGACTATGTTTAAATCTGAACCGATTTTCCCCGAATATGGCAGTGTTCATACATGTAATAAGAAAAACTCTCTCTGTTAAATTTCGTACAGGTCGGATGTAAAATACGGTTTCTACAGCGCTTACATGTCAAATCGGGTGAAACATATATATAGGGACTATATCTAAATCTGAACCGATTTTCCCCGAATTTGGCAGTGTTTATTCATGTAATAAGAAAACCCTCTCTGCCAAATTTTGTACTGATCTGATTTAAAATACAGTTCCTACAGCGCTTATATGTCAAATCGGTTGAAACATATATATGGGGGCTATATCTAAATCTGAACGGAATTTCTCCGAATTTGGTAGTGTTCATTCACATAATAATAAAACTCTCTCTGCCGAATTTCATAAAGATCGGATGTAAAATGTGGTTTCTACAGCGCTTACGTGTCAAATCGGGTGAAACATATATATGGGGACTATATCCAAATCTGAACCGATTTTAACCAATTTCAATAGGGATCGTCCTTGGGCCAAAAAAGAGCACTATGCAAAATTTCATCACAATCGGATCATAAATACGACCTGCACTTTGATTACAAGAATACATGGACAGACGGACATGGCTAAATCGACTCAGAAAGTGATTCTGAGTCGATCGGTATAATAAACAATGGGTCTATCTCTTCTCCTTTTAGGTGTTACAAACAAATGCACAAAGTCATAATACGCTGTACCACAGTGTGGTGTAGGGTATAAAAATGGAACGATACACGATCATCGAACGATACAAAACGATCAAAAAACAATACGAACGATACAAAATCGTCTTGACTGATAAGGCCCATTTCCACCTCGGTGGCTACGTCAACAACAAGAGTTATTGTTGAGAAGACTCTCCATCCTCAACGTGTGACTGTTTGGTTCTGTTTATTGTCCGGCGGGGTCATTGGACCTTACTTTTTCGAAAATGAGGTTGGATCAACAATTACGGTGAATGGATTGTGCTAACGAGAGATGATTAATGATTTTTTATAGTCGGAGTTGGATGGTATTGAACTGGACAACGTTTACTTTCAACAAGACGGCGCTACATGCCACACAAGCAACGAAACCATTGCTTTGTTACGGGAAAAGTTTCCGGACCGTGTTATCTCTCGAAGAGGTGATCACAATTGGCCACCGAGGTCTACGCCAACAGCCCTGCGTCGATTCAAGACCTCAAAGATAGAATTCGTGATGCTATCGAGGACATAAGGCAGTGACTTTGCGATTTGGTTATGGGAAAGGATATGGTCCTGTAAGCGTGGTCGTGGTGGCCATTTGGCTGATGTTGTTTTTCATTATTAACGGCATACCTTCCTCTTTATTATGAAATAAACATCCGATCATTTATCTCAAAAAATGACATTTTTTTGAATACCAAAATAACACCTCCTGTTGGAAAACCCTTTGCTTTTAATATATCTGGAGGGCTTTTAAGGCAGCTGATACTGCTTAGAGATTTGGAGTTTTATCTGTAGGAACCGGACCATTGTCAGGTTTCGCCTCCACCGTATCTACCTCGTCGTCAGTATCCGCTAGAAGCTCACAAGATTCTTCCGATCCCGTGATGAAGAGCTTCTCCACGCAACCAAGCACATCTGTAAAGGGTGAAACGCAAGTTCGAAAGTTCCCGTCAGATGTAGCAAGTTCCCGCCAGATGCAGCTCTAACACTTACAAAGTGGGGGGTTCTTCTTTAGATACTACACCAGTGTTATCTGGAAGAGTATTTTTCGTATTTACTCCCTCATCGCTCTTGTACAAGTCGGATTTTGCTGAATCCATATGAAATGCCATAGGAGTTGACGAGGTGTGGGGTAGAGACTCGGCATTCAGTATAAATACTGCGTGTCGCCTCATTCAGTCGACCGACCTTCTAGTTGCCAGCTGGAAGCGCAGTATTGCCAGGGTTACCATACGTCCTCCTTTTTAAAATGCGTCCTCCCGTCCTCCCTCCTTTTTCAAAAATGTTGGATTTTCCCTTTTTTACAAATTTAACTTTTTTACAAACAGTTAACCTCCACATAAATTATACTCGCAACTACTTTTAGTACAATGTTAGTACATACTACAATAATTGAGCCAGATGACTGAAATTTAGTACAGATACTTCTTATAGATGCGTAACTTGTTATTAAAAATTTCAACTGATCGGGGAGAAAATTGGTATTTTAGCAAAATCCTTCACACGAACAACGGCCATAACCTAACACCTACAAATACTGGAGCTAGACCTACTTTAAAGTACAACGATCGACTCAGTATCGCTAGATTAGTCGATTTAAACGTGTCAGTACGTCCGTCCATTTAAAGTTGTTCGTTAAGTACAGATCGCAATTTCACTCCAATCTTGCTGGGAAGAAATTTGTCAAAATCGGTTCAAATTTAGATATAGGCCCCATATAAATTTTCATTCTGAATTGGTCTTTTAGCTCTACAGAAGCTTTTCTTCTATATCCAACAACTTTGAAATTAGGCAGACTGGAGTTTGTTGATCCAAGAAACCACATTGTCGAATTTGGTGTAAATCGGTTCAGATTTAAATGTAGCACCCAAGTACAAATCTTGCCAAATTTGTGGAAAATTTGTTCATCAAAGCGTTATAAAAATCATTTTCGAAAAAGTAAGGTCCAATGACCCAGCCGGACCATAAACCGCACCAAACAGTCACACGTTGAGGATAGAGAGGCTTCTCAACAATAACTCTTGGGTTTTCCGAGCCCCAGATGCGACAATTTTGCTTGTTGACGTAGCCACCGAGGCGGAAAGGGGCCTCATCAGTCAGATGATTTTTGATTTTTCGAATTTTAATAATTTCAATGCGTTGTTGAATAGTGTATCGTTCCATTTTTAGTAATAGAGTAGTTTCTACTTGTCAAATGTCAAAGAATAAAAGCTTCAAATGTGACAGCTACCGAAATACCGGGTGATTCAAAATAACACCTCTTGTTGGAAAACTGTACTTAGTTTGAGTTTGTTTTAAGTGCAACCACTACTGTAGGGGAGAAACATGTCCACCACAGCATAGCCCCCGATACTGTGGCAAGGAGTGGGTGGCACAACACCTATTACTTGCTGAAACGCTAAGGTATCGTCAAGGCTCTGTAAAAATACAGTTCATTGCCACTGACTGCAAAGCATACACCGATGGACACGAGTTCGCATTACACCCCGGTGTAGGGGGAGTTTTTAAGTTAAACCTCTACTTGGTAGATCATTTGGCGTCAACCAGGGTGCACTACGTGGAAGCTATCTGTGTGCGGGGACATGCCCATATTTTCGACATCTCTATTACTATCAAAGGCACCAAATTTGAAGACAATTGGTAATATGGTTCTCAAGATATTTCATTGTCAATAATGGGGAGTCCTAGGGGCGCGGTCCCAAAAATGTATTATTCGTACAAAGATTGTAAAGCATGATCCATTTCCCATTTTTTTAAGAACGAAAAAAAGAAAATTCAAATTGAATGGGGAATGTTTTTATCATTTGAAAGAACATTCTTTGGCATTTATTTTTTGAGGATTATGTCTATCAAACGTTGGCCACGGCTACGTCTCAGATGGTCCATCCGTTGAGACCAATTTTCGACGACTCGTTCGAGCATTTCGACTGGTAACTGGCGAATAACACGCGCGATGTTTTGCTCCAAGGCCTGAATCAAAGCGGGTTTGTCCGCATAAACTTTAGACTTTACATATCCCCACAGGAAAAAGTCTAACGGTGTGATATCACACAAGATCGTGG
Source organism: Eudasyphora cyanicolor (assembly GCA_963930755.1). Taxonomy (NCBI): domain Eukaryota; kingdom Metazoa; phylum Arthropoda; class Insecta; order Diptera; family Muscidae; genus Eudasyphora; species Eudasyphora cyanicolor. Next base: position 201,483,255 of record OZ005737.1, on the reverse strand, counting down.
CCAATCGACCGACCCAAAACGTGAAATTATCTGCTCACCGAAGTGTTCTCTCTATAAATCCATTGATTGATGCGATGTGTGGAAAGTGGCGCCGTCTTGAAACCAAATGTCGCCGAGATCACGAGCTTCAATTTCAGGCATCAAATAGTCGGTTATCATGGCACGATAACGGTCGCCATTGACGGTTACGTTCTCACCGGCATCATTTTTGAAGAAATATGGACCGATGATTCCACCGGCCCACAAACCACACCAAACCGTTGTTTTTTCTGGATGAAGTGGCAGCTCTTGAATCTCTTCAGGTTGCTCTTCGTCCCAAATGCGGCAATTTTGCTTGTTAATATACCCATTGAGCCAGAAATGGGCCTCATCGCTGAACAATACTTGGCTCGAAAACGTTGGATCTTCTTGGAACTTTTCAAGAGCCCATAGAACGAAGCGATGTCGCTTGGGAAGGTCGGGCGGCTTCTGTTCTTGCACAAGCTGTAGTTTGTATGCTTTCAATTTAAGATCTCGACGTAAAATGCCCCAAGTCTTTCCATACGTCAGTCCGAGTTGCTGCGAACGGCGCCGAATCGACTCTCCACGACTTCGTGTAAACATGGACGTGGTCTATTCGGTCGAATATTATCCAATAATGAATGCTGGGTCTCAAGTAGGCCGATTATGTTGACCATAAGTTGAGCGAAGTGCACGAAACACATTCCTCACAGAACGTGAATTTTCGTAATAAAGTTGAACGATTTGTAAACGTTGTTCAGGCGTAAGTCTTTCCATGATGAAATGCCAAACAATACTTAAGAAAAATAAAATGACAGCATGACACGACTCACACGTGATCTGTCATAAAAAGGCCATTGAAAAAAGTATCTCTACTTGGATCACCCGTTACATAGATTGTATGTATTTTACTTTTTTGAGTGTACTGTACTTTTACTTTTTGTGTCACTGTACTTTACTTTTTTGTGTCACTGTATTTCGAAAGCGAATCTTTATACCCTCCGGGGGTATATTCATTTTGTCACTCCGTTTGTAACACCTCTAAATATTGATCTGAGACCCCAAAAAGTATATATATTCTTAATCGTCGTAAAATTCTAAGACGATTTAGCCGTGTCCGTCTGTTCGTCCGTCCCTCCGTCCGTCCGTCTGTGGTAATCACGCTGCAGTCCGCAATAATAGAGCTATGTTGATCAAATTTGGTACAAATACTTCTTATAGTTGCAGGTTGTTTGGGATTGCAAATGGGCCATATCGGTCCATATTTAGATATAGCTCCCATATGTAGCATCTAACTTGTGATTCCTAATGTTCTCATCTACCATATTTTTTGTGTTTTCGGTGTTATTTTCTTTAGGTTTGAGTTATTTTGTCCATGGTGGAGGGTATATAAGATTCGGTATGGCCGAACTTAACGCTTTTACTTGTATTATTTCATACTATTTCTTCTAAACAATTCTTTTTCTGTGAGTGAAATGAAAATGTCATCCCCTCAAAATACATTTCTTATGTATATTTCTTTCTCTTTTACTTGGTATCCTAATCGAATCTGTCTTAATAGGATAGGATAACTTGTTTTCAGCAGTTAGCCACCCCTCCCATCCCGCCTTTCTTTGTAATCCCTTAGATATTTTAGCTCAGTTTTATTGTTGCTTCTCTTCTTGCCTTGTCTTGTGGTGGCCAAAGTAATTAAGTTTTGAAACAATTTTGCATTTTATGCTAAAATCATAACTTCAGCATATCACTGGAGTAAAGAAAAAAAATAACGCAAATGATAAGTTTTGTAGTTCGATAGATTTGTGGTTGATTGGTGGTGGTGGTGCGCTGCTGCTCCCACAAAGAGTGTAGAGGAATGAAATGGCAGTTCAAATTGCAATTGCAAGGTGGCCTGCTAGGGAGGTGCGGGTAGTAGGTGGTAATGAGTGATATGGAGGGCCAGCAAACAGCGGTCGTTCATTCTCGGTCTAATGTTAAAAAATGCCCAGTAAATCGAACATTAACCCTCCGTTTGTTAGGATTGTTCTTGGAGTTTCTATTACATATATTATTTGCAATTGGGGTGGAATTCTCGCACACAGAATACTCCTAAATAGTAGAGTAAAAGCAACAATCATTATGAAATAAAAAGCGCTCACTATAGAAGAAGAGAAAAACCACACAGAGAGATATAGAGTTGGTCTCTCAATGATACACTGAGACCGGTTATTAAATACAAAACATAGAGATGTGTGATAAACGACAAAGAGTAAGAGAGAAAGCTGTTATTTCTTAGTACTCTTCTCTAAGTGACTTTCTCTTCATTGCCACAAAAACTTGTTAAATTAAATACAGATTTTCTTAAATCTTAGCAAAAGCTAAAAAAAATCAAGTGAAATTCATATTTTCTTACACAAAACACGAAATTAAACAAAATTCGTTTCTTTGTTTTCTCTAAAAAAAACGCAACATGGACGCACGCACCGTCAACGGGGGGATGCCAGAAAACAAGGAAGAAGGAGCTCAGCACGCCGCGCGAACTTTACACAAAGATTTAATTTAATTTTATTCAGTTTTTGTCGCTTAGCAACTGCGCGCGACTCAAGTTGAGCAACAGAGGAAAAAAATAATAATGAATGAATTGGATTTGAAAAGCAAAAAACAAAGCACAGCACAAAAAACCTGGAATGCCAAGAGAATGAAAGGTGGAAAAAACCGGCAAAATCTCAAAAAAAAGTACAACACAAAAAATTGCCAAGTCATAACGAGTATTTTTTCGTGGACGTGTTGCCGATTGTTCCGTGGATATTGGATGTTTGGACGAAGATGGTGGACGACGTGCACATACCACTCGATGGCAATGGCGAGCGAGGTTAACTCCAGCCGCCGCCAAAGTAGTTGCTGTGTATTGAAGATTTGAAAGCGTTGGATGATTCCTTTTTTTCTCCTTTTCGTTGGACATCATTTCATTGTCATAGAGGAGTATCGGCAGCAGCAGGTTTTTTTTAACTTGCTCTCGTAGAGATAAGACAAAAAACATGTTCTCAGGTTTGGGATTTGGGTTTTGGTTTCCTTAAAGAAGATTCCCGCACAACACTCAAAGAAATATCTTAGTAACAACCCTCAAAAAAGGGATTTGTAGCAGCGTTTTTTGTTAGCTACGTTCTCATTAAATGTATGTTAGCTTTATTAGAAGACATTTTCCCGAAAAAAATCTTTAGCTAATACTCAGAGAAATAATTATGTTTGTAACGACAACAAAGTTTGCTGATGCAGCAATTTTTATCTGCTACAGAAGCGAACTAAACCCGTCTGCTTATGTTTGCTATGTTAGAAGATAATTGTGATAACTTTACTTTAGGAAAAAATGGTTTCTGATAACTTTTCCTTAGAAAAATATGGTCTCTGACAATTTTTCCTCAGGAAAAGATTGCCTCTGTAAACTCTTTCTTAGATAAATATATCAATACCTTAATTGTAAGACAAGTTTTATGTTTTTTCAGTAATTCAACGATATTTTTTTGGAAAATTTAAATGTTTGTAAATTTTCTTTATAATGGGTGACAACAAATGATGTCTTGGAATACATAGAAATTCAAAATTGCCGCTTAAAAACAAATGTTATTGCTACTTATTTGATTTTAGATTATAAGGTCTAACTCAAAATCAATGAAAAATTAAAAACGAAATTCGAAAAATCTGCGCTTTTGAAAATCTTTAATTAAAAATATATTTTGAAAAATTCCTAAACAATAATTTTACTTGTAAATAAACATATTTTATTTGAGAAAATTAGTTTGCAAATATATTTTGTTGTAATAATTCGTTCCAAATAAATTTTATGGATTTTCAAATAAAATTTATTTGCTCAGAAATATATAATATTTAAAAATTTGTGTCCCAAATACATTTTCTTTTGATTCAAACATATCAAAAAAGCCCATTTTGCCCCGTGTAGGAAAGGTAGTCTCTGAAAACTTTTCCCTAGAAAAATGTAGTCTCTGCCAACATTTCCCTAGTAACAGGTAGTCTCTGACAACTTTTCCCAAGGAAAGGGTAGTCTCTGACAACTTTTCCTTACGCAAAGATAGGCTCCGACAACTTCTGACTAGGAAAAGGTAGTCTCCGACAAATTTTCCCAAAGACAGGGCAGTTTCTAACAACATTTTTCTTATGAAAAGGTAGTCTCTGACAAAATATCTCTAGAAAAGGTAGTCTCTGACAACTTATCTCTAGGGAAAGGAAAAAGGAAGTCTCTTACGAAAAAAGTACGAAAATGTAGTCTCTGACAACATTTCCCTCGGAAAATTTAGTCTCTGAAAACTTTTCCCTAGGAAAATGTATTCTCTGACAACTTTTCCCCATAAAATGGTAGTCTCTGACAACATTTCCCTAAGGAAATGTTGTCATTTCTCTCACAACTTTTTCCTGGGGATAGATAGTCTCTGACAACTTTTCCCTAGAAAAATTTAGTCTCTGACAACATTTCCCTAGAAAACTTAGTCTCTGACAACTTTTCCCTTGTTCCAAAGTAGTCTCTGACAACTTTTCCCCGGGAAAAGGTAATTTCTGACATATTTTCCCTTGTGAACGGTACCCTCTTACTACTTTCTCCTAGGAAAAGGTAGTCGCTGACAACTTTTCCCTGGGAGAAGGTAGTCTCTGACAACTTTTCCCTAGGAAAAGTTAGACTCTGACAACTTTTCCCTAGAAAAAATAAAGTCTCTGACAGCTTTTCCCTAGGAAAATTTTGTCTCTGACTACCTTTCCCTAGGTAAAGGTAGTCTCTGACAAGTTTTCCCTAGGAAAAGGTAGTCTCTGACAACTTTTCCCTAGGAAAAGGTAGTCTCTGACAACTTTTCCCTAGGAAAAGGTAGTCTCTGACAACTTTTCCCTAGGAAAAGGTAGTCTCTGACAACTTTTCCCTAGAAAAAATATAGTCTCTGACAACTTTTCCCTAGGAAAATGTAGTCTCTGACTACCTTTCCCTAGGAAAAGGTAGTCTCTGACAACTTTTTCCTAGGAAAAGGTAGTCTCTGACAACTTTTTCCTAGGAAAAGGTAGTCTCTGACAACTTTTCCCTAGGAAAAGGTATTCTCTGACAACTTTTCCTCTAGGAAAAAATAGTCTCTGGCAACTTTTCCATAAGAAAAGGTAGCCTAACTTTTGCATAGGAATTTGTAGTTAATTAAGATGTCGGCTTAAATTTTAATTCAATTCTTTATTCTTATGTATTTACGTAATAACATTTCGTTTTTCTTTATTTTCAGGTGAATGTATAAAACAACCATTTGTTTAATCTGATTCCGTGTGTGATATTTAAGGTAATTAATTCTTCAAAATGCATAATTCCTCAACATGGGTTATCTCTTCGTCTATAGAGGGGTTTAGGAATACATTTTATTCATATCGTCATCACAAATGCTGTGTCGAGATTTATAGCAGTATGTAATTGGATTTGTTCTTGCAGCACCACCCTTTTCAAATTAAAACAGATAAAAAGTTCGACTTGGCCGAATCTTATGCACACCTCCACCTAGGGTCGTATTTCACAGTTTATATCAAGCATAGATTTGGAATTTAGGGAAGATTATTCGGTTGACATTTGTGCCTTTTATGAGGTCAAGGAGTAAAGATAGAGGGATTTTAAACTTGCGCCATTTTATACAAATTATGATTTTTTAATAGCGGCTAGAAGTCATGTCGCGAGGATCATTTATAAGTGAACCAATTTACATGAGTCTACTGATTCCAGTACTGTTTTTTTGGGACCAATCACTGATCTGATCATGAAGGAAATAATTGGTATCAGTTAAATTGTGTCAAATGCACCAAACAATATTCCGGTATATCACCATTGGACTGCATCAGAGAAATTTTCTCCTTAGTAGACGATTTGACTTAGAGACGAACAATTGACTTAGCTACTATCTCGTAGAGGACCAGTTGGGTAATCTACTACCTAGTTGATGACACATTGGGTTATCTACTACTTAGTAAATGACGAGTTGGGCTATCAACTCTTAACTAGAGGTATAGTTGGGTTATCTACTCTTAATTAGAGGTCTAGTTGGGTAATCTACTCCTTAGCAAAAGGCCACTTGGGTTATACACCCCTTAGGGGGCCACTTGGGGTTTCCACACCATAGTTGGTGACTAGTTGTAGATATATAACCACTTATTAGTAGAGATACGATTGGACTATATACTCCTTAATAGACAACCACTTGAGTTATCTACTCACTTGAGTTATCTACCCAGTTGGGACTAGTTATCGAAGTTCAACGATCTAATAGTATACATTTAATAGGTTTCAAATGTGACTTCTGCTAAACGATCCCTGCCTTGATGGATTTGTCTGAGTTTAGGCGTTTGATATTGTATCGGTCCAATATCTCGTAGGGAAATTACCAAATTTCAGCACAATCAGATGAAAAGTATGGTTTCTATGTCGTCAAGAAATCATATCCGGTGGGTGTTTGATATTTGGGTATATCGAGAAATTACCAATATGGTCCATTTTTTAATCAAAATTGAGTTTTCCCCTATACTACAGTCAGTAACAACTAACCTAAGGTCGATCTCAGAGGTCTTCCTCTATTCTATAGAGTCAATCTCATAGGGTTATCTACTACGTAGTAGATGACTAGATTGTAGGTTAACGTACTCCCTAGTAGAGGTCCAGTTGGGACTAGTTATCGAAGTTCAACGATCTAATAGTATACATTTAATTGGTTTCAAATGTGACTTCTGCTAAACGATCCCTGTCCTTGATGGATTTGTCCGCGTTTAGGCGGTTGATATTGTATCGGTCCAATTTCTCGTAGGGAAATTACCAAATATCAGCACAAGCAGATGAAAATTATGGTTTATATGTCGTCAAGAATTCAAATCCGGAGGGTGTTTTATATTGGGGTATATCGAGAAATTATCAATATGGTCTATTTTCAATCCAAGTTGAGTTATTTCCCCTATACTATAGAGTCAGTCACGCGTAACATAAGGTCGATCTCAGAGGTCTTCCTCTATTCTGTAGAGTCAATCTCATAGATCTTCCCTATACGCTATTGATTCGATCTTTGAGGTATTCTTCTATACTATAGAGTCGATCTAAGAGGTCTTCCATCTATACACACAGAATACAGATTGGTTGCCTTAACCGAATATTTTGCCAACCGAATTTTGGTTGTTGTTGTTGTTGTTGTTGTAGCAGTACCGAATTTTGGTAGTTCTGTCTACTATCATGCGATTCCATCAGAACAACCAATATTTTGGTTGTGGTATACTTCTGCTTCCATGTTGACAACAATCATATTTGGTTGCGCCAACTATGAAAATGGTGGCTTAAATTATCTGTTGTAGTTGCCACAACCAACTGTTTTAAAAAATTGGTTGTTCTTACAATTTGTCAGTCATATACTACCAACAATTAATTAAAATCAGTTTTCATACATTTTTATTTTATTTATTGAACAAAAACAAAACAATTCATAACAAAATTAAAAATCCCATATTACAAATTCATCACTATTGTGAGTTGTGGAAATATATGACACCCATTTTAGTACACAAAAAAAAAACAAAACTTGTATGCAAATATCGCTTAACCATGTGCTTTCAATTTCAAGATTGTTGCTTTTATTTTTTATTTATGTAAAACATTTTGCACAACATATTCTGCATTCCACACATTATTATCCACACGAGATTATTTTTGATTACCTATACCGTTCTTGAACAAAATGTTGGAAGATTTTTTATGTCGAGTAATTTTATTTTTTGTTTGTCATGTATCAGCAAAGAACAGCAACCAATCTTTCGGTTGTGTTTCCCAAAATACAATAATATTTATTAATATTTTTTCTGTTGTAGTAACCAATTATTCGTTGCAATAATAATCTTTGGTCTATTGATACAATTTCTGTTGTCAAAAATAAAACATTGGTTGTCACAACCAAAAATCGATCATATGGTAGGTACTATAATGAAAGTTTAAAATTGGTTACCACAATTAACCGAGTGTCAATGAGAAAAACAATTAATTCGTTTGATACAACCATTGATTTAGTTGCAAGCTTTTTCATCTGATCGTATCCATGTTGTTATTGTTGTTTCAACTATTTATATATAAATACAACCGACACACGGTGTAGGCAATATTCTCTTTGTTGCTAGTACTATTTTTTTTTGTTACAATCGAATTCCAACCAATTATTTTCCTGGGTGCGAGGTTTTCCTCTATTCTATAGATTCGATCTCTGATGTATTATTCTGTACTATAGAGTCCACCTCAGAGGTCTTCCTTTAAAATAGAGTCAGTCGACATCAGAAGTCTTTGTATATATGTACTATAGTGTCGCTGCCCAAAGTGTTTCTCTATGCTAGAGTAGGGTATGTACTGAGGTATGTAGGTCGTTCTCTATGCTAGAGTCAACAACAAAAGATTCAACCGCTGTGATAAATTTCTCCTACTTTATTCTGAAGTTGTTTGTATTCTTTCTGATATTTCGCTGTTAGGTCCGAACCCTGACTTCTATTAAACATGAAGTACAACAACATCGAAGCTTGTGCCCGCTCACTCGAGGTTCAATAAGAGCGCGAAGTGTATTCTTGATTTGTTTGGTTTGGCGACGGGGGGGGATGAGGTTTTGTTATTCTGTTCTTGAATTCATTTGGTATGTGAATGTTGGGTTGTTTCTGTTGCTGTTGTATTGTGTTGTCACAAATGAAATGTGGGCGAAAGGATGCTCGGAATGCGGGGGCTATCGGTTGTCCCCCACTCAATACACAGAAGGCCAACCAAAGTATTACAAAAACATCAGCAACAACAACCACGACAACAGTGGAGAGAACAGCATCCAACGACCGAAAAAAATTGAATACGAAATAGCAACAGCATCAATAACAACTACAACAACAATAAAAGAAACAGTCGTCAGCAGCAGAGCAAAAACGACAAGAGAAAAAAAATCATACAAAAAAAGGAGTAGGAAAAAATGGCGCGCGCACAAATTTAACACATTTGCCGCGCAACTCAAGCGACAAAATGGTAAAACCAACAAAAAATCAGGAATAAGAGAGCGCGCGGCAAGAAAACAACAAAAAAAAAATGCCAAGAGGCGAAGAAGAACAAATCAACCCAAACTCAAGTCGGGAAGAAACAGCTCATACATCCAAACTTTAATACATACATGAATCTCCTCTGATGTGCGATGCGAATAGGTCGTGTTTTGTCCGTCCTTCCTCGGTGCCAATGTGGGTACAACTTCAGTATGTATGTAGGTATGTTACATTGTATGTACATACTTATATTAATGACAAGGAAAGAAAAACGATTTTGAAAATCACTAACCACATACATACACACGAGTATGTAAGTATGTATGTATGTACTTAATACAAACGCGGGAGGACACTGGAAGATTCTTACAATAAGAAACTGGCAAATTTTAAAGAAATTGTAAAAAAGTTAATCGATTTCAGAAATAGAGGAAGACCGCCGAGGTCGACTCTAGTATAGAGCGAGACCTCTTAAGTCGACTCTAATATAGAGCGAGACCTCTTAAGTCGACTCTTATATAGAGCGAGACCTCTGAGGTCGACTAGTACGGAGTGAGACCTCTTAGGTCAACTCTAGTATAGAGTTGATCTAAGAGGTCATTATATACTGAGGTCGACTCAGTATATAATGAGACCTCTTAGGTCGACGCTAGTATAGAGTGGAGACCTTTGAAGTCGACGCTAGTATAGAGTGGAGACCTTTGAGGTCGACTCTAGTATAGAGTGGAGACATCTGAGGTCCACTCTAGTATAGAGTGGAGACATCTGAGGTCCACTCTAGTATAGAGTGGAGACCTCTGAGTACAGACTGGAGACCTTTGAGGTCGACTCGGTCCACTCTAGTATAGAGTGGAGACCTCTGAGTACAGAGTGGAGACCTTTGAGGTCGACTCTAGTATAGAGTGGAGACCTTTGAGGTCTAGTATAGAATGAGACCTCTGAGGTCGAATCTTGTATAGAGTGAGACCTCTGAGGTCGAATCTTGTATCTGAAGTCGACTCCAGTATAGAGAGTCGCTGAGGTCGACTCTAGTATAGAATGAGACCTTTGAGGTCGTCTCTATATGCCTTTGAACTCGACTCTAGTATAGAGTGAGACCTCTGAGGTCGACTCCATTATAGAGTGAGACCTCTGAGGTCGACTCCATTATAGAGTGAGACCTCTGAGGTCGACTCCAGTATAGAGTGAGACCTCTGACGTCGACTCCAGTATAGAGAGTCGCTGAGGTCGACTCTAGTATAGAATGAGACCTTTGAAGTCGACTCTAGTATAGAATGATACCTCTGAGGACGACCCTAGAATAGAGGAAGACCTCTCAGGTCAAATCTAGCGTAGAGGATGATCTCTAGATTCATTCTCAAATTGTCACCCAATGTGCCATAGTTAGTGGACACACGTAGACACATGCCAGGCAAACAAACATTTGGCAGGGGCAGCAGCATCCATCTCCTCCAAGTAAGCTCAAACACACGCATCCATACTTACCGGCTCACAGCCAGTCTCTTCATCCGAGATATAACCAAGTGTAGATGAGTAAATAGATGGATGGATGGATGTATGGAGTGTGATGAGATATTAAAGAAAGAACAGCAACGACTAAGGATGGAAGGAAGAACAGACGGACCGACCGCACGACCGACATTTATTTAAAACTTTTATACAATTTTATGGGCATTTTTTTCGTCTTTTGTTTCTTTCTGTACTCCGGTGTTTTTTTTCCTTTGCTCTCTCCTTTAAGATACAGGGTTGGAGATGCTGTTGCTCTTCATAGCTATGCGACGACTCCTTCGTCGTGATGCTGCCGAAGCAGCGTGATAATGATGTACGAGGTGTTGCGTGTGTGTTTTTTTGCCAGTCCGTCTGTCTGTCGGCCGGTCTTTCACATCTCCCGTTGTTGTCCATGTTTCCTCATCTTGTTTCATTCCCATTTATACTCGTTGTATTAGGTAAAATAAATAAAAGCTACACGAAGAGCAGAGCTTAAGAAAGGTTATACTCCGTGTCCGTCTCTCTATCTGCCGAGTTCCTTGAATTGTCAATTTGCCTATGTAGGCGCTGCTCTTCGCCCATTCCTTGATTCTGCCATAGAGAGCGCTGTGAGAGAATTTATTCTACAGTGGTGTTGTGATATAAATTGAGACTATTTAAATAATACAAAAAAGCTGATGGGAAAAATATGCAATTTTGAGGTTTTTGAATAAAACTAGTTACAAAATGAAAAATTGCAAATATAATAAAATCTATTTTTTCCTAGTTATGGGTCTCAATATTGAAGAAATTATGTTTTTAATGATTTTCTTTTATAATTAACATTGAGCTCAGTGTTCGGATTATCTACTCTATAGTTGGGATATCTATGTATATATAGATGAACAACCCAATGGGCCATATATTAAATGCTAGGCAACTAAATGGATCATCTACTGTGCAGTAGGCAATCACATAGTTCATATATTCTATAGTTGCATCATCTACTCTATACTTGAGTTGTCTAACCTATTCTTGTCTTACTTACCTTATAATTGGACCATCTACTTTATAGTATTCGACCAAATAGATCATCAACTAATGTTTTTAGTGCGACGTAGAGATTGCGCTCTATCCTACACAGGAACCACCACCCCGATTCCGCTCTCGCATTATTATAGCTGGTTCATGTACTTTATACCTACACCAATCTACACCTTAGTAGGCGACCAAATGAGTTATCTACTGCTTAGATGGATCATCTTATCTTCTACTCCATCTACTCTATAGCAGGCATCGAAATTGGCCAAAAACTCTATAGTAGGCAAACGAATGGTTGTCTACTTCGTGGCCAGCAATAAAATGGCTACTCTATCTGGGTCATCTACTCTATAGTAGGCAACTAAATGGGTGATATTCTATAGTAGGAAAATGGGTCATATGCTCCATATTAGGTAACCTAATGGATCATCTACTCTATGTCTTTGTCATCTATTCTATAGTAGGCAACCAAGTGGGTAATCTACCCTATAGTATGCGATCAATCAGTTGGGTTATCTACACTGTAGGTGGGTCTATACCAAATTGATCATCTACTCTATAGTTCGGACTTCTACTCAATAATCGACGATTAAATGAATAATCTACTTTATAGTTGGGCCATGTACTCTATAATAGAGGCCTAAATAGTCCATCTACACTATCTATTGAGGCGAACAAAAGGGTCATCTACTCTATAGTTGGGTCATCTACTCTATAGTTGGGTTTTTTCCTATAGTTGTGACTATACCAAATAGATCATTCATTTACTCTGTAGTTGGGGCATCTACTCTATAGTAGGGTCGTCTACTCTATGTTTGGGATTATATGAAATGAGTAATCTACATTATAGTTGGGACTTTCACTCTATAGTTGGAACTTCTACTCTACAGTTGGGGCATCTACACTTTAGTTGGAGTATCTACTCTTTAGTTGGAGTATTTACTCTACAGTTGGTGCATCTAATCTATAGTTAGCGCTATATCAAATGGTCATCTAATCTATAGTTGGGACTTCTACCCTATAATTGGAACTTCTACTCTATAGCTGGGACTTATGCTCTATAATTCGGACTTATTCTATAGTAGGAGACCAAATGGGTCATCTAATTTATAATTGGACCACCTACTCTATTGGCCATCTACTATACAGTTGGGCCATCTACAATATAGCTGCCGACCAATAGGGTCATATACTATATATTTGGGCCATCTAATCTATAAGTATAGCAGGCGACCAAAAGGATCACCTACTATATAGTTGGGCCATCTACTCGACCAAAAGGGTCTTGTACTTAATTAGGTCATCTACTATATAGTTGTGCCGTATATTATATAGTTAGGACATCTACTATATAGTTGGGACACCTACTCTATAGTAGACGACCATCTATAAAGTCATCTATAAAGTTTGGCCGTCTACTTTATTGGCCATATACTCTATGTAGGCGACCAAATGGGTCATCTACTTTACAGTTCGACTATCTGCTATATAATAGGTCATCGAAAGGATCATCTACTCCATAGCAGGCATCGAAATGAGTCATACAATCTTTAGATGGCCGTTCTATTTTGTAGTAGTCGAGCAAATGAGTCATCTACTTTATATTTCGACCATTTACTCTATATTAGGCGACCAAATGGGTCATCTACTTTATATTTCGACCATCTACTCTATATTAGGTGACCGAATGGCTCATCTACTCTATAGCAGGCGACCAAATGGGTCAGCTTCTTTATATTTCGACAATCTACTCTATAGTAGGCAAACGAATTGGTCATATACAGTAAAACAGGCGACAAAATGGGTCATCTACTTTATATTTGGACCATCTATTCTATAGTAGGCGATCAAATGGGTCATTTACTATATAGCAGGCGAATGGGTTATCTACTCTATAGTAGGCGACCAAATTGGTCATCTACTTTATATTACGACCATATACTCTATAGTAGGCAAACGAATGGATCATCTACTCTATAACAGGCGACTAAATGGGTCATCTAAATTATATTTCGACCACCTACTCTATAGTAGGCGATCAAATTGGCCATCTACTATATTGTTGGGCCATCTGTTCTGTAGTAGGCGACCAAATGGCCATCTCTAAAGTTTTGCCATCTACTTTATGGGCCATATACTCTATAGTATGTAATTAAGTGGACGACAATTTTTGTAAAGCTTTTCTATATATGAAATCTTAATCACGACATTTAACGAAATTGTAAAAAAAGCCTTTAACACCACTGTTTTGTCGTTACGTCAAATAAACCCCCCAATAACTTACCTACCAATACAAATTTGGAAATATGTATATCGAACTTGTTTCAGTTTCGTCTGTTCTCCTTGATAGAGAGAGAGCGGGAGAGTGCCACTGAGAGTGGAAATAAAAACTAGGAGAAATAGAATCGTTTAGCAGGAAGAAGAAGAAAACCGATGTCGACGCGGACGACGACGAAAGAAAGGTACTTACAACTTTGCCGTAGAGTTTTTGTTGGTAGCTTTCAAATTGGTCGGGTCTGGTCTGGTCTGACCGGGCTCTCGGGTTATTTGCCGCTCGTTAATGTGGCGGGTTTGCAGTTTAATTTCAGCTTTTCATCAGTTGATGTGTCTTGCTTTTTTTGTCTGCATAGCAAAAAGGGAACCAACCGCAATCCGTTCTAAAGAGATACCAAAAAAAAAAAGAAAATTAAACTAAAACTTTTTTTAAATAAAAATGAAAGAATAAAAAATATGTGAAATATTTAAAAAATAAACAAAGGATATTAGTGCTTTTTCTCTTCATTTAAGAAAGTGATAAAACATTTAAACAAAAAGAAGTCGTGAAAAAAATTTAAAAAGACAAGGCAAATTGCATTGACTCTGGTTCTGTTATAGATACCATCGTCTGGCTGGATTTTTTCCTTGTTTGCTCCTTTTCGCCAGTCTCCATCATCCAATGTCCAGGCAGTCAAGCCAAGTAATCTCCAGTTCAGCATCGCATCGCAACGGCATCATCAACGCATCTCATCTCTTTGGTGCTCTTTTAAAATTCAAAGTACCATTTTCGTGCATTTGGACAATTCTCTGATTGTGTCTGTCTCAGTCAGTCAGTTTCTGTGGTTTTTACGATTAATCATTTTTTTGGACTTTTTCTTCCTCTTCGTGCGTCGTTGCCGCCGTTGTCATCATAAAATGGTGACTATGGCGGCATTATCGTTTATCTTTGTTAAAATATCAAAAAACGAACGGAAACCCAAAATCGAGATGTTAATTAAAGAAATTTTGAATAAAAATCAATTTGTGTCAGTAGTGTGTGCAAATAATTGGAAAATGTTGCTGAAAACTTTTAATTCATTTCCAATAAATCTATGGTTTATTTGCCTAAAACGTGGCATTAAATTCAAACGCTGATCTTCATAGCAATCTTTAGTTTTACTGACCAATATCCATCATCATCATCTTCGGCGTCGTCAGCGTCGTTGACAACGACAACGGCAGCATCTCTTCTGCTCCGTTTTATGGTGATTTTTTGTTATTGTCAAGCTCCAACGACAGATTGACCGATCATCATCGCCTTTATGGGGAGAGAGAAAGAGAATATTTTTCGTTCAAATAACGGATTTCATTTACATATCTACATACATTTTGAAGTAAATGGATGCCAAATGTAAGCACAAACAAATATAAACATTATTTATTTATTATATTCTATTCCATTCCTCGACATTTTATATAGCCAATAAACCTATTTTTATTTACTACTTGCATAGGTACATACGTTCGTATATGTAGGTATTCATGTATATGTGTGCCTAAATTATGTACATACATATCTACATAACCTACAATCTTTTGGAGAAAATTATTAAGAAAAGAAATTTATCTTAGAAAAGACAAATTGAGGAAATAATAAAGTTATGTCTGGTATAGTATAGTTTTAAGCCAAAAAGTATCTAAAAACTTCTCAAAATTATTATAGCAACATTTTTTTATTGGTTTGGAAAAAATTAATATTTATGGTGAAATTCTTCGAACAACAAAACATATGTATTTATGTGTAAAATGTAGATCGTACAGCAGATAAATGTGGATCTAATCAGTTCCAAAATAAAAGTTATATAATTATATACATATCGCGACCTAAGAGTGTAAAGGCGCTAAGTCCAATATTTAAAATTTTACAGGAGAGGCAAAATACTTACTGTCTATGAATGTTTTTATAAAGGGTATATGGACTTAGCGTTTTTTACGATTCAGCTTTTAAAGAGGACAAATCATGATTTTTTGGGCTTTTTGTTTTAAAATCAATCTATATCCAACTTATCTAACGTTTCGCTTCAAAAATTACATTTATGCAAAAAGTGGACTTAGCGCCTTTTCACTCTTGGGTCGCGATATGTACATACATACAAACAAGATATTTCCCGGTGTGCTATACAGCCACTCTGTGATATACATAAAGCCAAGTATTTTCAGTTAAATAAATAATATATTTGTCAAAAAACTGTTTTCTTAAAAAATCATCTTTTTGTTACAGTAGCAACAAATTTTTTTTTGTACAATGCTTAAAAACCTTTTTTTCCTTATATTCAGGGATATAACGGGTTTTCTAATAGGGATCGTATGATTTTGAAGTGACGTTTCGACCATTTGTAATATGTCATGATCTATCATTTGTTTTTCATTGTATTCAGTAGTGTTTACAATTTCATCATTGAGAGATATACGCGAGAACAACGTGTACAAATTAATCAGTTTTATTATCAAAATAATTCTAAATAGTTCTCAAATTGCAATTTTCATGCGATGTCATTTTTTTTTAAATAAAAAAAAACACTTTCCAGCCAACCTACAACTTTGACACCCATGAGCAATATTTTAGCTGTCGTTAAGAGCTAACTTTTTGCCATTGACTGATTTTGACTACATGCCACACAGCAAATGAAACGATTGAATTGTTGCGAGAAAAGTTTAGAGATTCGATTATTTCAAGAAATTGCGATATTGAACGCATTATAAAAGCATTGCACTGTACGAAATTTCAAGTATATGTATGGCATTAAAGTAAAAGCTGTTAACTTTTGTTACAAAAATGTCCATTTGCCAATAACTTTTGGTACAAAAATGTCCGAGTGCCAATAACGACAATTTTTCTCTGGACTCTTTGTACTATAAAAGCATAACACAGTACAAAATTTCTAGTATTTAAATGCACTGTTGTCAAAGTTAAAAGCTGGTAACTTTTGGTACAAAATGGTCCATTTGTGTTGGAGTTTCCAAAAGGGGCGTGCCAATTACAGCTACTTTTCTCTAGACTCTAGGTGCTATAAAAGCATTGCATTGTACGAAATTTCAAGTATTTGTATGCACTGGTATTAAAGTTAAAAGCTGTTAACTTTTGGTACAAAAAGTTCCATTTGTGTGGGAGTTACCAAAAGGGCGTGCCAATAACGCCAATTTTTCTCCGGACTCTAGGTACTATAAAAGCATAACACAGTACAAAATTTCAAGTATTTAAATGCACTGGTATTAAAGTTATAAGCTGGTAACTTTTGGTACAAAATGGTCCATTTTTGTGGGAGGTACCAAAAAGGGCTGCCAATTACGGCTACTTTTCTCTAGACTCTAGGTGCTATAAAAGCATTGCATTGTACGAAATTTCAAGTATTTGTATGTACTGGTATTAAAGTTAAAAGCTTTTAACTTTTGGCGCAAAAAGGTCAATTTGTGTGGAAGGTACCAAAAGGGCGTGCCAATAACGCCCATTTTTCTCTGGAATATAGGTACTATAAAAGCATAACACAGTACAAAATTTCAAGTATTTAAATGCACTGGTATTAAAATTATAAGCTGGTAACTTTTGGTACAAAATGTTCAATTTGTGTGGGAGGTATCAAAAGGAACGTGGTAATAATGCCCACTGTATTGTAGGTACCATTACACTGCACAAAATTTCAAGTCTTTGTATGTACAGGTAATAAAGTTATAAGCTACTAACTTTTGGTTCAAAACTGTCCATTTGTATGGGAGGTACCAGAAGGGGCGTGGCAACTTCGCCCATTTTTCTCGAGGTAATAGTGACTAATAAACTTATAATATGTGTAGAATTTCAGAGGATTCAAATAAGTAATATAGAAGTTATTAAATAATCAATATTTCACTAAATGTTATCCCTTTGTGGGGGAGGTACTAGAAGGAGTGGACCAATATGGCAATATGGGAAAATATTACCACATAGCAAATTTGAAGTCAATCGGTTACTCCTTTCGAGAGTTATCGAGAGCACCAGCCAGCAGACAGACAGACGGATGGACGGACATTGCTCGTTCGACATAAAATGGCCAAAATCGGATATTCCCCGTGCATACTTAGGGTCTTAGGCACTCCGTCGATGTGTAACACTTTTGGTTCGTAGCAAATGATATATACCCTCCTCTCTAAGGTGAGGGGATAAAAATGCTAAAGATCGACATTATTATTTACTTTGTCCGAGCCTCTATTTGATAATACTGATGCCTCGAAGCTTAATAGTAGGGTTGGTCTTGTAGTGTACTCAAAAGACCTATAGCTCATTGGCTGGCTGATCATTGCACTATAACCCGGCTAAAATTTTGGCTATTAGCAAGATATACTAATGAATAAGATCTAACCTTCTATTCAGAACAAATATCCGAATTCTGTATTTCTTAATTCCAAAACAGCCATAAAATACTGCAGATATATTAAAGAGACGGCTCACATATCTTCCAGCCAGCCCATAAGCGAACTGGGCGACCATGTCCAGGTGTTTTCACATCTCCTGAAATTTGCGCACAATTCTCCCGATTGTGGACTCATTTGGTCGATTATGCTGATCAAAAAACATCACGAAGTGCACGAAATGCATTTTGATTTGAACGCCCATTTTCGTAAAAGGCTTAAAAAACTTTAACGCGTTGTTCGATTGTGTATCTTTCCATGGTTCAAATTAAGTTAGTCTGAAATTGAGAAATGTCAAATAAAATGCAGAAAAAACTTGACGTTTAGGTGTGGTTCACATTCAACATCTGACCTTACAATTTAACCACCCTTTATATGTAAGTCAAAATCTACCTGATGGGTGTGCCGGGAACATTCCAGGGAACTGTAGTACGGAGGATCTTGTAAGGCTATGAACCACCAGGGGAATAAGAGGACTTATCTCTAGCTAGATGCGAAATATCTTGAGAAAGAGACGACGCCCTTAACATCAAAAGACAAATGTGGCCCTACCTAAACCCGAACGTACCTAAGTCCTGCTGTCGTTTTAGAGATAGGGTGTTTCATTTATCGCGTCTGTGATGGCGGGTCTCACTTTCTAGTTGATCGGTACGCAGAGATAGATATGACGTACATAGTTTCTGTGACAAAGAGGAGGAGGTATTGATAGGACCCTGCCTGTGTCTAGGCTACATGCTACACTTGGCTCACATTTCTGTGGCGAGTTATAAAACGTTGCTGATGTAATGAGTACTCGGTTTGGTTAAACGGTAGGAACTAGGAAAATCTCATATGTTCCCTTCTATCTTTCCTATTTGGGAGATAAAAGAATGGTTGAGATCTAGCGTTCTCATAAGAGCTGGGATAAGTATATTATTCGGTAGCCATTAGATCCCTGAATTCCGTATTCCCTAATTCCAAAGCAGCCATAAAATACTGCAGATCTTTTAACGAGTTGAAACATTCCAGGGAACTGTAGTTCAGATGAGCTTGCAAGGTTATGAACCACCTTATATACGAATATATGCTCCAGGAGAATGTGAGGACATGCCCCTAGCAAGATGCGATCTAATATTGAGAGATATATATTGCCTTATGGCATCGACGGTAGATGGTCATTATTTAAGGAGTGATTACAAGGGCTACACCCTGCCTAAGTTCGAAACGTTTCATAGTCCTGCTGTGGTCATCGAAACAACCAGTTTAACTTATTGCGTCTGTCATGATTGGCCAACGTCTAATTGAATGACAGGCAGAGAGATAAGGGACTTTTGACGAATCTGCGGTGACAAAGAGGAGGAGGAATCGATAGAACACCTTCTGTGCCTAGAGGCTACCGGCTATCCCCGGACGCTGGAAAACTTTGTTGGTGACGGCATTTATTTGGTATTTAAAGGTCAACGGGAGGGACTAGAAACATTTTATATTTTCCATTCCTTCTCTGCGGTATCACAATAGACTACATAGTCTATGTGAACCTGACTTACAATCTTCAACATTTATCTAAGCCAGTCTAACCTACCTCAGAACTAATATAGATCAACTGTCTGGCCACAAACAAAGATGTACAATTTGATAGATTTTCGAATATCGTACTGTTTGGGATAAAAAACGGGATGAATAAAACTTTCCCAAAATATATATAGAAACCCTCGAATGTCAACAGAAAGTCCGACAGAGTAAACTGACATGTTTTGCAATGGAATTCAATCAATTGAGGCGTACAAGCAATCACGTTGTGATGACATAATCCCGCAGTTTCACTTTTTCTTCCCTAAAAATCTCCACTCTCTCCACACCCCCCTTTTTAACCCATTCGATTTCATTAAATCTCAAATGATTGCGAAAGGAACACGCATTTGATGCGTCGTTGATGACTGACCAACCGATCGACCGAACAACCAATCATTATTTTTCTTTGCGTAAAAATGAAATTATAGATTTTCTTTTCTTATTTAATGAATGAGACAAAGCGACAGACGGACGGACTTCCTTTCATTTTGCAAAACCGTAAAAATGGTCTTTCACAAAACTGAAGAAGAAGGAAAGAGTTAAGACCCAAAATGAAATGTATGATGTACTTTTTTTATGTATTTTGTAATGCCAAAAAAAATGCCAACAACGAGGAGGACGGCGCATATTTTTTTCCTTTCCACAATTTTTGTTTTAAAGTTGCAATAATCGTAACGAAGCCGAAAAACCGAAGGAATTAAAACCAGAAAGGCTGGTTTAACCACTTGCCTTGGCTGCGTGTCCTCATCATAACTCGCGTACATGACGGAGGCAGCGCGGCGTGTGTTTTGCCACGCCATGCGGCGGCTACTGTTACGAAGGCTGTGTGTGCCGGTGTTGTTGCCACACGCTGCCTTGCCATGCCTTGCACCGCCAACGTATGAATATGAATGCTGCTGATGTAGTGTAAATGGATTGGCCATATTACTTCCAAGTTATCTTGGCTGTTTGGCACTTCATTGTCGCTAGGTTACCTACGAAACCCACTCCTACTTAGACCACTGTGAGTGAGCACCACACTTCTGCAGAATCTACTTTGTGATGGCAATCTCTGATGCTCCGTTGAAGAAGTTGTGGAGGAATACGAATGGGAGGAAGCGTGATGCTGCTGCTGCAACAACAACTTGACTTCCTTGAGCGTAGATTTTTATTGTACAACATTTTTTTGCTTAATGTCATTGTCAAAGCTGTACGAAATGAAATGCATACCAAGAAATAATCATTGAGAAAAATGTTTTAAAAAGGCATTTAAATTGAGATTCAGTAAAAAAAGTCGAATATTTAAATGGAAGAAAACGTGGTCGGTTTATAGGCTGGGTTAAGCAAACGTAACCGTAACGCACACGTAGCGTAACGAATCAGCCGATTCAATCAGACATATGGAAATCAGTGTAAACGATTAGCCAATAAAAACGGAACGTAAACGGACGGCTGAATGTGCTGAAATTTGATTTGAACTTTACGTTTACGTGCATTTGCAAACAAAATCAGTAAAAAGAAAAAAATTATGCGACCATTTTGAAAAGTAATGATGAATAAGTAATAAAATGATAAATTAGTAGTAAATAAATATAAAATATAATGAATTTGTTGCTATTTTTGTTGTGAATGTCTGAGTCATATGGCACTTTTTTGAAGTTTTGGGTAATTGCTTCAGCGGGCAACGTTACGGCGGCGCTAAAGTTAAATTACGGTTAAGTTTGTCTAGCCCGACCTTATATCATGTTATTAAACCGTACAGTAGGTTGCCAGCAGGATAATGCTCGACACACACTTCCCGGGGAAATCCCAGACAGAGCTATAGGATCAATGGGATCAGCAGGAGGGTGGGTGGACTGTTAACGTGGCAGGTCTGTTGACCGACAAATCCAGTCCAGAGGGTATATTTATACCCTACACCACACTGTGGTACAGGGTATTATGACTTTGTGCATTTGTTTGTAACACCTAAAAGGAGAAGAGATAGACCCATTGTTTATTATACCGATCGACTCAGAATCACTTTCTGAGTCGATTTAGCCATGT
This sequence comes from Eudasyphora cyanicolor, assembly GCA_963930755.1. Taxonomy (NCBI): domain Eukaryota; kingdom Metazoa; phylum Arthropoda; class Insecta; order Diptera; family Muscidae; genus Eudasyphora; species Eudasyphora cyanicolor. The sequence continues at coordinate 201,461,457 of OZ005737.1, read as the reverse complement.
CCGTCTGTCTGTCCGTCTGTCTGTCCGTCTGTCTGTCTGTCCGTCTGTCTGTCCGTCTGTCTGTCTGTCTGTCCGTATGTCCATATATTCTTGTAATCAAAGTTCAGGTCGTATTTATGGTCCGATTGTGATGAAATTTAGCATAGTGGTATGTTTTGGCCCAAGGACGATCCCTATTGAAATTGGTAAAAATCGGTTCAGATTTAGATATAGCCACCATATATATGTTACCCCCGATTTTACATGTAAGCGCTGTAGAAACTATATTTTATATTAGATCAATGCGAAATTTGGCAGAGAGAGTTCTCTTATTACATGAATGAACACTGCCAAATTCGGGGAAAATCGGTTCAGGTTTAGATATAGTCCCCATATATATTTTTCACCCGATTTGACATGTAAGCGCTGTAGAAACCGCATTTTACATCCGATCTTTATGAAATTCGGCAGACAGAGTTTTCTTATTACGTGAATAAACACTACCAAATTCGGAGAAAATCTGTTCAGATTTAGATATAGCCCCCATATATATGTTTTACCCGATTTGACATGTAAGCGCTGTAGAAACTGTATTTTATATCAGATCACTACGAAATTTGGCAGAGAGAGTTCTCTTATTACATGAGTGAACACTGCCAAATTCGGGGAAAATCGGTTCAGATTTAGATATAGTCCCCATATATATGTTTCACCCGATTTGACATGTATTCGGCAGAGAGAGTTCTCTGATTACATGAATAAACACTGCCAAATTCGGGGAAAATCTGTTCAGATTTAGATATAGTTCCCATATATATGTTTCACCCGATTTGACGTGTAAGCGCTGTAGACACCATATTTTATATCCGATAAGTACGAAAATCGGCAGAGAGAGTTTTCTTAGTATATGTATGAACACTGCCAAATTCTTACCGCAATTCCCATTTTCGCATTGATAGGTAGGTGTAGGGTATTATATAGTCGGCTCCGCCCGACTTTCTGTCTTTCCTTACTGGTTTTCCATTGAAAATGCCGGAAATGTTGAACTACATTATCACCTGGTTTGGAAATTTGTGAATTTGCTGCAATAGTGTTGTCTTATATCCCCAATCGATGGAGGGATACCAAAGTGGTATTCATATCAGAGTTCGGAAAAAAACACTAAGGAACGGTTCCTTAGCGTTCTGTACCGTTCCTTCGTCGCGAACAGAACAGTAAGAGAACAGAATACACTAAACATTTTTTTAGTGTTACTGTTCGCGAACTGTACCACTACGATAACGTACCGTTCTTAGAACACGACGAACGGTATCACTACGATAAGGTACGGTTCATAGAACAGTATCACTACGTCGTTTTGATACTGTTCTTATGAACAGAACAAAAACAGTATCACTACGTTTAGCGTTCCGTTGTTTTTTATATTCGACACCATAGGTCGCAAATATGAAGCAATCTTAATGCAAATTGGTACAGAGTCTTAACCCATGGACGATCCCTATTTAAAAAGGGGGCATATCGGTCCATACTTTGATATAGCCCCCCATACGAAGGTCCCTTTCGATAAAACATACTTACGTTCTAGAAAGCGCATTTAACGACGTAGTGATACTGTTCTATGAACCGTACGTTATCGTAGTGATACCGTTCGTCGTGTTCTAAGAACGGTACGTTATCATAGTGGTACCGTTCGCGAACAGTAACACTAAAAAAATAAATAACGTTAGTGTTCTATGAAGGAACCGTTCCTATAACATACTGTTTTTTCTGAACACTGATTCATACCCAAAACGGGAAAGATATCACACAGTTGGCCAAAAGACTTCAGGCTAATTATTCTATCCTCGTTCTTATTGAAATATCTGGAAAGCTTCTTGGGATCTTTCATTAGAGAAACCCTAGATGCAAAACCCCTGTACGGAAAACAAACAAGGTCTACAGTATCGGCCCTGCATGAACTTGTGGGCACTATCAAATCGTTCCTACATACAAGGAATTCGCTATGGTGGTGGCCTTTCCTGTTATTGAGGAATTCACCATGGAGGCCTTTCTTGATATTGAAGAGACTTTTAACAACATTCATTCAGATGCGATAATTGCGTCGCTATCGCATCTAAGGTGAGATATAGCTGAATGGACTAATTTAGTGGTGGCTCACCAGTGGACGGAGGGACTTCACAGGGGGGAGTACTGTCTCCTATAATTTGGTATCTAGCGGAATCCTGTTGGATCTATAACGTTGTGGCTTCAAAGGCATCGTGGTATATGCGGGCGACATTGGCAGTAACAGGCAAATTCCCCTAACGTCCTCAGACACATTCTACAGATAGATGGCTCTGAACAAATTTCCCAGAAAGATTGGTTTGGGCGTTAATCGCACCAAGACAGAATTGATTATCTTTACTAGGAAGTATAAGATTCTACATGTGGATCCTCCTCGGCTAAATGGAATTGAGCTAGTCGTTTCTGAAAGTGAAAAATGAATTGATATACTCGTAGATCGAAAATTGTCATTCAGACCTAATGTATTGGAACGGGCCAATATCGCCATATATTCCCGTGGGAAAGCTTATGGGTCACGTTCGGGGCTCTCCCTAAAGTCGTCCACTGGATGTACTTACTAGTAGTTCAGCCAATACTATTTTACGGTATTGTGTAGTGGAGAACGGCGACTGGTAAGCGAATCATCCACCAGTCAACTGATGAAGGTTCAGAGTACTGCCTGCCTGATCATCAGCGGAGCTTTAATGACTACAGCGACAGAGTCTCTACAAGTCCTACTTCATATCGATACCTCCATTCTAAACTATGCTAAGTGCAAAAAAGTAGTTTTTCAGGAGAGGCGATCAAAGTTTGATGTTTTTTTTAATTTGTGTGGAATTCCTTTATAATAAAAATTGATAGACCTGCACTGTTTTCTGAATACCTTTTGATTGGATTGACAGATAAACATCAATCAATAGACCTGCACTGTTTTGTGAATACCTTTTGAATATAATTTGAAATATTTAGACATTAAAAATGCAATCTTCCTAAAAACATGCTAAGTCGACTTAGCACGTTTTAGAATGGAGGTATCGATGGTGGATGGGATTGAGGATGGGTATTGTGGCTAGGGAAGTTGCATCCACAGCGGCTCAATTGGTTTATGTGAGCTGATAACTCCGACTGCCATCCTAACCTAATCAACCGTAATGTCATGTAAGGTAAACCTAATGACCTAAGAATGTCTGTACTATTGACCTGTAGGTGTAGGTATTGGATGTTGTACGCACTCATCTCTGAAATTCTCTCTTTTGTACCTTTCGGCTCCTCGTTCCAGATTATGAAGATCATACCCTTCCTGTCGAGGTTAACGTGACTATGGCAACATTTCCCCAACAGCTGTTAATGCTTCAGCAACTCAAAGATGTGGCCTCTCATGTTCAAGATTTTAGTTTAATTTGAAGGCATGATAACGCACATTGTCGCGTTTCACAGGGCACTACTGAATCCCGCTGAGATTCGGGACGGTGGCCAAATATCCAGATTCAGTATTCGCTATCGCTTTGAAAGAGCTTAAATATGTATGTTTCCTTGTCGGTTCCCCAAGTGCTACCGGTGAGTGACTTGAGGATCTTGTTCCCTTCCCTGTTCGATTTAAGGCCACTTCACTAGCCTGATCTCGATTGGGTCAAGACAACTATTGTTTGTTGTGGCAAACTCTTGCTCCGATGCCACTTGTGGAAGACGATGTCCCAGTTCGGCTTTTAGACTCCCTCGAGAGTGATTGTTGTACGCTTGCAGCCCAATAACTAATCTCTTGTACCTCCGGACCTCTGGCTTTAGATTATGAAGGTCATTGTTGACCTGCGGGTTGGGGTAGTATATCAAAGAAGTGGTGATGTGTCAACCGCAGGTACTGCTTCGAGATCACGAAGCTGTGCCGTCTTAATCACTACAAGATCATTGTATCCTCGAAAAAAATGCAAATACAACATGTTCTCAAGGCGACTTTTTGGCTGGTCTGGAGCATAATTCACGCATCCGTTCGTACCCTAATCTGAAATTTCGACGGCATAAAACGAGTAATTGGAAATCTAATTTTTAACTTTTTTGTATAAATAAGTTATAAATCCTCTTTGAAATGATTTGCTGTAATTTCATCAATATATATACACAAATTTATTAGTTATTAGATCTGACGTAATGGAATTACAATACGAAACGGATGCCAAAATTAGGTCCCTGTACATTCACTTCACCGAGTCTCAATCAAATTTGCGGCAAAATAAACTTATGGTGATTTCGTTTCTGAAAAATAATATCACCACATCATGTTGCGACATATTAAAAATTCCCCCTGCACCCACTGCTAATTTCGCATTTTGCATGCGAACAATCGAACAAAAATCGTGCGAGCAGTATAATCCATACCTACATCATGGCGCAACCATTTGATAGTGCATTAAGAATATACGCTTTCAATTAGATTTGGTTCTGAAGCTTGCTTTTTGACGATGCAACACTCCACACCGTGGACTGGGCTGAGTGTGGAAAATGCGATATTCTCGCATTTGCGGAGTGTAATAATTTTATGAACGAAATAAAAACCCGTTCATACGGATGCACCACTTTACAAACGAAGCTAAAAATGCGGTTTCAGTGTAAAATGTAGAAAAAAATTTACATTTTTTTGCACTAACGAAATCACCATTAATCTCAGTTGTGCCAACAATACTCTCTTTTGTCCAGACAAACTCTATTCGTCCGATGCCACTTGTGGAGGATGATCTACTATCACGACATTCACGCAGCTACAACTCGCTGATCCTGTGGTTCTCTATGTTGTACCATGGGCCTCTCGCTCTAGATCACGAAGATCACTGTTGACCTGCCGGGATGGGGGTAGTGAATTTGATAGCGCATTTCTTAGTGTGGCATTTTGGCAGGTTTGTATATTTCTTCACCGAGTCTCGATCACCTTCGGTCCGTGGTACAGCTTCAGTTTGTCTTATCGCCTTGAAAGATCTTCTTCGATTAAGTTCATATTAACATGTATGTAGTACGATTTGAGGCCGCCTCATCAGCTTGATCTCAGTTGGGCCAAAACCACTCTCGTTTGTGGAGGATGATTTCTCAAAAGTGAATGTGGCTGTATCAGCCAGATACGCTCGCTTACCTAGAGGTTATCCCTTTGACATCTCGCTCTAGATCATGAAGACCACTGCTGACTTGCACCATGAGGCGCTGATGTGAAGTGCTACCGCGATATTATCCCAACAGTAGCTATGCCACTTAGATAACATAATAGGCAAGATCTTCGTTTCCTCTAAAGACATCATAATGTATCCTGTCGCATTTCTCAGGGCAGCATTTTGGTATATTTGCGAAATTTCCTACTGAGTCTGGCTCACTTTCGGGTCCATGGTGAAATATTCAGCTTTGGTAGTCCTATCGAGCGACTTGATAACCTTGTTCCTACTTCCCAATTCATTGCACCGCCACGGTATCCCATTGCTTTGTAAGAGATCAACAAGGTTTCATTTTCGTTTTTCCAAGCGCTGCCGGTGAGCCACTTGACCTTGATCGTACTACTCAATTTAGCTCATATACGTATCTGTGACGTCTACAGAAGATTTAAAAATGCTACCGAACGTGATATTAAAAACCCTGCCATTGTTGGTGGTCCCGGAGATGTTGTGTCGTCGACTATCACGTAGTGAACAGTGTGGATTTATTGTCGGACGTATTCGGATTTCTTGCAGGCGAATAAATTTCCAAGTTCGACCAAGTACACGATCATCGAACCGGACGTAGATTGAAGAGTGCCTGAGAAATCACCCATATAGGGAATTCCCTGTTGTACTCCATGGGATTTCAACTTCATGTTCCTAAATTCCACATACAAGGCGGAGAGGGTCGTATCTGGGATGTTCTCAAAAAAGATGGTGTGCATTCTTCAAGGATCTTCCTTACTGGCTAGAGAAAATAAATCGGCTAGTGGTACTATTGTACTATACTCTTGTCTTTGTCCTGTTTCTGTAAAGGGGCTACTCTTTCCATTTCATAGATAAGAGTGGCCAGGAATAATTTAAGGGTTTTTCGTCACATAAATAATTGTAATGGTACATTCTTCGGTCGGTGAGCGTGACTACGACGCAGAACTCTCCTTTTCCATTTCCATTTTTCTCGAGTTGTTAGCAATGAAGAAATTATAGAAGATTCGGCTGAAAGGTATTCGATCATTACAGTTATAAGGTATTCATTATTTCAATAAACTTAACTTACTCATTTAGATAGTTATCGTGTGCTCCAGACAGGCAGAATGACGGACATAGCTCAAATTATCTCAAATATCCTGGAGGACGCAACATTCGATGTATTAATTTTTTTCGTAGCAAATTATATAAACTAAATGGAGTACATAAAAATTAATTGATGCAAATAATTATCCCCTCACCTTGCAGAGGGTCGGTATATATCTTTGGTTACGAATCGGTAGTCGTAACACATCGAAGGAGTGACCTAAGACCCCAAGTATGTTTGGTGCGAATTGGTCAATGTGGACCATTTTAAAGGCTGGGTTAGACAAACTTAACCGTAATTTAACTTTAGCGCCGCCGTAACCTTTCCCGCTGGAGCAATTACCCAAAACTTCAAAAACGTGCCATATGACTCAGACATTCACAACAAAAATAGCAACAAATGCATTTTATTTTATATTTATTTGCTACTAATTTATCATTTTATTACTTATTCATCATTACTTTTCAAAAATTTTCGCATATTTTTATTTTACTGATTTTGTTTTGTTTGCAAATGCACGTAAACGTACTGTCCAAATCTAATTTCAGCAGATTCAGCCGTCCGTTTACGTTTCGTTGGCTAATCGTTTACACTGATTTCCATATGTCTGATTGAATCAACTGATTCGTTGCGCTACGGGGGCGTTACGGTTACGTTTGCCTAACCCAGCCTTAAGTCATTTGAGAAATGTAAGTGTGTAAAAAAAAATATAAAAAAAAATAAAGAAAATTAAAAAAAAATTAAAAAAAAAAATTTTTTAAAATTTAAAAAAAAAATTAAAAATATTAAAAAAAATAAAAAAAATTAAAAAAATAAGTAAAAAAAATAAAAATATTAAAAAATAAATAAAAAAATTAAAAAATTGAAATTAAAAATAAAACTAACTTAAAAAAATGTTTTGGTTTCATAAAATAGTCAATCTACACAAACAAATTTTTAGGTCTCGGACTCAAAAAACAAATTTTTGTTCCATTCTTAATTTAAAATTTTTATACCCTACACCACACTGTGGTACAGGGTATTTTAAGTTTGTTTCACGGCAGATGTTTGTAACACCTGAAAATAACACAGCTAGACCCACCACAAAGTATACCGATCGTCTCAGAATCACTAGCTGAGTCGATTTAACATGTCTGTCCGTCCGTCTGTCCATGTTCGTCGACTACAGGTCGCAATTTCACTCCGATCGTTCTGAAATTTTGCAGTTTAGAGTATTTCGCAGCTGTTAAGATCGCTATTAAATTTGGTTGAAATCGGTTCAGATTAAGATATAGCTCCCATATATATCTTTCGTCCGATTTGGCCCTTTAGTCCTATAGAAGCTGCATTTTACATCCAATCGTATTGAAATTTAGAATGGTAGAGTTTCTTGATCCATGAACCAACATTGCCGAATTTGAAGAAAATCGGTTAAGATTTAGCTATAGCTCCCACATATATGTTTCGTCCGATTTGGCCCTTTAGTCCTATAAAAGCTGTATTTTACATCCAATCATTTTGAAATTGAGAATGGTAGAGTTTCTTGATCCATGAACCAACACTACCGAATTTGAAGAAAATCGGTTAAGATTTAGCTATAGCTCCCATATATATGTTTCGTCCGATTTGGCCTATAAAAGCTGTATTTTACATCCAATCGTTTTGAAATTTAGAATGGTAGAGTTTCTTGATCCATGAACCAACATTGCCGAATTTGAAGAAAATCGGTTAAGATTTAGCTATAGCTCCCATATATATGTTTCGTCCGATTTTGCTCTTTAGTCCTGAAGATGCTGTATTTTACATCAAATCATTTTGAAATTTAGAAGGGTAGAGTTTCTTGATCCCTGAATCAACACTACCGAATTTGAAGAAAATCGGTTAAGATTTAGCTATAGGACACATATATGTTTCGTCCGATTTGGCCCTTTAGTTCTATAGAAGCTGTATTTTACATCCAATCGTTTTGAGATTTAGAATGGTAGAGTTTCTTGATCCATGAACCAACATTGCCGAATTTGAAGAAAATCGGTTAAGATTTAACTATAGCTCCCATATATATGTTTCGTCCGATTTTGCTCTTTAGTCCTGTAGAAGCTGTATTTCACATCCAATCATTTTGAAATTTAGAATGGTAGAGTTTCTTGATCCATGAACCAACACTACCGAATTTGAAGAAAATCGGTTAAGATTTAGCTATAGCTCCCATATATATGTTTCGTCCAATTTGGCCCTTTAGTTCTATAGAAGCTATATTTTACATCCAATCGTTTTGAAGTTTAGAATGGTATAGTTTCTTGATCCATGAACCAACATTGCCGAATTTGAAGAAAATCGGTAAAGATTTAGCTATAGCTCCCATATATATGTTTCATCCGATTTGGCTCTTTAGATCCAATCTTTTTTTATACCCTACACCACACTGTGGTACAGGGTATTATTTAAGTATAAAATGTCCCAAAAGTAAATTTATGTAAACAATTTATACATGAATTACAAAATTTATATATCAGATTTATTCAATATTACGAGAGTGGTGTAGGGTATTGTATAGTCGGCCCCGCCCGACTTTAGCCTTTCCTTACTGGTTTTTAACTTGGATTTAATATTTCAAATAATTTTTTAAATTGAAAAATTCAATAATTTTTTAATTGAAAATTTCTGTGCGTTTGTTTTTTGCTGTGTAGAATCTAAATATAGCGATTTGCTTCGTCCCAATGAACAAGATTCTAAAATATTGTTTTCGTAATGCTTTCTAATTTCTTTTTGCAAGGGAATGTAAGTAATAAATTGGAATTGCAAATTACCCACAAAACTCAATTTACACAAATCACACTCACGTATTCCCGATTCCTATTTTAAAGATAGCAAAATTTCCGTACATATTTTGGATATCCGAGCCTATACTCTAAGTACGTTCCTATGTTACTCCTATGTGAGAGCATTTAACTTATCTTTCTACGGTTATACGAGTATTCTCATATAAGTAATGTATACATGTGTGTGTTTAGTGGTGTGTTAACTTAATCCTAACATATCTTACCCAACAACCACTAAAACCATTTTAGGCACATTAACATCCAAAGTCTTCCTTTTTGGCTTCAATGGTGAACTGCGCTTCCACTGACAAAGGGTGCTAGTCTTAGAGGTGTAGAACTTTTAAATTGCAATAAAACGCAATAATATGTATATTATTTTTGGCATTAATATTTCAATATAGTCTGGCATTACGTGGCACAGTGGGAGGTATTCAGAGAATAGGAAATATTTCTGCCGTTACTTAACCAAAAAATCTGATTGCGATAAAACATAGTATGTTTGGGGGGGTAGCGCTATTGGAGGGTTCAAGTTTTGAATTGGGTCAATTTATACAGTTCATGGGCGGATATACAGGACCTCAAAATTTGCCGTTTCACTATCGACTATAAAATGTTCGAGCTGTTGTTAAATTCGAACAATTTGCCAGCGTTAATCTGGAATTTATGATGACGTCAAACCGACTGGCACAGAAATCAGTGCCTCCAAAAAATCGCTCTATAACGAGGAGTACTGATATCTTTAGGAGTTCCTGGTGATGGTGTGGATTTCTTCTGTTGGTTCCTTTGCTTAATTCTTGTCTTGCTGAGGAGATGATACTGCTACCGCCACCAACACCAATACCACCTTCGCCACCATTGCCATCATTATTTATCTGTTCTAGGCAACAATGCGCGTTGGTTCGTTGCCTCTGCACAAAATCGACGACCCCATAAGACTCGTTACATACCACAACGAGTGCTGTTCCTTAGCATCTATGCAATTTTCATTTTTGGAGGATTTATCCCTCAACGACGATGATGATCATCATCAACATCGTAGTGAATTAATTTTGTTTTTCAACTCGTTTTCTACTTCTTTTATATAACCTGTATATTTGGTGTATCCAGTTGATGGAGGAAGCTGGGAGCCACAAAAGACTGTGCACAGCACACCATGGCAATACTATCTTCACCCTAACAATCTGAGTTATTTGCTTAATCCGTGAAAATGGGCGCAATACTTGACATGAACTTGCCCCTTGCGGGGGAATGCATTGCAACGTCAACGCCAACAATACAGCTTTGCCAGCTTCACTAAAAACAACAAAAATAACACCAAAAAGTAAATATTGCCAACCTTGCAGGGTTTGGATTATCTCTTCGGAAAAGGTTCGTTCAACGAACTTTTCTATAAGAAAAACATCGTTCAACGAACTTTTCTATAAGAAAAGCATCGTTCAACGAACTTTTCTATGAGAAAAGCTTCGTTCAACGAACTTTTTCTTAAAGAAAAGTTTTTCTTAAAGAAAAGTTCGTTGAACGATGCTTTTTTCATAGAAAAGTTCGTTGAACAAAGTTTTTCTTATAGAAAAGTTCGTTGAACAAAGCTTTTCTTATAGAAAAGTTCGTTGAACGAAGCTTTTCTTATTGAAAAGTTCGTTGAATGAAGCTTTTCTTATAGAAACGTTCGTTGAACGAAGCTTTTCTTATAGAAAAGTTCGTTGAACGAAGCTTTTCTTATAGAAAATTCGTTGAACGAAGCTTTTCTTATAGAAAAGTTCGTTGAACGAAGCTTTTCTTATAGAAAAGTTCGTTGAACGAAGCTTTTCTTATAGAAAAGTTCTTTGAACGAAGCTTTTCTTATAGAAAAGTTCGTTGAATGAAGCTTTTTTTATAGAAAAGTTCGTTGAACGAAGCTTTTCTTATAGAACGAAGCTTATAGAACGAAGCTTTTCTTATAGAAAGCTTCGTTCAACGAACTTTTCTATAAGAACTTTTCTATAAGAAAAGCTTCGTTTAACGAACTTTTCTATAAGAAAAGCTTCGTTTAACGAACTTTTCTATAAGAAAAGCTTCGTTTAACGAACTTTTCTATAAGAAAAGCTTCGTTCTATAAGAAAAGCTTCGTTCTGAAAAGCTTTGTTCAACAAACTTTTCTATAAGAAAAGCTTCGTTCAACGAACTTTTATATAAGAAAGGCTTCGTTCAACGAACTTTTCTTTAAGAAAAACTTCGTTCAAAAAAACTTCTATAAGAATAGCGAACTTTTCTATAAGAAAAGCTTCGTTCAACGAATTTTTCTATAAGAAAAGCAAGCTTTTCTATATAAAAAGGTTTCTTGAAATAACTTTACAATATGAAAAATTTCATTCATAATCTCTGACTGTGGTAATCAGAGTTTTTTTTCCGTACCCTGACATTGGCTTGCTTCCGTTAATATTTGAACTTGTGTCTGAACCCTACGCAAGAGGAAACAAAAAAAACTATTTTCTAGGATTATGGCCGACATTGTTGTATCATATTAAAAAAAAGTACGTTACTATTTGAAATTGTGGTGGGCATTTGTTAGACTTGCGTGCAAAGCTTTCGTAACGTAGCTCTAACTACACCACTTGCAATTCAGCTCCAGGCGGACGAGGATCCATGGGGGGTACACACAACACAAATTGAAATCTGAAACCAGCTTAAACGTTTCGAAATCATTTTTCCTTCGTCTAAAAATAGTAGAGGCAAAGTTGGCAACATACTTCAGACTTATTTTTAGCCTTAACCTGTCTTTAAATAGAAATCGTAGAAATTGTTGGCGTACAACCAAAGACGGTCGGTCGGACTGTCGGCTTGCCGGCCAACATTCGTCGCAGTCAATGAATTGCGCCGAAATCTCCAAAGACAAACCAAATTATTTTGTTACAATTTTCTTGTGCATAGCCCCCAAAACTCGGATGTCGTACAGTTGTTTTCCTTGCAAAGAAGAGGTCTGAAAGACTTGTCCTGCTTAGCTTATTTGTGGATGTAGAGTCTGCTCTTCTCCGAGCCTTCCTTGCCTTGCTTCGTTAGGCTTCTTTTGACTTTGCTCAAATTACTTTCTATTGCCTGTTGTTGCACAAAGTTTTGCAGAATATGTCGGTTGGCCGCTTTTCGTCCTCCTCTTCTTCTATCCCGACACAAAAGTGATTGGATTGGATTGGAATACGTGTTCGCCTGCCTTCGAATGTTGCTGTTGGTCTTATTTTTGTGAAAGTTTTGGTCTTTTGGTTTGTAGTTGTTTCCCGGTACATTTGATATGTCAACTTTTTATTTGGCCAAAGAGATTTATTACTCTATTGTACAATCATGTTAATTCATGTCGTCTAAAGGAATTCGTTTTATCCCACAAACTGTAGTTATATAGGGGTTTTTGTTTGTTGGAATTTCTTATGAACAGTGTTCATTTCTTTGCCCAAAAAAGATCGACCAAAGAACTTTTTTTATATAAAAAAGCTCGACCAACGAACTTTTCTATTTAAAAAAGTTCGAATAAACTTTTCTATATAAAAAGGTTCGATCAACAAACTTTTCTATATAATAAAGTTCAATCAACAATCTTTTTCATATAAAAAAGTTCAAACAACAAACAACCGACGAACTTTTCAATATAAAAAGATCAACCAACAAACTTTTCTATATAAAAAAGTTCGGCCAACAACAAACTTTTCTGTATAAAAAAAGTTCGACGGACATTTCTATTTAAAAAGTTCGATCAACGAACTTTTCTATATGAAGAAGTTCGATCAACGACCTTTTCTATATTAAAAAGTTCGACCAACGAACATTTTGTAATAAAAATGTTCGGTCAACGACCTTTTCTATATAAAAAAGTTCGATCAACGAACTTTTCTATATAAAAAAGTTCGATCAACGAACTTTTCTATATAAAAAAATTCAATCAACGAACTTTTCTGTGTAAAAAAAGTTCGATCAACGAACTTTTCTATATAAAAAAGTTTGCTTAACGATCTTTTCTATATAAAAAAGTTTGCTCAATGAACTTTTCTATATAAAAAAGTTTGCTGAACAAACTTTTCTATATAAAAAAGTTTGCTGAACAAACTTTTCTATATAAAAAAGTTTGCTCAACAAAATTTTCTATATTAACAGATTTGCTCATTAAACTTTTCTAAAAAAGTTTGCCCAACAAACTTTTCTATATAAAAAAGTTTGCCCAACAAACTTTTCTATATAAAAAAGTTTGCCCAACAAACTTTTCTATATAAAAAAGTTTGCCCAACAAACTTTTCTATATAAAAAAGTTTGCTCAACTAACGTTTCTATGTAAAAAAGTTTGCTCAACTAACTTTTCTATATGAAAAAGTTGGTTCAACTAACTTTTCTAAATACATAAATTTCTCTCAACAATTTCTTCTATATAAAAAAGGTTAGCTCAACAAACTTTTCTATATAAATAAGTTCGTTCAACGAAAAAAGAAACTTTTCCCAAGTAAATTTCTTTCTAATGCTAAAATTTTCTTCTCGTAATAAGGCTTATTTAATTTTTGTGTTTGAAAATATGTCTATGATGTACGGGGGTAAATTTTGCTTTTATCATGTATCATTATTTTAATTAACTTTTCGAAAGTATTTTTGGGGGAAACAAAGTACAGAGTCAGTAAAACAGCGTGCAATTATTTTTGAAACAAAACCATGACAAGTTTAGAAAAATGTTTACCGAGGGGGATGCTAGAACACCTCCCCTTGAATTTATTATTAGAGATGAAAAGAAAAAAGTTACAAAGAATTCAATTCCATTGTCAGCCTGGTGTGCAGATTGCGATTGGGGTATGAATAGTTTGGTAAATTGAGTATTACGTTTTAAAGAAATTGAAGGAGACCAATTCAAAATTGCAGTAGAAAACTTAAATGCATTTTAAGATTATTTATTTTAATTAATTAAGGTTCAAAGACCAATGAAATCACCAATTTAGTGGACACTCGATAGACTGACTACAAAAGACGAATGGTTTGGTAGGATCAGGTTTGGTTAATATTTATTCTGATGGTACACTGCTGTGTACTTGCTACTTCAATATCTGTACCCTGAGGACTTCGGTGCCACTATGGCTACAAAATGTCTGGAAACTCTGGATTCTGCTTTCTTTACAAGCATCGGTAACAACGACATTAATATTGAATATTTCATAAGTCACACTAATCATTTCCGCTAATGTGTCTCCGAACCCGTAGTATTTCCATTGACCTAATAAGGTCTTAAGTAAGCTAGGAAGTACTGAGTGAATTATCTTCATAATATTTCAAATGTCTAACGTTAATGAAAAACTTCATTAAAAAAGTAGGTATAGAATATTTTAATAATTAAACATTCTACAGAATTTATAAAAAATTCATAAAATTTGTGGAACATTTCATAAAATTTATGGAATATTTCATAAAATCTATGAAACATTTCATAAAATTTATGAACATTTTCATAGAACAACAGATGGCATTTATGAAAAATTCATAGAAATAAAAAAAGTTCATAGAATTCTTAGCATTTGGAATTTCTTTTATTAAATTTATGACAAATTCCATAGAAAACATTTTATAGAAATGAAACATTTTATAGAAATACTGAAAAATTCATAGAATTTAAAAAAATGTTCATTTTATTTATGAAAAAGTCATATAATTTATGAAAAATTTCATAGAATTTATGATTTATATTTATTTCGATGATTATAGAAACTTGTACCACAATTCATAGGACTTAAAACATAATACAAACTTTTCTATATAAAAAAGTTGGTTGAAAAAACTGTTCTTTATAAAAAAGTTGGTTCAAAATTTCTAGAATTTGTAAACAATTTTATGTATGAAAAATTTCCTACAATTTATGAAACATTTCATAGAATTTATCAAACAATCATAGAATTTATTAAACAATTCATAGAATTTATGAAATATTTCACTGATTTATGAAACATTTCATAGAATTTATGAAACACTTCATAGAATTTATGAGTAATGCATATAATTTATGAAACAGTTCATAGAATTTATGAATAATGCATATAACTTATGAACAGTTCATAACATTTATGAATAATTCATAAAGCTAACAAATTATAAGAGTATGACAAATGCATAGAATTTTTTAACAATACATCGAATTATCATAAACTCATAGAATTTGTAAAATTTTTTATAAAATTTATGGACATTTTCATAGAATTTATGTAACATTACATAAAATATATGGAATATTTCATAAAATTTATAAAAAGTTCATTGAACTTATAAATAATACATAAGATTTCATAGAAAATCAAAAAATAGAGCTTATAAAAAATTAATAGAATTCAAAAAAATCGTTGAATTTATAAAATATTAAAAAAAATTATGAAAAAAATCTTTAATTTATATACAATTCATAGCATTTATGTAAAATTCAAATAACTTGTAAATTAACATTAATAAAATTTACGAAAATTTATTTTTTATAAAATATGAAAAATGCATAAAATTTATGAAAAATAGACAAAACTTTTTTATAATTAATGAAGCTTTCCTTATAAAGCATGTATCTTTTTCTAGAATTTATGAAAAATTTCACAGAATTTATGAAACTTTCCTAATAAATTATGAATTTTTTTTAATGAAAATTAAAGTATTTGTGAAAATATTCACAGAATTTATGAAACTTTTCATAGAATTTGTGAACGTTTCATAGATTTAATGAAGATTTTCTAGAATTATGAAACTTTCGTAGAATATATAAATACAATTTATGAAACTTTCCTTACAATTTATGTAACTTTTTATAAAATTTATAAAACTTTTCATAGAATTTATGAAACTTTTCATAGAATTTATGAAACTTTACAGAATTTATGAAAAATGTATAATTTTATGAAAATTTCAATATATTTTATGAACATTTCATATAATTTATGAACATTTCATAGAGAATTATGAAAAGCTCTTAACTAAAAAAACGAATTTATGAAATATTTCGCAAAATTATGAAACATTTCATAGAAATTTATTGAAACTTTTCATAGAATTTATGAAACTTTCCAGAGATTTTATGAAACTTTTCATACAACTTATGACCAATTCATGTAATTTATTAAAAATGGTTAGAATTTATGAATTTTTGTTTAGTTTTTATGTAATGTTTCTTAAAATGTAAACAATCGTTATCATAAGATATATTTCATATTCAGTGTTACTGAAAATTCTGTTCATTGGTGGAAATAATTTTCGAATATTTTTTTTTATTTTCTTTTATCAGAACTACCGTTGTGAAGGCGGAATCGTCGTGTTGGTAATTTAGTTGCACAAACCATCTATCGAAACAATTATTTAATAAGAATTTTTTTTTATAAATTTTATGAAGAGAAATTAAAAATTATGAAATTTTAGACAAAGTATGGACTTTTTCTAAAAAACATGTCTTTAATTTCATGCAGAAAGTTTCATAAATGCAATAATTTTATTTTAACTGAAACATTTATTTGACAACTTTTATAATTATAAAATTTCATAGATATTAAGAAAATTTCCCCTGGATTTGTGAAACATTTTTTATAAAATCGATTCATAAATATTATTATATTGAAATCGTCATTTTCAGCTGTTGCATTTTATTTAATTTTTCTCGATACGTTCATTTATAAACCTTTTAAGATAAAATATTTTTATGTCCCCTAATATTCTATTAATTTCCGTTTTTATGAACAAATTAGATATCTAAACAATTTTATGTATAGTCTTTCGTATATAACTAGAATAAAGAAGATATTTTATGGAGAAGGCATAGTTTGCGGCGGTGTTTTAACAACAGGAGCTGCTGGCTCACAGTCAGGGTCTCCTCCGGTCCCATACAAAAAATGGAGGCAGTCATTTAAGGCATCCATAAAATCCATTATCATTTGGCAACACCCCGACGCTATTACCACCGCCATTACTACAATGTACTATTATTATTATGGCCATAATGAAGGCGACGATGATGATGATTATGGGCACAGCATCATCACCAGGGCCATCAACACATACTGCTGCTGCTGCTACTGAACTCCTCTGCTATTACAAGTTACACAAGGATCAGGCATCTGTCGGCAGTAGACTAAAGAACGAAAAAAGAAACATAATTTAAAAGTTCATAAAGCAACACCCAAAACAACAGTCAAAGACATCATAACCACCGGGTACATTCGGCGTTTAGCGCCCAATGCAGAACGCCCTAGCGCCCAACAGCCCCTCCCGCCCCTTTTATACTAATTTTCGCACAATGAAAGCGGCATGAAAAAAGAAACCATGAAATATTTGTCTCTAATGTTATGAAACAAATGGTGCTACTTCTACTCTGCCCATTCCAAAAATTTCACTTGGCTTCTGTGGCTGTCATGTTCTCGACATGTGTTGTGTGTGGTGATAGCAACAGTTTTTCTGCTAGGCATCACATTTCTCTCCTTGCTGCCTTTGAAAGGAAAAACTCCTGGTTCCTTTACTGAACCCCCCTCCCACCATCACCACCAAAAGCTACAAAGCAGGCGAAAAAAAACTCCAAGGCAACGCATCAAGAGAAACACCTTATTTTAATGACGTTTTTTCTTTAATTTTGTTTTTTTTTTGTTCGTGTTGCTGCAAAAGTTAAAGGACAATAACGAGAAAGACAACGACTCCTTCATGCATGAAAATGTTCTTTCTTTTTTCTTTACCTTTTTCCTTGAAGTGATATGGGCAAAAGTTTTCCTTGTTGCCCGTAAATAAATTTGTCGCTTAATGCAGTTTAAGATAGGATTTTTGTTTTTATCAGATTTCTTTTCTGCATTTTTTTTTTGGCTGAACAAATGTGTTTTGAAAGAAACACCCGTTGCCTTTTGTCACGTAAACGATTTATTTATGACATGATTTACGGTCCTTTTCCCCGCCCCTTCAAACATACATAAATCTGTTGGCTGCGCGCAAAGTGTGAAACAGACAAGTTATGGAGTTATACTTTTGAAAATGTTTGAATTTAAAGGAAAAATAATCATAGAATCTTATACCATCGTTGGTTATTTGAAAGGTACACATTGATATTCAAGATAAAAAAATATAGGGATTTCCGATAAGAGTGATATGATTTCTTTAAAAAAAACACACTTATTGTTAAGGAAATTCAAAAGTTTTTTATTTAATGTGAAGTACAATCGAGACAATTAAGTTTAAAGTAAAACGTCATTCAAATGGCTCCACGACTTCTTCTGCAGGAACAAATTCGATGAAACCAATTTTCGAGCACTATTTCCCCTAAATCGAGTCGTATGTCATGAATGGCACGATCAATATTGCCTTTTAAAGCTTGAAGAGAGTCTGGTTTATTTCGAAAGAACAATGGCTTTAAATAACCCCACACGAAATAGTCTAATGTTGTTAAATCACAACTTCTTGGAGGCCATTAAATATCACAATTTCTTAAAATAATCGAATCTCCAAACTTTTCTCGCAACAATTCAATTGTTTCATTTGCTGTGTGACACGTAGCCACAATCGGTCAATGGCAAAAAGATAACTCTTAATGTGAGCTAAAATATTGCTCATGGGTGTCAAGGTCGTAGGTCGACTGGAAAATGTTTTTTTGAATTTGAAAAAAATGGGCTTAGCATCATTTTCAAATGTGAACGGAAAGTTTATTTTTGCTCTAGCTCCTTAATGGTATGTCGGATCGGGAATCGGTCAATGGCAAAAAGATAGCTCTTAACGAGAGCTAAAATATTGCTCATGGGTGTCAAGGTCGTAGGTAGACTGGAAAGTATTTTTTTGGATTTAAAAAAAAAAAAAATATGGGCTTAGCATCATTTTCAAATGTGAACGGAATGTTTATTTTTGCTCTAGCTCTGGGAATCTGTCAATGGCAAAAAGATAGCTCTTAACGAGAGCTAAAATATTGCTCATGGGTGTCAAGGTCGTAGGCCGACTGGAAAGTGTTTTTTGATTTAAAAAAAAAATGGGCTTATCATCATTTTCAAATGTGAACGGAAAGTTTATTTTTGCTCTAGCTCCTTAATGGTACGTCGGATTGGGAATCGGTCAATGGCAAAAAGACAGCTCTTAACGAGAGCTAAAATATTGCTCATGGGTGTCAAGGTCGTAGGTCGACTGGAAAGTGTTTTTTGATTTAAAAAAAAATGGGCTTATCATCATTTTCAAATGTGAACGGAAAGTTTATTTTCGCTCTAGCTCCTTAATGGTACGTCGGATTGGGAATCGGTCAATGGCAAAAAGACAGCTCTTAACGAGAGCTAAAATATTGCTCATGGGTGTCAAGGTCGTAGGTCGACTGGAAAGTGTTTTCCTTGGATTTAAAAAAAATGGGCTTAGCGCACGAAAAGTTGCAATTGGATTATTTTGATAATAAAACTGAATAATTTGTAAACGTAGTTCTTGCGTAAATCTCTCCATGATGAAATTGTAAACTCTACTGAATACAATGAAAAACAAATGACAGATCATGACGTATTACAAATGGCCGAAACGTCACCTCAAAATCATATCATCCCTATTGGAAAACCCTTTACATAAAATGAATGAACATTTTTTTAATTTATATTTTGCGTTATACAAAAATGTATAAAAATTTCGTTAATATAGGAAAATTCGTTTCAGAACATTGAAAGTTTTCGTAAAATCTAAAATAACATTATTTTAATAATAGAAATCAGCAAAAAAATATTTTTTAATTCATTGTCTCTTTCTGTTTACTTTAGGTACGTTTTTTCAAAAATTGGATTGTGACTGGAAAAACCTAAAATTAAAAAAAAAATAAGTAAGTTTCAAAATACCTAATAAAACATTTCCTTTGGCAGTATTATTGATTTAAATCTGTGGAAAAAACTTTTCGAAATGCCTTACTACACACAGAATACAGTTTGGTTGCCTCAACCGAATTATTTGCCAACCGAATTTTGATAGTTCTGTCTACTATCATGCGATTCCATCAGGACAACCAACATTTTGGTTGTGGTGTACTTCTGCTTCCATGTTAACAACAATCATATTTGGTTGCGTCAGCTACGAAAATGGTGGCTAAAATTATCTGTTGTATGTTGCCACAACCAATTGTTTAAAAAAATTGGTTGTTCTGACAATTTGTCAGTCATATACTACCGACAATTAATTAAAAACAGTTTTCATTAATTTGTATTTTATTTATTGAACAAAAAACTCAAACAATTCATAACAAAATTAAAAATCCCATATTACAAATTCATCACTATTATGAGTTGCGGAAATATATGACACAAATTTTAGTACACGAAACAAAAAAACACAAAACTTTTATGCAAATATAGCTTAACCCTGTGCTTTCAATTTCACGATTGTTGCTTTTATTTTTTATTTATGTAAAACATTTTGGACAACATATTCTGCATTCCACACGAGATTATTTTTGACTACATTTACCGTTCTTGAACAAAATGTTGAAGATTTATTTATGTCGAGTAATTTTATTTTTTGTTTGTCATGTATCAGCAAAAGAACAGCAACCAATCTTTCGGTTGTATTTCCCAAAATACATTTAATTATTCTAAATTTGGGAAATTATTGGGATAACCAAAAAACGATTATTTATTAACATGTTTTCTGTTGCAGTATCCAATTATTCGTTGCAATAATAATCTTTGGTCTATTGATACAATTTCTGTTGTCAAGAATAAAACATTGGTTGTCACAACCAAAAATCCATCATATGGTACTACAATGAAAGTTTAAAATTGATTACCACAACTAACCGAGTGTCAACGAAAAAAACTATTTTAATTCGATTGATACAACCATCGATTTAGTTGCAAGCATTCTTATTTGATCATATCCAGGTTATTATTGTTGTTTCAACTACTTATATATAAATACAACCGGCACACGGTGTAGGCAATATACATTTTGTTGTTAGTACTATTTTTTTATTGTTACAATCGAATTCCAACCAATTATTTTCATGGGTGTAGTAGATGGGTGTATATATCTTGGCATGTCACAGATTCCCCTCGGAATTGGCTTGATTCTGTAGTAGTTTTAGCTTCTACAGATTCCGTTCCAATTTGTGAATTCAGAAAAAATAAAAAACATAATTTTTGTGGCACATATTATTAATGACATTGTTTTTGCGAAAAAACACTTTTCCGCGAACATAGTTAGAACTTTCTTTGCACTAATCAATTAATATTAATTTTTTAATTGTGACAATTACAAAAAATTCGGGAAAATCGGTCCGAAATCCGCGGAAAACCTCACTCTTTGAAGTCCTACTCGTTGAAATTTCTATTCGTTCCTAACTGACAACTTACTCGCTCCGGGATGACATATCTTATTATTCATTATTTTGGATAAAATTACACAGTACAACACATGATTTTGGGACTCAATTCTGAGAATTGGACGTGAAAGTAGCCCCAAAAATTAGAACTTCTGCATCATTCGTTTAGTCAAGTTGTCTCAATTAATAATTTAATGGGCATACGAATTTTTTGCTCAAGGTTGATTTTTACCACTTTCTATATTTTTTTCTCGGTATACCGCACGGAATATCTCTTTGGTGTCTGAAGCAAAGTTGTAGATATTGAATAGGAGAAAAAAACAAACGTACCCGAAAAGAGTACATCCAGTGCCTTAAAAATCGCAAAACTGCCCACAAAGTCATAAAATACAACATTTATGCGTTAAGAGAACATTTATGCGTTAAGAGAACATTTATGCGTTAAGAGAACATTTATGCGTTAAGAGCTACCGATTCCCGATCCGACGTACCGTTAAGGAGCTAGAGCAAAAATAAACTTTCCGTTCCATTTGAAAATGCTAAGTCCATTTATCCAAAAAAAAAACACTTTCCAGTCGACCAACGACCTTGACACCCATGAGAAATATTTTAGCTCTTGTTAAGAGCTATCTTTTTGCCATTGACCGATTCCTGATCCGACGTACCGAGCTAGAGCATAAATAAACTTTCCGTTCACATTTGAAAATGATGCTGTCCATTTTTTTAAATCAAAAAAAAAAAAAAAAAAAAAACTTTCCAGTCGACCTCGTTAAGAGCTATCTTTTTGCCATTGACCGATTGTGGTTACGTGCCACACGGCAAATGAAACAATTGAATTGTTGCGTGAAAAGTTTGGAGATCCGTTATTTCAAGAAATTGATATTGATATTGAATGGCCTCCAAGAAGTTGTGATTTAACACCATTAGACTATTTCTTGTGGGATTATTTGAAGTCATTGGACTTTCGAAATAAATCAGACTCTCTTCAAGCTTTAAAAGTCAATATTGAACGTGCCATTCATGACACGACTTGATTTAGTGGAAAAAGTGCTCGAAAATTGGTTTAATCGAATTCGTTCCTGCAGAAGAAGTCGTGGAGGCCATCTGAATGACGTTTTATTTAGAAATTAACTGTATCGATTGTACTTCACATTAAATAAAAAAAAATTGAATTTCCTTAACAATAAGTGTGTTTTTTTTAAAAAGAAATCATATCACTCTTATTGGAGAACCCTTTAGTTTATGAGGTATTGCCTCTTTATACGGCAAAACTTAAAATGGATATAACTCCTTAAATAATTCTAGAGCCAAATGTTGCGATTATTAATTTTTTGGAGAACATTTTGCACATATTCAGCTGACCTTAAAATGGCTATAACTCTTCAAATAATCGTTCTAGATCGATTACTTGTGATTACTTATTTTTTTGTCTAATATTTTGAATATTTCGTGACAAACTTAAGATGGACATAACTCCTTAAATAAGCACCCTAGGGCAAATGGGACGAAATTTATTGATCTCTTTATTTTTTGGTAAATTTTTGTTAATTTCAGCCCTTGGACAAAATAACCAAACCACTCCTATTGCATGTACAAGGGCCAACCTAATGTTTCCATACAAATGTTTAAACTCCAAAGACATTAGTTGAGAAGTTTATGTCCTTTGTTCAATCCTCATTTAATTCAGTTTATAAAAGAGAGAAACGCATTTAATACTTAAATAGAAATAAAATATGTATATCCCAATAAACAAAGCCAACACGAGCCCCAGGGTTTATTTGAGAGGGTGGGCTGGGCATCCTTTTCCATTAAATACAAGTATGGATGGCTTTAAAAATTGCCATCATCGCATTATTTTCCTCGCATTTTTTGTTGGACAAATTGAGAAAGTGAGAGAAACATAAATTTATGAAAGGAAGAACAAGAAGAATAAAGTTCAGGATTCAGAAGTTTAGGACTATATCTAAGGATTACTCTAAATATAAATTTGGTACACATTTCAACCACACATACACACCCACACAGACACACATAGATTAGACTTTGGGGAATTAGCCGGAATTATGTTTGTTTTCTTTGTGCCTGCGTTTATAAACAAAACAGAAAGGGCGAAGAAGAGGTAATACAGAAGGGACGGTGGGCGGTATGAGTTCAAGCCATGGGAAACCCTGCGAAGCAACAGTGAATAATTTGAACCGCCAACAATCAACCACAACTGTACAACACAACACAACAACAACAACGACGACGACAACGAGGACGACCAACTTTAGTCCTCGAAGTCGTCAGTAAAAGTTACAGTTTTACATGACATTCATTGACAGGCGGATAACAGGAAGCGTGCTTTGACAGCCCACACAATATTCTAAATAATTTGCTCGGAAGGGGAGGAGAGTTGATGGTGTTTTGCTCCCATCCGCCAGTTTTAAATATTTCTGATGAATAAAAAAGTTTCATTGTGGAAACCGAACCTCCTTTCGTCCGTCCGTCCTTGCTGCTGGTCTAGTACTAAACTTTTTTTTTGAAACTTAATGAATGAATAGGATTTTTATTAGGAACAACGGCAGGAAAAAACTTTAAACAAAATATGTTTGAGATTAATATTTACATATAGCAAATAAAATATATATATCTTATATCTTTATATATAAAATCCTTTGTACGTTTGTTAGTAACGCATGATCTCAGAAACCATAAAAGCGAATGGGCTGAAAATTGAACAATATATTCAGTTTGGGGTCATTTGTGTTTTAGAACTGTTTTTACCGCCATAAATTGCGGAGTGGTCAAGATATTTGCAAAATTCGCATTTCCAGATAGATTGGACTGAAATTTAAAATGTATGTGTGTTTTGTCTTCATAATAGTTTGTACGTATGATTCTAACCGGTAGATGGCGCTGTAGTGGACATATGGTCAATATAAATTTTTTTGATAATTTGTTCCTGAAACTCGGAATATACGCATTTTTAAATGAAATAACAATGAATAAAAAACCAATGCATTCCAAACAGGACGGGGAGGACAACGTCTGCCGGGGTCAGCTAGTACCAAATAAAATGTTTAAATATCTCTTTTATAACTATCATTTATTTTTTGGAGTTTTGGTGCAGAGCAGTCTGTAAAAATGGGAAATATCCCTAAATAAATATATAGAATTTTTTCGACTAATAGAAAAAAATTTTAATGTTTTTAGAAGTTTTTATGTTAATGATCGATTTAATTTTTAATTTTATTAGATTTATTGAATGTTTTCACATTCCAATTGTTCTGCTTTTTCGATCAACTCTTCCTTTCGAGAGAGAGGTTTTTGTGGTTTATTGGAAAAGATAAGACACTGCGCTTTGAAAGCCATCAATTCAATCCTGTGCGGGGATATCATCAGAGGGTCTTATACATGACACAGTGTGAGCTTAGAGTTGTGGCGATCATCACTTGTATATATACCAATCTACAAAGAAATTTGCATATGGGAAAAGCGTACAAGTCACACAGCCAAAGCTCCAAGCGAGACTTAAATTCACTATTTTCACCACCCATTCAATAAATCTAATAATAAAAACCAGTAAGGAAAGGCAGAAAGTCGGGCGGGGCCGACTATATAATACCCTACACCTCCCTAAAAATGCGATAAAGGTAATTGCGATAATAATTTGGATTAATTGGTAAGTAGGCATATTATCTAATTCTGAGCCGATAATCGCTAAATTAAGCAATATTCGTTCCTAAATTGAGAAACATCTTTCCGGAAAATATTAATGATCGGAAGTAAAGTACAACTTCTATAGCGCTTTGATACCAAATCAGGAGGAACATATATATGGAGGTTATATATAAATCTGAACCGATTTTCCCTGAATACTCATTCATGTAAAAATACCTCTTTCTGTAGAATTTCGTACTGATCGGATATAAAATACAGTCTCTACAGCGCTTACATGTCAAATCGGGGTAACATATATATGGGAGCTATATCTAAATCTGAACCGATTTTCTCCGAATTTGGCAGTATTCCTTCATGTAATAAGAAACCACTTTCTGCCGACATTCGCACTGATCGGATATAAAATAACATTTTTACAGCGCTTACATGTCAAATCGGGCGTAACATATATATGGGGGATATATCTAAATCTGAACCAATTTTCTCCGAATTTAGCAGTATTCCTTCATGTAATAACAAACCTCTCTTTTCGCCGAATTTCGCACTGATCGGATATAAAATAACATTTTTACAGCGATTACATGTCAAATCGGGGGTAACGTATATATGGGGGCTATATCTAAATCTGAACTGATTTCTTCCAAATTTAGTAGTGTTCATTCATATAATAAGAAACCTCTTTCTGCCGAATTTCATACTGATCGGATATAAAATAAAGTTTTTACAGCGCTTACATGTCAAATCGGGGGTAACATATATATGGGGGCTATATCTAAATCTGAACCAATTTTCTCCGAATTTAGCAGTATTCCTTCATGTAATAACAAACCTCTCTTTGCCGAATTTCGCACTGATCGGATATAAAATAACATTTTTACAGCGCTTACATGTCAAATCGGGGGTAACGTATATATGGGGGCTATATCTAAATCTGAACCGATTTCTTCCAAATTTAGTAGTGTTCATTCATATAATAAGAAACCTCTTTCTGCCGAATTTCATACTGATCGGATATAAAATAAAGTTTTTACAGCGCTTACATGTCAAATCGGGGCTAACATATATATGGGGGCTATATCTAAGTCTGAACCGATTTTAACCAAATTCAATAGGGATCGTCCCTGGGCCAAAAAAAAAGATATGTGTAAAGTTTCGTCGAGATTGGACCATAATTGCGACCTGTACTTTGATTACAAGAATACATGCACAGACGGACAGACAGACGGACAGACAGACGGACCCATTCAATAAATCTAATAATAAAAACCAGTAAGGAAAGGCAGAAAGTCGGGCGGGGCCGACTATATAATACCCTACACCTCCCTAAAAATGCGATAAAGGTAATTGCGATAATAATTTGGATTAATTGGTAAGTAGGCATATTATCTAATTCTGAGCCGATAATCGCTAAATTAAGCAATATTCGTTCCTAAATTGAGAAACATCTTTCCGGAAAATATTAATGATCGGAAGTAAAGTACAAGTCTGAACCGATTTTAACCAAATTCAATAGGGATCGTCCCTGGGCCAAAAAAAAAGATATGTGTAAAGTTTCGTCGAGATTGGACCATAATTGCGACCTGTACTTTGATTACAAGAATACATGCACAGACGGACAGACAGACGGACAGACAGACGGACATAGCTAAATCAACTCAGAAAGTGATTTTAAGTCGATCGGTATAATAAACGATGGGTCTATTTCTTCTCCTTTTGGGTGTTACAAACAAATGCACAAAGTTATAATACCCTGTACCACAGTGTGGTGTACACTAAACCTCTGCAATGAATGTCTTGAATGGCCTTTCAAGACATTCAGTTGTTTATCAAATACTTACTGCCACACACTCTATTTTGACAAAACAAATGAATGAGTGAAGAGAACAGTAACCGCCAAACAGATTTCAAAACAAATAAGTAACAAGACAATGAAGAAGTATACTCATTCAAGTACTGTACACAAAAACTGAAATACTCGATTTCAGTGTACACTGCACTACTGTACTCATTGTCATTGCAAAGAGAGACGCAACAACAAAGAGCGGCGGACCACCTTAGAAATTTATTGATTTTGAGGGGTAAATACACTAGTGTACATACTGAAGAAATAGAAAACAGCACTGTACTCGCTTCATTATACTCATCGTTTGACGAATTGAAACGAGTATAAAGTATACAACAACCGAACGAGCAGAGTACACGACTAGATTGTAAACATCAAACAGTGTGAAGTGTTTGTTGTTTTTTTTCCGATCATTCTATGGTGGTGTCAATCGAGTAAAATATACAATGTTTCAGTGTGCAGTGAAGTAGTGTACACTACTGTAGACGAAGAAATGAATGTCTTGATGCAGAGGTTTAGTGTACACTCATAGAAAAACCGACGTAATCTGAATGTAATCTGACATGTATTTCATGACAAGTGTCATCGATTTTGTCGCAATGTCACATGTCATTGGTCCCATGTCAACCGTTACATGAACCGGTCGTAATATTGATGTCAGTTCTGTCTTCGATGCTATGACAATTAACATTGATGCTATGTAAATGTGGCGTAAAATGTATGACACATTGTGGTAAGTGCAATGACATATGTCTTTGCTACAATGACAAATTGACATCGATGATATGACAACATGTCTTTGATACCATGACAATTGTCATGGATAATATGACAACATGTATTTGATGCAATGACAAATTTTCATGGATCTTATGACAATATGGTATCGATGCAATGGCAAATTGTCATGGATGATATGACAATATGTCTTCGATGCAATGACAAATTGTTACGGATGATATGACAATATGTCTTTGGAACAATGACAAATTGCCATGGATGATATGACAATATGCCATTAAATCTATGATTCATTATCATAAATAAAATTACAATATTTACTTGCTGCTATATAAGTAATAACCTATTGTCTTAGATGTTATTACCACTGCAATACCAATTAATATTAGCCCAAAAACATATGCATACAATTATTTTTGTACAAAAATATTTATTGATGTAATAATAAATAAAATAAAAAGTAATAATAATACCTGACTTCTGGAGAATTATTTGTTAAAAATAATGTTAATATATTTTATAGAAAATAAATTCATAATTCAAAATAGTTAAGAAACATTAACCTTTGATATAGTTTTTTGATATAAAATTATTTATAACTTTGCAAATCTCTTATCAAGAGTGACACTTTGGACGATTTCTCAGTGGTTTTGTCCAAGTTATAAAAGTACTGATCAATAAAAAGCCATACTTGGCTACATGGTCTGGGATACTCGACATTAAATATATGAAATGTTTTAAAGCAAATATATAATGTTCTCATGCACATATGTATGTGTTACAGGGCAAAAATTGTCCACCTAAATAAAAACAATATTTTGTAACCTTAAGAGATTTACTTCGCCAAGTACTAAAATAAATGGCTGTATTGGCTGCTTTTTGTTACATAAATCCTCCACGTGATTCTCCAAGGACTGCAAGGTCTCACTTATAAACAGGAAAGAGTAAAAGTTTTACACTGTTTTTTGCCATCAGCCTCAACTCGCACTCCTTTTTTTGCAGTAAATAAAATGTTATGAAGGCACCACATAATTTTTAGCTGGGCATTTGTCGGTATCTGTCAAAAAAGAATACGTGTAATTATAAAGTGTTCTTAAATCTTCAGAAATCTTAGCATTTAACTAACCATTTTCCACATCTGCACGTTTTATTGTATACATAATTCGTCTAAAGTTGGGATTACGAATACTGCATTCATTTTTCAAGTAATTGAAAAGGTTAACAAACTTTTCTATTCAATTCATCATAGCGCTATTCGTTTTGCGGATTGTATTGAAGTCCATATCAATCTAAAACAACAAATTCAAATATTAATTTTCTACTTATTTCTATTTTTCGAAGAAAAAAAATCCAAAAAAATACTTACAAGTCGAAGGCCATGTGTGCCTTTACACTGTGGCCAAAGTTTGAATATGTCGTGCATTGTTTGGCATTCATTGTTTATTTGAGAAAATCTTAAGTTTGAACATGTAGCCCAATTTGAGTGGACCTCTTCTGTTGAAATGCTGTCATAATTTATACTTTGAAAAAGCATCTGATCGTCATTTTCCGGAACTAAAAATAAAATAGATGTTAAAATACATGTAAACAATTATATATAAAAATTAAATATACTCACCACATCTTTCTTTAGTTGCCGATATTTCCGTAGTTTGTCTAAAAGATTTTAACACCTTATTGTTGATATATCTATTATATATTTTACCACGTCGTCCCGTGCGATAAAAATCAATTTTTTCTGTAGGAAAGATTTTTAAAATCTTTTTTCCAATGTTATAGCTGTCTTGCGTAGAATTAGAATTAAAGTATTCGACTATAATTTTTATTGGCAAACCGCGGTGTTCGGAAGTTATTTTATTAGTTGTCTCATAAGTTTCCAAAATTCTACTCCCCATTTTGTGTTGCTGCAAAATTTCCGTAAAGTTAATTTTTGGATTTGAAATATCTTCATCATTTAGAGATGACGTTGATGATGAAGGTGAAGACATCAAGGAATTTTGGCTGTTGCTCGAGAATTTTTGAGGTAAAGCTGGAAGATTAGAATCTGATTTCCATTTTTCGTAATGATATTTGAAGAGAACTTTCAATTAATAAATTTAATATTACAATTCGAAAATAACGCTGTTTCAAATACTAAAACATTTTTATGTATATTTTTTAATAGCTCTTCATCACTCTTATTTTCATATACGTTAATGTTTATAAAATGTTCACTGTCCTTTTCATGATGAGCAAGACTACTTTTTGAGGCCCCATCAGTTTGTACTTCATTCACTTTTTCGTCATGGACGAGACTACCGCACACAATAGAAGACGTTGTTGTTGTGTGTTTTTACGCACTTGTACTTAAAATCTTTATGAATTGCTGTAAACAGTACCACAGCATTTATAGTCTTCCGATGTTTTTAAGAAATGGTATGACTTCAGATGTAATACTTCGAAGTATATGACTTCGAAGTAATATTAATTTTTTACAAATATTTTATTGCACAAAAAGCACTTCATTTCCATTTACCAATTTTTATTTTATTCACTAAAGAAAAACTCCACAGACAACAAATAAATTCGCGACGCGATTATTACGTGTGTGTCACTTTGCTTTTAAGAAAGAACTGACCTAGCATAAACCAAACACAATAGATGTTTGTTTAAGACCTGCTCTAAATTTCAACCCCTTTTTTACTGCAGTGAATGTCGCTCATAATGTGTATTCGCGCTCTCCCTCTCTATTCTCTTCAGTAATGATAAAAATGTACATCTATTCTATGTAAAGTGTCTTCAAATCTATGTACATTCTACATGATCGTGCCTTTTTTTCGTTTTGATGTTATCGTTTATTTTTTCGTTTGCATGGGCATGCACATTTATGATTTCGTGTTATTATTGTTATTCCCTTCTCTCTCTCTACTTCTCTTCAGGTATTATTAATAAAATTACATTTATTTTATGTAATGTGACTATGTATATATGTTTATACAGTTTCTTAAAGGATCTTTTTGTTGTATTTTATTCCTCAACAGACTATGTCATAGAATTAATTAATGTAAAATTGCGATTAAGTTATAATATAATTAATATAATAATATATTTTCAAAAAATATATATAGACATTTTGTCGTAATATCTATGTAAAAGTGACATCATAACAATGTAACTATTTTACGAGCAATACGTACAAATTATTAATAATAAGGCTAAAGTTTTAGATAACATATATTGTAAAATAATGCCATGAGTAT
This sequence comes from Eudasyphora cyanicolor, assembly GCA_963930755.1. Classification (NCBI taxonomy): domain Eukaryota; kingdom Metazoa; phylum Arthropoda; class Insecta; order Diptera; family Muscidae; genus Eudasyphora; species Eudasyphora cyanicolor. Next base: position 201,430,644 of record OZ005737.1, on the reverse strand, counting down.
AATAAAATAGAATTATTTATTATTTTGTTCTCATTTCATGCTTAAATAAAATATAAAATATGTCATTGCATTGATGTCAGCCAAGTCATGGTATATATGACAGTGAAAATATGACAAAATTAGGGCATGTCACTTGTCATATAATATATGTCATGTTTGATAAAATGTATGTCATTTGACATAGTATTGATGTCAATCGGGTCATGTAACTGTGTCATCCATGCTATGACGTACTTTTCTTTGAGTGTAGGGTTTAAAAAAAATTTTATTCTCCGAAAGTGCAACATTTTCGTTGCCCTTTTCTCGAAAACTGGACTTTTATATCACATTTTGGAATTTTGAAATAGGAGCTAAGTTTAATTCGAGGGAATACATTAGTTCCACATAAAAAGGGCAAATATTTTTTAGAATTTCACGTCGAAGGGGCAACATTTTTTCAGAATCTAAATCACCAAAAGTTTGCCTAGATTAACGCCATAATCGCCAAATAAAGATTTATTCAGAACCATCCCTTCTAATCAACTATAAAGATATCAAAATTGGATCTGCTTCCTTTCGCGGGTTAACACGAAACACTATATCACCGAAGTTATTGGGAAATTGGCTTAACGAATATGCCTATTTTGCTATGAACAGTAGAAACTTCAAAGACATTGCACTCTACTAAATTGCAAGTGTTTATGTGCACTGGTATTAACTTTACGAGCCATTAAGTTTTGCTATTATTTGGTCATTTTGTGAGGGTAGTGGCAATAATGCCCATTTGTTACCGGAATGTTGGCACTATAAAAGCATACACTGAATAAAATTCAAGTATTTGTATGAACTGATTTAAAGCTATCAGCAGTTAATTTTTGGTGCAAAATGGTTCATTTGTGTGGAAAGTGCCAAAAGGGCCGTGGCAACTTCGCCCATTATGCTTGAGATGTTAGTGAATAATAAACTAATACTACTATGTGTGGAATTTCAGATGATTCGACTAATGGCGAATTCTTTTCTGCAAAAAAGTGCAACATTTTCATTGCACTTTTTCCGAACAAAAAACCAAACATTCATAACTAAATTAAAATCCCATATTACAATTTTATCACCGTCTGTCTGTCTGTCTGTCTGTGTGTCTGCCTGTCTGCTGGCTGGTGCGCACGATAACTCTCGGAAGGAGTAACCGATTGACTTCAAATTTGGTATGTGGTAATATTTTTTTCTATCTCCGGCTAAGTTCGAAGATGGGCCATATTGGTCCACTCCTTCTAGTACCTCCCCCACAAAGGGTTAAAATGTTGTGAAAAATTGATTCTTTAATAACTGCTATACTACTTATTCGAATCTTCTGAAATTCCACACTTAGTATTAGCTTATTAGTCGCTATCAACTCGAGAAAATTGGGCGAAGTTGCCACGTCCCTTTTGGTACCTCCCACACAAATGCACCGTTTTGCACCAAAAGTTAACAGCTTATAACGTTAATAACAGTGTATAAAAAAACTTGAAATTTTGTACAGTATTGTGCTTATATATTGCCTACAATCGAGGGAAAAATTGGCGTTGTTGCCACGCCCTTTTTGGTACCTCCCACACAAAGGTACCTTTTTGCACCAAAAGTTAACAGCTTATAACATTAAAACCAGTGTATCAAAATACGTGAAATTTTGTACAGTGTAATGTTTTTATAGTGTCTATAGCCCTGTGAAAAATGGGCGTTATCGCCACGCCCCTTTTTGTACCTCCCACACAAAATGCCCAAATCATATCGCAATTTAATATCTCATAACGTTTTTACCAGTGCACATAAATGCTTATATTTCGGCACAGTGCAATGAATTTAAAGTATCTAATGTTCAGCGAAAAATAGGTGTATTTGAAAAATCCCCTCTGGTACCTCCCACACAAATTGACAGAATAATTCGAGTAATATTCAATATTACATTACTCACAAAGTGAGGGTATACCTTAGTCGGTTTACCCGACTGAAACTTTCTTACTTGTTGTTTTGTCTTTTTCTTCGTAACGGTACATTTGTCAGCTACGAAATTTCTACCGGTGATGGGAATTATGCTTCCTCATCGATTTTCATCAAAAAACGAAAATCGATAATTTTGTCGGTTAAGTTTTTTTTGGCGGTTAGGGCTCGATATATACAGCATGTCAAGAAAGTGTTTTTATATTGCAAAAAATGTGCCTTCTGATACAATTTTTTTGGGAAAGCACAATTTTGTATTATTTTTAAAAATATTTGCATTCGATATTTGTAAAAATTTAATTATTTTCTATCAGTAAATTAGCCAAAAACAACAACAAATATTAATTTCCTCACAAAAGTTGGTATCAAGAAAGTAGTCAGTCAACACACTTTCTCGACAGTGTATACGTGCGCAATTCTAAATGTAGATTATCCTGGTAATTCTATTTTTGTTTGTTTTTAAGGATAACACAACAAATTTGGTATTCACAAAACAAATTTGAGGGTGTGGTCGTTTGGCAAATGATAGAAATGAATGAACAGCAAAAAAAGTGAAATACTTTTGTTTCCTTGAATACATTATTATGTCCATTATCGTTAGGAAGTTTTCAGGTTATTTTTGCAGTTTATTTTTTATTTTATAGTGCACCGTAAAATCTGTCTCCCTCCCACCATACTCCTTCACCAAAGAAAATGTCTTGGGAAGATGGGGGATGCTTCTTCGTCTGTAACAGACATATTAAATTTGAAAAAAATCCCCATTATTCCCCAGTCGCTGTTGTTCTTGTGGCTTTGTAAAAGTCGATATTATGTGTATATATGTATACTTATACACACTGGGAGATACACATAACATGTACACGTACATTCCCATTTGTAACTTCCTTTGTTGTGTACTATACTCCATCCATCCATCTGTCCATGATGTTTACTCCACAATAACCGCCCACACTCAATACTCACTCCATTGTGTGAGTGTTTGTGTGTACTTCTTCCATGTTTTGTTAATAACTCCCGTGGAATATTTTTTGCGACGCATGGAGATGCGTTGACACACCGGAGCAGGAGCAAGAAACATGTGCAAAATTCCTTTATTCCCATATTTGATGTGAGCACAAAACAGGATTCAAAACTCTCTTTATGGGACCTCTTCTCAGTCGCTCCGGTCACTCCGCTTTCTCTCTCTCTCTCCCCCAATGGTTATGTGGAGAGTAGGGTTTGTTGCGCATGCTTTTTAGATAATGGCGAGAGGAGTGGAGAGGCGAGCCATCCCTACATACATAGATACATATTGTTGAAAGAGGGACGGGGGTGGTGGTAATTGTTTACGCGAAAGAGCGTAAAGAACCATGACCATACCAAAACTGCAAAATATTGTTGAACATTGAAATGTGGAAACATTTTTGCTCAAATTAAATGCCAGGAATGGAACTTACTATACTCGTACACGTACAGAAAAAAATTCTTTACCTAGGAACGAAATATTAATTAACTACATATAACTGTTCCTTCTATTCCTAACTAATGAAAATTCTTTAGCTGGAACTTGAAATCATTTTGGGGAAAGGGCGAATATTCAGAATTTGTGTTTGTTTTTGTTTGGAAAAAGGAAATATGAAATTTATTTTCCTACAATTGAATTACACTTTGGAAAAATGTAATCTTTTCATATGAACAAAATTTTCCCAACTGAACTTTGTATTTTGGAATAGAATAGTGAAGAGAAAAACAAGTAGTACAGCAATAATAAAGTAATAAGATATGTTATCCCGGAGCGAGTAAGTGTCAGGTACGAACGAATAGGTATTCTAACGAATAGGAGTTCTAACGAATAGGAGTTCTAACGAATAGGATTCCAACGATTCAGGTTTTTCGCGAATTTTTAGATCGATTTTCACGAATTTTTTTAATTGTTAAAATTAAAAAAATAATATTAATCGGTAAGTGCAAAAAAAGTTCAAACAATGTTCGCACAAAACTGGTTTGTGACAGTTCATTCCTATTCGTTCGTACCTGATAGATTTTGACGTTTCGTCCGGAAGGACGAATGTCTTCTTGTTCTATTTGTCTTTGTCCTCACACTTAGTCCAAAAAAATATTCATAAATGTATTTATTTTTTATTCAGTCAGAATTTATTTTGGTTTGAGACCATATGTTTCTATTGCAAAAAAGTAATAGATCAAATACAAAAATTGGTAGAGAGTTTTAATTGCTTGGTAGAATTGACTGCAGTTTCGATAGACACCACTCTATCATCTTCAGAATTCAGTAGCAATAGTGTATGTCTTTAACTTAAATCAGCTGAAATACTTATGGAAGCAGTAAATTGAATTTAACAAGAACTGCTAACCAAACCTGTATTTTGTTTTAATTAAATTATTATCAATTTAATAACTCTAAAGCATGGACTGGTATTAAAGTTTTCAAATGTTAACTTGTGGTAACAAATAGTGCATTTGTGCATGGGGTACGAAAACGGGCCCATTTTTAACTGGACTGTGGATCCTATAAAAGCATTACGCTGAACAAAAATTCAAGTATTTGTGTGCACCGGTATTATAGTTAGATTCAGTTGATTAGATTCATTTGTGTGAGAGGTACCAAAAGGGGCGGGCCAATGACACATTACGACATTACACTGTACAAAATTTCAAGCAATTGTGTGCACTGTTATTAATGTTATAAGTAGTTAAATTGTAGGGCAAAATTATACAATTGGGAGGTGCCAAAAGAGGCGGGCCAATAACGCCGACTATTAAAGTTATAAGTAGTAAGTATACGTTTTGAGGCAAAATGGAACATTTGCATGGGAGCTACTAAAAGGGGCGAGACAACTTCGCCCATTTTTCTCAAGGTGACAGCGACAGATAAACTATTACTATGTATGGAATTAAGAGAATTAAGATAGGTAGTATCGACCTTATAAGAGGATCCAATATTTCACTAAATGTTAACCCTTTGTGCGAGGGTTACTAGAAAGAGTGGACCAATATAGAAAAAAATTGACCTTCCATTTTTTATAGAAAAAAATAATTATGTATCTAAAAATTTTTCGTCTTTCAATTTCTAATAGAAAAAATTGTCGCTAAATTTTTATAGAAACGTCATTAAAATTTTTTTAGAAAATATTTGTAATTTTTTTTAGAAATATTTATTATGCAATTTTTATGAAAAATATTTTCGATTCATTTTTCATAGATAAATATGTCACTAAATTTATTTTAAAGAAACAAATTCCAATCAATTTTTTATAAAAATTATCAATCGTAATATATAGGAAATATTAATATTTTTCTATAAACAATTTATAGAAATGTCAATGGTCAACCGATTTTTATAAAATATATTACCAATATTTAAAAAAATTTTTATAAAAAAAAACAAATTTAAAACATTTTCTATAAAACACATTTTTTCCAAATATTTTTTATAAAAAAAAATTAATTTTTTCTACAAAAATGATAGACAATTTTTTCTGTAAACAACTGGTACCCAATTTTTCTATAAAAAGTTGATAAGACAATTTTTGTTATAAAAAATTTATAAGACCATTTTTTCTATAAAAAATTGATAAGATAAGATACAAATTGTCGCTAAATTTTTTATAGAAATAATTGTTATGCAAACATTTTTTTTTAGGAAAACATTTTTATAGATAAGAATGACACTAAATTTATTTTAAAGAAATAAATTCCAACCAATTTTTTATAAAAATTATCAATTGTAATATATAGGTAATATTAGTATTTTTCTATAAACAATTTATTGAAAAAATGTCAATGGTCAACCGATTTTATGAAATGTTATCAATATTTAAATATTTTAAAAAAAAAGAAATATTCAAAACATTTTCTATAAAATACAAATATTTGCAAATATTTTTTATAAAAAAATAATTAAAATTGTTTCTATAAACATGATGATGATGATGACAATTATTTTAGTAAACAATTGATAGACAATTTTTTCTTTTAAAAAATTGATAGAACATTTTTTTTTATTGAAAAAATTGATAGACCATTTTTTTTATTGAAAAAATTGATAGAACATTTTTTTTTATTGAAAAAATTGATAGAACATTTTTTTTATTGAAAAAATTGATAGAACATTTTTCTAACAAACATTTCTTTCTAGAAAACATTTATATAAAATTTTTTATAGAAAAAAATTTCTATCAATTTTTTATAGAAAAAATTTTTTATCAATTTTTTATAGAAAAAATTTTCTATCAAATTTTTATAGAAAACTATATATAGTACGAAACGAGATGACGAGTAAGAAGGTTGGCACGTCGCTGTAATTTCTAAGTGTTTAAATTTAATATTTTTTCAATTCCTGATGATGATCCGCTAAGGGGATCGAAATATTGAATAAATAAAAAAGAAACGACAAACTAGACCTCGAGCTCAATTATTTAAAACTTTTTTACAAAAACTTAATAAAGTACAAAGGTCGAAAACCAAAAATAATAACTAAGAAAAAAATTTCTATCAATTTTTTATAGAAAAAATTTTCTATCAATTTTTTATAGAAACAATTTTCTATAAGAAAAAATTTTCTATCAATTTTTTATAGAAAAAATTTTCTATCAATTTTTTATAGAAAAAATTTTCTATCAATTTTTTATAGAAAAAATTTTCTATCAATTTTTTATAGAAAAAATTTTCTATCTATTTTTTTTTAGAAAAAATTTGATATAAATTTTTTATAGAAAAAATTTGATATCAATTTTTTTATAGAAAAAATTTTATATAAATTTTTTATAGAAAAAATTTTATATCAATTTTTTATAGAAAAAAAAATTATATCAATTTTTTATAGAAAAAAAATTATATCAATTTTTTATAGAAAAAAAATTATATCAATTTTTTATAGAAAACAATTTATAATTTTTTTTAGAGAAAAAATTGTCTATCTATTTTTTTTTAGAAAAAAAAAAATAGAGAAATAATAATCCAGAAATAATAATTTTTTTATAGAAATAATAATCCACCAATTTTTTAGAGAAAAAATTGACATTTTTTTTAGAGAAAAAGCTGACTATTGATTCTTAAAATTTTTCTATAAAATGCATTTATTGAATATAATAATAAAATTAAATTAACAAAAATGTTTTCTATAAAAAAAAATTATTGAAAATTTGTTCATTAAAATTTTTTTTTACGATTTGTTCTATAAAATAATTATTGAAATTTTGACAAAATTGAGTGACAATTATTTTTTTATAAAAATATTGACAGACAATTTTTTACTTAAAAAAATTTTTTTTGTTGAAAAAATTCCAAATATTTTTTTATAGAAAAATTCCAAATATTTTTTTATAGAAAAAATTCCAAATATTTTTTTATAGAAAAATTTCCAAATATTTTTTTTGTAGCAAAAATTCCAAATATTTTTTTATAGAAAATTTTATATAAATTTTTTATAGAAAAAATTTGATGTCAATTTTTTATAGAAAAAATTTTATATTAATTTTTATAGAGAAAAAATTTTCTATAAATTTTTTTTAGAGAAAAAATTGTCTCTTTTTTTAGAAAAAATAGTCTATTTTTTTTAGAATAAAATAGTCTATTTTTTTTAGAAAAAATAGTCTGTCTATTTTTTTAGAGAAATAATAATCCATCAATTTTTTGTAGAGAAAAAATTGACTATTGAAATTTTTTTATAAAATAAATTTCTTAAATTTTTCTATCAAATGCATTTATAATAAAACTAATTTAGAAAAGAGCGCCCCAGTAGGTGATTTGGTAGCGTACTCGCCTATGGGTTTGGGGGTCGTGGGTTCGATTTCCACCAGAGGCTCTGGTCTGTCGCTGCAAAATCTAGCCACATGGTCTTTGTAACCCGGCTTTTCCCTGGACCGTAAAATTAGAATATAAATTTACTTTGTATTGTAATTCATATAAATAAATAAATAAATAAATAATTTACAAAAATGCTTTCTATAAAAAAAATTATTGAAAATTGTTGTTTGCTTGCTTTTATGTTCTATAAAATTTTTTTTACGATTTGTTCTATAAAAATTTTTTTTACGATTTGTTCTATAAAATAATTATTGAAAGTTTTTCCATAAAAATTGAGTGACAATTATTTCTATAAAAATATTGACACAATTTTTTACATAAAAAAATTGATAAAAATTGTTTGTAGAAAAAATTCCAAATATTTTTTTATAAAAAAAATTCCAAATATATTTTTATAGAAAAAATTCCAAATATTTTTTATAGAAAAAATTCCAAATATTTTTTTATAGAAAAAATTCCAAAATATTTTTTTTATAGAAAAAATTCCAAATATTTTTTTATAGAAAAACAAAAAAAAAACATTTTACTTTGTTAGAAAAAATTTTCAGCAAATTTTTATACAATTTTCTGAAATTTTTTTTATAGAAAAAATGTCAATAATTTTTGATAAAATTTTTTCTTTAAAAAATTCGGTCTTAGCCTGAGATAACGGGTCTTCCAACAAGAGGTGTTATTTTGAATCACCCGGTATTTCGGTAGCTGTCACTTTTGAAGCTTTTATTCTTTGACATTTGACAAGTAGAAACTACGCCATTGCTAAAAATGGAACGATACACGATCATAAAACGATACAAAACGATCGAACAAAAAAACGATACAAACGATACAAAATCATCTTGACTGATGAGGCCAATTTCCACCTCGGTGGCAACATCAACAAGCAAAATTGTCGCATCGTTGAGAAGCCTCTCCATCCTCAACGTGTGACTGTTTGGTGCGGTTTATGGTCCGGCGGGGTCATTGGACCTTACTTTTTCGAAAATGAAGATGGATCAACAGTTACGGTGAATGGATTGCGCTATCGAGAGATGATTAATGATTTTTTATAGTCGGAGTTTGATGGTATTGGTGTGAACAACGTTTACTTTCAACAAGACGGCGCTACGTGCCTCACAAGCAACGAAACCATTGCTCTGTTACGGGAAATGTTTCCGGACCGTGTTATCTCTCGAAGAGGTGATCACAATTGGCCACCGAGAACTTGTGATTTAACACCTTGCGACTTCTTCCTTTGGGGCCACGTGAAAGGTAAGGTCTACGCCAACAGCCCAGCGTCGATTCAAGACTTCAAAGATACAGTTCGTGAGGCTATCGAGGTCATAGGGCAGCCACTTTGCGATTTGGTTATGTAAAATTTCAAGAAAAGGATATGGTCCTGTAAGGTGGCCATTTGGCTGATGTTGTTTTTCATTATTAACGGCATACCTTCCTCTTTATTATGAAATAAACATCCGATCGTTTATCTCAAAAAATGGCATTTTTCATTGAATACCAAAATAACGCCTCTTGTTGGAAACCCCTTTAGAAACAATATTATCACATACAAAATGTGGTCAATACGTTACTCATTTCGAGAGTGCGCACCACGCATACAGACGGACGTTGCTCAAATGACTTAGAACGTCCTAAACGGATTTCCGCCGAATATAACGGAATATATATATCCCTATTTTGAAATGACGTTTCGGCCATTTGTAATATGTCATGATATGTCATTTGTTTTTCATAGTATTCAGTAGTGTTACAATTTCATCAAGGACAGATATACGCAAGAACAACGTTTACAAATTATTCAGTTTTATTATCAAAATAATCGTTCTCCAATTGCAACTTTTTTGTGCGTCCATTTTTTATACCCTACACCACACTGTGGTACAGGGTATTATAAGTTTGTTTCACGGCAGATGTTTGTAACACCTGAAAATAACACAGCTAGACCCACCTTAAAGTATACCGATCGACTCAGAATCACTAGCTGAGTCGATTTAACCATGTCTGTCCGTCCGTCCGTCCGTCTGTCCATGTAAAGTTGTTCGTCGACTACAGGTCGCAATTTCACTCCGATCGTTCTGAAATTTTGCAGTTTAGAGTATTTCGCAGCTGTTAAGATCGCTATTGAATTTGGTTGAAATCGGTTCAGATTTAGATATAGCTCCCATATATATGTTTCGTCCGATTTGGCCCTTTAGTCCTATAGAAGCTGCATTTTACATCCAATCGTTTTGAAATTTAGAATGGTAGAGTTTCTTGATCCATGAACCAACACTACCGAATTTGAAAAACATCGGTTAAGATTTAGCTATAGCTCCCATATATATGTTTCGTCCGATTTGGCCCTTTAGTTCTATAGAAGCTGTATTTTACATCCAATAGTTTTGAAATTTAGAATGGTAGAGTTTCTTGATCCATGAACCAACACTACCGAATTTGGAGAAAATCGGTTACGATTTAGCTATAGCTCCCATATATATGTTTCGTCCGATTTTGCTCTTTAGTCCTGTAGAAGCTGTATTTTATATCCAATCATTTTCAAATTTAGAATGGTAGAGTTTCTTGATCCATGAACCAACACTACCGAATTTGAAGAAAATCGGTTATGATTTAGCTGTAGCTCCCATATATATATTTTTCGTCCGATTTGGCCCTTTAGTTCTATAGAAGCTGTATTTTACATGCAATCGTTTAGAAATTTAGAATGGTAGAGTTTCTTGATCCACACTCAGAAAAAAATGGACCCAAAGATAAGTTAAAATGAACTAAACTTCAGGAAAATTAAACTTCATATGGCGCTAAAGCAATTTTTTCCCAAATCAAGTTCACATTTGTCCTTAATATTAGCAAATGTTTTGAACTTAGTTTTAGTTAATACTAACTTGAATTTAGTAAATATTCCTTTATATCTTGTTCAATTGAACTCATATTAAGGAAAAATTAACTCAGTTTAAGTACAAATTTACATGAAATATGGAAAAAATCTAGTTAAATTTTCACTAAAATCAGGTACATTTTTACTTGAAATCAGGAAATTTTTACTAAAAATTAAGAAATTTTTTTTACTAAAATCAAGTAATTTTTTTACTAAGATTAAGTTACATTTTTACTACATGGAAGTAAAATAATTCCTCAAATCAAGTTCAATTTTACCTGAATATACGAAAATTAAACTAAAATGTAAGAAACGTTTAACTATAAATGAGTAATTTTTGAAATTGCAACTTGTAGAAGTAAACTAAATTTTAGTTTATTACTACTAATATAATTAAGCAAAATATTCTCGGGAATTTTCCAATAAATATTTTGCTCCAATGTATTTGAAACAAATTCAAAAAACCTGAAACAAACAGAATTCTCATTCAATGTCTCAATCTTATGTCTTAAGTATTTCACATATAATCCTATATATTTGCTGCGAAGTTAAATTACTTAACTTCGCAGCTGCTGTTTGAAATGATATTTGAGCAGTTAAGGAAAGAATATCTTGAAACGAACGGGAATTTTTTGCTTAACGAATATTCAAGGATTATTTGAAACCCGTATTATAAATTTCAGAAAAACATGAACTAGAACTAAGGAAATTCGGATATTTCTAGTTAAAATTTCCTAAAATGATTTATTTTCGAGGAGTAGTAAATGTTTCTTCGACGCTAGGAAATCCTTTCTCGGTAAAAGTCAAACTTTACCAAATAGTAGGAAATTTTTACTTGGTCGATGAAATTTTAAGTAAGTAAAATCATATCCCATTTCCGAGTATGTAACCAATTTGCTATATCTTTGAATTTAGTTCAATTTACTCATTGAAAGTAAAATTTCCCAGTTTTGAGGAAAATTTAACTAAACATGAGTAAAAATCTTGAACTAAACTGAGATATAGATTTTACTCACATAAACGATTGCCATTTTTCTGAGTGCATGAACCAACATTGCCGAATTTGAAGAAAATCGGTTAAGATTTAGCTATAGCTCCAAATATATATGTTTCGTTCGATTTTGCTCTTTAGTCCTGTAGAAGCTGTATTTTACATCCAATCATTTTGAAATTTAGAATGGTAGAGTTTCAGTTATCAGAGTTATTCAATATTACGAGAGTGGTGTAGGGTATTATATAGTCGGCCCCGCCCGACTTTAGCCTTTCCTTACTGGTTTTAAAATCAAAATAAAAAATACACTTTCCAGTCGACCTACGACCTTGACAACCATGAGCACTCGTTAAGAGCTATCTTTTTGCCATTGACCGATTGTGGCTACGTGCTACACAGCAAATGAAACAATTGAATTGTTGCGAGAAAAGTTTGGAGATTCGATTATTTCAAGAAATTGTAATATTGAATGGCCTCCAAGATGTTGTGATTTAACACCATTAGACTATTTATTGTGGGGTTATTTGAAGTCATTGGTCTTTCGAAATAAACCAGACTCTCTTCAAGCTTTACAAGTCAATATTGAACGTGCTATTCATGACATACCACTTGCTTTAGTGGAAAAAGTGCTCGAAAATTGGGTTCATCGAATTCGTTCCTGCAGAAGAAGTCGTGGGGGCCATTTGAATGACGTTTTCTTTAGAACATAATTGTATCGATTGTACTTCACATTAAATAAAATACTTATGAATTTCCTTAACAATAAGTGTGTTTTTTTTCAAAGAAATCATAGCACTCTTATTGGAAAACACTGTATATATATCCTGTTACGTGAAAATGTTTTTCAATCTACTATTTATTCGCAAATATTCATCATTATTGAATGAATGTATCCCCATCATTAAATTGATATTCAATTTGAAACAAAACAACAACAGCAACATCATGAAGAACAACAAGAAAGAAAAACGGAATAGATTCGAAATGCCGGAAAATCTACTCGATAATCATAAGGCTCCCATCCACCTCTTGAAAGATATACAACTGTAGATTAAAAGAAAAGCCGGTGGAGGAGAAATGGAGGGAAAGGATAGGGTGAGGAATTCAGCAACGATGTATCCGTGTTCAGGTTTGTCGGGGAAGAAGTGTGGAAGGAAGGGTGTGGTATATATTTTTGAAGAATGGGAAGTGGGAGAAAAAGTCAAACCCAAAAACCACCAAAGATTTCAAGTTTAACAATTTCAACAGGGAAAACAAACATATAAGGGTCGGTGGGAAGAGCGGAGCGAGGGAGGTCACGCTCTGTACACACACAACACACAAGGTTATGTACATATACAAGTCTTTGGAGAGTTCCACGATGGGAATATTCCGGGTCGTTTAAACGACGTTGTGTATAATATGCACATGAACCCAGGATAACACAACATTCCAGAAAGAAGAAGAGCAGCAACAACAATCAGCAGGAGAAATATTTTCATTTCAATATATATTGAGGGACCCGCGGGAAAGGAGAGTGAGACGGGTGGACTGTGTTAGCCGAATGCTATAGATGTTGTTCTAAGAATCTTTGAACTCATTGAAATACATGTCGAGAAATTTTTTTACAGATAAACGAACTTAGCTTTTAATATTAACTAATGTAACTTGGTATAGTCTCAATAAAGAAAAACGCAAATATTGGACCCTATAGTTCTGCAGACTTTAATAATAAATAACAATGAAGAAAATCGCTAATATCTGACACGATAGTCCTGGAGACTTTGTTCTAAAGGGTGGTTAAATTTTAAGGGCCGATGTCGATTTTGAATAAAACACAAATTATTTAGGAAATTATTGTCATTTCTTTTTATTATGATAATATTGGTATGGTTATATTATGTATGGAACAAAATATCGGGCAAATGGCAGCCGCGACCTCGGCGGCACACCTCCATCCGATGGTCCAAATTTTCGATGACGCTGAGGCATAATTGAGGTTCTATGCCGTTAATTTGCCGAATTATCTCATCCTTTAGCTCTTGAATTGTTGAATTGTTGCTGGCTTATCGACGTACACCTTTTCTTTCAAATAACCCCAAAGAAAGAAGTCCAACGGTGTCAAATCACATGATCTTGGCGGCCAATTGACATCACCACGACGTGAGATAACACGGCCAAGTGGCACCGTCCTGTTGAAACCACGTATTGCCTACATCCATATCTTCCAATTCGGGCCATACAAAGTTTGTTATCATATCACCATAGCGAACACCATTCACAGTAACTGCCTGACCGGCCTCATTTCGAAGAAGTATGGCCCGATGACGTCGCCAGCCCATAAGCCGCACCAAACGAACTGGGCGAGCATGCACAGGTGTTTTCACATATCCTACAGACCCGGTTTGCTGAAATTTTCGCACAATTCTCCCGATTGTGGACAGATTTGGTCGATTATGCTGATCAAAAAAACATCACGAAGTGCACGAAATACATTTTGATTTGAACGCCCATTTTCGTAAAAGGCTTAACATTTTTTGACGCGTTGCTCGATTGTGTATCTTTCCATGGCTCAAATTGAGTTAGTGTGAAATTGAGAAATGTCAAATGAAATGCAGAAAAAAAAACTTGACGGTTAGGTGTGGTTCACATTCAACATCGGCCCTTACAATTTAACCACCCTTAACGACACAAAATTAGTACTAAAATTCGAAGTAGTGCCTGAAAATCAGTGGAATGGCTTATTTTCAAGCCCTTTCTAATACCTCATACGCAAATTCATAAGAAAATCAATTCGTCATCAATTGTGTAGGTTAGGTTAAAGGACACGTAACGAACATTTGTTCTTTACTTAATTCGGAGACCAATTCTGGTCCATTGTATTTGTCCAGTCAAGTAAGAAAGATATATATGTATTTCATGTTAAACTTGAAACTTGCATCTAATTTAGTCCTACTGAATAGCAGTTATGACACAAAATTTCTAGAATTCGGTTAACGACTGTCCTTGTTGGAGGGCGTTGAATTTTGAAATTTAAGTTAAACGAGGCCCTTTATCCCATCTACATAACTCATTACCTGTTTTATTTCATGTTTAAAAAATAAAAATTCTCAAATATATATATAGGGCGATCCATTTCGAGGTTCCCTACTTTTTTAAAGAAAAAACACAGAAAATTCAAATTGGATGGAGAATGTCTATTATCATTTGAATGAACATTCTTTGGCATTTATTTTTTGAAGATTATGTCTAACAAATGTTGGCCGCGGCTACGTCTCAGATGGTCCATCCGTTGAGTCCAATTTTCGATGACTTGTTCGAGCATTTCGACTGGTAACTGGCGAATGACACGCATGAAAAAGTCTAACGTAAAAGTCACAGGAAAAAGTCTAACGGTGTGATATCACACGATCTTGGTGGCCATTAGACCGGCCCAAAACGTGAAATTATCTGCTCACCGAAGTGTTCTCTCAATAAATCCATTGATTGATGCGGTGTGTGGGAAGTGGCGCGCCGCACAGTGGAATATTTTCACACAAGACGCGGCAAAAATTAGAAGGAATTGAGCTAGGGCTTTGAAATTTTGTACATATCACTCATTTCGCCTAATTAGCTAAAAATCAATATTTTGTTTGAATCCGCCCATTAACACGCCTACTTTCCACATAACCTCAAATTAAAAATCTTAGTATTTTTCTGAATTTAGCACTTATATTATTACAAATCGCTAGTAGAGATTGTATTTGAGTCCTCAACTATATAAAAATTGCAAGTGCCACGCCCAACGCCCATATATCAATTTAAATTTTATACGATGTTGGAAATTACAGGAATTTTTTTATAAAACGTTTTGTATCTTTTGATCGATGTAAATCAGTACATAGAACAAAGTAAATAACTAAAGCGCAATACATTAGCTCAACATTTGCAAAAAATCATGATGAAATAGTTTACAGTTTTGTGTTAAATAATCAATCATTCCAACTATCCAGAAAAATTCATCATTGATTTAGCAATGTGTTCATTATTAATACGTCATTTTTAAAGCACACTTTTAGGAATATGTGGAAAGGACTCAAACAATGAGGCATGTACATATATATAATAGATTGGCAAACAAATGTTCGCTTATATGAATATTTAGCTTGTTCATGTCGGTTGACCGTTTAATTCGGTGTGCAATCGTTGATTTTTACTGAGATACTCTCTCGGCTCAAGACCAACTTGCTTTTATACATGCTTTATATGCTTTTTTATATTTGCAGTCAATTTATCATTTGCCCCTTAAGGTATGCTTTGGTAATGTTGTTCAATACATAGCAGCATGGACTTAAAATAAAGATTTTTGGGTTGTTTTTTGCCTAGAAGGTTTTACCATTTCGTTAAATAAATCAATATAGGCAGGTATAGGCAGAATTTTCTTTTTGCAATGGTTAACTAAGTCCCTAGTTTATCAATTTTTGTTAATGACAAGACCTCGGTCGGCCTCGGATGTATAGTTTTATCCTGGAGAAAATGAAACACCCTGATTTTTGGCAACTTGCAAGTAAACCACAGATTAAATAGCAAAAAGACAACACAATTATATATTTTTTAATGCAAAAAAAACACTTCAAAAGGTTCCTTTCATAGTTTCGGAGATGTGGGCTTACAAAATACCCTCTTAAATGATAAACTATGGAACCATTGTACCATTTATGAATTTCGAATGCTTGTACCGCGATATTTCGCCAAGATACCGGTAAAACCTTTAAAGGTTTAGTTAATTTGAATGTTCTTTACAGATTGGAATCAAAAAAGTTCAGATTGGGTCTAATGAAAATTGAGAGTTTTTGCCGCTCATAATACACTGTGCGCCGTCTTGTTGAGAATGTCGCCGAGATCACGAGCTTCAATTGCAGGCATCAAATAGTCGGTTATCATGGCACCATAACGGTCGCCATTGACGGTTACGTTCTCACCGGCATCATTTTTGAAGAAATATGGACCGGTGATTCCGGTAAGTCGGATCGGGAATCGGTCAATGGCAAAAAGATAGCTCTCAACGACAGCTAAAATATTGCTCATGGGTGTCAAGGTCGCATGGGTCGACTGGAAAGTGTTTTTGGGATTTAAAAAAAAATGGACTTAGCGCAATTGGCGAACAATTATTTTGATAATAAAACTGAATAATTTGTAAACGTTGTTCAGGCGTAAGTCTTTCCATGATGAAATGCCAAACAGTACTTAACAAAAATAATATGACAACATGACATGACTCACACGTGATGTGTCAAAAAAGGCTATTGAAGAAGTATCTCTACTTAGATCACGCTATATAATAAGAGCTTTGCGGTATATTAGTGATATGAGACTTACTTATCTATCAAAATATAGATTAGCATCTAAAATAAAATATAGGTTGAACCACATATTTTAGCTAAACTATAGGGTCATTTATCCTAATTTGTTCGGGAAAACTTTGGATTAGAAATCCTAAATTAAGCCTTCATCTTTTTCTAATATAATTTTTTTTATCCCATCAGTGGTTTCAAAGGTATCTACTATTTTAATAATTAAAAAAAATTGACTATCAAACCTAAATTATGGACAAAATATGTGGACGATCTATTCTGTATTGTAAAGAGGACAGAAGTAGAAAATACCCTGACAACATTAAATTCCTTCAACAACCAGATACAATTTACTATGGAAAAAGAAGAAAACATAAAATTACCATACCTGGATACAGTTATACATAGACAAGGCCCCCTGCTAAAGTTAGACTGGTATCAAAAGAAAACAGCATCCGGACGATTGATTAATTTTTACTCTAAACACCCCAGACGAATAAAAATAAATACGGCGACCAACTTTATCAACAGGGTATTCAGCATCAGTGACCCCATCTTTCATAAAACGAACGAAGAGAAAATACTACAAATCTTAGAGATGAATGACTTTCCGAAGAAAACAATCGATGGTCTCATATGGCATGGAAAGGAGCGACAATGAGAGGACCAAAAAGAGGCTATAGCAAAGATGTACAAACCACTGACGTACATTCCAAACTTCTCAGAAAGATTTTACCATTCAAACGTATACGAGTACAATAGAGACAATTTCCAATTAGCACAAAGGACGTACAATACTGTGAACAACTTCTTCAGCAACACTAAATCAATAGTCAAAAAGGGGGACAAATCTAATGTAGTTTATAAGATTAAATGTGAGGGTGACAAGACCAATATATGACAGAAGGTATATATTGGCACGACAAAATCAAAATTAAAGCTACTGACAAACCTATAGAACAAAAGACGGCGTTTGCAGCACATTGCACTCTGACGGGACATAAGCCAAATTTGAAAGAAGTTGACATTATGACACAGGAGAAACATTACAAAAGGAGATATACATTAGAAATGTTACACATCATAAATGTACCAAACGATGAGAGAATGTACTATAAAACTGACACGGACCATTGTGCACAGATTTACAGAAATTTAGTAGAAAAATACGGACGAAGGAAATAATTTGTTAGTTAATCGTTAACTCTGTTAAGAATTAGTCGATAGTTTCTGTTCTAAATGTAATTATTGTGCTATTATTTTTGTCTTTTAAACATGTTTGTATAATTTGTAATTTATTTGTATTTTAAAGTGAATTTCCCTGAGGATGACTGTCGAAGACAGCCGAAATATTGGAAACAAATAAAATTGAAACTATTTAAAACAACAAATCCATCGTTTTTTAAATAATACATGACCTCAAGCCAAACCATCAATAACTTCATAATAATTTTTTAGTTAAAAACATCGAAAAATTCACAACTATTATATTTTTATTATTTTATCGTAAAGTCTGTCTGATCGGTGATGATGAATAAAATTAGACCATTCTGACGAAAATCGATGCATAATTGAAAAAGTTTTGGGTTTTGTGACGCAAACGCACACCACTCTTTATGGGGAAGTTGGAGAGTGTCCAAAGAGATTTCCTTTTCGGACCATAAATATATCCTCTTCAATCTGAATAAGATTACAGGTGATGAAACACCGTTCGGACCATAAATATATCCTCTTCAATCTGAATAAGATTACAGGTGATGAAACACCGTTCAGGAATCAAAGAAAAATTAACTGGGTATAGTATAATGACCATGTTGATAGGCAGCTCCAATACATGGAAGACAGTTTCGTCGACACGGGGAGGTTAGAAACAGCAGTGGACAATTTTACTGTAACCCTGTTAGATAGTCTTGAGAAAACATGCCACCTTACCCCCCTGCGGGCCAATAATTCATTTAAATCAACTGGACCAGATGGTATATCACCTGCAATGCTACAAAACGCTGGGTCAAGAGCGATATGCTTACTCTTAATCATTTTTAGGGAGTGCGTATTGAGGAATATTATTCCCTCCAAATGGCGTAAAGTTAGAGTGGTATCCATCCCCAAAGCGAGAAAACCAATCAGTCTCATCGTTTTTACTGAAAACTTTGGAGAGACTGTTTGACATCTATATCAGGGATCGTATACACTCGTGCTTAATCAATAATAGTCAACACGCGTACATCAAGGGTCGCTCCGTTGACATGGGTTATATCGAGGGTAATTTAGGAAAAAAACCCGACACAGTTTGGCTACCTTCCTTCCTTCAATAATGTGAAGTTTTGGTACTAAATACTCAAATCATTTGAAGAAGAAAGAGTGAGGGTAGTCGCCTACGTCGTCTATATATGAAAATTATTAATTTGAAATGTTCGTAGCAAAGGTTTTTTTGTATTTTTCCTTTGAATATATTATTATTAGAATTTATATGTAAGAATTATATCATAATTATAAAAATGAAATTACTCAAGATATAAGGTTAAGCCGTATTACTTAAGTGCAATAAATATAGACATACGTTGTAAATAATCATATTCATTTAATAAAAATCAATCAATCAATCAATATTCTGGATGGAGCAGAGTTAAAGCTGTCCTCTGAGCCTAAATTCCTTGGTGTCATACCTGAAAAAGTATGCTCTTAGACTACGAGATGCTCGTGTGTGGCGTAACGCGGATTAGGGCTGATGTAAGGGTTCTGGCAGGACCGACAGACTATTTGTCACCAGTTCTGAAATTTTCCTCAAATCTCGACGACATAGTAACATTTGACTTTAATATCAACAGAGCTGCCTGACTATCAATGTAGATAGAAGTTGACTATGTATGTAGACAAGATGTTCAGTTCGCTTACCTATTTTTATGACGACGATTTCTGCTTGAAAAACACTGCATGAATCGAAAAGATTGTCTAAAATCCAGGCACTGACAGTACAATCCAGATTCAGGGGACTGCCTATCTGAGTATCAGCGCAGCGACAGAGTCTCTGTAAGTCCTACTCCATCTACTACCGATCGATATAGTGGCTAGTGCAACCAGATTAATGTACCTATCAATGTGACGGTACAAAAATTATGGTCACATGATGATATCACATTGTAGTGCAATGGTAACCGATCAAGTGGACTATATACCAACGGTGTTCGTTCACCTTCAAGAGGAACTTTAAGATACCACTGAGATACCAGCCAGAGGAATGGGTTGGCAGAATACCAGGAAATATAAAATATCTTCACTTCTATAAAAATGGATCGAAACTTGTGAGAAGTTTGGCGTCGGGTTACATTGTAAAGAACCTATTCTTGATATAGCTCACAGACTACCAGACAATTGTAAAGGGTTTCCAACCAGAGGTGTTATTTTGGTATTCAAAGAAAATTCCATTTTTTGAGATAAATGATCGGATGTTTATTTCATAATAAAGAGGAAGGTATGCCGTTAATAATGAAAAACAACATCAGCCAAATGGCCACCACGACCACGCTTACAGGACCATATCCGTTTCATGAAATTTGCAATAACCAAATCGCAAAGTGGCTGCCCTATGTCCTCGATAGCCTCACGAATTCTATCTTTGAGGTCTTGAATCGACGCTGGGCTGTTGGCGTAGACCTTATCTTTCACGTGGCCCCAAAGGAAGAAGTCGCAAGGTGTTAAATCACAAGATCTCGGTGGCCAATTGTGAGGTGATCACATTTGAGAGATAACACGGTCCGGAAACTTTTCCCGTAACAGAGCAATGGTTTCGTTGCTTGTGTGGCACGTAACGCCGTCTTGTTGAAAGTAAACGTTGTCCAGATCAATACCATCCAACTCCGACCATAAAAAATCATTAATCATCTCTCGATAGCGCAATCCATTCACCGTAACTGTTGATCCAACCTCATTTTCGAAAAAGTAAGGTCCAATGACCCCTCCGGACCATAAACCGCACCAAATGGCCACACGTTGAGGATGGAGAGGCTTCTCAACAATAACTCTTGGGTTTTCCGAGCCCCAGATGCGACAATTCTGCTTGTTGACGTAGCCCCGAGGTGGAAATGGTCCTGATCAGTCAAGATGATTTTAGATTTTTCGAATTTTTATCATTTCAATGCGTTGTTGAATCGTTTATCGTTCCATTTTTATTAAAGGCGTAGTTTCTACTTGTCAAATGTCAAAGAATAAAAGCTTCAGAAGTGACAGCTACCGAAATACCGGGTGATTCAAAATAACTCCTCTTGTTGGAAAACCCTGTATATTATACAGGGTGGAGCGCGGAAATTTGTTTTTTTTGCACTGCAGGCTGTGGCATTACTATTGGTTGAAGAGGGTGGAGTGTGCGTGGCTTATAGTGGCTGACTCGAGATTTGTATACTTCTGCCTTTCAGTTGCCATTATGCATTGGACATGTGAGGGGAGAGGACATTTTGTGTTAAGCGTATTTATCAAATGGATATTTTTTCCAGGATAACCGTCTTGCCGTAAGTGTGAACTCCGAAAGGTACTTGACTATGAAACAGGATTTTTTCCGCCGGCTCTTGAGGCAATGCAATTAGAGGATACATGGTTCCAACAGGAACCGTCTCAACACCTTGGAAGACCTAATTAACAATATTGAGGCTGAAATTGGCAGAATGCCAGTCGACATGCTTGTTAGAGTTCATGAAAACTTCAGAAAACGTATGCAGCAGTTTGTGGATAGCGAAGGTCGACATTTGCCAGTTACACTATTTAAAACCGTTTAATTTAAAAATTCCCCTACTGTTCAATATAATATTAAAATATAAAATAAATTTTTCTAGGGTTCATAACTTTTTTATTATATTCCCAAATAAGCAAATTACCGCGCTCCACCCTGTAGAATATTCTCAAAAGAATTTCCCAATATTGATGTGTCACTGTCCGGCTGTACAATGAGAATTGGACAAAAATAGATACTTGGGAAGTGTAGCTATACCAATCTGACCACGATACGATCTGAGAAGCCCAAAATATCTCATCGCACTAGAGAGCAAAACGCTGTCTATGTTACTGTCAGTTCTCACGGGATATTGCACGATCGGTGAACACGCTATGTAGTTGGGAATTTAGTCCAATGACTTCTAAAGAAGATGTGGATTTGAACTATAAATGGAGAGCAGCGATCACCTGTCTTCTCTCTATGCCCCATTGAAGATATTCTAGGATCTGCCTTTCTATTAACTTGGCAGATCTTTCTGGAACCGATATTCCTATTAACGAAAACTTCGTGGATCAAAATGATTGGTTTCGAATAGAGGTAACTGGGCCCTTTATAGCACTAGGCACCCCAATTGGTCTATGTGAGCTGGTAACTCCGGCTGTCAACCTAACTTAAACCTATACCTATCTTACAATTCAGTTAATCTGCCATAATTGATTTTCGCAAAACATCTTTATATTGAAGAGAATATTCTACTTTGAATTTGTTAAGATACTCATCTTTAGCATTATCCTTTTTTATATAAAGATCTCCATTTGTATATAACTCATCCACCCAACAACTTAATTTGTATTAACATTTCGTGACATTTTTCCATTTCATTGCAGATTTAGCCAAAGAAATAGCCGTGAAATCAAGCGAATCGAGACAAAAAGAAAAAGAAGGCAGGCAACAAGCAAGGGTTTCCTGTCAACATCAATCGTTATTTCTCGGATTAAGTAATAAATTATTAACAATCAATAAGGAACGCTTTTGTTTTGGGCAATATCAAAAGCGACATCAGACAACAACACCACATAAATAGCAACACGTATTGTCCCTGTTTGGCAAACAAAAACCCACACACACACTCAGAGACAAGGCCAAAAAGCAAGAAAAAAACAGGGAAAACGAAAACGTGAAACTAAAAAGGAAGGCGAAAAGACGACCTCATCATCCCAGCAACCCAACAACCTACCTCAAATCGGAGCCTGGCAACCAGACTTGGAAACAAAATAAACCAAAAAATAAAACAAAAAAGAAAAAACTCGAACAATACGAAACTTATCCCAAACCACTCAAGCAAACATCATTCAATCAAGCAAAGCGGTGGCCAAAATCAGCAACTATACCGAAACAACCAAACATCTGTACAAAAAAATTGTTCAAGTTGTTGTTGTTGTTTTATTAACGAACGAACGTTATGACTTGAAGGCCAGACACATTATTCAACCAACCATCCCAGTCCAGCACAGCGCAGCCCAGCCCGGGTACCGACATATCCATAGCCCAGCGAAACTACCAAACTACCAGCCAGTTAGCTAGATAGCTAGCTAGCCAGCCAGCCATCCATCCATCCTGTCGGCCAGCTACTACCATTGACAAAAAAAGCAAACAAACAAAACCTCCAAACGAAACGAAACCTATCTACAATCATTTCATTTCCATATAACAACCGGCAACAACAACAACAGCGGCAGCAGGAGCAGCAACTTTCCTTCTCTCCGAAACTGGCTGCTGTCCGCGTCCTCCACCTCCATTCAACATCTCGACGTAATCGACGTCATTGGATATTTGCCAAGAAAAGGAAAAAGTTTTAAGAAGGAAACCTTGCCGAAAACTAGTTTCATTGTCCATGCACACACACACACACACGCAGACAGACGGAGGCAACAAATACTATACTACAGCATCATATCCTAAGTCCGCGGCGGGGCTAACAAAGACGAAAAAGAGCCAAAATAACCTAAAACTTAAATTTTGAAATTGCCAAAGAAATACCTCTGCACAATACGAGTGTTGTATCCCTTTTTCCACACAGCTACATACATACAGAGGTTGCTGTGGTGTGGTCAGATTCCGGCTATTACGGCCACCAAATTTAAAGCAAGTATTTTTTGTTTTGTCTTTATTTCATTTTTGGTGGCTGGCAAGAAGGACGGACGTTGTCGTTGTCGTCGTCATCGTCATCGTTGCGAAATTTCTTTATAATGTCCGCTTCAATATTAGCCGCTTTGTCGTCTTCTAATGGCAACGGAAATGCCACCGGCACCAGCACCAGCACCAATACCACAAACAATAGCAGTCATAATCCGGGAAATGCTAACAGTAATCGTGAATTTGTTGAGGGCTGGACTCTGGCTCAGACATTGGGCGAAGGTGCCTATGGAGAGTAAGTATTTTAGTAAAATAGAATGGAAGTAGTTTAGCAAAATAGGATAGAAATATTTTAGTAAAATGAATTTCTTCTAATAGCTGTTGGAAATTTTAAAAATCTCAAAAATTCTGTGGGGGTTTCTTGGACCAAACGGTGTTTTTGTATAGCCTCCACCATACGATGGGAGTATGCCAACTTGGTCATTCCATGAGCAACACTTCGAAATGTTGATCTGAGACTCTATAATGTATATATGTTCTTAATCGACTTAAAATTCTAAGACGATTTATCATGTCCGTCTGTCTGTTGAAATCACGTTACAATCCGTAACAATTGAGAGCTAGGTTGATCAAATTGAGAAAAATATTTCTTATAGTTGCAGGTCGTTTTGGATTGAAAATAAGCCAACTCGGTAAATATTTTCATATAGCTCCGCTTTATAGTTCGCTTCCAAATAGACTTCTTTATGCTATAAAATCTTCATTTTCTAATAAATTCAGCTGAAACTCTATTTTGACAATAATTCATCTCTACAAATGTTACCCGAATCAGTGCATACTTTGCTACAGTCTCCAAATAGAGGTCTCTCTTGAATATTTTTATTTAAGCCATAAATGTAAAAATTGTCGATTCGATTTGTCTGAATTTATCAGTTTGTTTGTTTTATTTGTACTAAATTATGCACAAAGAAAATTAACCATTTTAATTTTAGAGATTGCTCTGAAATATCTTTAGTTAAGCCATAGATGACTCATTTTCTAACCAATTGAAGTTAAACTTTCCAGTTTTTGTTTTATTTTTAAATGCATTCGCTACAAAAATAACCATATCGCTCAACGATTTACTTCTTTTCCACTTCAACGTTATACAGGGTTTTCCAATAAGAGTGATATGATTTCTTTAAAAAAAAAAAACACTTTTTGTAAAGGAATTCAAAAGTTTTTTATTGAATGTGAAGTACAATCGATTCAATTAAGTTCTAAATAAAACGTCATTAAAATGGCCTCCACGACCTCTTCTGCAGGAACGAATTCCATGAACTATGAACACCAAATCAAGTCTTATGTCATGAATGTCACGTTCAATATTGACTTGTAAACCTTGACGAGAGTCTGTTTTATTTCGAAAGACCAATGACTTCAAATAACCCCACAAGAAATAGTCTAATGATGTTAAATCACAATTTTTTTGGAGGCCATCCAATATTGCAATTTCTTGAAATAATCAAATCTCCAAACTTTTCTCGCAACAATTCAATTGTTTCATTTGCTATGTGGCACGTAGCCACAATCGGTCAATGACAAAAAGATAGCTCTTAACGAGAGCTAAAATATTGTTCTTGGGTGTCAAGGTCGTAGGTCGAATGGAAAGTGTATTTTTTTATTTAAAAAAAATGGACAGCATAATTTTCAAATGTAAACGGAAAGTTTATTTTTGCTCTAGCTCCTTAACGGTTCGTCGGATCGGGAATCGGTCAATTGCAAAAAGATAGCTCTTAACGTGGTCGTAGGTCGACGGGAAAGTGCTTCTTTTTGGATTTAAAAAAATGGACTTAGCACACGAAAAGTTGCAATTGGAGAACGATTATTTTGATAATAAAACTGAATAATTTGTAAACATTGTTCTTGCGTATATCTCTCCATGATGAAATTGTAAACACTACTGAATACAATGAAAAACAAATGACAGATCATGACATATTACAAATGGCCGAAACGTCACTTCAAAATCATATCATCCCTATTAAAAAACCCTATATATACGTATTATTAATCATCGTATAATTCTAAGATGATTTAGCCATGTCCGTCTGTCCGTCCGCCTGTCTTTCCGTTTGTTGTAATCACGCTACAATCTAACGGGTGATCCAAGTAGATACTTTTTTCAATAGTCTTTTTGACAGATCACGTGTGAGTCGAGTCATGCTGTCATTTTATTTTTGTTAAGTATTGTTTGGCATTTCATCATGGAAAGACCTACGCCTGAACACCGTTTACGCGTGTCATTCGCCAGTTACCAGTCGAAAAGCTCGAACGAGTCATCGAAAATTTGACTGAACGGATGGACCATCTGAGACGTAGCCGCGGCCAACATTTGATAGACATAATCTTCAAAAAATAAATGCCAAAGAATGTTCTTTCAAATGATAATAAACATTCCCCATTAAATTTGAATTTTCTGTGTTTTTTTTTTCTTTAAAAAAGTAGGGAATCTCGAAATGGATCAGCCTATATAATACTTGTGCTAGGTGGGTGAAAATTGGTACGTACACTTCTTATATCTGCATGTATGCTGGGATTGAAAATGGGCAATATCGGTCCAATTTTGGATATAGCCCCCATATATGGCATCTCCCCGATTTGACTTCTTAACGTCATAGAGACAACAAATGTCAACTAATCAGGCTGAAAGTTGGTAACTGGGTTTAAGGTCCATGTTTTGATATAGCCCCCATACAAAGGTCCCTCTAGAATTGACTTCTTAACGCCACAAAAACCTCAAATTTGAACTAAGTGGGCTGAAATTTGGTATAATGAAGTTATTAGTACTCGTAGGTTAAATTAGATTAGGTTAGCTGAGGATGGCGCCCGGCTCAATAAAAGTCAAGCGTCCACATAGACCATATTTGATCCATTGTGATTCCTCATGAATTCTTCTTCACGCTCAGTTGAGTCTGGAGTTTGGATCGGATGAATAAATAAACCGTAAAAGTCTGAGAGGATGCAATCGTTTGAGTTCTACCAGCTCCTGAAAAAAAAATGATGCCAGCATCTTGTGTCTTCTATACGATAAAGTAGGACATTGGCAAAGGAAATGAAAGGCCAATTCTATGCATGAGCTTTTCAAGTCTATTGTGTCCAGTAATTATAACCACACTCAATCGTAGATGCGCTTTTTCGATACTTAGCAGTATCTAAGTGTTCCTTGGAGAATGCTCGGCCCAAAGAGCCTTAGTTTTGTTCACATCCGTCTACTGAGTACCACCTCTGATGCCATAAATTTTTATATTTCAATTTAGTACCAAAAAAGATTAACGACAGGGGTGGGTATAGCTCAGTCTCGACGTTACGCGGGGAACTGGCTCCAGTTTAGGAGAGTTTATCCGCGGCTTCATTACCGAATATATCTTTATGGCCAGGTACCCAGCACAGAGTTACATTATGCTGTTTCTCGAGAACCTTAAGTTCCATTTCTGCCATTCTGTCAAAGAAGGAATTCTAACGCGTCAACTATGTCATGGTTGATCATATAATCTGTTTCATTCATCTGTTTCATTCATCTGGGCTAGCCGGGTTAGTATAAGTTCCGCAGACTATTTTATATATTCGTATAAATCGATAGGTTGAATTTCCATAATAATCTTGTAGCGGTAGATATCATCGCTCCTGTCAGATAACCTAATGCTAATTTATTTACTTTGCTCAAAGCTGTAACATGTGTATCATATTTTGTAATGGTCCACCAAGTATGACAACCATATGCCAGAACAGGCCTTGCCACAGCTGAGTACTGCCAATGAATAAGCTTCGGTTTTAAGCCCCATCTAGGGCCCATAAATTTCTGACATGAATAAGGGGCCCTTATCTTATCCTCCTTATTTTCTATCCAGTTCAACTTACGATCCAAAATTACACCCAGGAATTTTGCAGAGTAGGACAGTTTTATAGTAGTACCCGTAACCATTCACGTGCGATCCGTGTTGGAGGGTATAAAAGATTTGGCATGACCGAACTTAACGCTTTTACTTGTTTTAATTTCAATTTTAGTGGAAGGTACCTTTAGTATTTGGACTATATTTACGATAACCCCCGGTATACCATTTAGTATAACTTTAATTTCACTCCAAATATTGTTCAGGGCTATGTTATTGAAGTTAGGTATAGTACAGTGAAAAATATCCGTAATTCCCACTGGCATTTTCATACCTCCCACACAACTTGAAGAAATTGCATAGCTCATAATTTAAATATGTAATATCAAATTGAAACACTTGAAATCCAATACAATGCCATGTTTTTGAAGTATTTTATCTGAGTTTTACATCACTGTGACCTTTGGTAAATAAAATCTTTTTCCTCCCGCCCGCTTCAACAACACAAACACAAATCCGAATTAGAAACTTGACACTATGTACATTTATTTGAATAAAAATAAACAGTAGAAAACTTTAAAATAACGAACAATGGCGAAACGAAACGTTACCAGGAACGATTGGCGCTATGAGAATTTCAATGTTTATTTAAATGAAGAACTTTAAAAGAAGAACGAATGAACAATGGCGAAACGAAATGATACGCGAAACCAGAGAAATATGCTGCGAATGCAAAACAAGTCAATAAACCGGAAACATATCAAACATTTCCTTCCGGCTTTTTTCCTCGAACTACACAAAGAGAGTTGTTGAAAATGGGCGCGAGATTGTGAACATTTTTGGATTGAATTTACAAAACCACCGGCCTCTCCTGAGAAATCAAAAAAAAATATTTCTCTATCACTGCGAAAGCTATGCGCAAGCCTGGAGAAAAGTAGATTGTCAAAAAAAGAGAACATTGAAGAGAGTTTCAATTAATACTAATGCCAAACAAATATTACCAATTTATGTTGTTATTTGTTATTTCGCCTTTGGTTTTCTCATTTAACAATGAAACCTTAGAGGTGAACTTCTTTTTGTTGAAATTTGTGAGTATACATATGTAATAGGCATGTATGTATGTATGTGGAGCAAAATAAGTTGTAGTAGTATTTCACACAGGGGACCTACACAACGTGTTTCAATGTAAGCGTTTCATTCGATTCCAAAGCGTTTGTCCTGTCACTCTACCAAATGAAAGGACACCCACGTTTTGTGTTGAGGAACTTTGCCGAGAGAGAGAGAGTAACAAATGCCGTTTTACGAAGGATATTGTTGAATTTGTAAGGCTCACTCTCTCTTTTTGTTTTTTGTTTCTTTGGGGAAAAATACTTTTGTAAACGCTTTTGTTTGTTCCATTGGTGTTCCATTGCATATTTGTTTCATCATTTAGGAGCATGGAGCAGGAGCATCATATTCTTAGTTGTTCTCTCATTTATGACTAAAATTGCTATGTTCATCCTCTACTCGTACGATGTGTGTGAGTGTACTTGTGTTTTGTTCAACTTTCCTTATTTCGTTCTTTCTGTCTTTCTTTCTTTCATGTTTTTTCCCCATCTCATCATGCATCTCACTACTCATTACAGAGTAAAATTGTTGATTAATCGTCAAACCGGTGAAGCTGTTGCTATGAAAATGGTCGATTTGAAAAAACATTCGGATGCCATCAATTCGGTGCGTAAAGAAATTTGCATACAGAAAATGTTACAGGACCAGCATATCCTGAGATTTTTCGGTAATCGTTCACATGGTCACATTGAATACATATTCCTGGAGTATGCAGCCGGTGGGGAATTATTCGATCGAATAGGTAAGTGAAATTAAAAATATATATGTATAAAAAAAGTGAAGTAAAGAAAAGGAAAACAGAAAACGCAAAAGTTTTCCTTTTGTGAAAAAATAATTTATGGTATAAATTAAAAAAAAAATGTATAAATGTCCGTCCTTCCTTCCATCCCGTATGTATGTTGTATGTACATCAAAACCCAAACCAAACAAATAATTACTTCCTTGTTCACCTCCATGCCCCCAACCTCCGCTTTTTTTTGAGCCATTGTGTATTGATTTCTTGTTTGTTTGTTTGGATTTCTATTGAATCCTTATCGTCGAGAGAAGAAGACCTGTCAATAGTCAAGTGATTATTTGATGAATGGACCCTTCTCTGCGATGAGTGTTGTTAGTTGCTTCTCATTAAATGGCATACAAACTGAAATTCCAATTGCCCGCCCACACATACATCTCTCTCGCTATAGTGGTTTTGTGGTTCATTATCAAATGAAAAAGATATTCATTATTTTTAACTTCTTTGGTTGATTAGATTATAAGATTATAGCTTCAAAAGGCAAGAAAAATATACTTAATATCCTCAAAAGTAAATTCAATGCTGGAATAACTTTTAGATATGGAAGTGTAAGATATTTTTGGCTCGGAACATGCATATGTATAAGTCAGGATTGTCCAACAAGAGGTGTCATTTTGAATCACCCGGTATTTCGGTAGCTGTCACTTTTGAAGCTTTTATTCTTTGACATTTGACAAGTAGAAACTACGCCATTACTAAAAATGGAACGATACACGATTCAACAACGCATTGAAATTATTAAAATTTGAAAAATCGAAAATCATCTTGACTGATGAGGCCCATTTCCACCTCGGTGGCTACGTCAACAAGCAAAATTGTCGCATCTGGGGCTCGGAAAACCCAAGAGTTATTGTTGAGAAGCCTCTCCATCCTCAACGTGTGACTGTTTGGTGCGGTCTATGCTCCGGCGGCGTCATGGGACCTTACTTTTTCGAAAATGAGGTTGGATCAACAGTTACGGTGAATGGATTGCGCTATCGAGAGATGATTAATGATTTTTTATGGTCGGAGTTGGACGGCATTGATCTGGACAACGTTTACTTTCAACAAGACGGCGCTACGTGCCACACAAGCAACGAAACCATTGCTCTGTTACGGGAAAAGTTTCCGGACCGTGTTATCTCTCGAAGAGGTGATCACAATTGGCCACCCAGATCTTGTGATTTAACACCTTGCGACTTCTTTCTTCGGGGCCACGTGAAAGATAAGGTCTACGCAAACAGCCCAGCATCGATTCAAGACCTCAAGGATAGAATTCGTGAAGCTATCAAGAACATAGGGCAGCCACTTTGCGATTTGGTTATGGAAAATTTCATGAAAAGGATATGGTCCTGTAAGCTTGGTCGTGGTGGCCATTTGGCTGATGTCGTTTTTCATTATTAACGGCATACCTTCCTCTTTATTATGAAATAAACATCCGATCATTTATCTCAAAAAGTGGAATATTTCTTTGTTGAAATTTTGGTCAAACGGCCCTTTTTTCACATCCATATGACTAATAACCTATTGTATGTAGAAAATGTCGCCCAAAGTGTTTTCGTTAGCTTCTTCCTCAATATTTTTAAGAAAATAAAAAAAATTGGGTTAATTATATATGTATATAAATTAATTTTTTTTTCGAAATTAAAATTTGTATTGACACTTGCTAAAACCCATATTTTTGATTTTTTGCTTGAACGAAACCTTAGGTCATTTCTTTTAAGAGTTTTGTGGTCTATTAGTTGGATGGGACTTGTTTATCTATCAAAATTAAGATAAACCTCTAAAAAATTGAGTTTCAACCATATAAGTACTTTAGCATAATGGAAGAATTATCGCAAGTGGTTGAGGAAAGCTTTAAATAATCCTAAATAAAGTAGCCTTCATCTTCTTCTAATACTATTTCTTCATCCCAGACCTCCAGACCATCTTTGCCTCTATTATGTATTATAGAAAGTTTTTTTTGAACGGTGAAACAAATACAATTACTTGCTCTTCGTATAGCTATTTCACGGATACTATCCGATCTTTCAGCTAGGCTTAGGCTGCTTCCAGAGTGGGCGCTCAAAGCTGAGCGGAGCGGAGCTGAGCGCAACGAGGAACTTTTACGCGCGAGAAGAAAAATTATGGGTAGCATAGTGAATGCGAGAATCAGCTCTGAAATTCTCTTTAACCTTCGTGTTTTGTATCAGTCTTGTTGTTCATTTGTGTTTATAAAATTGCAGTGAAAGGTAATGGATTCTTTTGATGAAGAGTATTTCGATTCACACACAACAATACGGCTGTGGTAAAGTTTATTTTTCTGGCCCCACAAAGCAGGACAGGAAAAAACTTTGCTTATTATTTGATCAATATCCATATCCACTTCAAAAAATTTCGATTGCACACTCAAGAATTCACACCAACAATGTAAATCAGCGAAAAAAACACTTTGAAACTGTTTTCTCGCATTTATTCAGCTTTGCTCTCCGCTCCGTTCGGCTCTCACTATACAATACTCACGCTTTTTCATATTAACTTGTGTGTATTAAGGACCTGTTTCTGTAACTTATTTTCGTTCGTCTACGGCGAACGATCAAAAATCACTCAATTATTCCGAGAAATCTATAAGTCACAGCACTTTATAATTCGGTGTGTCTATAGAAAAGCACGTAAACAGTTCTTACCTAAAATATTTTTAACCTGCGTTTTATAGAATTCAAGTAATAGTTGAGAGATTTTTGATCGTTCTCCGTAGACGAACGAAAATAAGTTACAGAAACAGGCCCTAAGTTCTTCTCGCATCGATCATCTTTGCGCTCGGCTCCGCTCCGCTCGGCTTTGAGCGCCCACTCTGGAAGCAGCCTAAAGCCGAGCGGAGCGGAGCCTAGCGCAATGCTAAACTTTTTCGCGCGAGAAGAAAAATTGTGGGTAGCATAGTTAATGCGAGAATCAGCGCTGAAATTCTCTTTAACCTTCGTGTTTTGTATCAGTCTTGTTGTTCATTTGTGTTACTAAAATTGCCGTGAAAGATAATGGATTCATTTGATGAAGAGTATTTCGATTTACCCACAACAATACGGCTGTGGTAAAGCTTATTTTTCTGGTCCCACAAAGCAGGACAGGAAAAAACTTCGCTTATTATTTGATCAATATACATATCAACTTGCAAAAATTACGACTGCACACTCAAGAATTCACACCAACAATGTAAATCAGCAAAAAAACACTTTGAAACTGTTTTCTCGCTTTGCGCTCGGCTCCGCTCCGCTCGGCTTTGAGCGTCCACTCTGGAAGCAGCCTAAGAGGCATAGCTTCTTCCATATGAATAAGAATTATTACCTCAGTTCTGTCATTTCAACACGAAAAAATCACGTCAAGTAATCGTATTTGCCGACAGCCTGTACAAGAAACAAATTGAGTTTCGTTATGTACAATATTTACACATACAGCCGAAACAAAAACAAACGAAAATACATTTTAATAGAATTTTAACTAAAACCTCTTAAAACATCGAATAATAAGAGACCATTTTGAAGAAAATATAATTTAAAAAGTTGTAGCTTAGAGGTTATGTAATATCGGTCTAGTTCACTGACAGCTCAAAATAAGCTTTCATTTAAAATGCGGACAACTGCAAAAATTTTCAAAAATAGATCACTATATGAGTACCTATTTTGCTCCTCTATCAAGATGATGCAAGATATCCTATAGTCGGCTCCGCCCGACTTAAGCCTTTCTTTACCAGTTTTTTCCCCGGTTTTTAAAATGCAATCTATGGTTGAGGGGCGTACACGATTTGACTGAACTTACTACCGTTCTTTACACAACGATTCTTCGTGTTGCCGACTTTTGGGCGAAAAATTATTGACTTCACGGCATTTGAGTTTCATTTCAATTTGTCACCAACCTAGCAATTTATTTTAAAATTTTCAAATATTTTCATGCTTTCATTGTATTTTTCTATCCTAGAATTATGATATCCTTGTAAGTAAAATATTTGCTTTGCTCAAAGACAACAGCCACAATAGATTAATTTGTTCTCTGATTGCCTAACAAATAACTTTTGCTATTGAGATTAAATTAAACGCTGATTAATTAAGAATAAGCATATCTATTATATACACACAGACGTTCTGCTAAATATATCCTATATAGTATCCTTGAAGTGGACCATTTGGTGGTGTCCTTTTATGTCGTTTCATCTGATAACTACAATTGTTTTTATACATCATCAGCTGCTGATGCTGCTTCTGTTGTTGCTCTTGGCATTTTATGTGTGAACAGACAGACAGACGAACATACAGGACTGAGGGGTATTGTTGGCATTTATTAAAAGTGTCTATATTTAAGACAAAGGCAAAACACAATCAACTATTGTATGTGTAAGGACATCGACTTTCACAATAACACACACACACCCAGAGCTAGTTGTTCTCCATCATTCATAGCGAACCATGCAATTTCCATTTTTATATATATTGGCATGTTTTTTTGTTTTCTATAGTTTTTATGCAAAAGTCCGCTTTCCTTTTTGTTTCTGCGGTTAAGGATTTGCTTAATGGATATCTATAAATATTTGTAATCAGTATGCATTTGTAGTACATATACATACATACATAGATGGTTTATAAATAAATACAAATTTTAATTTGGGAGCAAAAATACTTTTGCAACTATGACTAAGTTTGGAGTGAAGACTAAAATCCTGTTTCTGGGAATTTTCATTTCATTTCATTTATTTATTTAATTTAAACTAGTAGTCCTTTCAAGAACACTATACATGTATTGAGGAATACTATTTTATGAAACTAAAACAAATTTTTTTTTATGGAAACGTTTTTTTTTTTAAACCAAAAAAACAAAAATTACCCTAAAATTTGTTTTTAATATTCAACATCCCTTGGACAAACATTTTGTAAACTACACTAGTTTACAAAATGTTTGTAAACTTCTATCAAAAAATGTAAAAATATGTTGCCTACTTTTAGGAGCTCAGTTTTAAAGCCTTTGAAGGAGTACACCTCCCTTTTCAATTGTATTTTGTTTAAAGTTATTGGTTTTATTAATATTTGCTATACCCTCCACCATAGGATGTGGGTATAATCATTTCGTCACTCCGTTTGTAACATTTCGATATATTGATCAGGGACCTCATAAATAAAGGGTTTCCAATATGGATGATATGATTTTGAAGTGACGTTTCGGCCAATTGTAATATGTCATGATCTGTCATTTGTTTTTCATTGTATTGAGTAGTGTTTACAATTTCATCATGAAGAGATATGCAAAAACAACGTTTACACATTATTCAGTTTTATTATCAAAATAATCGTTCTGCACTTGCAACTTTTCGCGCTAAGTTCATTTTTAATAAAATCCAAAAAACACACTTTCCAGTCGACCTACGACCTTAACACCCATGAGCAATATTTTAGCTCTCGTTAAGAGCTATCTTTTTGCCATTGACCGATTCCCGATCCGACGTACCGTTATGGAGCTAGAGCACCACCAATTCCTTTATGCACCACCAATTTGAAAATGATGTTAAGTCCATATTTTTAAAAATCCAAAAAAGAAAACACTTTCCAGTCGACCAACGACCTTGAGACCCATGAGCAATATTTTAGCTCTCGTTAAGAGCAATCTTTTTGCCATTGACCGATTGTGGCTACGTGCCACACAGCAAATGAAACAATTTAATTGTTGCGAGAAAAGTTTGGAGATTCGATTTTTTCAAGTAATTGTGATATTGAATGGCCTCCAAGAAGTTGTGATTTAATACCATTTAACTATTTCTTGTGGGTTTATTTGAAGTCATTGAACTTTCGAAATAAACCTGACTCTTTTCGAGCTTTACAAGTCAATATTCAAAGTGCCATTCATGACATGACAAAATTGGGTTAATCGAATTCGTTCCTGCAGAAGAAGTCGTGGTGGCCATTTGAATGACGTTTTATTTAGAACTTAATTGTATCGATTGTACTTCACATTAAATAAAAAACTTTTGAATTTACTTAACAATAAGTGTGTTTTTTTGTTCAAAGAAATCATATCACTCTTATTCGAAAACCCGTCGACTTGAAATACTAGAAAATATGTGCACCTTTAAAGTCGAAATAATGCATTTCCTTGAATTTAATTTACTCCAATTTTCAAACTTTAAAAAGTGTTATGATGATTTCGTTTCTGAGAAAAAGTGCAACATTGTCGTTGATTGTCCTTTTCCCGAAACTGGACTTTTATACCATATTTTGTTATTTTGAAATAGGAGCTATGTTCAATTCGAGAGGCTAGAGAGCAGCTTCATATAAAAAGGGTAACTACTTCTTAGAATTTCGCCTCGACAGGGCCAAATTTTTTTCAGTATCGAAATTACCATTAGAAAAGTGCAGTTTTCTGAGAAAGGAAAAATAAAATGTTTCACTTTATCCAGAAACAAAATCGTCATAAAATGTACTTGTGTGGTAAAAGTAATAAATATTTTGAGTAATATTACACAATGACTTGACTGTACGAAATAATAGAAACACCCTATAGGGGGGGGAAACAAAACTTTGCATTCAAATTTAAAAATATTTTCCCCTATGGAAGGAGAAATCCCCCGCCGCTCACAATTAATCACCACCCTAAATTGTAAGCGTTAAAACAACAAATGTCACGGCATATATGTACCTTTCATCCTTTTTAGCTTTTGACACTTAACAATATATTACGCCACAAAGGACAACGCTAAAAGATGGGCTTAGTTAATTTATTAAACAGAGTTAAACCATCAAAAGAAGAAGAGCCAAAGGAATATAAAACTGGTTTGGGACTAACATCTCATAAAATATAGACATGTCAGCATAAAACATCTCCCCATAAACTGGCAATATTCTAACACAGAAAGTGTTTCTTCCAACTTAACTATTTATGTGGTTGTTGTTGAAGGTTTTGGTGTTTTTGTTTTTCAAAATAGTTTCTTATAATCCCCTGAAATTACAAAAGGCTAGCAGTGATTATAAAAAAGGACACACGTGTGTCCAGGACATCGAATGGCATATCGCGAGGTTTCTATATTAAGTAAGGGAAAATGTTGATTAGATTACGACTACATAATAAACTCAGAAGTTGGATATCGAATAGTGAAATGATAACAAAAACCATAAAGAAAATGTCAATTCAATGAAACAATAGAAAATTCCAAATATAATTTTAAATTTATATTATTTTAAATTAATATATTTAATTTTGCAATATTTAATATTCCTCATAAATATACACTTTTTCACAAGAATAATTTCCGAGTATTTCAAATGTCCATATTAATTAAGAAAACTTCACATACATACATATTTTTCTCCACTACAACTGCTTGTAAATTCAAAACCTTGCAAATTCAGATAGCAGAATTTTATTTTTCACTGTAACAACATTTTCTCACCAAAGCTTAAGTAAATTTCGAGAATACATATTTAATATTCCGTCATATTCACTTTGCTGAATTGTGTTATTTTACAAGAAAACAAATGAAACGTAAACTTTTATTGCATAATTTACAAATTCTGCGAAAAAGAATTCTACACAAAATAAAGTTACAAAGAAGAAAGTAATTTCGCTGATATCCGGAAAGTAATGATGTGTGTGTAAATGCTTGAAAATGACAGTGAAATGTAAAATAAAGGATAAAGAAAATGCTCAATTTATTTCGGTATAACAATAGTAAATTCCAAATATAATTTTAAATGTTAATATGAATTAAGCAAACTTCACATACAAACTATTGCAAATTCAACTAGCAGAATTTTATTGTTTCACAGTAACAACATTTGTTTTCCCTTTGTCCAATTCACTTTTGCTTAATTATATTATTTTACTAAAATATATGTAGATACATCTATATACATATATAAAAAAAAATGAATCGTGGTTTGTTCGACTGCTTAAAACTTGAAAACTACTGGACCAAATTGGATACTTCCTTCTGCGAATTTGTTCGTAATTTATTTAGGAAAACTAAAAGTCGCAAAATTTTCAACAGGTGACGCTGACCACTGGACCGCTGAGCCTCCTGTAAGAGTTAGAAAGCTAAAATTTTGCACAACCATAGACCAGAGTGTTGTAAAAACAACAGACTTTTCGCGTAGTCATTTTTTGCCCTGTGGTCAGTTCTGGCGCCATCAAAAACTTGAGTATTGTGTTTGTCCTTTCAGAAGCATCTTTGGATTAGTTTATGTCGCGGCCAAAATAACATTCGAGAACGGATCGTTCGATTTTGGGAAATCCCCAGATACAAGAACAATTATTAGTAAGTTTAAAGAAAATCTGTTCAAATTTATATATAGCCCCCGCAAATATGTTTCTTCCGATGTGTTATCTAAGCACCATATGAAATTGAAACATGGCAAGGGGAAGTCTCTTCACCCATTAATAAAGAAATCGGTTAAGATTTAGATGTAGTCCTCATATACAAGTTCCTTCCAAGTTGGCTTCTAAGGATTACAGAAGGTGCATTTTACACCAGATCGAGGAAAAATTGGCGGAGAGAAGTCTCTTCACCCATTAAAAAAGTCTACTAAATTTTGTGGAAATCGGTTCAGATTTAGATATAGCTCCTATATATATATATAAGATTCTTACGAGTTGGCTTCATAGAGCCATAGAAGTAGTATTTTACACCAGATCGAGGAAAAATTTGCAGAGATACGCATTTTCACTCTTTAATAAGGTTAGGTTAGGTTGTGGGAGCAAGACACCAGATAGATCTGATGCCTAAAACTTGGGCCAGGTTTGATCCATTGTTATTCCTTTGTTTTGTTGTTTTTTCTCTTCTTCCACTAATTTAAAATCGTGTACATCGTCTCAGGAAAGCGCGTTGGCCGTAAGGGACGTTGTTTCGATGTCACAGTTTAACGTTGATTTCTCCAGATTTCTATTATCACATCTGGAGGCCGCTTGCGTCGTTAAGGATGCCATCCTGATGTCTTTAATAAAGTCTACTAAATTTAGAGGAAATCGGTCAGATTTAGATATAGCCCCCATTATATAAGATCCTTCTGAGTTGGCTTCTTAAGGCTATAGAAGGAGTATTTTACACCAGATCGAGGAAAAGATTGACAGAGAGAAGTCTCTTCACCCATTAATAAAATCTGCTAAGTTTTGTGGAAATCGGTTTAAATTTAGATATAGCCCCCATATATAAGTTCCTTCTGAGTTGGTTTCTAATGGCTACAGATGGTGTATTTTACACCAGATCGGAAAAAAATTGGCAGAAATAAGCCTTTTCACTCATTAATAAAGTCTAATTTTGGAGGAAATGGGTTCCGATTTCGCTATAGCGCCCCTTTATATAAGATCCTTCCGAGTTGGCTTCTAGGTGATATTAAAGGTGTATTTTACACCAGATCGAGGAAAAAATTGGCATAGATAAGACTTTTCACACATTAATAAAGTCTACTAAATTTAGTGGAAATCGGTTCAGATTTAGATATAGCCCCTATATAATCTCCAAACTTCTCTCGCAACAATTCAATTGTTTCATTTGCTGTGTGGCACGTAGCCACAATCGGTCAATGGCCAAAAGATAGCTCAAATATTGCCCATGGGTGTCAAGGTCGTAGGCCGACTGGAAAGTATTTTTTTTTTGGATTTTAAAAAAATGGACAGCATCATTTTCAAATGTGAACCGAAAGTTTATTTTTGCTCTAGCTCCTTAATGGTACGTCGGATCGGGAATCGATATAAAAAGATAGCTCTTAACGAGCGCTAAAATATTGCTCATGGGTGTCAAGGTCGACTGGAAAGTGTTTTTTTTTTGGATTTTAAATAAATGGACTTAGCGCACGAAAAGTTGCAATTGGAGAACGATTATTTTGATAATATATAAAACTGAATAATTTGTAAACATTGTTCTTGCGTATACGAGTATCTCTCCATGATGAAATTGTAAACACTACTGAATACAATGAAAAACAAATGACATATCAAGACATATTACAAATGGCCGAAACGTCACTTCAAAATCACATCATCCCTATTGGAAAACCCGTTAGAAGATCCTTCCGAGTTGGCTTCTAAGGTCTATAGAAGCAGTATTTCGAATTTCACACCAGATCAATGAAAAAATTGGCAGAGGTAAGCCTTATCACTCATTTCTTTTTAAATTGTTTTAAATACGCCCTTTTAGTTATGAAAAATTAAAAAATTGCTTTTTCCGCCCTTTTGAATTCCCTTAAGAAATTCAAAATTTTTATATATCAATAACTACATTTTGAATTTTTTGGTGCATTGGCCTTTTTCATT
This sequence comes from Eudasyphora cyanicolor, assembly GCA_963930755.1. Classification (NCBI taxonomy): domain Eukaryota; kingdom Metazoa; phylum Arthropoda; class Insecta; order Diptera; family Muscidae; genus Eudasyphora; species Eudasyphora cyanicolor. The sequence continues at coordinate 201,390,856 of OZ005737.1, read as the reverse complement.
TCTGATGATATACGAAATTTCCGCGTGGACCCTCGTATATTTCCTATACTCTCTCAGTCGCTCGCACTCGCACAAGTCTGCCTCTTTGCCTGTAAGTGGAAGAACAAAGTCCTGCCCGTCGTCGTTGCCCTCCTTCTCATCCTCCTCCTTAACGTTTTACTCATCTTTCTGTTTTGCTTCGTTTTCATTATCATAATGCTGTTTTTATGTTACTCCTCTACTTCACATCGTTTGCGAATAAAATCAAAAAGCAAGCACACCACCTTTAAACGCAACTAAAGGCGGTTTAAATACCTTTATCCCACACGGTTGGTCTTGCCGCCCCTATGTACTCGTACAGGTGAATAGAATAGACGGGTGGTTGCGGGTGTGGGTGTGCAAAAATTGCTGAATCATTCGGTTCTATAGAAAAATGCATTTCCTGTTCAAGGAAGAGAAGAAGAAAGAAAAAAAAACAGCACGAAATAAAAACATTTGTTGCTTTCTTACATAGGGTATCACGAACATACCACTGTGAATAGTGAGAAGGTGTGGAGAGCGGGGGAGAGTCATTTATTTTTGTTTTTTAATTTCCCCCCAATGCAAAGGATGTATGCTTTGTAGCCAACGAAACGGAGAAAGCAAAGGCACGCTCCTACCAAAGTACTCCCACTCGTGAGTGTGGTTTATCAAAGTTAAGAGCTCTGATATTTTACAACAATAACATTGGAAAGTGGCACTTTTGCTCTTCTTCTACTCTCAAGCAGTTGCAGCGGTTGCTGTCATCCCCGTCACACCCATTTACCGCCCACCACTTGTCAGGTTGTGTACACTTTTTAGCTGCCCCGGCTCTTTTGCACATAGATTTTTCATTCTTTTTCGTTTTTCTTTCAAGTTGAGCGACACTAAAGTGAAAAGAGAGCGAAAAGGGAAAAAACCACCGGGAACTAATTTGAGGTTTTCTTTAAACGCTGTTCACTCGCTCTCTCTCTGTGAAGTGTTTGTTGCTCAAACAGGGAAATACTCGTTTCTATGACTAGTGACTTTAACCAGGTTCGAGCCGAGGTTAAAATCCTTTCATCAGAATTTTTGTAACAAAAGAGCTACACTGATTTCCATGCATAGAAGTATATATGCGGTTGAGGCGATCATATTAGCAGGCAATAAAGTAATGATTGCTGAAGGCATGATTCATTTTAATTTATATAGATATTGTCTTGATGCTAGAAAATCTTAAAACGTAGACATTGGTATCCACAATATAGTCTCTATCATAATCATTGCGGTCATAATTTGTCCATAATATATGTAGTATCCATGATGTGGTTATAATTTACACTAATATGGTAATATAACAATTTACCTTAATATAATATTATAATAACTACCAGAATATAATTCAACATGAACATGATCCCGATGGCAATAATATGGTCAGTATTCATCAAATATGGCCCCCATTACCAAAATTTTGTCATAATATGGTCAATACCAACCAATATGTGGTACCCGCGCCCATAATATGGTTACGCCGTAAATATAATAAGGTCCCCGTAACCATGTTATGTTTAGTATCCACCAAAATACAATCACCATAACCACAAAATGATTTCTTCGTAACAATTTTATCATTCAACATTAGTGGAAGATATTCACTATTTATTTTGATATATAATAATATAGAAATCAGTAAGGAAAGACAAAAGTCGGGCGGAGTCGACTATATGATACCCTACCCCACTTTGATAGATCATAATAAGCAGGCATACCCGTGATCTAAATTTGAAATTATTACCATGAAACTCGTACTATAAGCCCAAGGATCAAGAAATCACTTTTTAAATTGCACAAACATCGTTTGGAAAATTTAGATTTGATAATCAGATTTTTTTTAAATTTGGCAGCGAATATTCGTAGAGTGAAGAGATCTGTCTGTCAATTTTTACCTCGAGCTGGTGTAAAATACACCTTCTATAGCCCTTACTAGCCAATTCGAAAGGATCTTATATAATGGGGGCTATATCTAAATCTGAACCAATTTCTTCTAAATTTAGTAGACTTTATTAAAGAGTGAAAATGCTTATCTCTGCCAATTTTTTCCTCGATCTGGTGTTAAATACACCTGCAGCCCTTGGAGCCAATTCGGAAAGACTTTATATATAGGAGCTATATCTAAATCTGAACCGATTTCCCCCTAAATTTAGCAGACTTTATTAATGGGTGAAGAGACTTCCCTGTGAATGTATTGCAGCCCTTAGAAGCCAAAACGTAAGGATATTATGAAATGGGGGCTATATCTTGACCTGAACCGATTTCCATTAAATTTAGTAGTCTTTATTAGTAGGTGAAGATAATTCCCTTTGCCAATTTTTACCTCGATCTGAGGTAAAATACACCTTATATAGCCCTTAGACGCTAAATCGGAAGTATCATATACATATATGGCGGGTATATCTAAATCTGAACTGATTTCAACTAAGTTGAGTAATCTTTATTAATGGCTCTGCCAATTTTTAACTCGATCTTGTGTAAAATACACCTTCTATAGCGTCTAGGGCTGAAGAGACATTCATCTGCCAATTTTACATCGGTCTGGTGTAAAATAGATATTCTATAGCACTTACATGTCAAATCAGAAGGAACATATATATGGGGGCTATATTTAAATCTATACCGATTTCCTCTAAATTTACTAGTCTTTATTAAGGGCTGCAGATATTTTTGGTACTGCCAATTTTTAACTCGATCTGGTGTAAAATACACCTTCAATAGCTCTTAGAAGCCAAATCGGAAGAAACATATACGTAGGGACTTTATCTAAATCTGAACCGATTTCCATTAAATGTAGTAGTCTTTATTAAGACTCTTCCCTGTACCAATTTTAACCTCGATCTGGTCAAAAATACACCTTATGTAGCCCTTAGACGCCATATCGGAAGTAACATATACAGGGTGGCTGATATGTATTGCAACCAACTTCAGGTTGCTATCATTTCTAAACCGCTAGTCTGATAGCTGACAGATTTATTTCAGTGACAGTTCATTTTATTGTTTACAAGCTTACAAAAGCATTTTGATCTATTGCATTCAGAAAAAAGTTATTCGTGATGGAATACAAGCGTGATAGTGTGATTGCTTTATATTTGGGTGGAAAACACAAGTGGCTATCGTTAGAGCCCTACAGCATTTCATTTCTACCGCACAATGGCCACCAAGATCTCCGGATCTCAATCCGTTGGACTTTTGCACCTGGGGCATTTTAGAGAGTAAGGTTCGCACTAAAAATTACCAACGTATCGATCATCTCAAGACGGCGCTTCGCCGGGAATGGGCCAAAATACCGCAGAGCCACTTTCGTGCAGCGTGTGATGGCTTTTTCGGCCGTTTGAAGGCCATAATTCGTGCCAAAGGTGGCCAATTCGAACAAATCTAAACTGTTTCTAAAATTTTATGTTATTTCCGACATTTTTTGCTTTTGAACAATAAAATTTAAAAAAATATAGCGCTTTACTTTGTTGCATTACATATCAGCCACCCTGTATATGGCGCTATATCTAAATCTGTTCCGATTTCCACAAAAATTTACTAGTGTTTATTAAGATATAAGTCCCGGAAAATGTATACCTCGATCTGGTGTAAAATACACCTTCTATAGCCCTTAGAAACCAAATCGGAGGAACATATATATGGATGCTAAATATAAATCTCAACCGATTATCAACAATTTCAATAGGGATCGTCCTCGGGGCCAAAAAAGAACGCTGTGCTAAACATCTTCACCATCGGATCATAAATACGACCTGACTTCGATTACAATGATACATCTACAGACGGACGGAAATGGCTAAATCGACTCAGGAAGTGATTCCAAGTCGATCGGTATAATAAATGATGGGTGTTAAGAACACTGTGGTCTAAAGCTATTCGAGTTCCCTAAGTAGGTGTTCTGCAGGAGGACATCTATACATAGCGCTATATAGTTCTATAGTGGCCACAAAAGATGAGCGACCAAAAACAAAATGTTCACTTTTACTACCTCTACCATAGGATGGGGGGTATATTCATTTTGTCACTCCATTTGTAACACCTCTAATATTGATCTAATACCCATAAAGCATATATATTCTTAATCGTCTAAAACGTTTAAGCCATTTCCGTCGGTCCGTCCGTCTGTTTTAATCACGCTACAGTCCGTAATAATACAGATTTTACATACAGACATTTTAAAGCAATTTTGCTGAAACTTTGCAGTTTGTGTTCTATTTTGACAAGAATTCATCACAGTAAAAATTTTACAAATCGGTTCATATTTTGTCATACTCACCCTATAGAGGTCGCTTCAAAGTAGGCTTATTTAAGCCATAAATACCACATTTTCTAAGCATTTTAAGCGAATCTTTTCAGTTTGTATTTTATTTAGACAAGAATTCGTCCCCGAAGACATTTTTTAAATCACTTTATATTTTGTTATAGTCCACCTATAGATGTCGCTCCCAAAAAAGGCTTGTTTAAGCCATAAACACCATATTTTCTAAGCAATTAAGCTGAAACCTTGCATTTTGTATATTATTTTGACAAGAATTCATCTCAATAAGATTTACACAAGTCAATTTATATTTTGTTGTAGTCCCCGTGTAGAGGTAACCCTCAAATATGCTAATTTAAGCCATAAACACCTCATTTTTCAGATGAAGAGTTTGACTAATGAATTTGAGGCCTAAAATTTAGCTAAAAATTGCAAGCCAGCCTGTCTGGCACCTGTCCTCAAAGGGTTAATGATTCAGATGGAAAACAAATTATGTTAATACTCAATGGTATCATTAAGTGTTTTGTTGTTGTGATGATGATGTCAAGTAAAAAAAATGCTAACCATCGCATATTTCCAAAACACTTGAACGTCGCCAAGAGGCAAAGAAGATGGATGAACTCCTTCTATGTATGTATGTATGTACGTGAGGAGCAAACAACACCCAATACGTTGAGGGTGGAGAGTGGAGAATTGATGGTAGAATAAGGGGTTACCACGCCACCACCACCACCTTCACAAGTAAACCTTTTAAGGTTTCATTGTAATACCAGCTACTTTTCCTGGTTAGATTGAAGGTGGAAGATTAAAGTTGACATAAAACTGGATGACAACATGCTCAAAAAGGTATACACTTCCTCGTCTCTCTTGTGTGGTGTGGTTTGAAATGGGGATTATATAAACAAAATATTTCGGGTTACTATGAATGTCCTTGAGTAGTTACTCTGTTTGAGGATAAGTAAGGATTATGTGTGTTGGAGAAAAACAAAACTAAAACTGCCCCGGGGTTAAACATTTAAAGATAAAACAGATAAAGAGTATTCATTTGTATTAGCTTTAATGAAATATTTAAATCTTTAGATATTAGGATCTTAGGTTTTTGTTTAGTATTCACATTTTTACGTTATTTATTAACAATGTTATTTATTAACAATGTTAAACGTTTCTCAAACCTTCTTGAAAATATTATGAATTTTTATTCTTAGTCAATTTAAATATTCTGCATCTTGTAATTTTTTATCTGTATGCCAAGCCTTAAGGTATGCTACATAGTTCTCGCATACAAAATATATTTACTTTTCGTGAAAGATATGATGAATTTCAGTCCTATTCCTTAAATTCGTCTATCAGTGCAATTTTTAATAATTCGTTATATATTTTTTGAATGTTACATAGTATACATATATTATTTGATATTGCGTAACAAACAATTTGCTAATGACTTGGTTTTGGTCCATTTAATTTATTGACTCACTCACTACTACTCAAATTGAAATGTGTACAAACATATATTCGATAGCACTTCGTCAATGCTGTGTCCCCTTCCAATACATGTATACAATTATCTCGTTCGACTATCTTTTTAACCGGAACCGAAAAACCCAAACACCCACAAAAAATATATGTATGTATGTATATGAAATTTAAATAAAAGTGTTTTTCGTTCTAGTGTCAGTCAGTCATAACACATACTCGTATTTAAATAATTCCCACCCAGCCCAATCCCAACGGCCCCTAACCTGGAACAAGGACAATAACAAATACCGGGGAGGACCGAGGGTGGGACAAATGGATAAATAATAGTCTCTGGTTAGAAGGGACAAAATATGTCCGTATTCCCAAAATGCGTTACAATTTGTCACACACTCAATTCCATTTACACATATGTATGTACTTAAGCCATAGACATTGAGGCGGCTCCAAACATCATCAACAAAAAATAGCTTCATATGAAAGGCTAAAAATATTGTTAAGATTTTTGTTAAATCTTTATAAATCCATTGTGATAGAGGGAAACATAGCAAAATATGTAGAAACTTAATTTTTAGTCTACACCGAGAAAAAATTCTCCTAATTTTAAAGATTTTGCGACAATGACGTTCAAATCTTTAATGTAAGGATTTTTCAGATTTAAAAAGATAATGAAATTATGATACAGGGTGGCCGATGAATATTGCTACATTAAGAAATTCAAACATCAAACTTTTTTTCAGTGTATGGAATTCATTTTTCTTTTATTCATGTTAAAGCCCATTCAATTTTATTAAATAAAGCTTAATTAGTTTTAAAAATAATGGAATTCGAAGAAGTAGGGCCCGATAATGCAGCGTGATGAAACTGCACACCATACTGTGACACGAAGTGGATGCAATTCCGTCTCATGGAGTATTTGTGGGTTGGAAGCACTTCATACGATATTCGACAATTTTGTTTGTTTATGTTGCCATTTAAATCGAAATGGGCTTCGTCAGACATGAAATGACAGTTCAACATGTTTCCGTCCTCTTCCACCATTTGAAACATCTTCTGGCAAGTCTGCTGCGTTCAGTTTGTTGGCCATTTGAATTTTATATGGGAGTAGCTCCAAATCTTTGTGCATAATTGACTGCAAGACTGTCTGCTTATACCCATTTGAGCAGATAAGCTTCTTGTCGAAACTCTTGGATTGTTTTGTATGGCAGCAGCTAGAGCAGCGATTGTTTCCTCCGTCCGAACTGAAGGGTTTCGATGGTAAGGTCTTCTGTTGACTGTCCCATGCTCGGCAAAATTGTTAACAAGTCTCATTATGGTCCATCTGCTCGGATTGCCGCCAAACGTGCGCCTATAATCTCTTTGAAGCGAAACTACGGACTCCAGTGCTTGATAGCGGCGGAAAATCCAAATTCGTGTTTCAGTGTCCCAGGTATCCATTTTTGTTAAATCTTAAAATCAATCTGCAATATAAAAAAATTAACCAGATTCATTAAATAGAAAAAAGTTATTACATTTTTTTTGGTAGCGGCTTTCATTAGCCACTCTGTATAATTATCAAATGGTAACTAAATTGTCTCTGATTATGTTATCCCCCTCTAATGTTCATTTATATTGCCATATGATTTATCCATTTTGGCAAGTTCAATTTTCTGTGTTTGTTTCTTTTTTGCCAAAGTGGTTGACAAATAGATAGACATGACATGTACAGATAACATTTTAGCTTATTTCACTATTATTTTGGAGGGGCATACAAATTTGAGAAAATTGGATATGAAAAAAAAAAACATTTTATTTCGTGCTTCATCATATCCTCAATCTAGATGAGAAAAACAGAAGGACTCTAGTATAGAGGTAGACCTCAGACCACGACTCTAGTATAGAGGAAGACGTCGACGACGACTCTAGCCTAGAGGAAGACCTCAGAGGTCGACTCTAGTATAGAGGAAGACCTCAGAGGTCGACTCTAGCATAGGGGAAGACCTCAGAGGTCGACTTTAGTATAGAGGAAGACCTCAGAGGTCGACTTTAGTATAGAGGAATATCTCAGAGGTCGACTTTAGTATAGAGGAATATCTCAGAGGTCGACTCTAGTAAAGAGGAAGACCTCAGAGGTCGACTCTAGTATAGAGGTAGAACTCAGAGGTCGACTCTAGTATAGAGGTAGACCTCAGAGGTCGACTCTAGTATATAGGAAAACCTCAGAGGTCGACTCTAGTAAAAAGTGAGACCTCAGTGGTCGACTCTAGTATAGAGGAAGACCTCAGAGGTCGACTCTAGTACAGAGGAAGACCTCAGAGGTCGACTCTAGTACAGAGGAAGACCTCAGAGGTAGACTCTAGTATAGAGGAAGACCTCAGAGGTCGACTCTAGTATAGAGGAAGACCTCAGAGGTCGACTCTAGTATAGAGGAAGGCCTCAGAGGTCGACTCTAGTATAGAGGAAGGCCTCAGAGGTCGACTCTAGTATAGAGGAAGGCCTCAGAGGTCGACACTAGCATAGAGAAAGACCTCAGAGGTCGACTCTAGTATAGAGGAAGACCTCAGAGGTCGACTCTAGTATAGAGGAAGACCTCAGAGGTCGACTCTAGTATAGAGGAAAACCTCAGAGGTCGACTCTAGTATAGAGGAAGACCTCAGAGGTCGACTCTAGTATAGAGGAAGACCTCAGAGGTCGACTCTAGTATAGAGGAAGACCTCAGAGGTCGACTCTAGTATAGAGGAAGACCTCAGAGGTCGACTCTAGTATAGAGGAAGACCTCAGAGGTCGACTCTAGCATAGAGGAAGACCTCAGAGGTCGACTCTAGTATAGAGGAAGACCTCAGAGGTCGACTCTAGTATAGAGGAAGACCTCAGAGGTCGACTCTAGTATAGAGGAAGACCTCAGAGGTCGACTCTAGTATAGAGGAAGACCTCAGAGGTCGACTCTAGTATAGAGGAAGACCTCAGAGGTCGACTCTAGTATAGAGGAAGACCTCAGAGGTCGACTCTAGTATAGAGGAAGACCTCAGAGGTCGACTCTAGTATAGAGGAAGACCTCAGAGGTCGACTCTAGTATAGAGGAAGACCTCAGAGGTCGACTCTAGTATAGAGGAAGACCTCAGAGGTCGACTCTAGTATAGAGGAAGACCTCAGAGGTCGACTCTAGCATAGAGGAAGACCTCAGAGGTCGACTCTAGTATAGAGGAAGACCTCAGAGGTCGACTCTAGTATAGAGCAAGACCTCAGAGGTCGACTCTAGTATAGAGGAAGACCTCAGAGGTCGAATCTAGTCAAGAGTAAAACCACAGAGGTCGACTCTAGTATAGAGGAAGTCCTCAGAGGTCGACTTTAGTATAGAGAAAGACCTCAGGGGTCGACTCTAGTAAAGAGGAAGACCTCAGAGGCCGACTCTAGTAAAGAGGAAGACCTCAAAGGACGACTCTTGTATAGAGGAAGATGTCAGAGGTCGACTTTAGTATAGAGGAAGACCTCAAAGGACGACTCTTGTATAGAGGTAGACCTCAGAGGACGACTCTAGTATAGAAGTAGACCTCAGAGGTCGACTCTGGTATAGAAGTAGACCTCAGAGGTCGACTCTAGTATAGAAGTAGACCTCAGAGGTCGACTCTAGTATAGAGGGAGACCTCAGAGGTTGACTCTAGTATGGAGGAATTTCATCGAAATCAAATGGGGTCCAATTTTCCAAATTGTCATTTTTGGAACGTTTTACACTCAACATTTAAATTTCAGGTTTCCAGTATTATCATACCGCCCTTAAATGTGGGTTCTCAACATATGCATCCAAACGAAAGTGTAAAAGATTAGTTTTGTAAACAGTCAGTAAAGAAGCGAAGCCAAATGCAAACATAAGACTAGTGGTCATCTAACCAGACACAAACTCAGATAAGATGGACATACCGTCTGGACGGACAATGGACAAACCAAACCAAATACGAGTATGTACATGAATAATTTGTATTTTCTCAACAATATATGCTGTGGTTGTTAATATAGTGCAAAACAAATGGGCGGAAGGTGGTGTTCAAACATATCCACCTCAGATCCAAAGCCTTCCTCGTTCTCCTCCTCCTCCTCCTCCTCCTCGTCTTCGTCTTCGTCTTCCACCGCAAAACACATGTTTCATAGCATTATTTGGTTTGTTGGTTGGTCTTGTCACTCTGTCAATAGGTTCGACTCGACTCGACTTTACACAGCAAATTGAGTGGCAAGATATAATTTTCATTGGAAATGCATTGACTGGCAATATATGCAATAGTAGCTCTCTGCTCCCAGCTGTATGCTTTGATTTCTGTTTTACATTTTCTTGATTTGATTGTCAAATATTCAAAAGAATTTATTTTTATCGCACTTTGCAATTTTAATTGAGAGGATAATTTGTGTTTAAAGAAAAATTGTGAAAAGAAATACAACTTGAGTTAATGAAAGCATTTTAATAAAGCAATTTATTTTTTTTTTAATTATTTATGATGATTGCATGAGAGGTTTTAATCTCTTTGATGATGTATTATGGTTTGCTTTGTATATTTCTTAGTTGACATTTCTCGTTCTTTATTTCGCAAACTAACAATTTGCTAGATTGGTGACAAATTAAGAACTAATGTCATCGATTCAATATGTTTTCGCCTCAAAAGGCTTGCTCTATACTAAAGTCTACCACTGAGGTCTTCCTCTGTACTACAGTCGACCACTGAGGTCTTCCTCTTTACTAAAATCGACCAGTGAGGTCTTCCTCTGTACTAGAGTTGCCCACTGAGGCCTTCCTCTATACTGCAGTCGACCACTGAGGTCTTCCTCTATACTAGAGTCGACCACTGAGGCCTTCCTCTATACTAGATTCGACCACTGAGGTCTTTCTCTATACTAGAGTCGACCATTGAGGTCTTCCTCTATACTAGAGTCGACCATTGAGGTCTTCCTCTATACTAGAGTCGACCATTGAGGTCTTCCTCTATACTAGAGTCGACCATTGAGGTCTTCCTCTATACTAGAGTCGACGACTGAGGTCTTCCTCTATACTAGAATCAACCACTGGGGTCCTCTTCTATACTCGAGTCGACCACTGAGGTCTTCCTCCACACTGGAGTCGATCACTGAGGTCTTCCTCTATACTAGAGTCGACCACTGAGGTCTTCCTCTATACTAGAGTCGACCACTGAGGTCTTCCTCTATACTAGAGTCGACCACTGAGGTCTTCCTCTATGCTAGAGTCGAACACTGAGGTCTTCCTCTATACTAGAGTGGACCACTGAGGTCTTCTTCTATACTAGAGTTGCCCACTGAGGCCTTCCTCTATACTGCAGTCGACCACTGAGGTCTTCCTCTATACTAGAGTCGACCATTGAGGTCTTCCTCTATACTAGAGTCGACGACTGAGGTCTTCCTCCACACTGGAGTCGATCACTGAGGTCTTCCTCTATACTAGAATCAACCACTGGGGTCCTCTTCTATACTCGAGTCGACCACTGAGGTCTTCCTCCACACTGGAGTCGATCACTGAGGTCTTCCTCTATACTAGAGTCGACCACTGAGGTCTTCCTCTATGCTAGAGTCGAACACTGAGGTCTTCCTCTATACTAGAGTGGACCACTGAGGTCTTCCTCTATAGTGGAGTCGATCGCTGAGGTCTTCCTCTATAATGGAGCCGATCACTGAGGTCTTCCTCTATACTAGAGTCGACCATTGAGGTCTTCCTCTATACTAGAGTCGACCATTGAGGTCTTCCTCTATACTAGAGTCGACGACTGAGGTCTTCCTCCACACTGGAGTCGATCACTGAGGTCTTCCTCTATACTAGAGTCGACCACTGAGGTCTTCCTCTATGCTAGAGTCGACCACTGAGGTCTTCCTCTATATTAGAGTCGACCACTGAAGTCTTCCTCTATACTAGAGTCGACCACTGAGGTCTTCCTCTATATTAGAGTCGACCACTGAAGTCTTCCTCTATACTAGAGTCGACCACTGAGGTCTTCCTCTATACTAGAGTCGACCATTGAGGTCTTCCTCTATACTAGAGTCGACCATTGAGGTCTTCCTCTATACTAGAGTCGACCACTGAAGTCTTCCTCTATACTAGAGTCGACGACTGAGGTCTTCCTCTATACTAGAATCGACCACTGGGGTCCTCTTCTATACTCGAGTCGACCACTGAGGTCTTCCTCCACACTGGAGTCGATCACTGAGGTCTTCCTCTATACTAGAGTCGACCACTGAGGTCTTCCTCTATACTAGAGTCGACCACTGAGGTCTTCCTCTATACTAGAGTCGACCACTGAGGTCTTCCTCTATACTAGAGTCGACCACTGAGGTCTTCCTCTATACTAGAGTCGACCACTGAGGACTTACTCTATTCTAGAGTCGGCCACTGAGGTCTTCCTATATTCTAGAGCCGACCATTGAGGTCTCCCTCTATACTACAGTCGACCACTGAGATCTTCTTCTATACTAAAGTCAACCACTGAGGTCTTCCTCTATACTAAAGTCGACCACAGAGGTCTTCCCCTTTACTGGAGTCGACCACTGAGGCCTTCCTCTATACTAGAGTCGACCACTGAGGTCCTCCTCTATACTAGAGTCGACCACTGAGCCCTTCCCCTATACTAGAGTCGACCACTGAGGCCTTCCTCTATACTAGAGTCTATACTTAAGTCACCACTGAAGTCTTTTTCTATACTAGAGTCGACCATTGAGGTCTTCCTCTATACTAGAATCGACCACTGAGGTCTTCCTCTATACTAGAGTCGACCACTGAGGTCTTCCTCTATTTTAGAGCCCAACACTAAGGTCTTCCTCTATTCTAGAGTCGGCCATTGAGGTCTTCCTCTATACTAGAGTCGACCACTAAGGTCTTCTATACTAGAGTCGACCACTGAAGTCTTCCTCTATATCAGAGTCGAACACTGAGGTCTTGTTGACAAATTAAAAACAAATGCCATCGATTCAATATTTTTGCGCCTAAATGTAGGCAACACTTGGAAGTTTTACATAAACGTCACACTGCCACGTGTTGCGCCAAAGGGCTTGCACTATACCAGAGTCGATAACTGAGGTGTTCCTCTATACTAGAGTCGACCAGTGAGGTCTTCCTAAGTCAAGTCGCCGCCACGGTTACGCTTGCAGGAACATATTCTTTTCATGAAATTTTCCATCACCAGGTTGCACATTTGCGGATGTATGTCCTCACGAATACAAAATCCACCGTAGCAGTTACTCTAGGGTAATTTTCCAAAAGTAAGGTCCTCATTTTGGAAAGTAAGGTGCTCCGCCAGACCAAAAACCGCACCAAACAGTCACAGATTGAGGCTGGAGTGGCTTTTCAACAATAATTCTTGGGTTTTCCGTAGCCTCCGAGGTGAAATTGATTATTTTTCGATGAAATTCTGTATCATTTTGAATACGGTCCAGCTTGCGTAGCCGTGGCGGTCATTTGACTTATATTGTTTTCTATTATTATTGGCATACCCTACTCTTGATAATGAAATCTCGTTTTTTAAATATCAAAATAAAAGCTCTTATTGGAAAATCCTTCATCGTCTGCCAGAGAGTGTTTAATACAATATATATTTCTGAAGTTGATGTCATATTTCAGTCGGTTCACTAGATAGACACCTTTAAAGGTTTTATCCTATTTTTGGAGCAGTTTTTGAAATAAACCAAATACCCAATTTCTAATATAGATTCGTAGAATATGGGCCTTATTCATAAAAAGTTATGGAAGGTTTAAAATACAATTAAACGTTCTGTATCAGTTCAATAAACCTTCCTTACTTTTTGTGAATAAGGCCTTAACATCTACAACCACCACTTTCGTTACACTACGCCTCTGTAACAACCTTTTTAGAGATTCATATCCGCTATGCACACACAGACCTAGGATATGAATATGGTGCATTTGTATTAGGTACATAGATAGATAAATGCTCATACATCCATACAATGTCATTAAAAAGGCGCAATCGTAAATTAGTTACTCGTCGGTGTAATACAAGTGCGTACTTTTACACTAAAAGATCACTTTTTTCCCAAAGAGCAATTGTATGTGAATGCACTACTGTGGCTCGAATATTCCAAAGTCAATGTAATTTCCCATCATCAAATCATCACCACCATAGCCACTAACACTGCAGTATTGTTTTTTTTTTGGGTGAAAGTACACAACATGTGTACCTTTTATGGTTAACTGCAGTGCTCACAGGTAGTTTTCCAGATTTACTTGGCTATATCTCTTGTAACTATTACCATTTCATGTCATGTCATTTATCTATAGGGATGGATGGATGAGACCATAAAGTCATACACAAAGCCATATATACAATTAGAGGAAAGGTCAGGACTAAACTCCTCTTGTAGTTCTTGTTCTTGTGTTTGTGTATGACTATGCAAAAAGTACTAAAATAGAGAGTATAATTAAAGATAAAATATATGGACAAAGGAATTTATTGTTGTTTTTTTTTTGTTTCTATCCAAACTCTACCTGTGATTTTAATGGATATTTTAGTGCAGCAAAAGACGAGGATGACGTTGAATTGAAGCTAAATGCTCTGAAATGATTTGCAAGAATATACATATACAAATTGAGATTAGTTTTCTCTGCATTTAGATTATTTTGGGGTTTCCTTCAAGGAAATGCTGTTTAAAAAGGTTTTTGTATAAAGGTCTTTCCTGAATATCGTAATGTAACGAAGTTTCAAATTGTTTTCAATTCGGATATTGAATGTTAAATAAAAGTAAATTGAATAATGGGATGGAGTCAACTACTGGGTTAGAGTCTTATAACAAATAAAGGGTCTTCCAATAAGAATTTTCATTTTGATACTACAATCTATAATGCTTGAGCCAGGTGGCTGAAATTTGGTACATATACTTCTTATATGTGCAGGTATGTTGGGATTGAAAATGGGCAATATCGGTCCATTTTTTGATATAGCCCCCATATATAACATTTCCCCGATTTGGCTTCTTGACGCAATAACAACCACAAATTCTAAATCAGAGCTTCTCAAATAGTGGTCCGCGGCCCACTGGGAAGCCGTGACGTCTTGATGAAAATAATGCACATTCAATTTTTTGATTGAAAAAAATCGACTTGGGAATTTTTTTAAATTTATATCAAGATATGGAAATAAATTTATCGAAAGTATTGTTCGAAACAAATTGGAAAATTTTCTTATCGGAATTGCAATAACAATATGCAACATTGAAAAAAATATACGGACACTGACAGTATAGGTTCGATTCTACTACTAACGGGTAGTATAACCCTATACTCGGTTTGGCGAAATTTGTTTCTGAAAATCAGTTGAAGCTCGTGATCTCGGCGACATTTGGTTTCAACAAGACGGCGCCACTTCCCACACATCGCCTCAATCAATGGATATATTGAGAGAACACTTCGGTGAACAGATAATTTCACGTTTTGGGCCGGTCGATTGGCCACCAAGATCGTGCGATATCACACGGTTAGACTTTTTCCTGTGGGGATATGTAAAGTCTAAAGTTTATGCGGACAAACCCGCTTCGATTCAGGCCTTGACGCAAAACATCACGCGTGTCATTCGTCAGTTACCAGTCGAAATGCTCGAACGAGTCATCGAAAATTGGACTCAACGGATGGACCATCTGAGACGTAGCCGCGGCCAACATTTGATAGACATAATCTTCAAAACATAAATGCCAAAGAATGTTCTTTCAAATGATGATTCCCCATTCAATTTGAATTTGCTGCTATATCACGCTATATATTCTTGATCGTCATAAAAATCTAAGACGATTTAGTCATGTCCGTCTGTCTGTCTGTTGAAATCACGCTACAGTCCGTTATAGTGGAGCTATGTTAATGAAATTTGCTTGAAATACTTCTTATAGTTGCAGGTCGTTTGGGATTGCAAATGGGGCATATCGGTCAATGTTTTGATATAGCTCCCCTATAAAGTTCTCTCCACAATATGGGTTTTGAGACATGATACCGCATTTTTAAAGCATTTTAGCTGAAATTTTGCAGTTTGTATTCTATGTTGACAAGAATTCCTCTCAGCAAATATCTTACAAATCGTTTCATATTTTGTTATAGTCACCCTATAGGGGTCGCTCCAAAATACGCTTATTTGAGCCATAAATACCACATATTCTAAACAAATTAATTAATACTTTGCAGTCTGTTTTTATATACATAGGCAAGAATTCATCACAGTATAAAATTTTAAATCAGTTATTATTTTGTTATAGTCCCTCTATAGATGTCGCTACCAAATACGCTGGTTTAAGTCATAAACACCACATTTTCTAAGCAATTTAGCTGAAACTTTTTTTGAATATTTTTTAAAAACAACATTTTTCATATGATTAGGATCATTAATTTTTTTAAATAATCGTTAATTTCGTTCGTTATCGTTAATTCGTTAATTTTTTTAAATAATTTGCCTTAACAAAAATGATATTTCCATGCTTTGCTTCATATTCAAAGATTTTTCCGGTAATAGAATTGAATGCAATCCGTGGAGTAGGGTATATACATACAATTTGGACCGGCCAAACTTACTACTGCTCTGACTTTTTTTTTTTAAACTGCGTTTTTATGACTTACCAAAAACTGTATATTCTATTAGATTTTTTATATGGTGTCGCAGTATTATTTATGCAAAGTTGGAATAGTTCAATATTTTCCCTTTAAACTCTAGTCTGTTTAAAAACACAATAGGCCTGATGACCTTTGTTTATGATCCTGTTAAACAGGTTTTTTGTATCCCTTTTTCATACACACACAAGCACCCGGACTCTTATACAGTCACTCTAAATCTGTCATTAAATGATAAATTTTTCATAAATCTGTTGATTGTATTTCACATGTATGTATGTACAAGGTTTTCCAATAAGAGTGATATGATTTCTTTGAAAAAGGAAATTCAAAAGTTTTTTTATTTAATGTGAAGTACAATCGATACAATTAAGTTCTAAATAAAACGTCATTCAAATGGCCTCCACGACTTCTTCTGCAGGAACGAATTTGATGAACCAAATTTTCAAGCACTTTTTCCGCTAAATCAAGTCGTATGTCATGAAGGGCACGTTCAATATTGCCTTGTAAAGCTTGAAGAGAGTCTGATTTATTTCGAAAGACCAATGACTTCAAATAACCCCACAAGAAATAGACTAATGGTGTTAAATCGCAACTTCTTGGAGGCCATTCAATATCGCAATTTCTTGAAATAATCGAATCTACAAACTTTTCTCGCAACAATTCAATTGTTTCATTTGCTGTGTGGCACGTAGCCACAATCGGTCAATGGCAAAATGATAGCTCTTAAGGAGAGCTAAAATATTGCTCATGGGTGGCAAGGTCGTAGGTCGACTGGAAATTGTTTTTTTTTTTTGGATTTTAAAAAATGGACAGCATCATTTTCTAATGTGAACGGAAAGTTTATTTTTGCTCTAGCTCCTTAACGGTACGTCGGCTCGGGAATCGGTCAATGACAAAAAGATAGCTGTTAAGGAGAGCTAAAATATTGCTCATGGGTGTCAAGGCCGTAGGTCGACTGGAGAACGATAATTTTTATTTTGATAATAAAAATGAATAATTTGTAAAGGTTGATCTTGCGCATATCTCTCTATGATGAAATTGTAAACACTACTGAATACAATGAAAACCAAATGACAGATCATGACATCTTACAAATGGCCGAAACGTCACTTCAAAATCATATCATCCCTATTGGAAAACCTGTTATATGCAATTCATCCTTTCCGTCTGTCCTTCTATCCGCCTGTTGTTCTAACATTTAGGAATTTTTTGTGTAACCTGCCTTTGGCTTCATAAATGCCACTAACTGGGTTTATTTGTATTTTCAGTTTACATATGTCTGCAGACAGGACGTTTGCCAGTGTGTGTGTTGACAAATCCTACTTCTTTTCTCTTTTTCTCTCTCTCCTTCCTTTCTTCATACGCCTTCCCCCAAGTTACCTTTTCTAAACCGGCCAACACTGCAGCTACCTGCTGTTTATCCTTTTTCTGTTGACCAACTGTTTGGAATTCAGTTATTTTCGGTTGAGTGGCAACAATCACAACAGCTTCAGTTTGCTTTCGACACTCATCTTAATCAGTTTCCATCCGGGAGCAATAAGAGTACCAGCAGCACAGCAGCGGTTGGAGTGCCCACAGTCGGTGTTTTTGTAGTGTTCACTGATAAAGTGCAAACTATTCTATAACGAAGAGTTATTAAAAAAAAAGTCCAGAAATTTATATTTAAATTTGGTTTACCGGAACTACGAAAGTGTTGTGGTGTTGTAATGGCATCGAAAATGAATAGATTCCTGCTGTTGTGCTGGTGTTATTGTAATTCATGGTTAGCCCCGAATAACTATCACAAGTTTTGTCAACATAAAAAGTTTCGAACTATAAACTCAACATACATATTGAGTATTTTGTGAACATTCCGTTTAATTTCGGTCATACATATATTATTACATATGGAAATATAAATGAATCCTTGCCGTCCCCACTGCAGTATGTGTGGTCCTTGGTGCGGTGTAATATCCTGAAGTGGAACATAGCGGTGTGTGTCCTGCATATGACATTTGTCGTTATGGGGTTAATAAATTGCCAGCAAATGGTTTGTTTTTGTATTTAACTTTTAATATTTATTATTACATAAATGTTTTTCTGCTTTTGCTTGTGATTAGCTTAAGTAGAATATATGTATATGAATAAACAACAACATATTGCTCGGTGGGAAATGTTTTCCAAAGTTTATGATGAAGATAAACTGTTGTTGTTTGATATTCATATGATCCCCCATACGAATTTCGAAGGTTACATCGAATCATAGTCAAAATTTTGAAATTTATATTACGAATTATGATAGGACAGAGAATCTGTTAGAGTTGTGTGTTTTATTCGACAATCTAATTAATTTTATATTTATTTAGAGTATTTTTTAGCTAGCCGTCATATATGTTTGTACATATATCGTAGCAATTCTGAGTTAAAATAAATAGAATTTAAAGAAATCAGAAATCATATTTCTTCGGAGAAATAATGATAAACTCTATAAAAAAAATAAGCAGTAAATCGAATGAAATAAAATCTATATTTTCGTTACTATCAGATTACAAAAGTAAAATCTATATTTTGGAGGATATATTCTTTTTGTCACTCTGCTTTGAAATATTTTTCGGTAGTATATCGTCACCGGAAATGCAAAATTACATTTTCATGTTTTAACACGAGAAGCAATACAACGAAGTAAACCGATTTTAAGTTTTCGACCAGATTTGTGGGTTTAAAATCGATTCCACCAAAATAAAATGGTTACAAAAAATGGTACATTTATGGAATTTGAACACAACATTTAAAGAAGGTGTAATAGAGACTACTCTAACACAATATTCAATCATATGCCTAATGTTCATTATTTTGATTTATTTATTTACATATGTATATGAATTACAATACAAAGTAAATTTATATTCTAATTGTATGGTCCACGGAAAAGCCGGTTTACAAAGTCCATGTGGCTAGAGATTTGCAGCGACAGACCAGACCCTCTGGTGGGAATCGAACCCACGACCCCCAAACTAATAGGCTACCAACTCACCTACTGGGCGCTCTTATTATTTTGATGTTTCGTCATTTTGGATTTCAGATGATGTTTTTTCTTGATTGTCATACAATTTTAACACGATTGAGGAATATCCATATGTCCGTCTGTACAATCTAAAACAGGGCTTCCCAACCCACTGCCATGTAAAATATTATCGTAAATTATATTTTTTTTAATATATGTAGGTAATAAAATGATTTTTTTTGTATTTTTCTTGAAAATTTCTTCAAAATTGTATTTTTTCTTTTCGTTGAAATTTCAATTTTTAAGAACATTTTATTTATCTCAAAAATTACGTTAGAAAATTAAGATTAAAATTAAATTTTGCTAGAAAATTTAATGCAAATTGATATTGTATAGAAAATTTCAAAATAATAATAAAACAAAAACACTCGATTTTTTTTAGAATATCCCTTCAAATTTCAATTTTGCTAGAAAATTAAGATTAAAATTAAATTTTACTAGAAAATTTAATGCAAATTGATATTGTATAGAAAATTTCAAAATAATAATAAAACAAAAATACTCGATTTTTTTAGAATATCCCTTCAAATTTAAATTTTGCTAGAAAATTCCTTCGTAGAAATGTTATTTTTCTGCAAAATTTTGTTGAAATTGTATTTCTCCAGAAAATTTTAAATTTCATTTCTCTAAAAAATTTCTTCAAATAAAATTGAATTTTTCTAGAAAATTTCTTAAAATTGTTTCGAGAAAAGTTTATTGAAATTTCAAAGGTTGATGAGCGGATTAAAGGTCGATGTGTCGTTGTGACCCAGATTAAGAGTCCGTTGAAGGAAATTTTCTGGAAAATTAAATTTCGAAGAAGCTTTAAAAAAAAACAATTAAAACGAAATTTTCTGGAAAAATTCAATTTCGAGGAAGCTTTTAAAAAGTGCAATTTCAACGAAATTTTCTGGAAAAAGTATCTTTTTAAAAAATTTCCTGAAAAATTAAATTTTTATTAAAAAATTAAATTTTTATTAAAATTTTTTTATTAAAAAATTTAATTTTACAAAAAATTTTTAAAAGAGATAATTTTTCCAGAAAATTTCGTTGAAATTGCACTTTTTAAAAGCTTCCTCGAAATTGAATTTTTCCAGAAAATTTCGTTTAAATTGTTTTTTTTAAAGCTTCTTCGAAAATTTCCTTCAACGGACTCTTAATCTGGGTCACAATGACACATTTTTAGAAAATTTCTTCAAATTTGATATACTTTCCAAATAAAACGAAATTTTTCTTAAAGATTTTATTTAGAAAAATGGAATTTAGACAAAATTTTCTTAAAAAATTAATTTAATTTTTTTTTTCTATTAAAATTCGATTTCTATCAGATTTTGCGGAAATTTTCTATAAAAATTTGACTTCTACTAAATTTACAATAAATATGCAATTTTGATGAAATTTACAAGAAAGTGTTTATTTAGAGAAGATTTTCTAGAAAAATAAAATTTCGTAAATTTTGAAGGATGTGATTATAGTAAAATTGTAATATATTTATTTAATGTACTCACGGCTCCCCTGGAAGATCGCTAAATTTAAATTAATTTTTTAAGAAAATTTTGTCTAAATTCCATTTTTCTAAATAAAATCTTTAAGAAACATTTCGTTTTATTTAGAAAGTATATCAAATTTGAAGAAATTTTCTAAAAATGTGTCGTTGTGATCCAGATTAAGAGTCCGTTGAAGGAAATTTTCGAAGAAGCTTTAAAAAAAACAATTTAAACGAAATTTTCTGGAAAAATTCAATTTCGAGGAAGCTTTTAAAAAGTGCAATTTCAACGAAATTTTCAGGAAAAAGTATCTTTTTAAAAAATTTCCTGAAAAAATAAATTTTTATTAAAAAATTGTTATTAAAAAATTTAATTTTTATTAAAAAATTTAATTTTTCAAGAAATTTTTGAAAGAGATAATTTTTCCAGAAAATTTCGTTGAAATTTCACTTTTTAAAAGCTTCCTCGAAATTGAATTTTTCCAGAAAATTTCGTTTAAATTGTTTTTTTTAAAGCTTCTTCGAAAATTTCCTTCAACGGACTCTTAATCTGGATCACAACGACACATTTTTAGAAAATTTCTTCAAATTTGATATACTTTCCAAATAAAACGAAATGTTTCTTAAAGATTTTATTTAGAAAAATGGAATTTAGACAAAATTTTCTTAAAAAATTAATTTAAATTTTTTTTCTATTAAAATTCGATTCGGAGAAGATTTTCTAGAAAAATAAAATTTCGTAAATTTTGAAGGATGTGATTATAGTAAAATTGCAATATATTTAATGTACTCACGGCTCACCTGGAAGATCGCTAAGTCCCCGGTTGGATAGGCCTAATCTAAAATAATTGAGCTCGATGACTGGAAATTGGTACAAATACTTATCGCTGCTACTTACATAGGATTGATAACGAAGCAACAAATTTCAACTGAATGGGTGGTAATACACACACTGTGTTGCAGAATATTCTGTTTCGTAGCAGATGTTTGTAACACCTAAAAATACTGAAGCTAGACTCACCTTAAAGTATGTCGATCGATTTAGATTCATTGCTGATACGATTTAACTAGGTATGTCCGTCCTTCCGGTCGGGTGTCTGTCCATCTTAAGCTGTTCGCAAAGCACAGGTCGCACTTTCATTATGATTTTAATGAAATTTGGCACGAAGCACTCCTTTTTTACCAGGGACGAAGTCTATTGAAATGGGTCAAAATCGGTATATCGTCATCAGAAATTAAAAAGGGCAAATTATCATTATTAGAATTTTACAGAAGCAAACAAATAAATAAAATCAA
The DNA here is from genome assembly GCA_963930755.1 of Eudasyphora cyanicolor. Lineage (NCBI taxonomy): Eukaryota > Metazoa > Arthropoda > Insecta > Diptera > Muscidae > Eudasyphora > Eudasyphora cyanicolor. The sequence continues at coordinate 201,368,721 of OZ005737.1, read as the reverse complement.
AAAATGTTGTTGTTAGAAAAACTGGGTTTTTAGGATAATACCAAACTGATACATATATTAATTCACACAAACATGATTTATAACATGTTTTGCAAACTGTGTTAAATAAGTATTTTTAGTATTTGAAAAAAAAATCACTTGAAATTGACATTTGAAATTGGCAAAATTTTCATTCGAAACTCGCTAAATTTCATTTATTTATTCGTTCATGTACGTAATACCAAGCCTTCAAGGCCAAAAAATGTATTACATGACAAATTTAATATCCAGAGTAGAAACTTAAACACTAAAAATACATATAAAAACATTTATATAAATATGTATAAATGATTTAGATTGGCTCCCCAGCCATGACTACAAGAAAAAATAATGAAACTGTCCAGACTAGCAACAAAAATCCATATCGTTAATAAAGTAACATGGGCAACAATAACCAATAACCAGAAAAGTAAAAAATTAGAAAAAAGAAGAGATTACGTCAACGTTGACAAAAAATAGTCCAAGAGTTTTAAACGAAAAGCGTTATTAGAATGCGAAAAATTCCGAAGTTCAATAGGCAAGTAATTCCAGATGCGAGCAATACGAACAATAAATGATCTTTCAAAAGTTAGGTTAAAAATTCTAGGTATAAGAATCTGGGTATTTCGAGAGGAGAGGGAAAAGTTAAACATATCACGTAAGATAGTAGGCACACCAGCTTTGATCACTTTGTAGAAGAGGAAAATATTTCTATAACAGATAAAAAGTTCAGAAGAAACACCTAGAAACTGTGTGATATACTCAGAAATATGTTCCCTTCTTCTGATATTATATATAAATCTCACCACACTATTTATAATACGTTTAAGCTTCAATAGCATGCCTCCAGATGTACCGGATATCACTTCAAGTCCATAAAGTATTGCAGGCATTAGGAGCGCATGTGCTAATCTAGTTTTTATGGAAATAGGCAGGTAAATATTAAGTGAATATAACCTTCGTAAAGTAAAATAAACATTTCTTTGAACAGAGTCAATATGCATTTCAAAACAAAGTTTACTGTCCAATACCACGCCCAAACACTTATGATTTTCCACAAAGTCAACTCTTGATTGACCCAAAACAATGTCAAGTTCATAAGATTGATTGCTAAATAGAATAGCTTTCGTCTTGGATGGATTAATGCTCAAGGAGTTCATAGACAGCCAATCCGAAACACGAGTAAGACACAGATTTATACGCCTCTCAAGGACATCAATAGATTCACGATCATGACTAAAGACAAGGAATACATCATCAGCAAACAAATATAATTTACAAATGTTACTATCCAAGCAATAGACAAGATCATTGACATATAATATGAAAAGGAGAGGACCCAAAACTGATCCCTGTGGTACACCAGACGTTAACGAAAGGACACTAGAAGCTCTGCCATTCAAACAAACAAATTGAGACCTACCAGACAAATATGACATAACAAGTTTACATGCTGTTCGCGAAAAGTTAAACTTATCTCTAAGGTTGTTCACCATATTTCTATAACAAATGGAATTAAATGCTTTAGTCAAATCTAAAGAAACTAAGACACTGTTCATATTTCGGTTACTGTTACTCCTAATTGAGTCCGTTAAGTGCAGAAGCAAAGTTGTCGTGCTATGACCCTGCCGAAATGCAAACTGGCCACTAAATATAGAGGAAGAAGCGTGTCTTAAAATTTGCTCCTTCATAACATGCTCACACACTTTGGACAAAACAGGAAGAATGGAAATAGAAACATTGAAGTTCACTACATTTCATTTGAAATTGAGAACATTTTCTAAATTTCATTGATTTTCCATTCGAAATTGTCAAAATTACATTTATAGTTTGTACACCCAGAGAAAAAGCTTCATTCCATCAATGAAATTTTACATTTTATCAATGAAAAGTTACATTGTTTTTGAACCAATGTAAGGCTTCATTGATACAATGTAAAATGTTACATTGAACTAGTAAATGTTTCATAGAAATTTGTTACATTGATGTCATGAAATATTACGTTAATGTAATAAACGAGTTTCATTAATGTAATGAATAAGTTGCTTTAATGTAATGAAAACGTTTCGTTGTTGTAATGAACATGTTTCATTGGTGCAATGAACATGGTTCATCGATTCAATGAACATGTTCCATCGATGCAATGAACATGTTTCATTGATTCATAGAGCATGTTTCATTGATGCAATGAACATGTTTCATCGATGCAATGAACATGTTTCATCGATGCAATGAACATGTTTCATCGATGCAATGAACATGTTTCATTGATTCATAGAACATGTTTCATTGATGCCATGAACATGTTTCATTGATGCAACGAACATGTTTCATTGATGCAATGAACATGTTTCATTGATGCAATGAACATGTCTCATTAATTAAATGTACATGTTTCATACCTTTGCTCTGAAATAAAATAGAAAATTAAACAAAATTCTTCTTTTTTTATTGCAATGTTTATTGTAGTACATCCGTGTTTGTTCATAACATTAAAATCATTTCAATCTGAAAATATAATATAATAGATAAATAAATAATTAAAATTGTGGGTTTTGAGAAATTTTAAAATGAAAAGACAACTGAAGTTGAGAAAATAAAAAATGAAACAAAAAAATTCACAATACAGTTTGTTCTTTTAAATTCGTTTTTTAACTGCATTTGTGAATTATTAAAATCAATTTAATTTACAAACTTATAATTGAAATCCAAATGGTTAATAATAAAATATATCGTGCACTAAAAACTGTTTAATGTTCGAAATATATTGTGAATAGAATTCAGCTTCACGACAATAATCGATTCAAAAAAAATGTAGTTTACAAATTCATAAACGTAAAGACAATGGATCATGAATACATAAAATTTGATAAAAATACGACCTTTTTGACAATTTTAAATTAATTTACATTGACTGCTGTTTAAATAATAATAATAATTAAATAAATATGTCAGTGCGATTATAAAAGTATAAAATTATTGCCAAAATGTCATGTTAATTGATAATACATCTAATAATATGAACACCTTGAAATTATTAGGGAATCATATTATTACCAACAAACCACCTTCATTCGACGTTAATGCCACTGTGCGGTGTAGATTCATAGAATTCCGCCTCTCTCTCCTCTCAAACAAATGCAAGAAAACTACGCCGCTCCAACGTTTTCATTGAGCTTGCACGACTCTGATTCACACATCAACATATTACGTTTTTTACAAAACAAACACATTTGTGAAGATATAGATATGTACATATGTATGTAATGTGACAAACACTTTGGTAATATATTCACTGTTTAAATTCATAGCAGGAATGAAACTTTACATTTCTATCTATAAATTGTTACATTAATTTAATGCATCAGTTTCCTCTTTTGAATAAAACTACTCCGTAAAGTATTGTTGTTTAATTAACTCCACTACATACTCCTCACATATAAAATGTTTATAAAATAGATAAAATATATATATAGAACATCAATATAAAGCTAATTTCATTGTTTATATTCTTCATTGCAGCAATGAAACTTTTAAACTTCTATGAAATGTTACATTAATATAAAGAAACAGTTTAATAGACCTTTTTTGAGAATAAAAAGCACATAAAAAATAGTAAATCTGTTTGTGTAGTATTATTTTGTTTTATTAATGTTAAAATCTTTACACCACTGATATTTTTTTGTTAATTTTATATAAGTCTTCCTTTTTTTATAAAATGTAAACTTCATACCATCAAAGTAAACCATTTCATTCCATCAATGACCGTCATAAATTAGAAAAACGCTTTAAAGAAACATTTCATTCCCGTAATGGCATTTTCATTGCATCAATGAACATTTTCATTGTATCAATGTAAACTAATTAATGAAACGCGTTCATTGATGCTATGAAGCATTTTTTTTTTCAGTGTATATTCCAAATTTAAATTGACAATATTCCATGGCCTTAGCCTACGAAACATGGCATGAAATGTTTGATCTTGATGTCACGTATCATTTCATTCCAATCTGCCTAAAATATCCCAAAGTTACTAAAAATTTTCCATTTGCCCACTTTTGCTAATGACCAAAAGTGTAACATATCGAAGAAGTGACCTAAGGAGTACCTATGCATTTTTGACGGAAATTATTCTCTGTTTTTTTGAGTGTTTGATATATGTCCGTCTGTCTGTCTGGCTGGCTGTTGCGCTCATTATCCCTGGAAAGGAGTAGCCCATCAACTACAAATTTTGTATGTGGCAATACTTTTTCATATCTCTAGCTAAGTTCGAAGATGGGTCATATTTAACCACTCCTGGTAGCTCGCCCAAGAATCGACAAATTTGTTGGGAAAAAATCCTCATAATTTATGCAGCAATCTTATTAATATCTTCAAGTTACATATGTATTTTAGATTACTTTTCTTCATTGATTTTAGTCCGATTAAGTCTGACATAGAATGAGTAAAATAATTCCAACATTTTTGGCATTTCTCACACAAAGTACCAAAATTCAATATTATTATTTTTTCCTAAAGTGAGGTTGTCGATTTACTCGATTTTCTTACTAATTTTTAAAGTCATTTCTCTTTCATGTTTATAAACTAATTTATTTTTAACCCAATTAATAAATGTTCTCTTGACATTTTTCTAATTCTCCTCTTTCTTTGAGTAAATAAAACGAAAAGAAATTCCACTCTAAATTAAATGAAATGAAATTAAAAAATCACCCCTCTTCCTTAAATGTCCCCCCCCCGCTAAAATGTCCCAATTTTTATTTTAAGGACTTATAAGCGAACGTATAATTTGTTGTTGTTGTCCCAACATCAATGACAACAAATTAAAAATGAAATCTAATTTGCGAAATTGCATATTTGTTGTTTGTTGTGCGGCGACACACACAGAGAACAATCGGAGGAGTGGTAATGGTTGCTACTACTACAATGCATTGGTGAACGTCCTTGCTTGTACGTTCGTTCGTTCCTCGTTTATTGACATAATACCCCGTCCAAACATGATAGCACGCTCCAGGAAAACTTTTTTTTACTCGCCAACTTTTGGCTTCTGTGGGTTTGTTCGCTGTTCCATTCCTCGCAGCAATGTTTGCATTTTCCGATTATTGTTTGAGTTCTTCTCTTTTTTTGTCAATTTGTTATTATGACTCGTAACACCCAATCATTTCAATACTGTTATTATTATTATTATTACAATTACTTTGTGCTGTGCCAACATATTATTTCACATAACAATAAATGGTGTGGTGTCCTTGCAAAAAAAAAGAGGAGGAGGAGGGGGAGGAGAAACATATTAGAATAAGTGTTTCATAAAAACTGCAAAATATATCAAAGAACAACAAGTCAACGTATGTATGTATGTACATAAAGCAGATGTGACCAAAAAGCGTGAGCATGTGGCTAACTTAATGATCATTGTAAAGTTTGTCACTTTATGTCTATCCTTTTTTGTTTCAAATTACTTGATCTCCAAATAGGTATTCGCCATTACCGGAATGAGAAGAGATAGACACAAATTGATTTCAAATGCAGATGTTCTCGGTGGAAAATGTTTATTTAGGAACTAATAATATTAGAAATATGGATACACCCATTCTAATGTTTTTAGAGAGATTGCATTTTGAAATTTTAACAAGTAAGAAAGTTTCAGTCGGGTAAACCGACTAAGCTACAAGTATAGCCTCACTTTGTGAGTAATGTAATATAGAATATACATCGTACATAAATTGTGTTGAGGTCAGAAAGGTGGAAAGATTTTATTCCGTCTATAGTAATTTCAAAATTTGTCTAAAATGCAGAATATGAAAGCTTTTAGATGATTGCTACAGAAGTTGTGTTAGAATGAGTCCTATCTTTCGTATAGGAAGTACAAGAAAGGGTTTGACAGATACGCCTTTTTGCGCTGAACAGTAGATATTTCAAAGACATTGTACTGTGCTAAATTGTAAGTGTTCTGGTGCCCTAATATTAAAGTTTCGATACAATTTGACCATTGTGGAAGGTACCTACGGGGGCGTGGCAATAATGTCAATTGTTTCACTGGACTGTAACTACTGTAAAAGCAAAAATGGTCCCTTTGTGGGGGAGGTACCAAAAGAGGCGGACCACTTTGGTAATTTTTCATGAGTGATAGCGACAGATAAACTATTACTATAAACATATTGTTTCCGATTTCAAATGTGGAATCTCAACTTCAATCAAATGCAAATTTCAAATGTAAAATCTTAATTTAAAATGAAATTTTGCCAATATCAAATGGAAAATCTCAATTCCAAATGAAAAATCTCCATTCATATGTAAAATCTCAATTTATAATTAAATTTATACAATTTCAAATGGAAAAAACCAATTCCAGCTGAAATTTAGTCTATTTAAAATGAAAAGTCTTAATTTTAAATGAAATTTTGAAAATTTTAATTTTAATTGAATATGTGGCAATTTCGAAGGTAAAAATCTCAATTTTGAATGAAATTTAATAAATAATTATTTAAACTAAATTTTGTCAATTTTAAATGTAAATTCTCAATTGCAAATGAAATGTTGACAATTTCAAATGGAAAATCTTAATTACAATTGAAATTAATTCAATTTAAAATGCAAAATCTCAATTTCGAATAAATATTTCAAGTGGAAAAACTGAATTTCAATTGAAATTTAGACAATTTAAAATATATAAAATCTCAATTGCAAATAAAATTTTGCCAATTTCAAATGAAAAATCTCCATTTTATTGTAATGTATTGCAAATTTAAAATAGAAAATCTCAATTTCCAATGAAATGTAGCAAATTACAAAGACAATTTCAAATGGAAAATCTTAATTTCAAATGCAGTTTAGCAAATACGACTGTAAAATTTTAATTTTTAGTGAATTATGAATTATTATAATCATTATTATTATATAAATTATTATTATTATCAATTTCAAATGGTAAATGTCAATTCCAAAAGAATTTTAGGAAATTCCAAATGAATTTTAGGAAATTCCAAATGAATTTTAGGAAATTCCAAATGAATTTTAGGAAATTCCAAATGAAAACTCTTAGTTTTGAAATGTAAAAATCTCAATTCATAACGAAATTTATACAAATTAAAATGGAAAATATCAATTTCAGCTGAAATTTAGTCTATTTAAAAAGAAAAATCTTAATTTGAAATGAAATTTTGAAAATTTCAAATGGAAAATCTCAATTTCAATTGAAAATGTTTTCAATTTCAAATGTAAAATCTCAAGTTTTAATGAAATTTTGCCAATTTCAAATGGAAAATCTTAATTTCAAACGAAATTTTGTCAATTTTAAATGTTAATTCTCGAATACAAATAAAATTTTGGAAAAATCTTAATTTTAATTAAAATTTATACAATTTAAAATCTCAATTTCGAATAAAAATTTGACAATTTCAAATGGAAAATCTCAATTTTAATTGAAATGTAGTCAATTTAAAATATAAAATCTCAATTGCAAATGAAATTTTTGCCAATTCTCCATTTTAATTGAAATGTAGTAAATTTTAAATGTAAAGTCTCAATTAGAAATGAAAAGAAATTTAAATTAGAAAATCTCTATTTCAAATGGAATTTAGCAAATTTTTAATGCAAAATCTCAATTTCAAATGGAGAATCTTATCTTCAAACACAATTTTGAAAATTTCAAAATTTCAAGAAGAAAAATCTTAATTTTAAATGAAAGTTTGAAAATTTCAAATGGAAAATCTCAATTTCAATTGAAAATGTTTTCAATTTCAAATGTAAAATCTCAAGTTTTAATGAAATTTTGCCAATTTCAAATGGAAAATTATAATTTCAAACAAAATTTTGTCAATTTTAAATGTTAATTCTCGAATACAAATAAAATTTTGGAAAAATCTTAATTTGAATTAAAACTTATTAAATTTAAAATCTCAATTTCGAATAAAAATTTGACAATTTCAAATGGAAAATCTCAATTTTAATTGAAATGTATTCAATTTAAAATATAAAATCTTAATTGCAAATGAAATTTTTGCCAATTCTCCATTTTAATTGAAATGTAGTAAATTTTATATGTAAAGTCTCAATTAGAAATGAAAAGAAATTTAAATTAGAAAATCTCTATTTCAAATGGAATTTAGCAAATTTTAAATGCAAAATCTCAATTTCAAATGGAGAATCTTATCTTCAAACACAATTTAGCAAATTTCAAAGCGAAAATATCAACAGAAATTTAGTTAATTTTAAATGGAAAATGAGAATTTTGAATCAAATTTTACCAATGTCAAATGGAAAATATCAATTTCAAATTAAACATAGCCAATTTCAAACCAAAATCTTAATTCCAAATGGAATACATATAGCCAAATAAAAAAAAATCTAATTCAAATGCAAAATCTGAATTTTGAATACAATTTTGCCAATTTCAAATGGAAAATCAAATTTCAATAGTCAATTTTAATTGTTAAATCTCAATTTTAAATGAAATTTTGTAAATGTAAAATCTTAACTTCAATGAAATTTTGACAATTTCAAATGGAAAATCTCATTTTCAAAAGGAATTTAGACAAATTAAATTTTTAATACAATTAAGCATATTTCAAATCGAAAATTTCTATTGAAATTAAATCAATGTCTAATGCAAAATCTTAATTTCGAATGAAATTTTGACAATTTCAAACGAAAAAACTCATTTTCAAATGAATTTTAAAAATATCAACTACAAAACTAAAATTGTTTGGCAATATATCATTCGAAAATAAAATTTAGACTATTATTTCAAATGCAAAATATAAATTTCATTTGAAATTTTGTCAATTTAAAATGTAAAATCTTAAATTTAAATGAAATTTTTACAATTTAATATGGAAAATTTAAATTTCAATTGAAATGTAGTCGATTTTAAATGCAAAATCTCAATTTAAAATGAAATGTTGGCAAATTTAAATTGAAAATCTCGATTCCAAATGGAATTTAGCCAATTTAAATTAAATGTATCCAATTCTAAATAGAAAATTTTAATTCCAACTGAAATTTAGTTAATATTAAATGAAAAATCTCAAATTCAAAAGGAATGTAGACATATTAAATATTTAATTAAAAGTCTAACAAATTTCAATTGAAATTAAATCAATTTTTAATGCAAATCTCAATTTCGAATGAAATTTTGCTAATTTCAATGGAAAATCTCAATTTAAAATGGAATTTTGACAATTTTAAATGGAGAAACTCAATTTCAAATTAATTAAAAAAATCAAAAGAAAAATATTAACTTCAAAACTAAAAAATTATTTTGGCAACATTTCATTCGAAAACAAAATTTAGACTATTTCAAAAGCAAAATATACATAAATTTCATTTTAAATTTTTGTCAATTTAAAATGTAAAATCTTATTTTTTAACAACATTTTTTACAATTTAATATGGAAAATCTAAGTTTCAATTGAATTGTAGTCGATTTCGAATGCAAAATCTCAATTTCAAATGAAATATTGGCAAATTAAAATTGAAAATCTCAATTCCAAATGGAATTTAGTCAATTTATATTAAACATAGCCAATTCTAAATAGAACATTTTAATTTAAACTAAAATTTAGTTAATTTTAAATGAAAAATCCCAATTCAAAAAGAATTTAGACAAATTTAATCTTAAATAAAATTTAGCAAATTTCAAATCGAAAATTTCAATTGAAATTAAATCTATTTATAATGCAAAAATCTCAATTTCGAATGAAATTTTGCCAATTTCAAATAGTAAATTTCAATGGAATTAGCAAATTCCAAATGGAAAAATCCGTTTTTCAAATACAATTTAGCAAATTCCAAACGGAAATTCTCAATTTCAATTGGTATTTAGCAAATTCCAAATCGGAAATCTCAATTTTAATTGAAATTTAGCAAATTCCAAAGAAAAACCTCAATTTCAATTGAAATTTAGTCAATTTCAAATGCAAAAGCTTAATTTTAAATGAAAATTTTCCTATTTCAAATGGAAAATTGAATTATAGTCAATTTTAAATGAAAAGTCTCAATTGCGAATTTAAGATTAATAATTTCAAATGGAAAATCTCAATTTCAAATGAAATTGTATATATTTCGAATGGAAAATCTCAATTTCGAATAAAATTTGGACAATTTAAAGTGGCAAATCTCTGTTTCAAATGTAATTTAGTCAAATTAAACATTAATTAATTTTTAGCAAATTCCACAACGAAAATTTCAACTGAAATTTAGTTATTAAATGGAAAATCTCAATTTCGTATTTTTTGCCAATTTCAATTGAAAGTTAATAAATGTTTAAAAAAAAATGTTGGCAATTTCAAATAAAATATCTCAATTTCAGTGGAATTTAGCAAATTCCAAATGGAAAAATCAATTTAGGAAATTCCAAATGGAAAATGTCAATTTTAATTGAAATTTAGCAAATTCCAAATCGGCAATTTCAATTTTAATTGAAATTTAGCAAATTTCAAGTGAAAAGCCTCAATTTCAATTGAAATTTAGTCAATTTCAATTAAAGTAGAAAATTTCAGTTTCAAATGAAATTTAGTCAAATTAAATATTAAATTAATTTTTATTAAAAATTTCAACTGAAATTTAGTGGAAAATCTCAATTTCGTATGAAATTCAATTGAAAGTTAATCAATTTTTAAAATGAAATTTTGCCAATTTCAAATAGTAAATCTCAATTTCAAATGGAATAACAAATTACAATTGGGAAAATTCGACTATCAAATACAATTTAGAAAATTCCAAATGGAAAATCTCAATTTCAATTGGTATTTAGCAAATTCCAAATGGGAAATCTCAATTTTAATTGATATTTAGCAAATTCCAAATGAAAAACCTCAGTTTCAATTGAAATTTAGTCAGTTTCAAATGCAAAAGCTTAATTTTAAATGAAAATTTTCCTATTTCAAATGGAAAATTTAAATTTAGCCAATTTTAAATGAAAAGACTCTATTGCAAATTTAAGATTGATAATTTCGAATGGAAAATCTCAATTTCGAATAAAATTTGGATAATTTAAAGTGGAAAATCTCTGTTTCAAATGAAATTTAGTCAAATTAAATATTAATTAATTTTTAGCAAATTCCAAAACGAAAATTTCAACTGAAATTTAGTCATTAAATGGAAAATCTCAATTTCGTATGAAATTTTGCCAATTTCAATTGAAAGTTAATAAATGTTTAAAATAAAATGTTGGCAATTTCAAATGGAATATCTCAATTTCAGTGGAATTTAGCAAATTCCAAATGGAAAAATCAATTTAGGAAATTCCAAATGGGAAATGTCAATTTTAATTGAAATTTAGCAAATTCCAAATCGGCAATTTCAATTTTAATTGAAATTTAGCAAATTTCAAGTGAAAAGCCTCAATTTCAATTGAAATTTAGTCAATTTCAATTAAAGTAGAAAATTTCAGTTTCAAATGAAATTTAGTCAAATTAAATATTAAATTAATTTTTATTAAAAATTTCAACTGAAATTTAGCGGAAAATCTCAATTTCGTATGAAATTCAATTGAAAGTTAATCAATTTTTAAAATGAAATTTTGCCAATTTCAAATAGTAAATCTCAATTTCAAATGGAATAACAAATTACAATTGGGAAAATTCGACCTTCAAATACAATTTAGAAAATTCCAAATGGAAAATCTCAATTTCAATCGATATTTGGCAAATTCCAAATCGGAAATCTGAATTTTAATTGATATTTAGCAAATTCCAAATGAAAAACCTCAGTTTCAATTGAAATTTAGTCAGTTTCAAATGCAAAAGCTTAATTTTAAATGAAAATTTTCCTATTTCAAATGGAAAATTGAAATTTAGCCAATTTTAAATGAAAAGTCTCAATTGCAAATTTAAGATTGATAATTTCGAATGGAAAATCTCAATTTCAAATGAAATTGTATCTATTTCGAATGGGAAATCTCAATTTCGAATAAAATTTGGACAATTTAAAGTGGAAAATCTCAGTTTCAAATTAAATTCCGTCAAATTAAATACTAACTTAATATGTATTAGGCAAATTCCAAAACGAAAATTTCAACTGAAATTTAGTCATTAATTGGAAAATCTCAATTTCATATGAAATTTTGCCAATTTCAATTGAAAGTTCATCAATTTTTAAAATGAAATTTTGCCATTTTCAAATAGTAAATCTCAATTTCAATGAAATTAGCAAATTGCAATTGGAAAAATTTGAATTTCAAATACAATTTAGCAAATTCCAAATGGAAAATCTCAATTTCAATCGATATTTAGCAAATTCCAAATCGGAAATATCAATTTTAATTGAAATTTAACAAATTCCAAATGAAAAACCTCAATTTCAATTGAAATTTAGTCAATTGCAAATGCAACAACTCAATTATAAATGAAATCTTTGAAATTTTAAATGGAAAATTGAAATTTTTCACTTTTGTTTATTTCAACTGAAATTTAGTTAATTTTTAATGAAACGTCTCAATTTCGAATGCAATTTTGTCAATTTCAAATGGAAAATGTTAATTTCAATTGAAATTTCGTCAATTTAATGTAAAATCTGAACTTCATCTTAAATTTTGACAATTTCAAATGGAAAATCTCAATTTCAAAAGTAATTAAGACAATCTAAATTTAGCATATTTCAATTTCAACTGAAATTTAGTAAATTTTAAATGGAAAAACCTTAATTTCGAATAAAATGTTTGCAATATCGAGTGGAAAATCCCAAATCAAATTTTATCTATTTCGAATGGTATTAATTAAAAATTAAAAAAATCACAAATAATATTCAGTAAATTTTAGATGTGAAGTCTCAATTGCAAATTTAAGATTGATATTATCAAATGGTAAATCTCAATTTCAAATGAAATTGTATCTATTTCGAATGGGAAATCTCAATTTCGAATAAAATTTGGACAATTTAAAGTGGAAAATCTCAGTTTCAAATTAAATTCCGTCAAATTAAATACTAACTTAATATGTATTAGGCAAATTCCAAAACGAAAATTTCAACTGAAATTTAGTCATTAATTGGAAAATCTCAATTTCATATGAAATTTTGCCAATTTCAATTGAAAGTTCATCAATTTTTAAAATGAAATTTTGCCATTTTCAAATAGTAAATCTCAATTTCAATGAAATTAGCAAATTGCAATTGGAAAAATTTGAATTTCAAATACAATTTAGCAAATTCCAAATGGAAAATCTCAATTTCAATCGATATTTAGCAAATTCCAAATCGGAAATATCAATTTTAATTGAAATTTAACAAATTCCAAATGAAAAACCTCAATTTCAATTGAAATTTAGTCAATTGCAAATGCAACAACTCAACAATAAATGAAATCTTTGAAATTTTAAATGGAAAATTGAAATTTTTCACTTTTGTTTATTTCAACTGAAATTTAGTTAATTTTTAATGAAACGTCTCAATTTCGAATGCAATTTTGTCAATTTCAAATGGAAAATGTTAATTTCAATTGAAATTTCGTCAATTTAATGTAAAATCTGAACTTCATCTTAAATTTTGACAATTTCAAATGGAAAATCTCAATTTCAAAAGTAATTAAGACAATCTAAATTTAGCATATTTCAATTTCAACTGAAATTTAGTAAATTTTAAATGGAAAAACCTTAATTTCGAATAAAATGTTTGCAATATCGAGTGGAAAATCCCAAATCAAATTTTATCTATTTCGAATGGTATTAATTAAAAATTAAAAAAATCACAAATAATATTCAGTAAATTTTAGATGTGAAGTCTCAATTGCAAATTTAAGATTGATATTATCAAATGGTAAATCTCAATTTCAAATGAAATTGTATCTATTTCGAATGGGAAATCTCAATTTCGAATAAAATTTGGACAATTTAAAGTGGAAAATCTCAGTTTCAAATTAAATTCCGTCAAATTAAATACTAACTTAATATGTATTAGGCAAATTCCAAAACGACAATTTCAACTGAAATTTAGTCATTAAATGGAAAATCTCAATTTCGTATGAAATTTTGCCAATTTCAATTGAAAGTTAATCAATTTTTAAAATTAAGTTTTGCCAATTTCAAATAGAATATCTCAATTTCAATGGAATTAGCAAATTACAATTGGGAAAGTTTGAATTTCAAATACAATTTAGCAAATTCAAAATGGAAAATCTCAATTTCAATCGATATTTAGCAAATTCCAAATCGGAAATCTCGATTTTAATTGAAATTTAGCAAATTCCAAATTAAAAACCTCAATTTAAATTGAAATTGAGTCAAATGCAAAAGCTTCATTTTAAATGAAAATTTTCCTATTTCAAATGGAAAATTAAAAATTTTCAGTTGTATTTATTTAAACGACTTTAAATGAAAAATTGTAATTTTTAAGTTGTAAATTATTTTGACAATTTAAATAGCAAAACACAATTTCAAGTACATTTTAATCAATTTCAAATGTAAAATCTTGATTACAAATGCAATTTTATGAAAATTTGACTATTTAAAATGTAAAATCTCAATTTTATAAGTTATTTAGTCAAATGAAAGTGTAAAATCTTAATTTTAAAATGTTGAATCTAATTTTCAATGGAAATTTTCTCAATTATAATGGGAATCTTCACAATTACTGTTAAAAATAACGTAGTCTACTAAAAAAAAGTCAGGACAACCTCTAAAACTGACTTATCAGTTCTTTTGTTAAAAGGACATTTAATTTATTATGTTTTGTTAAACTAATTTTCTATTTCGCTGCTCTCCATATAAAAGCTGAGCGTATGAGTGTGTGTCAAAAGTCCATAAAATAATTGGCTCGATTTGTAAATGTTGCTTGCTTCCTCCTTCCCTGTAAAGCAATTTCCTTGCCTTGTTTCGAAATTTACAAAAATAACATGTTTACTCCCACTCTCTATCATTCATTCTCCCCCGCCTCCCCGTGGTCGTAATCCTCTTTACTAAAGTCTATGTTTTCTTTTTTTTTCTATTTACAGAACCGGATGTGGGCATGCCACAACATGAGGCACAACGCTATTTCACCCAACTACTATCGGGAATGCAGTATTTGCATCAGCGTGGCATAACGCATCGTGACTTGAAACCAGAAAATTTACTCTTGGATGAACATGACAATATAAAAATATCCGATTTTGGAATGGCGACCATGTTTAGGTATTTAGGTACACCACAAACTTATACAACAATAACAAAAAAAGATTATGATTAAAAAAAAAACCAAATAACAACAAAGCGAAAATAATAGAATAAAAGTAAAATCCAATTCGATTCAGCAGTACGTGATTAAATTATGTACTACAAGTTCGTAGTATATGTACATATGTATATTTGTTACATTAAGTTTTGCAATCTAATTAAAAATTAAATCATTTTCGCATTTTGTAATTAGTAAGTAATGGCTTTCATTGCTAGCATTTAATGTAATGTATTTTTGTTCTTCTTCTTTTGCTTTCTCCTTTTGATCTCCCAAAGATGCAAGGGCAAAGAACGTTTGTTGGATAAACGCTGCGGTACTCTGCCCTATGTGGCTCCTGAGGTCTTGCTGAAGCCCTATCATGCGCAACCTGCTGATATTTGGTCATGCGGTATTATTCTGGTTACAATGTTGGCTGGTGGTAAGTTCAAAATCTTTATGCATGTCCGTCCATCTGTTCTTCGATGGCTCATCGTCGTCGTCACTCATCTTTTTGGTTTAGTTTAATTTCCTTTCTTTGGTTCTATTTTATTTCCGTTTTATTTATCTGTTGTATTGTGTTGTTACTGTTGTGCACCACCAGGACACCAACTAACTCATTCAGCAACACTTTTTCCTTTTTTTTATTGCACATCCACAAACAACCTCCTTCAAAGTTCAAGTGTTCGTTTGTGTTGCAGTATAGCTCTCTGTGCGTGTCTGAATTTATTTTTCTGTTTTTCCTGTTTTTCAACTCGATCTTTGGTTCTTTTGATATTTTGTTTTAAATTAGTATCATCTCCAAAGTTTGTGAGAGAAGAAGCAAACATAAAAATGAAAACCAATAATATCTTTTCAGTTCAAGATTTTTATTCAAAAATGGCTCTGGACAGATTGTTTAAGTTTTTGTTAGAAATACATATTTTGTTTTAGCTATTAATTGAAAAACTAATAATGATTTTAAGATTAAAATATGCCAATTACAGCTTTTGGTTAGAATTTGTAGTCCGCGAATAAAAAGAATTAAAAAAAAAACTAGAAAGAAATTTCTGATTAAGGTATTTTTCGTAGAAGATTGCCAAATAATGTTTTGAAATAATCGTTAAGACTAGAAAAGCGAAAAAATGAGAATTAAAATAATTTTTTAAAGATAAAATATTATCGTATGATGAATTATAAAAAAATCTAAAATAAAATATGTACTAAAATCCCTTTGAGGATAGAGTAGTTATTGTGATGCAAACATTTTTATTGTTTAATTATTGTAAAATAATGGGTTTTTTGCTCAAAATATTAACAGATTGCTCTACACCACTTTCCAACAGAAATTGAGAAGTTTTCCAAATGCGTAATTAAGATAATTTTATTTAAAATGAGATTTTATATTTGAAATTGACTAAATTTAAATAAAAATTGAGATTTTGCACTTAAAATCGGCAAATTTTTATTTGGAAATGAGAAATTACATTTAAAGTTAGAAAAATTCCATTTAAAATTGAGATTTTCAGTTTGAAACGGGCAGAATTTCATTTGAAATTGAGATTTTGCAATTCAAATTTTATTTTGAATTTGACATTTTCCGCTCGAAACAAGAAAAATTTCATTCGAAATTGATTTTCCATCTCAAAATGAGATTTTACATTTGAAATTGGAAACATTTTATTTGAAAATGCGATTTTAAATACAAAATTGACAAAATTTCGCGTTTGAAATTGAGATTTTCTGTTTGAAGCTGTATAAATTCCGTTTGAAAATGAGATTCTATATCTGAATTAGGCTAAGTTTCATTTGAAATTGAGAATCTACAATTTCAATTGAGATAAAGTTTTATTTGAATTTGAGATTTTCCGTTCGAAACCGGCAAAATTTCATTTAAAATTGATTTTCCCTTTAAAAATTAGATTTTACATTTGAAATTGGAAACATTTTATTTGGAAATGAGATTTTACATTTAAAATTGACAAAATTTCGCGTTTGAATTGGAGATTTTCCATTTAAAGTTGTATAAATTCCATTTGAAAATGAGATTCTACATCTGAATTTGGCTAAATTTCATTTGAAATTATGATTTTACAATTAAATTGAGATTAAATGTCATTTGAATTTAAGATTTTCCTATTGAAAGAAGCAAAATTTCATTTAAAGTTGATTTTCCGTTAGAAATGAGATTTTACATTTGTAATTGGAAACATTTTATTTGGAAATGAGACTTTACATTTAAAATTGACAAAATTTCGCGTTTGAATTCGAGATTTTCCATTTTAAACTTAATATATTCCGTTTGAAATTGAGATTCTACAATTTAAATTGAGATAAAATTTCATTTGAATTTGAGATTTTCCGTTCGAAACCGGCAAAAGTTCTTTTGAAATTGATTTTCCATCTTAAAATAAGATTTTATATTTGAAATTGGAAACGTTTTATTTGGAAATGAGATTTTACATTTAAAATTGTCAAAATGTCATTTGAAATTTAGATTTTTCGTTTAAAACTGTATAAATTCCATTTAACAATGAGATTCTATATCTAAATATGGCTAAATTTCATTTGAAATTGATATTGTATAATTTAAATGCGCAATATTTTTTTCAAATTTGATTTTACATTTTAAATTGAATAAACTTAATTTAATTGCAAATTAGCTTTTTTTCAACAGTAATTGAGATAAAATTTCATTTGAATTTGAGATTTTCCGTTCGAAACCGGCAAAATTTCATTTGAAATTGATTTTCCATTTCAAAATGAGATTTTACATTTTAAATTGGAAACATTTTATTTGGAAATGAGATTTAAAACTTAAAATTGCCAACATTTCGCGTTTGAAATTGATATTTCCCGTTTGAAATTGTATAAATTTCTTTTGAAAATGAGATTCAACATCTGAATTTGGCTAAATTTTATTTCAAATTGATATTTTACAATATAAATTGGCAATATTTTCTTCATATTTTAATTGTAAATTTTAAATTGAATAAACTTAATTTAATTCAAAATTAGTTAAATTATAAATTTGGTAAAATTTCATTCTAAATTGAGATTTTCCGTTTGAAATTGACTAAATTTAATTTCCAATTAATTTAAAATTAGTATTTTCCGCTTCAAATTGATAATTAACACTTGAATTTGGCAACATTTTATTTTGGAATGTGATTCCACATTTAAAATGACCAAAACTTCATTTGGAATTTAGATTTTCCATTTAAAATTGACAAAATTTTATTCTAATATTCATTTTACATTTTGAATTGAATAACCTTAGTTTAATGTAACCTTAATTTCCCATTATAATTGAGAACATTTTATTTCTGGATAAGATTTTACATTTGAATTTGAAAGAATTTCATATGAAATTGAGATTTTTCCTTCGAAATTGGCTAAATTTGAATAAACATTTAGATTTAACGCTTGAAATGAGATTTTCCTCTGACAAAAAGTAATTTTATGCGATTTCGTTTTTGAAAAAAATGTTGTCCCGTCGACGTGAAATATTAGATAATCTTTGCACCTTTTAAGTCTAAATTACGTAGTCCCTCGAATTTAGCTTAGCTCAAATTTTGATGTTTTCAAAATGTGTTAGAAAAGTGCAGTTTTCGGGAAAAGGGCAAAGAAATTGCTGCACTTTTTCCAGAATCGAAATCATCATAAAATTAAGATATTCCGTTCCAAATAGGCAAAATTTCGCTTGAAAATGAATTGGCATTTTTTTTTGGAAATGCGATTTTACTTTTTAATTTGATTGAATAAGCTTATAAATAAATAAAATAAGCTAAATTGTACGCAATTTTCGCAGTAATTGAGAATTTTCTCTATTTAAAATAAGATTTCGCATTTGGATATTGGCTGCAAATGGAAAATCTCAATTTCGAGTTAAATTTTCTCAATTAGTGTTGAAGATGGTGTAGTAATTGTAAGAAATAAGAGGAGAAAAAACATCTAAACTATAAAATTAGTTTTAAATAACGCTTCAGAAATTTCAGAGATTGATCTTCAGAGACTTCAATTAAATAAGATAATAAAAGTTATAAAGTGCCAACAATACTGACCATTAATAAAAAAAATCTTATTGAATAGCTGATTTTTTTTGAGCAAAATATTTACAGGTCGTTCTACACAAATTTTCAACAATAATTGAAGTTTCCCCGTATTGTAATTGATATAATTTTATTTAAAAATTAGATTTTATATTCGAAATTGTTTAAATTTCAATTAAAGTGGTGATTTTAAATTTGAAATTCGTCAAAATTTTATTTGGAAATGAGATTTTATATCTGAAGTTGTCAAAATTTCATTTGAAATTGAGATTTTGACTTTAAAGTTGACCAAATTTCAATTGAATTAGTATATTTCTATTTTAATTTGGGAAATTTTCATTTGATATTTTACATTTGTTATTGGGTAAATTCCATTTCAAATTGACATCTTGAATTTGACGAAATTTCAATTGGAATTTAGATTTTTATTTGAATTGAATTTAAGGATTTTATTCAAAGAAAAATTAAGTAAAGTTTCAAATATATTTTAACGTTAAAAATCAACATAAACATTCCATAACTTTTTATGAATAAGTGTATGACTTTAAATTTAAAATTGATTAATTTTCAATTAATATTGCGATATTTCCATTTGAAATTGATTATACATTTGAAGGTGGTTAAATTCCATTTGAAATTAAGATGACATATTTAAAATTGGCTAATTTTTAATATAAATTGAAATTTTCTATTAAAAATTATCTAAATATCATTTTAATTTGAGATTTTACATTTGAATTTGCCAAAATCCGTTTTAAATTCGTCAAATTTCATTTAAAATTGGGATACTTCGAATTTAAGTTGAGAAAATTCAAATCTTCAGCATTAATTTTGAAAATGTCACTTGAAATTTATATTTTTCTATTCGAAATTCGATAAATTTCATTTGGAATTAGGATATTCCCAGTTAAAATTGAGAAAATTTCATTTGGTGTAGTCCAATTGAGAAAAGTTAGCTTGAAATTCAGATTTTCCGTTCGAAGTTGAGATTTTACATTTGAAATTGAGTAATATCAATTGAAAATCAGATTTTCTATTTGTAATTGACTAACTTCCATTTAAAATTTGGATTTTACCATTTACATTGACTAATTCCATTGGAAATTGAGATTTTACATTTGAAAACGTGGAAACTTAATTTGAAATTAGGATATTTCATTTTTTCAAATGAGGAAATTTCATTTATAGGCCATTTTGAAAAGAAATTGAGAATCGCATTAACTTGCGATTTGAGAATTGAATTGACTAATTTCCATTTAAAATTATATTTTACCCAAAATTCCATTCGAAATTGTGATTTTATATTTGAAATTGTCTAAATTTCATTTGGAATTGGGATATTTTCTTTTTAACTTGAGAAAATTCTATTTGTAATGGCAATAATAATGTTTTAATCGACATCTGTCCTTGAACCGCCCATAAAGCAATAAATATACATAAATAAATCAGAACTGTTTAAGCAAAAGAGTTTCATATATCAGCTGATGGCTGACTCTACTATAGTTATTTTTTTTTTAATTTATTAATTTAATTTTGTTTCAACTGTTTTTCCTGGTGCTTATATTTATTTGTTATCCGAAAACCATTTGCATGTAATAATTTTTGTTAAATGTTAACAACACCACTGCTACAGCAAATAATACCCCATATTTTGTTCATTTTTTAATCACAATTTAAATAAATCACAATTTTAATAATTAAAAATTAATAAAAAGAAGGTTGTTTTATAATAATACAACATTAAATTAAAATATTTGTATGAAAAAATAAATAATAAAAATAATGAAAATATATACCAAAGCAAAAAGTGTCATCAGCCCCAAAAGAAAAACACAAGCACAGTGCATTTAAGATCAACGCCACAGTCCAGTGGACATCATTCAACCATCCATCCATCCACCCATCTATGTTTCTACATACATATTCCTATATATCTGTAAATTTTTTTCAGCTTTCCTACTACTGACTTACATACTTACACAAACTTCTCCTCCAACCATCTATATATTCGTATTCGTATCTATCTATCTGTACTCACCATCTCATCCTGCTCTATCGCCTCAATGCCAACAGCACCAACATTTTTCATTATAAAAGAAGAAATTAAAATAAAATAAATGAAAAACAAAAAATTATAATCAAGCCCTGCATTGTTTTATATATACATATATTTTTTTATTATTATTACTACAATTTTTATGTGTGTCATTATTGTTACGTTGTTGTTGTCGTTTATTGTTGTTATATAAAATCACCAGCAAATCAGAAAAAAAAGAAAAAAACAAGAATGAATGAATGAAATCGCAAAAAATCTAAATCAAAACTCACCATTTTAATCATTTTTGCTGTTTCTTTGGTATTCTAGCTGTAGATTTTCTTGTTTGAAAATATTTTTAAATATCATCTAAAGCTTTTATACCAAAGCTCCAGCTTAAATTGCTTGCCACTGCACCAATCAACCAACCAAAAAAAAATAATAAAATAACCACCGTCTCACCTCTACAACCACCAATCAATCAAATCAATCACCGCCATCAATTTTGAATTGCAATTTAACTATCCATCAATAAACCACTCACTAATCTCCTTTAGTTAGTAGGAGATTTGTGAGATAGCTTTTTAAAACTTCAATTGCATTAATTTTGGTTTTGTTTTTTTTTTCCCCAATTAGAGTTACCCTGGGATGAACCTTCGGTACAGTGTCAAGAGTTTATCAATTGGAAGGACAATGACCGTTGGAGCACCCAGACGCCCTGGAGTAAATTGGATACTTTGGCTATATCACTGTTGCGCAAGGCGCTGGCCACAAATCCCACTTATCGTTTGACTTTGGATAAAATTATGGCCCACAAATGGTGTAATATGGAATTCATTGAAAATGGTAAGTATCTAGCTACATATATAACAGGATATAATAGATAAGTATATATACACATTTTTAAAAGTGAAGTGAATTGTGAAAAAAAGTGAAAGAAAGATTTAATTTTTTTGAGACCGATTTAATATTCTAATTATAGTCGTCGGCGAAAAAAACTTCATTTAGAAATTTTTAAATTACAAATAACAATAAAATTTAAGACAGACTTGACAATATACAATATAATATAGGTTCGATTCTACTAACAAAGGGTAGTATAACCCTATATTCGGTTTGGCCAAATTGGTGACAATTTTTTTTTATGGGACTCCAAAACTTCTGAAAATCAGTGGGCCCCTCGTAAAATGTGTCATCTGCTTTTGTCCAACAGCTAATTCAGACTTAGTGATACCGCTTAACTATGTATATTTGGCACTAATGTAGCTAAGAATATGTTGAACAAAGTTTCTTAACATTTCATGCAAAAAAAAAAAAAAAATTTCCCCGCACTTTTTTGTAAAAAGTAAAGGGAAAAACATTTGTTTTCACTTTTTTCAGCATAACATTCAGGGACTTGTAATTTTTCACTGACAATATTTGGCATAATTGAAGCCAAGGTATATCTGAACAACTTTTGTAAACATATCTATACAATCTGAACGTGTCTAGGCACCCTAAATAGCTCAAAAAGACCACATTGTACCTCAACAATGTTAGTAATTTAAATATTAAATAATAAATATATAACGGGTTTTCCAATAGGGATGATATGATTTTGAAGTGAAACCTCACCATTTGTAATATGTCATGATCTGTCATTTGTTTTTCATTGTATTCAGTACAGGTTGGTTGATATGTAATGCAACAAAGTAAAGAGCTATATTTTTTTAATTTTTTTTTTAAATTTTATTGTTCAAAAGCAATAAATGTCGGAAATAACATAAAATTTTAGAAACAGTTTAGATTTGTTCGAATTGGCCACCTTTGGCACGAATTACGGCCTTCAAACGGCCCACACCATTACCATCGGCGGCGCTTGAGTTCTGGTGGCCAATCGAAGGTGTAAATTTTCAGCTGACCTCTTTGGCAAGTAAACCTGATCATTTTGTTTGTTCACAAACTGCTCAATTTGGAATGGCTTCTCATCGGAGAAAACCAAATTCGGTAACTGGCCACTTTCGTGCAAGCGAAGCGAGTCCTTGGCTCTTTCCAGTCTAACTTTTTTTGTGCATCGGTGAGCTCTTGCACTTTTTGGAACTTCAATGGCTTTAGTCCAAGCTCATTTTTTAATATGTGTTGTATCGGTTCTCCCGATATGTTCAGCTCAAGAGCAATTTTTCTACCACTGCGGCGTGGATTTCGATCAAATCTGGCCTTCACTTTTCGGATCATTTCTGGTGTTGTTACCGTTTTTTTTCGTCCACTTTTTGGACGCGATGCAACACTGCCAGTATCACGGTAACGAGCAGTGGTACGAGAAACAAAAGATTTATTCACATTTAAATGCTGGAGGGCTCTAACGATAGCCACTTGTGTTTTTCCACCCAAATATAAAGCAATCACGCTTGAATTCCATCACGAATAACTTTTTTTCTGAATGCAATAGATCAAAATGCTTTTGTAAGCTTGTAAACAATAAAATGAACTGTCGCTGAAATAAATCTGTCAGCTATCAGACTAGCGGTTTAGAAATGATGGCAACCTGAAGTTGGTTGCAATACATATCAGCCACCCTGTAGTGTTTACATATTCATCATGAAGAGATATACGCAAGAACAGCGTCTACAAATTATTCAGTTTTATTATCAAAAAAATCGTTCTCCAATAGAAACTTTTCGTGCGCTAAGTCCATTTTTTTTAAAACCAAAAATACTTTCCAGTTGACCTACGACCTTGACACCCATGGGCAATATAGGTCTCGTTAAGAGCTATCTTTTTTGCCATTGACCTTATCCCGATCAGACGTACCGTTAAGGAGCTAGAGCAAAAACAAACTTTTCGTTCAAATTTAAAAATGATGCTAAGTCCTTTTTTTTAAATCCAAAAAAAAAAACACTTTCTAGTCGACCTACGACCTTGACACCCATGAGCAATATTTTAGCTCTCGTTAAGAGCTATCCTTTTACCATTGACCGATTGTGGCTACGTGCCACACAGCTAATGAAACAATTGAATTGTTGCGAGAAAAGTTTGGAGATTCGATTATTTCAAGAAATTTTGATATTGAATGGCCTCCAAGAAGTTGTGATTTAGCACCATTAGACTATTTCTTGTGGGGTTATTTGAAGTCATTGGTCTTTCGAAATAAACCAGACTCTCTTCAAGCTTTACGCGAACGTGCCATTCATGACATACGACTTGATTTAGTGGAAAAAGTGCGGGAAAATTGGGTTCATCGAATTCGTTCCTGCAGAATAAGTCGAGGAGGCCATTTGAATGACGTTTTACTTAGAACTTAATTGTATCGATTGTAGTTTACATTAAATAAAAAAATTTTGAATTTCCTTAGCAATAAGTGTGTTTTTTCCAAAGAAAAGTATATCAAAATCTAAACCAAATTTCTTCAAATTAGGCAGTGTCCGAGAAAATTACGTCTACCAAATTCCATAACAATAGAATGTAAGATACAGCTAATATATGTATAGCTAAAGGGGCAAATCGGAAGGAATACATGCATGGGGACTATATCTAAATCCTAACCGAAATCGACAGTGCTTGTTCTAGGTCCGCGAAAATTATCTCCACCAATTTCGTAATGACAGTATGTAAAATACAGCTTCTAGAGCGTCCATATTAAAAGCTGTACCAATATCTTTGGAATTCGGCACCATTTGATTTCAAAATATTTCATTGTGTGGAATTTCATATACATCATTTGAAAAATGTGGCTTCTATAGCGCTTAGATGTCAAATAGGACCAAATTCTATAGATGTCTTCGACCCTGACGCGTTTATTATACTATTATTGTGTGTTTGTTTTTGGAAAGCTTTTGTTCAGGTACTTAGTGACTCTCAATGGTATTTTAGAAATTTTGAGTCTCACTTTGTACTTGACTGAACGCTTTCTCTAAATCTCAAGATGATACGACAACCAATTCCAGATCAGATCCAGATCGAATGTGATATAATTACCTCAAAAAATAATCAAAAAAAAATCCAATACAAAATAAATAACCATACAGGGAATTGTTTTATATTTTTGAATAAAACTCCGTCTATTAATGGGACAAAATCTACGAAATTAATTAATCTGAATCACAAAAACAGAAATCCACAAAAGTGATTGATTGGCTGAGACACATGCGTATATTATCATAGCTTTGGCGCTTTAGCTGTATGATAGATTTGATACCTTCATAAAGCTAGATTACCAAAGCATTGAAAGTGCGCCAAAACAACTTTAAAAAAAATACTCCAAAAACATTTAAGTGTCTTCTTTTAACTAATGAAAAATATCCAAATATCTAATATATTCCAATTTGACTCAGTTTTTTTCATAATTTATTATTTTGTGTTTTTCTTTTTCATTTTAAGTTTCAGTGATTTATTTTTTATATTGTGCATTTAATTACTCGTTTTTGTTTGCATATTATTTGATCTTTGGTGATTTTAGCTGTATGGTCGGTTTACCCCTAGTGATTCCATAGAGCTTTATTACCAAAAACCAAATGATGTTTGCCATTTTTAAGTTCATCATCATTATATTTTAAGTTGTGCATTTTTTTACATTATGAATTTGTTTCAAAATAAATAAAAAAATGATTTTCATTTAGAGATTTTCTTAAAATTCAGTGAAAAGAAGACTAATTCTTGTTTTTTCTCCCTCTCTTTCTTCTACTCTCACCTCCAGATCGCTCCAGAGACTTGGTGGACTCGGCTGCCGCCTTAGAGATTCGCTCTCCCAAAGCCAAAAGACAACGACAAATGTCCAGCCATCACAGCAGCAGCAGTAGTAGTCACAATCTTGAAGATTCAATTTCCCGCAATTATTGTTCCCAACCATTGCCAGTGTTTAAATATGATTTCGAAGCGCCCGCCAATCCCCAAGAGGCTGGCGATCATCCGGCCGCCCGTGAACATCGCTTGGGTTTCTGTTTCTCACAACCCGCCATGTTGGATGATCTATTGCTGTGCACGCAAATGAATCAAACACAATCGGCTTCACAGAATCTCTTCCAGCGTTTGGTCAGACGTATGACAAGATTCTTTGTTACCACACGGCATGAGGATACCATCAAACGTTTGGTGGCCACCATTGAGAAACTTGGCTACACTTGTAAAATCTGTGACGATAATTTGGTTGTGACCATATCCACCATTGATAGGCGTAAGTTGCATTTGGTCTTTAAGGCGCATGTCATTGAGATGGATGGCAAAATACTGCTCGATTTCCGGCTATCGAAGGGCTGTGGTTTGGAATTCAAACGGCGTTTCATAAGAATCAAACAACTAATGGAAGATGTGGTGCTTAAAGGACCTGTGACATGGCCCATAGCAATTGCCACGAATTGTGTGCCCTAAAGAGAGCACTATCCCCGCCTGAAAATGGAAGAAATCAGAGCTGTCCTATATAGAGAAGAAGCCACAAAAGCTTCTTCTTTTATTTTTATATTTATGTTTTGTTTTTTTATTAATACTTTTTTAAATATTAATATCTTTATACTAATTCCTATATATGAAAGAATTTTTTTTCGGCTCTCATTTTTTCATAATTACAAATGTACTTTAAAAATATTCTTTGTAGTATTTGTTGTGTACTTGATTGACTCCTAGCTACATATATATATTTTTTTCTTAATGTTATTTTTTGTGTTTTTTTTTATAATTATATTTTTCTTTTATATACAAACATGTATTTGCCTTAACTTATTGACTTTTTAACAAAACCTCTCTGTAAAGGAGAGAGTCCAATTCAAACAAAAATGCCTTAAAATATGGACTCGATTGTTTTTATTGCAAACTTTTTTAGGTATTGAAAAATTGAACAAATAAAGATGTTTTTAAATAAAATGAAATATGGATTTGACTATTTATTTATTGGAAGTTATAGAAGATTTTTTACGGCCCTACATATGTATGTTCCACATTGCAACGAAGGGAATAAATATATATACAGGATGGCTGATATGTATTGCAACCAACTTCAGGTTGCTATCATTTCTAAACCGCTAGTCTGATAGCTGACAGATTTATTTCAGTGACAGTTCATTTTATTGTTTACAAGCTTACAAAAGCATTTTGATCTATTGCATTCAGAAAAAAGTTATTCGTGATGGAATTCAAGCGTTATAGTGTGATTGCTTTATATTTGGGTGGAAAAACACAAGTGGCTATCGTTAGAGCCCTCCAGCATTTAAATGTGAATAAATCTTTTGTTTCTCGCACCATTGCTCGTTACCGTGATACTGGCAGTGTTGCATCGCGTCCAAAAAGTGGACGAAAAAAAACGGTAACAACACCAGAAATGATCCGAAAATTTAAGGCCAGATTTGATCGAAATCCACGCCGCAGTGGTAGAAAAATTGCTCGTGAGCTGAACATATCGCGAGAACGGATACAACACATATTAAAAAATGAGCTTGAACTAAAGCCATTGAAGTTCCAAAAAGTGCAATAGCTCACCGATGCACAAAAAAAAGTTAGACTGGAAAGAGCCAAGGAGTTGCTTCGCTTGCACGAAAGTGGCCAGTTACCGAATTTGGTTTTCTCCGATGAGAAGCCATTCCAAATTGAGCAGTTTGTGAACAAACAAAATTATCGGGTTTACTTGCCAAAGAGGTCAGCTGAAAATGTACACCTTCGAGTGGTTCCTCGCTTCATTTCTACCGCACAATGGCCACCAAGATCTCCGGATCTCAATCCGTTGGACTTTTGCGCCTGGGGCATTTTAGGGAGTAAGGTTCGCACTAAAAAATACCAAATTATCGATCATCTCAAGACGGCGCATCGCCGGGAATGGGCCAAAATACCGCAGAGCCACTTTCGTGCAGCGTGTGATGGCTTTGTCGGCCGCTTGAAGGCCCTAATTCGTGCCAAAGGTGGCCAATTCGAACAAATCTAAACTGTTTCTAAAATTGTATGTTATTTCCGACATTTTTTGCTTTTGTAATGTAAAATATAGCGCTTTACTTTGTTTCATACATATCAGTATAGCAGATTTTAAAAAGGGAAAATGAGTATATATACCTCAAATAAAAAGTTTTTTTTTTAAATTAAATTTATCAAAGAAATACTTTAAAATTTGTCAAAATCATTTCTTGCAAGTTGCGATATAAGGATATCAATGTAACTTCCCTAAATTAAATATTCCAAATTTTTAATTGGCCCAATACTTTTTTCCCCACAGAAGTAACAGGCTATTAAGAACATTTTAAAATAATTTTTGAAAAAAAAATCATTTCTTAAAAAAATTATTTCAAACAAATATGTCCGAAAAGTTTGTTATAAAAACGAGCTTTGAGTCATATAACTGTTATTTTTTAATTAGAATGTCTTCTACTTTTTGGAAAAATTCCTGTGAAATTTTCTCTCAGTGTAAAAGAAATTGAGAAATGTTTTCTGAATAAATGTCAGAAAAGCGAACAGAATTTAATAGCAAGTAACTTTCAAAGCAATTGGCTGCTGCTATAGAATACACACACGCACACACCCAGCCTAACATAATAATAGCCTACTGTTTTTCTGTGCGCCTGGTACCAACCATATAACATTTTACCGGGGGCACAAAAATACGTAGTTTAATGCATACATATATGTTGGCTTGGTTGAAAAAATGAAGTAGCGACGGGCTATTTTAGTTGCGCGCCTGGTACCATTCATCTAGCATTGTAGCAGGCGCACAGAAAATGTAGGTGAATACGTAGTATGTATGTTCATACATATGTATGTGTGTATGCGTGTCACTGTGTTAGTTATGAGAAATAACCGGCGACCTACTACTTTTCTGCGCGCCTGATACCATTCATCTGACGTTATACCAGGCGCACAGAAAATTTAGGAAATACGTAGTATGTACGTACATACATATGTATGTGCCTCACTGTGTTAGTTATCAGAAATAACTGGCGACCTCTTATTTATCTGCGCGCCTGATACCACTCATCTAGCATTATACCAGGAGCACAGAAAATGTAAATGAATACGTAGTATGTACATACATATGTATGTGTGTCACTTATCAGAAATAACTGGCGACCTAAAACTTTTCTGAGCGCCTGATACCATTCATCTGGTATTGTACCAGGCGCACAGAAAATGTAGGTGAATATGTACGTACATATGTATGTTTGTTTGAAAAATGCAGAATTGTTTTGTACTTCTTCACTCTAATGCAAAAGAAAGGGATAGCAACATAGTGAATAATGTGTCACTGTATTAGTTACCAGAAATAACAGGAGACCTACTACGGATTATGTAAAATGCAAATTTGATTTGTACTCCGATGCAAAAGAAAGGAATAGCAATACAGTGTATTTGCATAAAACAACATGCAAATAATGACACTGACTATTTTTCTGCACGCCTGGTACTCATCATTGAACATTGTACCAGACCAGACACACGGAAACATTTAGGTGAAGAATGCATTTGTTTGTCTATTTGGAAAAAAATGAAGATTTTATTTCTACTCTTTCTCTCCAATGAAAAAAAGGAATAGCAATATAGGCGTCTTTAAAAAAAATGACCTGGTGTCACTGTATTAGTTATTACCTCATAGAAATACTGTGTATATTAATCTCAGAGACAAACTAACGGCAACAACTCTTCTCTCATAACAGAGTCATTATTTACAAACAACGATAAATCATTTTCTGGTAGGGTAACTGCTCTCTAAATAAAGTTTTTTTATATTCTGAGCTCCTGGTAAGTTGTTGTCTACCTAAACTTGGGTTTGGTGAGAAGAAGCATGTCCCAGCGCACAGTGGGTACAACAAAAAAATGATAACCTTAAACTGTGGACTCATTGGTTTTTCGCCAATAGACTTCAGTTAGTTAAAGATAACACTGTGCTAGTCCAAAAATGTTGCAGAAAGTAGACACTATGGAAATACCAATTTCGGCCACGCTGAATCCAGTGGCATTAGCCGTTTTCCTAAGTTATCTCTTGTTTTCGCAATATTCGACCACAAAGTTTGTTAGGAAATCTGAGAGGTTAGATAACTTAGTGGTGATTTTGAAGTTTAAGACTTCGCAATACATTCTTTGGTCCAAAGAACGAAATAAAGAGCTCCTTTGGAGAATTATTTTTCTCTAAACAGTTGTCCAAGAAACTCTCCCCCTTACCCTTAAAAATTGCATTCAAATATTAGCATAACGTCGCTCGATTATTGGAGTGACCCAACAACCAAAAACCTTTTTTCGAAAAAAAACGATAAAGAAGGGTTGCGTATATTTTTTTCGATATCTACACGACAGATGTTTTTTTTTTAGCGCATACATCAGTAACTACATTTATAATAAACAAATATAACTATTTGTATACCTTTTTATACAATATATTTAAAGTTATTACACATTTACTAAAAAATGAAATTTTTATTGTGTGACCCATGTCACACTATTCACTACTATTGTTGTGTCAAATACTACAGGCGGGTCAAAGTAATATGAAGTTTTTGAATAATCACAAAATAAGATGTCCCTTGCTTAATTATTAAAACTTGGTATTTTACTCATGTTTACGAAGATAAACATGAGTGGTATTGCGTTTTTAATAATTTGTTGTCGACTATTTTAGGAATATGAAGAGAATTTTTGTCTTTCTCTTGTGTTCTAGGGTTCATTAATGACAATTTTGGTTCAAAGACCAATAAGGTGGATGTAGAACTAAACAATATCTTGTTAAGTTGAAAAATGGGGATGTGAAGCAAAGATCTCTGTACTCATATGGGATATAGAAAAACGGATTGCAGATTCAGAAAGAGGGCACATCAATATATAATCGATTCCTAACTCATTTTTGTTAAAATAGTCTTTGGGTCACTCCAATAATCGAGCGACGATATGTCAAAAGTCATAAATATCGTCCATATTTTATGTTGGCGTTTTTTGAGAAAAATATTCCTCGCAAAAAAATATTATGAGTCAAATAAGCTGATTTCGAATTGTGTATTTTTCTACTCATTGCAGAAAATATTTATTGATATTAGTTTTTGAATTAAATTTTTGTAAATAATTTTTCTGCTAGAGTCCATGAAAGCTAACCGACAAAACCTATAAAATTACGAAACCTGTTGGTTTTTCAGAAATAAATTGAAAGGGGACTCATAATAATTTTTCGCGAGGAATATTTTTCTCAAAGACACCATCTAAAAATGCTGACGATTTGTATGACGTTTGACATATGGTAGGATTTTATTGCAATTTTTCATGGTTAAGGGGGTGAGAAGCGCGGACTATTGTTTTGAGGGAAATAATTCTTCAAAGGTTCCTGTTATTTCGTTCTTTGGACTGAAGCATGTATTCCGATGTATTCCATTTGTGACGACCAAAAGTCCCGGAGGTCGTTTTTGGCGACACTTAGATTAAGTCTTTAGAGTTCAAGTTAATGAATTTAAAAAAATATATAAAGTATAATTGAATTCATATTTTATAAAAATTCGTATTTAGTCATGTTTGCCCACCACGTAGTAAAACAGGAGTTAGGCTATTTACCATATACCAGCGCATCCGACTAATAAACAACCTACCACTGCGCAACAACAAAACGCATGCGAAGTTGTTTACTAGTTGCAAGCACACGTGGAGTCGGTGCGAAAACAAGTAAACAAGTTACCGCTACGCAACAACAATACGCATGCGAAGTTATTGTGACACGTGCAATCGTTTGAGTAAACAAGTTGTTTTGATAAACAACTCCTTTTGGAGTAAACAAGTTCCCGTTATCCCAATTGGGTATAAAACCGACAACCAACGAGGAAGAGGGGACAGTCAGTGTGAACCAGTAGCCACGAACGAACGGTAAGTGTACAAGTGCAGTGAATAAACTAAGTGAATACTAGGGTGTGCCTTTCGCCACTCTCCCGATCCGAAACTCAGTGTACATTAGGGTGTGCCATCCGCTACCCTCGTGAATAAAAACCGTGCGTGTATTAGGGTGTGCCTTTCCCAACTCTCCCGTTCTAAAACTCAGTGAACATTAGGGTGTGCCGTCCGCTACCCTCGTGAATAAAAACCGTGCGTGTATTAGGGTGTGCCTTTCGCCACTCTCCCGTTCTAAAACTCAGTGTACATTAGGGTGTGCCGTCCGCTACCCTCGTGAATAAAACCGTGCATGTATTTGGGTGTGCCTTTCGCCACTCTCCTGTTCTGAAACTCGGTGAACATTAGGGTGTGCCCTCCGCAACCGTCGTGAATAAACCGTGCCTGTATTAGGGTGTGCCTGTATTAGGGTGTGCCTTTCGCCACTCTTCTGTTTCTAAAGATAAAAACCCTCGTGACTAACAATCGTGTGTATTACGGTGGTCCCGCTACTCTCCCGATCAGACGCAGCCAGCTTCCCCACCCAGCCTCGACGCACATCAGGAAGATCCTACAGCCAAGGACATCAACGAAAAACCATCACGAGGAACTACTAGTTGTACAATATACTTTTAACACACACTAAACCCCTTTAGATTTTCAATAAAGCTTATTAAAACCA
Organism: Eudasyphora cyanicolor; assembly: GCA_963930755.1. Lineage (NCBI taxonomy): Eukaryota > Metazoa > Arthropoda > Insecta > Diptera > Muscidae > Eudasyphora > Eudasyphora cyanicolor. The sequence goes on along the minus strand of OZ005737.1, from coordinate 201,336,053 downwards.
AAAACTCCCGCTGTCTACTCTCTGTCGCCGAAATCAAATAAATTTCTGTGACGAACCTGGCCCCGGTGAGCTACTCCAGCAACCAGAGTCAAAACTTGTCGTTACACATTTCAAAATCACCCCTTAAGCAACTAACCTCTCTGATTTCCCAGTAAACTTTGTGGCCGAATATCGCGAAAATAAGAGCTAACCTAGAAAAACGGCTAATACCACTGGATTTAGCATGGTCAGATAGATATATCCATAGATATATCCATAGGGTCTCCTTTCTGTTACATTTTTAAAGAGTTCATTTCGAGCACAGTGTAATTAATAGAATATGTTTTTATTTCGTTTTTCATATCGTAGCTTAATGCGGGGGCTATTTGGGATTCCTTAAGGCAATTCAACAAGTACCCAGCAAAAACTCTCATTACCAGTTAACCTGGCGGGTAAGTGAAATTCAAAAGAAATAATGACATTTAGCCACCCTTCAGATTATTTTTACATGGGCATGATATTGGAGGAAAGTACTTCCATGCAAGCATACGAAGAGCTAACAAATAACTACTTACCCCCACGCTTACGTAGATCCAACATATAAGTAGTTATTATTGTCATTTTAATAAGGGGTTAAATAACACCTTACCAGTAATGATTTTCATAACCATTTACTTATCATATATAATTAAATACGACGAGACATATTTTTTACTCGGAATATTCCCATCAAAAACATGGTAAGTACATGTCATTTTACATTGCAGTAGCATGTAAGACATGTCATTACCCTCTGCATTACATGTAGTCAACAAATAATGACTTACTTATATTGACATAGATATGTATTTGTAAGTCAATTTAAGATGGGTATTGTAAAATATGCAACAACAACAGTTTTTATTGAGGAAAAGTTGATTTGATAAGAAAATAAAAATTGGCGTTGTCTCATATTTTGCAATACCCGACTTAAAATAACTTACAAATAAGTACATATTTATGTCAATATAAGTAAGTCATTATTTGTTGACTACATGTAATGCAGGGGGTAATGATATGTCATTACCTGGTAATGACATGTACTTACCAAGTTTTTGCTGGGTATTAGGTGACCAAAAGAAAATAATTACAAATAAAATAAAACTAACAGTAAACATCAATGGATGACTGCTCACAGGCCATTATTTCTGTTTGCCTGATATAAATTTGGAATTCATTTTTAAAAGTGCCAGAGTACGCGATTTCGCAATCCTGACAAATCTTGGGATCTCGAACGACATTCCTAATGGGAAGTTACTTTCAAATCAGAAGGAAAAATCACGTACATAACAGGTGGCGCAAAAGTAACCTTTCGATGTTTTTTGTGCCAAAGTCACTGACCGATTATTGGTCAAATAAATAGTCAGCAATATTCCGCGTTCTGGAGCAGTGTAGCGTAACATTGTTTATTAACGTGTATTTCGCATGTGTTTACTACACAAATGTCAACATTAGGCATTAGGGGCCAATCGCAAAATTTATAGCATTTTCTGATAGGAGGATTACTTTTGCGCCACCTGTTACATATGTATGCATATCTGGACATAATATCAGATCATTTTGTCTGTGCGCCTGCTATAATAATATCATGTAAATATTGTCTGTTTAGATGGTATTTTGGTGCGTAAGTGGTCGCTACTTAAGAAGTTGGAGCAATAACATATCACATACATATATCTGGACATAAGATGCGATTGTTTTGTCTGTGCTCCTAATACAATAATAATCCAAGTAAATGTGATTTGCTTGGTATTTAGGCATGTAAGTGATCGGTATATACTTTTTGACGAGTCCGTTTTTCTGTGAGCTCGATCGATATACTATCTTAAAAAAACTTTAAATTAAATTGGTTGGTCCGACTTCCCCATAGATTTTATTATGAGTTAATTTCTTTTTTCATTGTTTTCTGAGTGCCTGGTAATCCAGATCATTTTTTTTACAATAAAACATATCTCAGCTCACAGTGGATGTAACTGAAAACTATGCTTATTAAAATATAGACATGTTTTTATGAGTTACTTTTTTCAATGAATATTGAACAAATACTAAATTTTTAATAAAATCAAAGTTTATTATTTTATTTGCTTCATTGTAGCACATTTTTAGCGATAAAAAATGTTTGCTAAGGCTTCCCAGCAAAGTATCAGGTGATGAGAAATGATAGAAGGTTATTCTCAAAATAGATCTGTTGAGGCTACACAAAATAAGTAAATGCATGTACTCAGCATATCGATACCTCCATTCTAAAAATGATAGGTCGACTTAGCATGTTTTTAGGTAGATTGCATTTTTAATCTCAAGATATTCCAGATTATATTCAGTAAAAATTTGGTGTTTATACGTCAACTCAATCAAAAGTTATTCACAAAACAGTACATGTCATTCGATTTCCATCATAAAGGAATTCCATACAAATTTAAAAAAATCATCAAACTTTGATCGTCCCTCCTAGAAAACTACATTTTTGCACTTAGCATTGTTTAGAATGGAGGTATCGATATGTATTTGGACGTACGATTCTACTTTTTTCTGTGCGCCTGATACCCTGACTTCCACTTATTTTGACAAACATTTTAAAACTAAATTCATTTCCCTTGACATTGTAGAGAAAAATTAGTTAAATACGTTGTCATAGAACAGTAGAACAGTTAATTGTATATAAGTATGTATGTTTGAAAAATTAAGAATCTATTTATATTCCCTTGCCGCAATGCAAAAGAAAGAAACAGAAATACATGTTTCTTTAAAAAAGCTCGTTTCATTGTATTAGTTATTATTTCCCAACAATAGTGCGTATGTTAGATGCAAAGAGAGAAACTAAAATCTCCTCTCATTTTTGGGTAATATTTCACAAAAAAAACAATACATTATCTGAATGTTTCTCGAATACTTCCCTTTGTTTCCTGAGCTCCTGGTAATTTCTTGTCTACCGGTTTGGTGTGTACCCAGGCTTCGTTTGCTCAATGCGGACAGTAACAAGCAGGTATTCTAAGCTCTTCTCTTCTTCCTCATCTCCACAGCTTCTGCAAAAGTCATTGGACTCAATTATCAATCTCCTCCTGTTCGCCAATCAGGCAATGTCCCCTCAGAACTGTCACTATCGTAGACAGTATTTTTCTCTTTAGTGCAAGGAGATATTTTGACCTTCTTATGTCGCCTTTTGGTCAGATTTGTCTAGCTACCCTACAGGCGTCGATTTCAGTCCATCACTCATTGCACTGCCTGACAGCGTCTTGCCTAAGCCAAAGCTTGCAATGGCATTCCAATATATGCAAATTCTTCGAGAATTTGTAATATCGTCCCTTTCCTAGCAAGTTCATTGGCTTTGAAGTTCCCCGGGATTTCCCTATGTCCAGGTACCCATAAGAAGTGTATATTAAACTGCTCAGCCATCTCGTTAAGAGATCTGCATCAGCCGAGGGCTGTTTGTGAATTTAGGGGTGTATCCTCCTGTGATGTAATGGCAGCCTTGCTGTTCGGGTAAATGACGACGGCAGTGTTGTTGCGACTCAGCCACTTGGAGACTTCCCTTATTGCCATCATTTTGGCTTGATAGATACTGCAAGTATATGGTAATCTGTGAGCTATATCAGGACTAAGTTATTTACTGTATTATCCGAAGCCAACCTCATCAAGCACTGAAACATTTGTATAGAAGTGGAGATATATTCTTTTTCCTGGTATTCTGCCAAAGCATTCCTCTCTGGTAGGTATCTGAATTGCAGAGTTCCTCTCGATGATTTACACCGTTTGTATATAGTCCACTTGTTCGGTTACAATAGCTCTAGACTATCATATCCTCATGTGGCCGTAGTTCAAATTGATTGATGGTTGCAACTACCACAATATCAATCGGCAGTAGATGTCAGTGGATATAAAGAGACTATGTCGTTGTAGCCTTTAAGGCGCTTCTTATGCGTAGTCAGGCAGTTCTCTGAACCTTCATTATTTGACAGGCGATGGATCACTTATAAGTTGCCGTCCACCACAATGCCGTACAACAGTATTGGGCGAAATACTGCAATATATCCGATGGACGATTTCAAGAGGGAGGCTCAACGAGACCCTATAGCTTTCCTACAGGAATATAAGGCGATGTTAGGGAGGCCCAACGAGACCCTATAGCTTTCCTACAGGAATATAAGGCGACGCTGGCCTTCTTTACTCGTTCCAATATTTTTTTTTATTATTTATTATTATTTATTTATTAATAGATTATTAATTTTACAATGTGATACTTGTGATATATATTGTGATTTTAAATCTATATTTGGCGTAGCAAAAATGCTGTTTGCCATATAATTTGGAGTTAATAATAATTGTTTACTATCGCTTAGTATTATATACATTTAATTCATTGTGCATATAGTTGTTATACTTGATACAGTTTATTAAATACACATATAAAGATTTATGATTCATGCTTATTTTAAACATTAAATTCATTTAGTATACAATTTCTATACTTGATACAGTTTTCCAAATATTTGTATAAAGATAAGAAATTCGTGCCATTTAATATGTTAGGTACTTCGTTTACGTTAAGAGTATATTGATCTAAGTAGGATTTTCTGAGGTCCCTATATATTGGACAAAAGCCGATGAAGTGAAAAGTGTTCTCAATTTCATTCTTGTTGCAAATAGAGCAAATACCATCTGTGTTGTTTCTGAACGCTCGCGCGTTTAGACCAAGTAGACCGCATCTAGCCTTCACAATCGTACCAGTAGCCCGTGAAGACAACTCTGCAGTAAGTGTTGATATCCTGTTGTATTCTAGTTGAGTATATAGATCATGGAGTTGAGAACCCCTTGCATTTATTTCAAAGTCATATTTTTCTTTTGTTTTCAATAGATCTATTATCTCTTTCCAGTACGTAGATAAAAGAGCTCTGCTATCGGGAGGAGAAAATTGTAGGAATTGACACAAATTAGACAATTCTTTTGCCCAAGATATGTTCAATTATATTACCCTCTCTGCAAGAATACGTGGTAACCTTTGATGGTTGAGCTGTAGTATTCTATTAATATAACAAAAATGTGTTTTTAGAGTGGAGCAAAATAAGGAACTCAATCCGGTTTCAAGGTACAGCATATAGTTCGGTGTGTTGTTAGGCAGATATAACATTTTTTTAATAAAAAAGCGAAATAATTTCTCGACGTCCTCATATGTTTTATATCGCCAGACTTGAGCTGCATAAAACATTATAGATTTTGAACATGAGTCAAAAATTTTAAGTTTATTTGTTTTTGATATTTTAGGATGGTTTATATATTTTGACCAAGTGGAATTAATTGCGATTTTAGAGGCGGTGAGTTTATTTTGCAAATGTTTTCTGAAAGATAGGATGTACGTTATTTCGACTACAAGATAAATATAGCTATTAACAATTTCGATATTTTGATTTTCGTACTGCCATTTTAGACTTCATGTCAAACAATATTCTTGGAGAGCATTTATCATTTTTTGTAAACCTTCTGCTGTGTCCGATAGAATGACGATGTCGTCCGCATAAAGAAGGACTTTTATGTTAGTATCCGCTACATTTACACCACCTGGTAAAACATGAGGCAGGTCATTTATATATAGAGAAAACAGTAATGGACTTGTGTACAACCTTGTTTCACTCCTGTTTCTACTGAAAAGTATTCTGAAAACGTATTTCCGTCCCATATTTTGCTCCTATTATTTTCATACAATGCTTTTAAGATTCTCACAATTTTTGTGGATAGACCAAGACTTGATAGTTTATAGAATAAGCTATTTCTGGGAATCAGATCAAAGGCAGATGAAAAGTCGACCAAAAATGCATAAGTGGCTTTGTTTTTCAAAAGATTTAGAGTTAACAAATTGCATATATTATCAATCGTTGAGTACTCTTTTCTAAAACCTGCTTGGAACTCATTCAAGATGTTATGTCTCTCTGTCCAGTTCGATATTCGATTTAATAGTACAGAATTAAAGATTTTACTGATTGTGTCTAAAAGGGATAAGCCTCTGTAATTGGTCGTAAGATTGGCATCACTTTTTTTAAATAGAGGTATTAGAAGAGATTCCTTGAAGGATAACGGAATAATTTCAAAGAGGAATATTTTATTAAAGACAGCCAGTATCTCTTGTAGGATGTGGTGAGGCGCATATTTGTAGAACTCGTAAGGGATTCCATCCAGTCCTGGGGATTTATTGGCTTTCAACCCCTTAATTACACCATTTAGTTCACATAATTCAAAAGGAGAATCAAGGAATGGATCAACATAGTAAGGCAAACACCAGCTTATGGCTTGCGGCTCACTTCGATTCAGTAATAACGAACTAAAATGTATCATGAAATCATCATTTGACAAGCTCCACCAATCTTTTTTTTTCAAGCTCCACCAATCTTTATCTGAAATATTCTAATTTTGTTATGTTTCTTAGAAAAAGAAATAAATTATTACACATAAAATTTATATTTGGTAAATACTTATTAGAACGGAAATTTTGTAGCGTCCGGGGTGTTTGTCCGGAACATCAAAAATAAAGGGTTTTCCAACAAGAGGTGTTATTTTGGTATTCAAAGAAAAATGTCATTTTTTGAGATAAATGATTATTTCATAATAAAGAGGAAGGTATGCCGTTAATAATGAAAAACAACATCAGCCAAATGGCCACCATGACCACGCTTACAGGACCATATCCTTTTCATGAAATTTCCATAACCAAATCGCAAAGTGGCTGCCCTATGTCCTCGATAGCCTCACGAATTCTATCTTTGAGGTCTTGAATCGACGCTGAGCTGTTGGCGTAGACCTTATCTTTCACGTTGCCTAAAAGGAAGAAGTCGCAAGGTGTTAAATCACAAGATCTCGGTGGCCAATTGTGTTCACCTCTTCGAGAGAGAACACGGTCCGGAAACTTTTCCCGTAACAGAGCAATGGTATCGTTGCTTGTGTGGCACGTAGCGCCGTCTTGTTGAAAGTAAAAGTTGTCCAGATCAATACCATCCAACTCCGACCATAAAAAATCATTAATCATCTCTCGATAGCGCAATCCATTCACCGTAACTGTTGATCCAACCTCATTTTCGAAAAAGTAAGGTTCAATGACCCCGCTGGTCCATAAACCGCACCAAACAGTCACACGTTGCGGATGGAGAGGCTTCTCAACAATAACTCTTTGGTTTTCCGAGCCCCAGATGCGACAATTTTGCTTGTTGACGTAGCCACCGAGGTGGAAATGGGCTTCATCAAAAATGCTTTAGTTTTGCGAACTTTGACTACAAGATTTTCTCAATTTTTGTAGTGAATTTTAATAATTTCAATGCGTTGTTGAATCATGTATCGTTCCATTTTTGCGTATATGGCGTAGTTTCTACTTGTCAAATGTTAAAGAATAAAAGCTTCAAAAGTGACAGCTACCGAAATACTGGGTGGATCATAATAACACCTCTTGTTGGAAAACTCACTATTAAGAAATTGAGCTTTTTAATTTGTCGTTTGATATATATAGAACCTTAGACTTGTTCTCATTATTTTCAATAAGAAAATGTTCGAGGTTACATAAAGAATTCAACTGAATTTTGCAGAAGTTTCTACCTACCAGATTATTTAGGGAAATTTCGTAACGTCCGAACAGGATTTTGTTTTGTTTATATAACGCTTACTAATGTTTGGAACCAGATCGCGTAAAAGCAATATCATAGATCTTTTAAAGATTTTGGAGATACCCATATAAAGGGTCCGCAATCTAACGTTTTTTTTCAACTAGTGCTTATTTCGTGAATGGTAACACTTAGCTCATGTCTGATTTGACAGATAATTAGTTGTATCCTTCCGCTGAACGAATATGGTTGTGTATACGCTTGAACGACTTACAGAAGATGCCGATTTTGTCAAAAAAAAAATCAGATGATCAGATGAAGCTCATTTTGATCTTGGCGGGTATGTAAACAAGCAAAATTGTCGCATTTGGGGCACAGAAAACCCGCACGCATACATTGAAAAGCCGATACACCCAAAACGAGTCACTGTTTGGTGCGGATTTTGGTCCAGAGGCATAATTGGGCCATTTTTCTTCGAAAATGAGCAAGGAGTGGCCGTTACAGTCAATGGCGATCGTTCACAAAAATTGAATAGGAGGATATTGGCAACATTTGGTTTCAACAGGACAGTGCTACGTGTCACACAGCCGAAGCTACACTCGATGTTTTGCGCCCTGTTTTTGAAGATCGCATTATCAGCCGCAGAGCTGATGTCGTTTGGCCACCTCGGAGCTGCGATTTGACACCGTTGGACTATTATTTGTGGGGTGCCCTCAAAGATAAGTGTTACGCCGACAAGCCAGAGACAATTGACGCTTTAAAGGACAATATTCTTGAAGCCATTGGTGAAATACAGCTGCATACAATCGATAATGTGCTTAAAAATTGGACCGATCGTGTAGGCTACTGCATGGCCAGCCGAGGCAGCCATTTGAATGAAATTATTTTCCATTATTAACCGGAAGGATTGTACTTTCAAATAAAAAAAGAAATTTGAGAAAATATTCAATAGTTTTTTTTTGTAGCATTTTCAAAAAAAAAAAATTATTTGTCGGACCCTTTAGTATAGGATAGTATCTTCCTCAGCCTTGCGGCGACAGAAACCCTTTCCACTACTCTAGAGAGTAGTAGATTTTGAGTTGCTCTTCATATGCATTCCAGTCATTAGTGACCCAAGTATATTTGGCCTTGGCCTTGTTGCAGGTATTTTTCCTAGCCTTTAACTCAGAATTTCACCATTGTGGTTTAGTAAAGGGTGGTTAAATTGTAAGGGCCGATGTTGAATTTGAACCACACCTAAACGTCAAGTTTTTTTCTGCGTTTCATTTGACATTTCTCAATTTCAGGCAACTTAAAGTTTTTTAAGCCTTTTACGAAAATGGGCTTTCAAATCAAAATGCATTTCGTACACTTCGTGATGTTTTTTGGTCAGCATAATCGACAAAATGTGATGATCGGGAGAAATGTGGGAAAATTTCAGCAAACCGGGTCTGTAGGAGATGTGAAAACACCTGTACATGCTCGCCCAGTTCGTTTGGTGCGGCTCATGGGCTGGCGACGTCATCGGGCCATACTTCCACGAAATGAGGCCCGTCAGGCAGTTACTGTGAATGGTGTTCGCTATCGTGTGATGATAACGAACTTTTTATGGCCCGAATTGGAAGATGTGGATGTGGACAATATGTGGTTTCAACAGGACGGTGCCACTTGCCACACAGCTAACGAAACAATGGCTCTTTAGCGCAACAAATTCAATGGCCGTGTGATCTCACGTCGTGGCGATGTCAATTGGCCGCCAAGATCATGTGATTGGGTTATTCTTCTTTCTTTGGGGTTATTTGAAAGAGAAGGTGTACGTCGATAAGCCAGCAATAATACAAGAGCTAAAGGATGAGATAATTCGGCACATTTACGGCATAGAACCTCAATTATGCCTCAGCGTCATCGAAAATTTCGATCATCGGATGGAGGTGTGCCGCGAGGTACATACATAATTGAACCATACCAATATTATCATAATAAAAAGAAATGACAATTATTTCCTAAATAATTTGTGTTTATTCAAAATCAACATCGGCCCTTAAAATTTAAGCACCCTTTATTACGCTCGTACCTTGGCTTTGGGCAGTCTTCTTCAAGAGAACTATTGAAATGTGTAGTGATGTGGTGGACCAGATTATACAGATTGACTCCGTCATTTGATTTGTAAATAAGTTTTGAATTGAGGACTTTTCTATTTTTTCTCATACAGGTGCAATTTGTCTACTTCACAAAGTACTAGTTGCACAAAAGTTGATTAAAACTAAAATAAAACTGCACATACTTGCATTTGCACACAAGATCCTACTATTTTTCTGTGAGCCTGATAGAATTTCAGTGATTCATTATTAAAATCGCAGAAATCGCAATCGTAGAAATCGGAACGACATTCCTATATGGGAAGTTCACTTCAAATTAGAGAATTGGACATAAGATTAGACTATTTTGACCGAGATACAAAATGCCAAGTAATTATCGATATCTTCATTTCAAAGTATGGTAAGTCGAGGGACACTTTTATTTTTAAATTCTAAATATTCCAGATTATATTCCGTCAACCCATTCGATACCATTATGCCTTCATTTCCATACAAATTGAAAAATTGCATAAAACTTTCATCACCTCCACTGAAAAATTAGACGTTTCGACTTAGCTTTCTTTGGAATGGAGGTATCGATCTCTTTTAAGCGAGTAAGTGATAGTTTCTTAACAATTTTTAATTTTACAGTTGAAGGTTGAAAATCCCATGTGTTTAATTTTAACTTTAAATGGCCATAGCTCTTCAGTTCATGTTGGTACATTACATGTCGTAGAATATTTTTTTGTCATGCAGACAATTTTGTTTGAAATACGATTAAAACAACCTACGTATCTTTTTTTGAAGTACATAATTTTTTGCATTTATTATTTCAACATTCCAGTTTTATTTCAAATACTTGTTTTTTTTCAACTTAACTATAGACAATTTATATACGAGAGCAGTATATACTGTATGTATGTAGTTATGTTATTTATATGTATAATATAATAATAATAATAATGATCTATTAACTAATTTGTTTTCATTTAGTTAATATTTTATAGACTACATCATCATTATACTGACTTTATGTTATATATTCGCTTTATATATTTTATACTACACTATATATATATGTATATGTATGCCGATATATATGGACCTAAATACATATGTATGTATGTATATATATAAATATGAATAACAAGTTAAATTTCAAAAAACAAAACATATGTATTATGTTTATATATATAGCATGGATTATATATGTATTATGTATCTATACACAATTGTTTAAGAATTCAATTTATTGTTGAAACATGCAATAATGGCATATCAAATAAATTACAATAAAAATTATATATAAAGATCGTTAAAAATTTAGAAATAAATCTGCGAGTATAAAAAAAATATATATAAAATAATTATTTACTGGCCATGAATAAATACTGAGCTTGACGGGTTAAAGTGATTGCAGGACCTTCAGATATTTAACAATATTTTTAACAAACTTCGTTAGATATTGTATGTGTTGAAATTTATTTGAACTTTTTATTAAATTTTTTTGAAATTTTTATTTATTGGAAATTTTTGCAAGATTACAATATCGTATACATTTAGAAAATATAGCATTTCCTAAACCGTAATACATTTTTTTTGTTAAATTTTTTTTTATAATTTTCTAAAAAAATTTCATTTTCTATACCTCATTCTCTATAGAAAATATTTTCGACTGAAAATGTGTTCCACAAAATAACTTCTTACAAAAAATGTGTTCCACAACAAAATTTCTTACAGAAAATGTGTTCTACAACATAAATTCTTACAGATTATGTGTTCCACAACACAATATCTTACTGAAAATATGTTCCACAACAAAATGTCTTACAGAAAATGATTTCCACAACACAATTTCTTACAGAAAATGTTTTCCACAACACAATTTCTTACCGAAAATGTGTTCCACAATTTCTTGCAGAAAATGTGTTCCACAACTAAATTTCTAACAGGATGTTTTCCACAACACCAATTTCTTACAGAAAATATGCTCCACAACACCATTTCTTACAGCAAATATGTTCCACAACACCATTTCTTACAGAAAATATGTTCCACAACACCATTTCCTACAGAAAATATGTTCCACAACACAACTTGTTACAGAAAATATATTTCACAAAACAATTTCTTACAGAAAATTTGTTATACAACAAATTTCTTAAAGAAAATGTGTTTCACAACACAATTTCTTACAGGATATGTGTTCCACAACACAATTTATTACAGAAAATGTGTTCAACACAATTTTTACAGAAAATGTGTTTCACAACTCGATTTCTTACAGAAAATGTGTTCCACATTACAAATTTTTGCAGAAAATGTGTTCCACAACACCATTTCTTACAGAAAATTAGTTCCACAACAGAATTTCTGACAAAAAATGTGTTCCACAACACAATTTCTTACAGAAATATGTTCCACATCATAAATTCTTACAGATTATGTGTTCCACAACACAATTTCTTACCGAAAATGTGTTCCACAACACAATTTCTTACAGGATGTTTTCCACAACACCAATTTCTTACAGAAAATATGCTCCACAACACCATTTCTTAGAGAAAATATGTTCCACAACACCATTTCTTATAGAAAATATGTTCCACAACACCATTTCTTACAGAAAATATGTTCCACAACACAACTTGTTACAGAAAATATATTTCACAAAACAATTTCTTACAGAAAATGTGTTATACAACAAATTTCTTAAAGAAAATGTGTTTCACAACACAATTTCTTACAGAAAATGTGTTCCACAACTAAATTTCTTACAGGATATGTGTTCCACAACGCAATTTCTTGAAGAAAATGTTTTCCACAACACAATTTCTAACAGAAAATGTGTTCCAAAACACAATTTCTTACCGAAAATGTGTTCCACAACACAATTTCTTACAGAAAATGTTTTCCACAACTAAATTTCTTACAGAAAATATGTTCCACAACACAACTTGTTACAGAAAATATATTTCACAAAACAATTTCTTACAGAAAAGGTGTTATACAACAAATTTCTTAAAGAAAATGTGTTTCACAGCACAATTTCTTACAGAATATGTTTTTCACAACACAATTTATTACAGAAAATGTGTTCAACAACACAATTTTTACAGAAAATGTGTTTCACAACTCGATTTCTTACAGAAAATGTGTTCCACATTACAAATTTTTGCAGAAAATGTGTTCAACAAACCCATTTCTTACAGAAAATTAGTTCCACAACTGAATTTCTGACAAAAAATGTGTTCCACAACACAATTTCTTACAGAAAATATGTTCCACAACATAAATTCTTACAGATTATGTGTTCCACAACACAATTTCTTACCGAAAATGTGTTCCACAACACAATTTCTTACAGAAATGTGTTCCACAACTAAATTTCTTACAGGATATGTGTTCTACAACGCAATTTCTTGAAGAAAATGTTTTCCACAACACAATTTTTTTCAGAAAACGTGTTCCACAATATAATTTCTTACATAAAATGTGTTCCACAACACAATTTCTTACAGAAAATGTGTTATACAACAAAATTTCTTAAAGAAAATGTGTTCCACATTACAAATTTTCGCAGAAAATGAGTTCCACAACATAAATTCTTACAGATTATGTGTTCCACAACATAAATTCTTTCAGATTATGTGTTCCACAACACAATTTCTTACAGAATATGTGTTTTATAATAGAATAATGTTTTATACAACTCATATTCTTTTTTTCTTCTTGTGGAACACAATTTCTCATAGAAAATGGTTTCCAGAACAAATTTCTGTATAGAGAACGTATTCCACGACACTTTTTCTTAAATAAAATAAGTTCCCCAACATTTTTATATAAAATATATTCCACAACATATTTTCTTTAAGAAAATATGTTCCACAATGCACATTCTTATATGAAAGTAGTACACCATATATATTTTTTTTTTGTCAAAAATGTGCCACAATATATTTTCTTATCATTATTGTGTTGCATAACTCATTTTCTTATTAAAATGTGTTCTACAGGTGTTACACAACTCATTTTCTGATAAAAATGAGTTGAGTTTTCGTATCAAAACTGTGTCCCACAAATTTTTTTCAGTAAAAAACATATTCCACAAGAAAAAACTATGTCCGACAATATCTTTTTTGAATAAAAAACATGTTCCACAATACAAATCTGTTTGACAATAAATTTTTTTTAGAGAAAAAATGTGTTCCACTTCACATTTACTTATAGAGAATTTGTTTCGCAACAACTTTGCTTATAGAAAATGAGTTCCACAACACCTTTTGTTATAGAAAATGTGTTCAACTCATTTTCTTGTATAAAATAAGTGCCGCTACATACTTTTGTATAATATACATTATACAATACATTTTCTTAAATAAGCATCTTAGTCTTAAAGAAAATCTGTTCCACAACGCACTTTATTACAAAACAAAAAAAATGTGTTTTTACACCTAATTTTCTTATAACAAAACTGTTTCACAACACATTTTCTTAAGGAAAATCTGTTTCGCAAGATCGTTTCTTACGAAACCCTTCTTTCTTGCAACTGGAAACACAAATACTGCATTCAGTTTCATGAAAATCCAAATATGATACCATGATCACTTAATACTTGCTCTATAACAGGTTCTTCATTATATGAAATATAAACATAGGTTAACAAAGGATTTTGGAATTTTTTTAATTTCACTCGAAAACAATAAAAAAGTGTATATTAAAATTTTAATTAAAAAAAGTTTAAAAGAAAGTTAGACCAGTAAATATTTTTTCAATTTTTCCTCTTAATTAAAATTCAATAGCTTTTTTCTTTTAAAACTTAACGATCTTATGAGAAGTGGACATTCATGCATATTTTACATATATATTTTAGCAATATTTATTAATGGAATATTTTATAATAGATGTAGTAGAGCTCTTTTAGTCTCAATAATAATAATAATAATATTTCTTTCCTTTTTGGCTTCTCCAAGTAGATAAACTTAAATATTTATGTATGTAGTCGTCCATTATGGATGTAATTGTTTAACAAAATATGTATGTTGCTGTTGTTGTTTTTATACTATTTATTTTTTGTACAATTTAAGGCATATTATATTACTTGATTTTTTTTTTCTTCTTTTTTAATGAGAAATGTTTAAGATACTCAATGCAAGTGACATTTACATATTTATGTACTATGTATATGCATGTATGTAAATGTATGTATGTATATGAAAAATTAAAAATGTTTTTGTTAAAGCTACGAAATATTCTCTACACTTAAGGACACCATTAGTATAGATGAAATAACAATAACGACGAAGTTCATTGACTTAAGTAAGATTACTTAGTAATTATAAAAAAAAAATCAAATTCGATTTGTTTTCTTTGAAAAATAATGCACAATAAGTTTTGTAAGTAAAGAGTAATGATGTTAGAATGAATGAAAAAATAAAACAAAACTATGAATTTACATACATTTGATTTAAAAATCAAGGTACATACATTATTAGAATAATATTTGCTTGCAATTTTTGCTTTTGATCTTATCATAATAATAATTCCTATAATAATTTTAGTTAAATATTTATTCTAGTAAAAAATTGTTTATATAAAAAATTCGTAAGAAAAAACAAGATGATGTTTGTTGTTATATTTGCACTTAAGTTTTACAATTGATTTTTTCTTTTTTTTTGATGGGGGGATAAAGGGTACTCTAAGGGGCGATTATATATTAAAAAAAACATTTGATTTATTAATGTATATTAAAGCATAAATACGATTTTTAAAATCAAAATAATTACATTGATGATCAATGGGATCTCTATATTTCATTTTATACTTAACATAAAGTAATTTAAATTTCATTTAAAGGATTTTGAAGGAATTCAATCAGCAATTTGAAAAATTGTTTAACTCTTTCAATTCTGTTGTTTTCATAGACCACTCCGACCTTCTTCACTTTTTATTATTTATATACTATAGGATTACAGACCTAATGAACGTTATTTCAGTTTTCACATTTCCAAACGATAATTCATTATCTCATTTATAGATTACATTGGGTGAGAAAAGTAAACAGTTTAATAAAACAATATTCCAAAAGAGAGAAATATGTTAATCGCTCAAGTTACATTTTATATGAAACTTATTTCTTCCTGATTTTCTTTTCATTTATTTGATATAAATAAACGATCCCAAACATAATTCGAAAAAACTACGAGAGAGATATGTAAATGCACAATTTACCAATTACTCAGAGTCAGTAAAGTAAACAGTTCAAAGAAAATAATTTGTTTCAAACAATTTTATTTTTGCTCCAAAAAATCAAAGAGGAAAATACATTGGGATATTGTTTTTGCAAACATTCACATTTTTAGAACGAATACATTTCAAACATAGAGCTTAAAAAGGGTAGAGAGAGATCGATATTGATGTACATTGCATATGTAAATATATACATATTCTTTGTTCTACAAGCCAGTTTTGAAGAGAACATTTTGTAAAAGAATTCTCTAACGAAAAATGTATTTCACAAAATATTTTCATATATAGAAAAAATCTTTGTTCAAAAGATGCAATAAATTTTATACAAATTATGTTCCATAAAATATTTTCATATAAAATGTATTCCACAATACAATTTTGCGTAAAAATTATGATCCACAATACATTTTAGTATGGAAACAATGTTCCACAAAACAATTTTTGTATGAAAAATAGAAGTTTCTCGATACATTCTCATATAATGGTAGTGTTCCACAAAACATTTTCGTATAGAAAATGTATTCCACAATACATTTTTATATAACAATTATGTTTCACAGTAAATTTTAGTATGAAAATTATGTTCCAACAAAATATTTTCGTATGGAAAATATATTCCACAATACATTTTCGTAAAAAAATCCACAAAAAATTTTGCTAACGGAAATTTGTTCTACTGTCTTCCGTATTGAAACAGATTTTCATAAAAAATTATGTTCCACAAAACATTTTCATATAAAATGTATTCCACAATATATTTTAGTACGGAAAGTATGTTTCACAGAATATTTTCATATGAATAATATATTCCACAATATATTTTCATACGAGAAATATACATTTTCATAGGAAAATTTACCTATTAAAAATTTATTTCACAGCTGTTTTCCGTATTAAAAATCCGCTCCTGAAAATATATTCCTCAATACATTTTCATATAAATATTATGTTTCACAAAACATTTTCATATAAAATGTATACATATTCAGGTAAAAATTATGTTCCACTATACATTTTCATATAATAATTAGGTTTCATAGAACATGTTAATATAGAAAATGTATTCCACAATACATTTTTCTATAACAATTATGTTTCACAATATATTTTAGTATGAAATCTATGTTTCACAAAACCTTTCAATTGAAAAATATATTCCACAATATATTTCCCTAAGTAAAAAAGTGCTACAACGAATTCCCCTTAAGGAATTTTGTTCTACAAAAGTTTTTCGTATTAAAAAGCCGTTCCGCAAAAGTTTCTATAGAAAATATTTTCCTGATAACCTTATCGCATAGAAAAAAATATGTTCCTCAATACATTTTCATATACAAATTATGTTCCACAATACATTTTCATATAAACTGTATACCACAATATATTTTTGTATAACAATTATATTCCACAATACATTTTAGTATGAAAACTATGTTCCACAAAACTTTTTCGCGTGAAAAATATATTTCACAAAATACATTTCTGTAAATAAAATATTCCCACCACAAATTTACCTTTAGGAAATTTGTTCCACAAGAGTTTTTCGTATTAAAAAACCGTTCCGCAACAGTTTATATAGAAAATATGTTTCTAAAAACCTTTTTGGGAGATACATTTTCATATAAAAATTATGTTCATATAAAAATATGCGTTCCACCGCACATTTTTTTATGGTACATATGTTCCACATACATTTTTTGTATTTTTTTTGTAGAACATGTGTTTCACAATAATTTTTTATAGTAATGTTATACTGCGACAGTTCTTTTTAGAGAAAAATAAGTTTCACAAAAACTTTTCGTACAGAAAATGAATCCAACAATAGATTTTCATAAAAAAAATTATATAGAATATGCGTTCCAACGCACATTGTTGTATGGTACATATGTTCCAAATCACATTTTTATATTTTTTTTTTTTTGGTAGAACATGTGTTTCGCAATAAATTTTTATAGTAATGCTGTACTACAACAGTTCTCCTTATATTGTGAAGAAAATATATTCCAATACAGATTTTGAAGTAGAAAATGTGTTCCACAATAGATTTTGTATAGAACTGGTATTGAGCAAATATATTTCCGAACAGAAGAAAATGAACAAAAGAAAACACGTAGAAAATGAGTTCCATAAACTATTTCGTGTAGAACAGAAGTTCCAAAACACAATTTTGTATAGAAATTTTGGTCCACAATAAATTACCGAATGTAAAATGTATTCCTAAACCATCTTTCATATAGAAAATGTAATGGACTACATATTTTCCTATAGCAAATCTAGTCTAGTCCTATAGCAATCGTGTAGAATACATGATCCATAGTTCTCTGAAGGAATTCCAAAAAATTGGATGCATTTTAAAAATTATATTTTGTATCGTTGACTAACTATATATCCATAAAACGATTTTTTACCTTTGACTAGCTATATGTATATCCGTAAAACGATTTTTTAATTTAAAGTTTGTCATAAAAGAATTTTGCATTTGGTCCTTCGAGAGGTGGGTGGGGGTGAGAAAAATATAAAAAATCTATCTCTTCCATTTGTTTATTATTTACTCTTAATTTTAGCTTAAAAGTAGTATAAACTATATTCAATTTTAGTGTATATATATAGAGATGTAGAAATTTTTAGAGATATCAGTCTATAACTCAACTTTGGAAAGAGTTATAGTGATTTCAGAGAAATTCAAATAAAGACATTAGAAATTCTAAAATAGAAATATTGCACATGTTCAACAAAAGGGTAACTCAAAATGAACAAAATTTCACTAGATGCAAAAAAAGCTTCTGTAACTCAACTTTGGAAAGAGTTATAGCGATGTCAGAGAAATTCAAATGAAGACATAAGAAATTCCAAAATAGAAATATCGCACTTGTTCAACAAAAGGGTAACTCAAAATGAACAAAATTTCAGTAGATGCAAAAAAAAGCTTTTGTTAATATTATTGACATTTAAAAAACATCTTAAAAATTATGAAATTATCTTCTTAATTGTATTTTCTTGCAATGACTTATTTCCGTTTTTATTAATTTTTTGGAAATTAATATTAATGGGAACAGTTTTTGGCCTCCAGTGAATTTTTTATCATTTTGAGTATACTCAAACTATAGTTATACTTTTGTTGAAAAGCCAAGCAAAAACTTGGTAAGTACATGTCATTACCACTTGCATTACCAGGTAATGACATGTCATTACCCTCTGCATTACATGTGGTCAAGAGATAATAATGACATATCGTCACATTTAATTATATATGATATATAAACGATTATAAAAATCATTACTGGGGTAAGGTGTTATTCAACCCCTTACTAAAATGACAATAATAACTACTTATATGTTAGATATATGTAAGCGTGGGAGAAAGTAGTTATTTGTTAACTCTTCGTATGCTTGCATGGAAGTACTTCCCTCCAATATCATGCCCATGTAAAAATAATCTGAAGAGTGGCTAAATGGTAAGTCATTATTTCTCTTGAATTTCACTTACCCACCAGGTTGTCTGGCAGAGAGAGTTTTTGCTGGGAGGTGCGATATGTGTAGGACATGTGCAGGTTTGAAGTTTTGATTATTTTCTAATAGCAAACATAGTGACAAAAAAATATAAAATCCAGAAGTTTTTGTATTGAATCCTAATAAAAATTTTAGTTTCTTATTTTATTTTGATTTGTAATTCTAGCGGGTTTTATTTTTCTTTTAAGGTTTTATTTTTTTTGACGTTACGAATAACATCTGCATACACATGCAATTAAAAGCCCTATTAAAGTTAGAACAAATAAAAAAGTATGTAGTACGTAGCTTCAAGATTATATCATTTTCAAGAATATCAATTTCATTGATACAATTTTGAATAATAATTTTATTTTAAAAAATCTTATGGATTTAGTATCCTTAAGAATTTTTGCTTTTAGAATAATATAATAAAAACTCCAATCGAAATGTTCTCTATAAGTACACGCAAAGAAAAAATTCGTTTCTGCGAAACGAAATATTAGACAACTACAATTCTCGTTTGCCGGAACTGAAATTTCGTTTGTTGTGAAATAAACTTATTTCGCATAAGAAATTGTTTGTTCTGACCAAAGGAATTTCAGTCGTCGTAAACGAGAATTGTAGTAGTCTAATATTTCGTTTCGCAGAAACGAATTTTTTCTTTGAGTGTAGTGAATGGGATATAGAATCAAAAATGTGCGTTGTTTAAAGATTCAAATAAAATATATGTATGTCTATCGCAGGACAGAATCAAAATGTTCGTTCTTTAAAGATTAAAAAAAAAATCTGCCTATCGCAGAACATTACGAAAATTCTTTTATGACAATTTGTAACAAAAAAAATAACTAATACATAGTATAATTAAATATATATGTATATCATATCGAACTGTGATCTAAAAACATTTTAGGCATCTCTGATCTATTTTTTTGTTCTGTTATTGCACAATACTTAATAAAAATAGAAAAAAATCGATGTATTAAAGAGACAACGAATTCTTGTGAATAAAAAATAAAAAAATGTAAATTTTAGAGGTATACCAAATGTGAATGACTATAACCTCATTTTTTCAAGATGTGATCTAAAAACATTTTAGGCATCTCTGATCTATTTTTTTCCTGTTATTGCACATTACTTAATAAAAATAGGGAAAAAATCGATATATTTAAGAGACAACGAATTCTTGTGAATAAAAATAAAAAATGTCAATTTTAGAGGTATACCAAATGTGAATGACTACTATAGCCTCATTTTTTCAAGATGTCTATTCCAGAATTGTCAATCCCTTCACTTCATTCAGATTTGTGGTGTAGTATTTCCCATTAAGTTTCTTAATTGCCTGGACTGTTTCCTCTCTTATTTAATTATTGCTTTTACAGATTTTGTACTTTATCTATTTTCAAATACTGTTTTGAATATTGGACTTTTGAGGATAACATTCCATTTTGAATTCAGTCTATAAATCTCTCAATAATCATTCAGTCTTATTCGCTTAATAGGTAATTTATACGAACATTTTCTATCTGGACGAATTTGTTCTCACAAGTTGGGAACCTTTTAGGTCTGGACTAGATCGCTCTATTTAATTTATTCCCTATTTCGATTTTAGGATTTTACTGCGATTGTTTAGTTTTGTATTAACCTCCGTCATGCACATGTCCCGATAGTCACATACGTAGCACATATATCTGGCCAGACACACTATGCCTTTCAATACATTTATATGAAAAATATGGTATTTTAGTGATAATACTACATTTTAATATATTGTTATCACGCCAGGCAGATATATATTTTCTACTTAAAAAAAAACGTGGAAAATGAGATGAAATGAAGGGCAAATTTTATATCAATCGAACTTACATTTTGTGGTTGCTGAACTTTTTGCTGATGTGAATGTTGTTCATTCGCTTTTCCCAGCTACAACCATGCAGAGTGCATATAAAATCCCGTTTGAGTTGATTAGAGTAAAAAAACGCAAAGAAAAATAAAAAATGCAAATAGAGTGCATTGTTCTTCATACAAAATATGTGTGTGTATCTGGCCAGACACATGTGCTACGTATGTGATGTGTAGATGAAAAAATCCACATAAATTGTTTTTGTTCTTTTTTTTATTTTAATGTGTCTTTTCATAAAACGATAAGTAAAAATATTTGTAGAGGATACCTGAAGACTCAAACCCCTAGCTAAATTAGATATATAATTAAATCACAGCTAAATTCGTAAAATGTCTGGCCAGATACATGTGCATGACGGAGGGTTAAAAATATTTTTGAACTGAAAATGGCAAGGTGAACTTCTTCACTCTCTCTCTCTCTCTTCTTCCTTGTATATCTATGATTCCATTATAGGATTTCAATTTCGTTATACATACATACATACATATATGGATAGGTGTTGGCGCAACGATCTTGATTGCCTATGTATTTGCCAGACTGTATTTTTTTGAAAAACTTTTTATGGTAACGTTTTATTTATTATTTAGAATCAGTTTAGAATTCTATTCGAGTTCATAATTCTTCACAATCCAAGAGACATTTTTCGCTACACATTTTCAATAGATGAATTTGGGGATGCTCATTTTTTTTTGAAATATGTTTTCCTCCGCATATTATCGTTATTTTTTCTGCCGATATGATATTCTACCGCTGCGGTGGTATTAGTAGTAGTTCTCTGAGAACTTCTACTAGAATTATATTCTAATTCACCCTCTTAAACTTCTTTTCTTGTCAAATTCAATAAATATTTTCTGTCAAATTCAATAAATATTAGGTGTATTATTGTGCAAGAGAAGGTGCTCTGTAATACAGAAAGATGACTATATAATGGGATTGCCTCATTTCTCTCTTGGAAACAGCCTTTTCCGTGCTCCAAATGATGAGAATCTTGGCACGTCAATTGATTCAAAAACAATATAATTTAAGAAGACATTCCTTCCCGTAGCGAGTATGTGTCAGTAACGAACGATTAGGAATTTGATTCCAACGAGTGAGGTATTTCGCGGATTTTCAGATCGTTTTCCCCGAATTTTTTGTAATCGTCACAATTAAAAAATTAATAATAATCGATAAGTGCAAAAAAAGTTCAATCAATGTTCGCGGAAAAGTATTTTTTTGCGTGTGACAGTTAATTCCTATTCGTTCGTACCTGATAGATTTTGACGTTTCGGCCTTCTTATTCTATTTGTCTTTGAATTGATTACCATAGGATGAACACTATGTATATTTTCTGATAAACAATATTCTATAATAATAATTCTATGATTACACTGTCCAACAAATTAAGACTTTTTGATTGGAACAGAATAGCGACCCTATAATTCTGAAAGGGCATGTTGAGTAGATCATTTTTGTAGAGTAAACTTATGGTCTAGCCTGTCTGAGTTTTTTGTTACAGTGGTTTAAAGTATTCATTTTTTGGTTGAAGGTAGCATTATACTAAATACAAAAAAATTATGTAAGTTAATGTCTGAGAGATTTCTTTTCTTCAAAGTTACATAGTGGAATTTTATGAGGATCATTTTTGTGGAAGATCTTAACCCTCTAGCTCCCCTCTTAACGGGTCAATTTGGCCCTTTTTCGAAAAAATTAAAAAGTCCTTTAAAAAAGGACATTTAAGGATTAAAATATTCAAATATTCTACGAAAATGTTTGCCGGAATATGAAATCTCTCAGACATTAACTTACAGCTTTTTTTTATTTAGTAGTATACTCCCTTCGACCAAAAAATGAAAACTTTGACCCACTGTAAAAAAACAGACCAGCTGGACCATAAGTTTATTCAAAAAAAATGATCTACCCAACGTGCCCTTTCAGAATTATACGGTCGCTATTCTGTTCCAAAAATGCTGTTGGACAGTGTTATTACTGTTTGCATCGTTTTATTTCGATTTCGGAAACATGTTTTTTCCGTTCATTTATGATCACGATCGCTATATCTGATTTTACCCGAAATCCTGGGACATCACCCATTATAATCTCATCATATCTCTCTACGAACCCAATTTTCAATGTTCCTTTATTTGAAACTTATAACGATTGTCTCATTATTGCAGTGTTACAATTTCTATGAATTTTACTTTCAAATTCATCATTTCTCTTCTGGAAACTTTTTCCTTCCTGTAGAATTATTTGTTATTTGAAACTTATAACGATTGTCTCATTATTGCAGTGTTACAATTTCTATGAATTTTACTTTCAATTTCATCATTTCTCTTCTGGAAACTTTTTCCTTTCTGTAGAATTATTTGTTTTCTTCGATAATTATGTTTAGCTTTGCACATTTCCCTCTTGAAAATCTGTTTTGAAACTGTCTCTGTTTAAAACTCATTTCCATTCTCTTATGATCGCATCATTTCTCTCTCGGAAACTGGATTTCTAGGACTCTCTGTTTAAAACTTATTTCCGCTATCTCTTGATCGTTATGTGCAGTATTAAGCATAAACATTCAACTACTAGATGTTTCTTCCCTCTCTTAAGCAAATTTCTCGAGTTACGAACGATTAAATTTTTGACATTTGTAGTTAAGAGAAGAAAGAGCACAACTTTGTTTTTATTGTTTATTCATATTTTTGGCATTTTTTCTCAAACAGTTCACTTTACAATCACTATTGGAGCAAGCACAATTGATTTTTAAAATAAAATTGCAAAAAACACATATTTAAATCAGCAAATTAAATGTCGAGAGCTAACAAGAGAATGCCAAAATAACTCGAAGAGTGCAGAACAAATGTCAAAAATGTAATCGTTCGTAACTGTCACTTTTTAAAGAGTACGACGGACCATCTATTAGTTTCATTGTTTATGGTATTAACACTCTCTAAGAATTAACGTTTGAACGCACCAATTTTCTAGGTTTTTCTGTTTAAAATTGATTTCTCTCTTTCACGAGCATTTTTTTTTAAATTAAATTTACCCCCCTGTTCTGTATTCCGAGAGCGGAATGAATCCGAATTTCCAATTCATAAAATTGTCCATAATTTCTGTTCGAAGGCTTTTGTAAGCGCAGATTGCCTTTATTTTTTCATTCGAACATAATTGATACATTCGAAACATATTTGAGTCCAGAGAAACAAATTTAGAATCCGAACGGAAATTTCCGATTCAAGCCACATTCGGAATACAGAACAGGGGCCTTAAATCATTTAATTTCACTGAGATTTATTGTTTTCATCACTGATGTACCATGACTCTCTATTTAAACCGTATGTTTGATTTTAAGCGATTGCTTTAAGCCTGTTTTAACCTTTTAAATTCTCTGAGTGTTATGGTTTATGTTCGCATCATTTCTCTCCTGGGAAATATTTTTCTAAGGTCTCTCTTTCGGGAGCACACATTTACGGTTTCTCTCAGGACCTTTTTCTCTTATTTCCTCACACACTCTTCCACAACTTAATTTAAATTCTCTGAGATTTTCTGTTTGGACCTGAGAAATATTTACCCAACGAGTGATAGTTGGGTAAATATTTCTCAGGTCATTTTGATTAAAATTTATTTTCAGTCTTTCTCAAGATAGTTTTTTGCCTTTCCGATTTATTCCATTATAGTATTTAAATAGTCTGACAAGTGTTCTTTGGATACCATTTATTAACATCTATCTATTTAAAACTTATATTTGTTCTCTTGTGATTGCTGTTTTCCCATTTTTGCATTGACGTGAAATTGTGTGAAAAGTATAGCACGATTTCTTTCTTGGAAACCAGTTTCTTATGAATCTCTATTTTAAACTTTGCTTCTCTTATGACTAGCGCCTCTACCTTTTCAGTATTTACATTTTTTGGGATACATATTTTCAAGGTCTTTCTGTTTAAAATTTATTTTCAGTCTCTTTCAAGATCGTTTTCTCTCGTTTCTTTTTCGTCTTTAATATTACAATATTTAAACTCTCTAAGAATTGTAGTTTGGAAACAAATTTTCTATATCTTTCTATACAACACGTATTTATGTATATTCTCTCCTCATTTGCAGTGAACATTCTCTGAGCATTATCGTTTCAATCGCATAGTTTCTCTCGCGCTTACTTTTTTATCGGGGAGAGAAATGATGCGAATTCCGGTCGCTCTGTCTAAAACATATTTGCGCCCGCTCTCAAATTTTATTATCAAACTTTTCTTTTTTAAGGTATTACAAATCGCTGAAAATGGGAGCTTCGCTCGCATCTTTTCTCTCTATAGGGAACTTTTTTCCTTCTTTCCGCTTTTACTTGTATTTTAAATTATCGCAATTGTTTCTCTGGCAACATTATGAAATTTAAATTATGAGTTCTCAAGTTTCTACGCCTATCTTTTCCTTTTTAATCCTATTTTTTTAATTATTTAAATTCTCTGAGCATTATAGCTTTGATCGCATCATTTCTCTCTCTCGGAAATTTGTTTTCCTTCTTCCCGATTTTAACTGTATTTTAATTTATCGAATTAGTTCCTCAAGTTTGTTGCTCTTCTTTTGTTCTTTTGTAGCTCTAACGTTAGGACATTTAAATTATCTGAGAATAATAGCTTCGATCTCTGGGAAACCTATATTCCTGATCTCGTCAAATCTCTTCTCACTTTTAACTGCATTTTAAATTATCTAAATAAATTCTCTGAGAACTTTATGGAATTTAAGTTATGCCTTCTCCCCCAAGTTTGCTTTTCTCACTTTTTTCCTTTTGTAACTGTACCGTTAAGACATTTAATTACTCTGAGCATGATAGCTTCAATCTCATAATTTCTCTCAAGGGGAAACCTGATTTACTCACTTTTCCCTGTAGATGATTTAAAGAAAATAGTCTCACTGAGAATTCTGGATGGTTTTTTGAAACTTAAATTACTGAATTTTTTTTACAATTCTTTTCAACTCTCATGGCGTCTTCGAATATACCTACGAATAGGTAAATACCCCAAATTCTAGTAACTTATTTTCTTACGCAGCTTCAAAGATAGACGCTGTTGCTGCTGCTGCTGTTGTTGCTGCTCCCGATCCCTTTCTCTTTCGCGTTCGGTGGCCAGAACCGCTCCATATTTGCTACTGGCACGTGGCATATACA
Source organism: Eudasyphora cyanicolor (assembly GCA_963930755.1). Lineage (NCBI taxonomy): Eukaryota > Metazoa > Arthropoda > Insecta > Diptera > Muscidae > Eudasyphora > Eudasyphora cyanicolor. Next base: position 201,309,641 of record OZ005737.1, on the reverse strand, counting down.
TACCTTGACTAGTGGGCGTTGGTATGCCTGATGTTGAGGCTGATGATGTGGAAGAGGCAGTCGTTGATTCCACCAAATGCCCGGAGGTAGTGTGACGCAGATAACGCGAACGAAAACTGCCTCCACCACCTCCAGTTGTAATGGTAGAACTGCTGGAGGATGTAGCCCCTGTGTTGGAGCTTGTCACACTGTTGTTGTTGTTATTATTGTTATTGGACGCCATTTGTTGGTTGTTGGTCTTTCTTAGCAGCTTATTGTTGTACTCATCACACTTGTCCTTCTCAATGCGCGTACTGCTCAAGGATCTTTTGTTGCGTTTGATGTTACTGCTGCTGCTGCAGGGCGACGTGGACGATCCATAGGGGCTCTGACATGAGGGGATGTGAGATGAAGAGCCGGTGGCTCCCAGCGACCGTTGTGAGGTCCGACTAAGACGATTTGTATCTAAAGTATGATGAGCGGGAGAGGTGCAGGGCGATGAGGATTGGTATGTGGGGGTATTGGAGGCCGAGGTGCCGGGCGAGGATAGGGAAATGGAAATGGAGGTTGATGTGGAGGAGGAGGATGTGGGTATAAGGGTTGTGATATGAGGATGAGTGGTGGTGGTGGTGGTAGAAAAAGTAGATGTAGAGAAATTTGTGTTTAATTGGTTTATTGGCAAAATATTGTTATTATTGATAGGGATATTACTGTTGTTGTTATTATTGTTATTCGAATGGGTATTGGTGTTGGTTGTGGTGGTGGTGGACTTAAGGGTTTCTGCATCAGAGGAGGAATTTGAATGATTGGCCGAAACTGAGGTAGCTATACAAGAGGAGGATGATATCGATGTCGATTGTGTTTGATTTGATGATGATTTGCTATTGCTGCTGGAGTTTGGACCGAGTCGTTCTTCTAATTTACTACAACTACTACTGTTATGATGATGGTTGTGGCTGTTGTTGTTGTTGGTGGTGCTGGTGGTGTTATTGTTCATGTTGCCCCCTGAGCAGTTTGAGGATAATCCTCCTCCCATGGAGGAGCTGGAGCCCACCGGATTTGAATTTAAATCCAAGTTAGCCGATGAGGAGCGTGTTGTTAGACCGCCAATGCCACTGCCGCCGCCACCGCCGACGCCTGCGCCACCTAAAACCTGCGGTAAAGCTGAAACATCGCGGTAATAACGAGCTGTGGTTATGGTGCAAGGTGGGGGCTGACCACCACCCTCATTGTGGCGATGATGATAACGTATGCGAGAGCGCCCTCTTAAGGTCATATGATGAGTGGATGGACCACAGGCCAAGGCGGCTGACAAACGATTGGAACTTCTTGAGGGCGGTATGGTGGCACAAGAACCCACCATGCGATCCGATCCCATCGTTGTTGCAGCCGTCGCTGATGCTGCTGCTGTATTCAAATCCAGCAAAGCCGCCGAGGCTCTTACAATGGGTATCTTACTTTCCACATTGGACGTTGATGAACTGATTAGGGTATTTTGATAGGTTTTGGTTTGTTTGCTCAAAATGCTTAAAGTGGAAGCGTGAACATTTACCGCATTGTTGTTGTTGTTGTTATTATTGTTGTTGTTGTTATTATTATTGTTGACGGCAGTGACATTGTGGGTGATTTGCTGCTGTTCGGCTTTACGTAAATGCATTAGACCCATTCTATATACGAGTATATATACATATAGATATCATTCCATTCCATATATATGTATTTACATGACAACCACAAAATTATTGTTGTTGCCCAGGTTAGTAGAGTTTTTTATTTTGCAATTTTCGTTGCACAATTCCGGTGGAAAAAGATGATAGTTCACACACACAAATCACCACAAGAAATAATTTGGAAAAAAAATTACAAGAGAAAAGAGAAAAAGAAGAGAAATTGTTTTGATTTGAATTATAATTCAATATTTATCACATAAATATATTTAGAGATTTGTAAATTTTGTGAGTGGTTTTGTTAAACTATTTTGCGAATTAAAGACTATTTAATAAATCATAATCGTTTCAGTAAAAAAAAAAACGTTATATCGATTTTTGCTGTACAGTTTTAGGTTCTTCAATGTCCTTAAACGTTAAGATAATGTATAGGGTGATCTAAGTAGAGATACTTTTTTAATTGCCTTTTTTGACAGATCACGTGTGAGTCGTGTCATGCTGTCATGTTATTTTTGTTAAGTATTGTTTGGCATTTCATCATGGAAAGACTTACGCCTGAACAAGAGAGAAATTACATCACTATGATTCCCGCCAGAGATGAATGGGTCGGCAGAATACCAGGTAATATAAACCATCTCCACTTTTACACGGATGGTTCGAAGCTTGATGAAAAGGTTGGCTTCGGAGTACACTGTGAAGAACTTAGTCTGGATATAGCTCACAGACTACCAGATACCTGCAGTGTCTATCAAGCCGAAATAATGGCAATATGGGAAGTCGCCAAGTGGCTGAGTCGCAACATAGTAACCAACAATGGCGTTGTCATTTACTCGGACAGCCAGGCTGCCATCAATTCTTTAATATACACCTCATATGGGTGCCTGGGCATAGGGATATCCCGGGGAACTGCAAAGCCGATGAACTTGCTAGGAAAGGGACGACATTACAAATTCTCGAAGAATTTGCATATATTGGTGCGCCACTATCCACGTGCAAGCTTTGGCTTAGGCAAGAGGCAATCAGGCAGTCCAACGATAGATGGACAGAAATCGGCACCTGCAGGGTAGCTAGACAAATCTGGCCAAGGTATGACCTGAGAAGGTCAAAATATCTCCTCGCACTAGAGAGGAAACGATTGTCTACGTTAGTACAGGTTCTGACGGGACACTGCTTGATCGGCGAACACGCCAAAAGATTGGGTATTGAGTCCAATGACTTCTGCCGAAGCTGTGGAGATGAGGAAGAAGTGGAGAGCATTGAGCACTTGCTTTGCGACTGTCCCGCTTTGAGTAAACGACGACTGGATATACTGGGGTCGGCCTTTTTAGGCAGCCTAACAGATCTTTCCAGTACTGATATTCGTACTATCGATAAATTTATATATCAAACAGGTTGGTTTCGATGAGGGGCATTTCAGCCGTGGTAACACTAGGGACCTAAACTGGTCTATGTGAGCTTGTAAAAAAAATACGGCTGCCACCCTAACCTAAACCTAAACCTACGCCTGAACAACGTTTACAAATTATTCAGTTTTATTATCAAAATAATCGTTCGCCAATTGCGCTGTCCATTTTTTTAAATCCAAAAAAAAAACACTTTCCGGTCGACCCACGACATTGACACCCATGAGCAATATTTTAGCTCTCGTTAAGAACTATCTATTTGCCATTGACCGATTCCCGATCCGACGTACCGGAATCATCGGTCCATATTTCTTCAAAAATGATGCCGGTGAGAACGTAACCGTCAATGGCGACCGTTATCGTGCCATGATAACCGACTATTTGATGCTTGAAATTAAAGCTCGAGATCTCGGCGACATTTGATTTCAACAAGGCGGCGCCACTTCGCACACATCGCATCAATCAATGGATTTATTGAGAGAACACTTCGGTGAGCAGATAATTTCACGTTTTGGGCCGCTCGATTGGCCACCAAGATCGTGTGATATCACATATAATAATCGTTCGCCAATTGCGCTAAGTCCATTTTTTTAAATCCAAAAAAAAAACACTTTCCGGTCGACCCACGACATTGACACCCATGAGCAATATTTTAGCTCTCGTTAAGAACTATCTATTTGCCATTGACCGATTCCCGATCCGACGTACCGGAATCATCGGTCCATATTTCTTCAAAAATGATGCCGGTGAGAACGTAACCGTCAATGGCGACTGTTATCGTGCCATGATAACCGACTATTTGATGCTTGAAACTGAAGCTCGTGATCTCGGCGACATTTGATTTCAACAAGACGGCGCCACTTCCCACACATCGCATCAATCAATGGATTTATTGAGAGAACACTTCGGTGAGCAGAAAATTTCACGTTTTGGGCCGCTCGATTGGCCACCAAGATCGTGTGATATCACACCGTTAGACTTTTTCCTTTGGGGATATGTAAAGTCTAATTTTTATGCGGACAAATCCGCTTCGATTCAAGCCTTGGAGCAAAACATAACGCGTGTCATTCGCCAGTTACCAGTCGAAATGCTCGAACGAGTCATCGAAAATTGGACTCAACGGATGGACCATCTGAGACGTAGCCGCGGCCAACATTTGATAGACATACGCCCATGTGATGACAATCGCGTGAGTTGAAATCGCAAAACGCCAAATTTTTTCCTTTAATGTTTATGGTCTTTGAAATTTAATAATAATGAAATGCGTACGTGGATGTTGTAATTATGTATTCTCTACAATTAATAATTTGAATCTAATAACACAAAAATGTTTTGCTACAAAAAAATTCAGCGGATCGATTTTGCGTTTTGAAAACGAAATCGCCAATTTTAGGCGAAATGCGATTGCCATCACATGGGCGATAATCTTCAAAAAATAAATGCCAAAGAATGTTCTTTTAACTGATAATAAACTTCCCCACATTATTTGAATTTTCTGTGTTTTTTCTTTAAAAAAGTAGGGAACCTCGAAATGGATCACCCTATATATGGTGAAATCCACGACAAATCGGTCAGTTCAAAAAATATGCGTTTTGATTTTTCCAATTTTTCTGATATATTTTTTAGTACAACTTAAGAAACGCTTTGTGGAACTTTTTTGAGATTTTCTCCAATAACTCGTTTAGAAGATATCAATATTTAACACTCTGTGTATCGGGTTTTTGGTCATAACTCCTTCAGTTATGGTCCCATTTGAAATTTTTTTTTTAAATTTTAGTTTTCCGTACATTTCAGAAAAAATATTAAAATTTGTTTTGTGTGCGATTTTAAGTTTTGGAATTTAAATTTAATTTTGTAAAATGTTTGTACTCTCTAATATTCACAATTCTTTTATAATGGGTTTTCCAATAGGGATGATATGATTTTCGGCCATTTGTAATATATCATGATCTGTCATTTTCATTGTATTCAGTAGTGTTTATACTTTCAGCATGGAGAGATATACGCAAAAACAACGTTTTCAAACTATTCAGTTTTATTATCAAAATAATCGTTCTCCAATTGCAACGACTTTGAAACCCATGAGCACTATTTTTAGCTCTCGTTAAAAGCTATCTTATTGCCATTGACCGATTCCCGATCCGACGTACCGTTAAGGAGCTAAAGCAAAAATAAACTTTCCGTTCACATTTGAAAATGATGCTAAGTCCAATTTTTTTTAAATCAAAAAAAAACACTTTCCAATCGACCTACGACCTTGACACCCATGAGCAATATTTTAGCTCTAGCTATCTTTTTGCCATTGACCGATTCCCGATCCAACGTACCGTTAATGAGCTAAAGCAAAAATAAACTTTCCGTCCACATTTGAAAATGATGCTGTCATTTTTTTTAAATCCAAAAAAACACTTTTCAGTCGACTTACGACTTACGAAATAAGCAATATTTTAGCTCTCGTTAAGAGCTATATTTTTGCCATTGACCAATTGTGGCTACGTGCCACACAGCAAATGAAATAATAAATTGTTGCGAGAAAAGTTTGGAGATTCGATTATTTCAAGAAATTGTAATATTGAATGGCCTCCAAGAAGTTGTGATTTAACACCATTAGACTATTTCTTGTTGGGTTATTTGAAGTCATTAGTCTTTCGAAATAAACCAGACTCTCTTCAAGCTTTACAAGTCAATATTGAACGTGCCATTCATGACATACAACTTGATTTAGTGGAAAAAGTGCTCGAAAATTGGGTTCATTAAATTCGTTCCTGCAGAAAAAGACGTGGAGGCCATTTGAATGACGTTTTATTTAGAACATAATTGTATCGATTGTACTACACATTAAATAAAAAACTTTTGAATTTCCTTAACAATAATTGTTTTTTTTTTCAAAGAAATCATATCACTCTTATTGGAAAACCCTGTATTTAAAACTTCTATTAATTCTCCAACATATAAGCTTGGGATAGAAGTAAGCCTAAAATTATTTATATTTCTTTTCAATTAAAAAAAAAAATACTGCAAACCACTGTGCTTTTGGCAGGAAGGCTTTGGAATAGATGTTCCACGTCAAAGAACAAAATAAAGAACACACTTCGGAAGTATTTCTCCCAAAACACCCGCCACCCCCGATCATCCCCTTACCACAGAAAATTTCCCCACAAAAATAATGATATATCAAAATTCGTAGACATCGATGGTTATTTTGGGTGATGTATTCGACAAAAAGATTCCTTGTAAAAATTCTCTATAGGTCGCCACAATACACTTTTATGGCAATCCAACGTTTTTTGTAATATATCGTATTTATTGGTGTTTAAAATACATATAAAAAATTTGCGTAATATTCAATTTAAATTTCAAAACTTAAAAAGTGCACACAAAAGAATTTTAATTTTTTCCTTCTAAAAAATACAAACAGATTTTTAAAAATTAAATACACAGAGATACACTGAGTGCTATTTTAAAGATTTTGTTAAATATCGATATCTGATGAACGAGGTGGAATCTGAAAAAATTCCACCAAGAGTTTCTTCAGGTGTATTAAAATATATTTAAAAAAAACGAAGAAAATTTTTTTTAAAAATTTAACCTCCCCCATATCTATTAAAAACTCTACTTCCCAAGTTATACGAGTATCAAAACATATTCTGATTCAAGAGAAGTATATTAATTATTTGCTATGTAAAAAATGTGTTATCGAAGGAGTACGCTAAGATTCTATGTATGTATGTTTGAAGGAAACACGTTTCTGGATATTCAAAGTCATTTGAGCTTTGTCCGTCCGTCTGGTGGGCACGAGATCATTCGAAAGGAGTGGGCGATTGATTTTAAATTTTATGTGGCAACATTTTCTCCTATCTCAGGCTAAGTTCGAAGATACCTCTTCTTATGGTACCTACCCACAAAGCGGCTTAAATTTTTTGAAATATTAAATCCCTCATAACATCTTTTGTAACTTACCATTATCTTCAGAAATTACATATAGTTTGTATATCGCTATGAACTCGAGCACAAAATGATCTCGACCCTTTTGGTAACTCACATACAAAAGGCCCATTTTTTGCTCATAACTATCGCAATTATGCTTCGGCCAGAAGCCGCCACCAAGGTTTTGGAAAATTGGTTTGTCAAATGGTTTATTTTTGAAATTTTAAAAAGCTTTAAAAAGGACCATCCTTTTTCAAGCTTATTTCACTGCGAAAGCTGCTATGTGCATCCATAAATAACCTCTCAAATTTACATTTGCTTAAAAACTATTGATTTGTAAAAATGTATAACAATTTGCTAAATGGAATAATAAGATATCGCTATCATTTATCTTTTTAAAATTTTATTTACAATAATTTATTGGTATTTTAAATTTAAAAAAATTGAGAAAAATGCATTTTTGTTTATTATGCTCATGAACGGCTGAATCGATATTCACAAAGTTTACGGCGTTTGAATGAGGACATAACGGGCCATTTTTACGGATTTTTACAGATCCTTACAAATGCAAAACAGTAATTGGATTTTTGGGGACTCAATATTTGTAAAAATGATGGACGAAATATTAAGGCAGGTCTGGCAATTTTTTTTACATTTTCCTTCGGTTTCTCCACATAATACAGGGTTTTCCAACAAGAGGTGTTATTTTGAGTCACCCGGTATTTCGGTATAATAAAAAATAATAAAAGCTGCGGTAGCTTTGAAGCTTTTATTATTTGACATTTGACAAGTAGAAACTTCGCCATTACAAAAAGATACAAAACGATGAAAAAATGATACGAACGATACACAATCATCTTGACTGATGAGGCCCATTTCCACCTCGGTGGCTACGTCAACAAGCAAAATTGTCGCATCTGGGGCTCGGAAAAAACAAGAGTTGTTGTTGAGAAGCCCCTCCATCCTCAACGTGTTGGTGCGGTTTATGGTCCGGCGGGGTCATTGTACCTTACTTTATCGAAAATGAGGTTGGATCAACAGTTACGGTGAATGTAGTGCGCTATCTAGAGATGATTAATGATTTTTTATGGTCGGAGTTGGATGGTATTGATCTGGATAACGTTTACTTTCAACAAGACGGCGCTACGTGCCACACAAGCAACGAAACCATTGCTCTGTTACGGGAAAAGTTTCCGGACCGTGTTATCTCTCAAAGAGGTGATCACAATTGGCCACCGAGATCTTGTGATTGAACACCTTGCGACTTCTTCCTTTGGGGCCAGCGTCGAATCAAGACCTCACAGATAAAATTCGTGAGGCTATCGAGGACATAGGGCAGCCACTTTGCGATTTGGTTATGGAAAATTTCATGAAAAGGATATGGTCCTGTAAGCGTGGTCGTGGTGGCCATTTGGCTGATGTTGTTTTTCATTATTAACGGCATACCTTCCTCTTTATTATGAAATAAAAATCCGATAATTTATCTCAAAAAATGGAATTTTTCTTTGAATACCAAAATAACACCGCTTGTTGGAAAACCCTTTATATCGCTATCATTTGAATTAAATTATAGCCTATCAAAAAAAATTTACAAATTTAAAAAAAAATCCTTTAAAAAGGTCTGTAATGTTCTCTTTCACAAATTGGTTCAGCTATTCAAGTGCAATTAAAAATTTCTTAAAACTCAAAATGCAATTTTCCGAATTTTTAAAATTCCAATCCCAACAAAATTTTGTATTTTTTTTTTTAAATAAAAGATAGCGGTTGCTGTATTTCAAAATTTTTAAAATTCCAATCCCAACAAAATTTTGTATTTTTTTTAAATAAACGATAGCGGTTGCTGTATATTTAACACTAACCATTGAAATTTATTTTTGCATAAAAAGTTGCTAAATTGAAAAATATACTATAGCTATCATGTATTTTATGAAAAAAAAAAATATTACAAAATGTTATGGGGATTTGAAACGTAAAAATTTTAATTTTTGGTTTTACGAAATTTTCAATTGCTCTTAAACCGATCCTACACCAATGAAAAATATCAAAAATTGTCATTGCATCCCCAAATATCCAATTACTGTTTTGGATTTGTGAGTCTGGTGCATATGCAGCAATATTTTTTAATTAATGGGTCGATTATGGATTGCAACCAACGTTTAATTGCGTTGCCAGTTGCCAAAATTACATTACGGATGGCAACTACCGACAACTTCAGTTGTTAAATGGGGGGTTTTTTCGACAACCATTTATTTGTGGTTACTGTGTTTTTTTTTATAAATAAAACGTGAAATTAAATGGTAGTTATATTTTATTATCATATTTTCACTGCCACTTTGGGGTCCGGAAGTCTCCGAGGCGGCCTTCTAGGACTGTATGACCGCCATGCTAGCTACATGCAAGAGAGCACCCAACGCTGTGAAATTTCCTAAACGAGTAGCATACACGATGTGAATTTTGCCTGGGAACGTAGTTTCCACGAAGAAGCCGGTAGTGGAGGTGCCCATAAGCTGTATATCTACTGCTCTCCTCACGCTTCGCTGCACGAGACCGCAAAACTCTTGCGGTCTATCTCACGGTTCCCGCCATCAGAAAAATAGCAAGAGTGCCTTCGAAGTAGAAGGTCCTCTGTACATGTCAACCGTGTCTCTGGGTTTGCACTCTCATGGAACATGGCATAAATATCGTATAGCTCATTTGAAGCGTTTGATCACTGTGGCCAATGTCCGCCAGGCATCTCCTTCGGTGAATCATTTAGGTAAATGGCAAAGAGTGCAGATTCATTTTAAAGCAAATCTTAACATCACAGGTGGTGAGCCATCTTTATCGCCACTGCAGCAGACATATTACATATTGATTTGGCTGTAAATACACTATGTAACCTTTTTGTCGTTGTAGAGACATTGGATTTCATCATCAAAAAACAGACCCATCGATCTTAACATTAAAAATAGAATTTTTGTAGCTGAAATTTATTTTTTTGTTGTTGAAATGTTTGATTACTTACAATATTTTTAGTTAACGAAGTGTCAAACACCATTATCGATCGTAGCTGACAAAAGTTGTTATACATAATACCAATTTTTATTTCAGTTGTGTTGCCAGTGGACAAATGAACTGAAGTTGGGTTGCAACTTTTTTAAATTTTTTAAAAAATTTCGGATAAAAGATTTACAAATAAAAAAAACTTAAAAAATGGTCGGTTATGTCCTTTTTCAAACGACGCAAACTTTTTAAAAATAATTTCAGCCGTTCAAGAGCAATTAAAGATGTCGTAAACCCCAAAAATGCATTTGTATGGACTGGAATCAAAGTTATAAGCCATTAAATTTTTGTGCAAAATGGTCTATCTGTATGGGAGGTACCCAAAGGGGCGTGGCAACATTGTCCATTTTTCTCAAGATGGTAGAGACTATGAAACTAATAATATGTGTGAAATAAGTAGTATATAACTTATTTTAGAATCAATATTTCACCCTCGAAGAAGTGGACCATGATAGTCCATCTTTGATCTTAGCCTGGGATAGAAAAAAATATTAACACATACCAAATTTGAAGTCAATCGGTTACTCCTATCGAATGTTATTGTGCGCACCCACCAGATAGACAGACGGACATTGCTCAGATGACTTAAAATGGACCAAAATGTGCGCCAACTATTCTTGGGGTATCTTAGGTCACTCCTTCGATGTGTTAAACCTCTAAGTATATGATTTTGTTGTATATGTAAGTATGTGATTAAGTATATGTATATGGTTTTGTTGAAATTCTCTTACTTCTACCAAAAGGGATACAATTTCTACATTTATCTGTAGATTTTTTTTCAAATAGTTAGCTTTCAAAAAAGCAACAAACATTTTGATGCGATTTTTTTAAATTTTTTATGGTTTCTTTCGTTCCACAAAGAAAAGGATTTTTTAAAAAAATAATAAAAAAATTCTAATTGTTTTAACGACAGTTACTAAACTTCTGTCTCTACATGAAAGTGATATTTTCAACAGCCTTCATTTTTTTCTTAAATTTCGAGGATTCTACTGCTCTATCGGGCTTATACTTAAAAAAATAGGGTCCAAATACTAAAGGTACCTTCCATGAAAATTGGAATTTTAAAGAAAAATTAAAAAAACTTTACCGCAAAAAAATGTTTGTTTTGATTTCATAAAATAGTATCCCTCAATCTACACAAAAAAAGTTTTCGGTCTCGGACACAAAAAAAATATTTTCGATTTTCTCTTCCCATGGCTCGTTAGAACTGCAGAAAGTAACCCTTTCAAGGCCTTAAAATTATTTTGTTGGCCTTTATCTGATATATTTTGTAAATTTTTCATGATATTTGTTAAAAAAATATTAGGTTTTTAAAGCCTAATTGTTAGTTTCAGAAAAAATTAGACCTGCATAAAACATACCAAAATTTCATATAAGCTTTGAACATAGGCAGCTAATTTTTGAAGCCGCTCTACTATATATATGATTCTAAATCAAAACCTATGGTCCATTCTGTCAAAAGCTCCTTATCCAAACCAAACCCATAGTGTAGGATATAACAAACCTTAGGAAGAAACTTTGAAAAATTATAATATTTCTGTTATTTATATATGCATTTATTTCTATAAAAACAAATTCTTAATATTCGCAAAATAGTTATTTTTTAACACAAAAACAAATTCTTACTATTAGCAAAATAGTTTTTTTTTTAACACAAAACCACAATCACACATAAATTGTTTTCGGAAGGGAATATTTAAAAAAAGAATTATCCATTAAAAGATATATTTTTTGTATTTAAATTACAAATTAGACAAATAAAATTACCAAGCCAAAAAAGAGGGGAAATAAAAAACACAAGACAATACAAACCGACAAAAAAAGGGGGAAAAAGAATAAACAAAAATTTGTACAACAAGGGACAGAGATAAGCAAACAAATTAGGGGAGGAAGGAAAACTAAATAAATAAAGTAAAAGAAGAAAATAGTCACTAAATAAACAAATAATACAACATCAGGTTTTTGGGGGTATTTTTACAATTGATTGTATTTTTTTTTGTAATTTTTATTGATCATGCATAAAATATATATTAGCTAGATATAGGGTTATCAAAACATTTTTTTAAAAAGGTCAGTAAAATATATGAAGACAAAATATAAAAATAAACAAAATTTTGAATATCTACAAAACAAAATGTTATTATACGACGGCTATATATTGTTTTACAAAATAATTTATAATTTTTACAAACTATATAAAATTTTCTTTTACAAAAAAAATATACATAATTTATTTAAAATTTATAATTTTCATATAAATAATATAAGATTGTGGGGGGGGAGATAGTAAAACAGAAAATTTAGATTAAAAAAAATTAAAATTGTGTTTATTGAATAATACACACTTAAAATTTAGGGGTAGAAATGTTAATTTAATTTTAAGTAGTTTTTGTTTTAATTGCATATATAAATATATTTGTGCATGTATGTAAGTATGTATATATATTTTTCTAAGTGTGTATATAAATTATTGGAGCAAAATATAAGTTCGGTTTATTTTGTACAAACAGTTGAAAGGATGTTTTTTTTTTATTTGTGTTGAGAAAATGCTGTGATGATAATGATAACATTTTTGTTTTTGTGTTATTCTATTTGAATTTTTTATTTTTCAAATATAACATATTAGCTGCACTTTTTATGGAAGTTGAGGATAAGTTGGGGAAGTGGTAAGTGACATTTTTCTACAAAGAGGTCGTCGGCTGGTTGAAAAATATTGCATAAGACTTCGTGTAAAGCTTTTGGCGGGAAAGGAGGGGAGAGGATTTTGTAAAAAAAAAGAATAAATGTTTATTGCATATTGTAAAATTGTAATCACACAATAAACTTTGTACCTTTGTTGTTATTATTATTATTTATATATGTATATGTAAATGTAAGTGTTATAATAAGTCTACAAACTTATTGCAGTTAACAATTTATTTTAATTTTTTATACAAAACTACAGCATTAGTTAATGTTAAAAAAAACTAAAAAAAAATTAAATTTAAATGTTCGGTAGATTTTTGGGGAAACTCGATAAACCTATATTTCTATTTTATTTATTTGCATTGTTTATTGGGAATTTATATTCAATTCTTGGGGAAATTGAGTTAAAATATAGGGCTTTCCAATAAGAGTGATATGATTTATTTGAAAAAAAAAACACACTTATTGTTAAGGAAATTCAAAAGATTTTTGTTTAATGTGAAGTACAATCGATACAATTAAGTCCTAAATAAAACGTCATTCAAATGGCCTCCACGACTTCTTCTGTAGGAATGAATTCGATGAACCCAATTTTCGAGATCTTTTTCCACTAAATCAAGTCGTATGTCATGAATGGCACGTTTAATATTGACTTGTAAAGCTTGAAGAGAGTCTGGTTTATTTCGAAAGACCAATGACTAATGGTGTTGAATCACAACTTCATTCAATATCACAATTTCTTGAAATAATCGAATCTCCAAACTTCTCTCGCAACAATTCAATTGTTTCATTTGATGTATGGCACGTAGCCACAATCGGTCAATGGCAAAAATATAGCTCTTAACGAGAGCTAAAATATTGCTCATGGGTGTTAAGGTCGTAGCTCGACTAGAAAGTGTTTTTTTGGATTTAAAAAAAATTGACAGCATCATTTTCAAATGTGAACGGAAAGTTTATTTTTGCTCTAGCTCCTTAACGGTACGTCGGATCGGGAATCGGTCAATGGAAAAAAGATAGCTCTTAACGAGAGCTAAAATAGTATCAATCGAGAGTGTCAAGGTCGTAGGTTGACTGAAAAGTGTTTTTATTTGGATTTAAAAAATGGACTTAGCGCAAGTTAAATTTGGAGAACGATTATTTTGATAATAAAACTGAATAATTTGTAAACGTTGTTATTGCATATATCTCTCCATGATGAAATTGTAAACACTACTGAATACAATGAAAAACAAATGACAGATCATGAAATATTACAAATGGCCGAAACGGCACTTCAAAATCATATCATCCATATTGGAAAACCCGTTAGAAGTAAATAATCGTCGGTCGATTAAACCAACCAACTCATCTCGTTGATGCAAATATATATGTAGAAGCGACATTTGTCATTTCATCGATAACTAGACCGCTATAAAGTCTCTACAAGTACTAATATAAAGCCGAAGGTAGTCTGCCGCTGTCGCAGAGAGCTTGAGGTTCTCGAAGGGCAGCAAGTTTTGGTACGATTTGCATCCTTTGGGTGGGTGGTATTAAATGGGGCCTAAAATACACCGATTTTAAAATGAATTATTTTATATTACCCCCATTTTTAACTTAAAGCAGAGCAGTGTGCAAAACTGCAGCCATTCTTTTTTTTTAACTAAATCTCACCTTTGTGTAGGGGGTACCAAAAGGCGTGGGGCAATTTCGCTTATTTTTCTCGAAGAAACTATTACTATTTCTGAAATTACAGAAGAGTAGGCTAAATATATTCATTATTTCACTAAATTCTAACTCTTTGTGGGGGAGGTACCAACATGAGTGGACTAATATAGCCCAACTTCGAGCTTAGCCTGAGATAGGAAAAAAATATTACCACACGCAAAATTTAAAGTCAATCGGTTACTCCTTTCGAGCGCACCAATCAGACAGAAAGACGGACTAAGCTAAAATAATTTAAAATGTGCTGCAATGGATTTCCACCAGTGAGGATATAATTATGACCTATTCAATGCTGGTACGATTTAGTCCCTTTGTGTGGGAGGTACCAAAAGGGCCAGGGCCACTTCGACCATTTCTCTCAATGTGATAGCAACAGATAAACTATTACTATGTGTAGATTCATATAGGTAGTAAAAATTTATTAGCGAATCAATATTTCACTACCAGAAAAAGCGGACACATAAGGACCATCTTAGGAAGAGTATGCCTTTAACAATGGAAAACAATATAAGAAATTTTCAATCACCAATTGCCACATTTGCGGCTGTATGTCCTCGATAACTTCACGAATTCCATCTTGAATAGATTGTGTGTAATTGACATAGACCTTATCATTCACGTAGCCCCAAAAAGCCTAAAGGTTTTAAATCGCAAAATCTTGGTAGCCTCTTCGAGAAATCAGACGGTCATGAAACTTTTCACGTAAAAGAGCGATGGTATCGTTGCTTGCGTGGCACCTAGAGCAGTCCTGTTAAAAATAAACGTCGCCCTCGTCACATAAATATGTCTTAAACGGTTACCAACAGTTTCAATACGGATTATCAATGGGGTCATTTTAATACGGATTGTCCATGACTTATGTACATGGCGACCAGTACTTTCATTACAACAATACCTGTACAGACAGACGGACATAGCTAAATTGCGACTCAGGAAGTGATTTCAAGTCGATGATATAATAAATGATGGTAAAATCAATGTTAAGGGAGTTCAGGTAGAATGTTATATGTACGTATTGTAGATTGGTTACACCAGACGGACAGATATATATATTTTTCGGTAATAATATATGTATATCAAGAAGGGTTTTCCAACAAGAGGAGTTATTTTGAATCACCTGGTATTTCAGTAGCTGCCACTTTTGAAGCTTTTATTCTTTGACATTTGACAAGTAGAAACTACGCCATTACTAAAAACGGAACGATACACGATTCAACAACGCATTAAAATCATTAAAATTCACTACAAAAATGGTGAAAATCTTGCAGTCACAGTTCGCAAAACTAAAGCATGTTTAGGTCATCGTGAAGCACCTTGTCCGACCGCAATACAGAAATTGGTATACAAATTCGAGCTGTTGGGACAAGTGAATAGTGAGTAGTGAATAAAACCCGTGCACGTCGCTCAAGAACAACTGAGAATATTGCTGCTGTAGCCCAAAGTGTTGAAGAAAACCCTCCTAGTCGTTCTTTGGAATTGGGCATTCCACAAACGTCATTACACCGTATCTTGCATAAAGACTTGGGCCTTAAGGCTTATAAAGTCCATTTAACACAAGAACTCAAGCCGGCCGATCATCAACAACGTCGTGTCTTTGCTGATTGAGTCATTGAAATGCATGAAACTGATCCGGAATTCCATCGAAAAATTATCTTGACTGATGAGGCCCATTTCCACCTCGGTGGCTACGTCAACAAGCAAAATTGTCGCATCTGGGGCTCGGAAAATCCAAGAGTTATTGTTGAGAAGCCTCTCCATCCTCAACGTGTGACTGTTTGCTGCGGTTTATGGTTCGGCGGGGTCATTGGACCTTACTTTTTCGAAAATGAGGTTGGATCAACAGGTACGGTGAATGGATTGCGCTATCGAGAGATGATTAATGATTTTTTATGGTCGGAGTTGGATGGTAATGATCTGGACAACGTTTACTTTAAACAAGACGGCGCTACGTGCCACACAAGCAACGAAACCATTGCTCTGTTACGGGAAAGTTTCCGGACCGTGTTCTCTCTCGAAGAGGTGATCACACTTGGCCGCCGAGATCTTGTGATTTAACACTTTGCGACTTCTTCCTTTGGGGCCACGTGAAAGATAAGGTCTACGCCAACAGCCCAGCGTCGATTCAAGACCTCAAAGATAGAATTCGTGAAAATATGAAAAATTTCATGAAAAGGATATGGTCTTGTAAGCGTGGTCGTGGTGGCCATTTGTCTGATGTTGTTTTTCATTATTAACGGCATGCCTTCCTCTTTATTATGAAATAAACATCCGATCATTTATCTCAAAAAATGGCATTTTTCTTTGAATCCCAAAATAACACCTCTTGTTGGAAAACCCTGTAATTTATGGGGTCCCTGATCAATATTTAGAGGTCTTACAAAGGGAGTGACAAAATTAATTATTTCCTTTGGATCCTATTATAGCCTTTAGATCCTATCAGGATCATAGGGACCATTATAAAAAAGCGTATGTGTATTGCAAATAAAAAGTCAGCGTATGTCGCATATGAAAATATGTTGCGTATGAAAAATCGAATTGTCAAGTTTTTCAATCAACCTAAGGAATTTACAAAAATAAGAAAAATGACCTATCAATGATTTGTTATATCTTAATTTGTAATAACTTTAATTTTAATTGTTACAAAAATTTATTAACCGCCTGACCCACAATGTTGAACGTTAACGTTCGCATGACTTCTATGCGAACAACAGCTGATTTGCAACCAACTAAAAGGCATCGGATAGTATGTTTTCATTCGCTTTGTCCCTCTGATGCCTCTTTGAAGGTCACAAATCAGCTGCTTTTCGCATAGAAGTCATGCGAACGTAAACGTTCGACATCGTGGGTCAGGCGGTAAGATTACTTATACACATTTAACGTCGTTTCCCCAAAAACCAATGTACCAAAATTATTCACAAAACAGGTCAATTCACATTTATAGGAGAAAAAGCTAAAAAAAAATACATACATACACGAACGCAAGAATCGGCAACATGAACAAAAACACGATGAACAACAATCTACGAAGATAAACGCTGAACTAAAGCCAATAACATTTCAAATAATTTTTTAAAGCTTTCAAGCTCATAATATTAAAATTAAATCAATAATAATAGAAAAACAATTATGCAGAAAAAATAAAATTTTGAAAAAAACACCAAAATATAATACAAACGATTTGAACGTACTTGTGGTGTCTTTAAATCGTTTGTTGTTGTTCTTGAACATTTGTTTTTTAGGTTAAAAAGAAAACTTTTCTTGCACATGGTAGACTGGAAGACATGGAACGATTAAAGCTTTGGCGGGTAACAATTGTTCTAGGGGAACTATTTCGGGATAAGGAGATCTTTCGAGAGGATCTTTTCAGAGTGGTGTGGTGTTGGGTTTTAGTTGAAGGGGGAACGGGGGAACGGGGGAAGAAAGAAGCAAAGGTAAAACAGAAAAACGAAAGTATTTTTTTTATAAGAAAACACAGAAAGAAAGAACTGGGTGAAAAACTCTATTGAGGAGGGATTTCCTTTTTTAGAAAAATAAAACAACAACAAAAAAACTAGCAACAGAGAGTTGTGTTGGCAGAGGATTGTCTGTTGATGGGAGGAATGTTTTGTTTTAGCGTTGAAACTTACCGTTTACTGTAAATGGCTAAACTGCGAGCCCGTGTGGTTATGGTTGAATTATTAAGGCCCGTCGCCGTTGTTGTGGCTGAGGATGTTCCCGTCGCTGTCACTGTAGTGGATGAAGATGATGGGGCTCCACCAACAACACCGCTGTTGTTGCTGTTAATAATGTTATTGTTGTTGTTATTGCAATGATTGTTATTATTAATGTTATTATTATTATTGTTTAATAAATTGTTAGTTGCTGTAACTGCCGATGCGGTGGTTGCCGACACTCCAATGTCGGCCGATTGTTTTGCCAAACCCGTTGGCAGGAATTGGCCACCTGTTGTAGCTGCATTTGTTGGCAACATATTAACAATGTTGTTGTTATTACGAAAGGGCTGTGAACGGGCACGGGTATGACGTTGGGGATTCTCCGTTTCACTGTAAAACAAACAACAAATAAAGTAATAAGTAATAAAATAAAATTCAAAATTAAGAGATTTGAATTTCTATAAAAAAATATTTTCTAAATTTAGTTAAAACAAGCAAGCAAAGGCCCAAATATAGCGGGAACGGCTGTGTAATATCTTATACCACTACTTTGGCCTAGAAACATATGTTACGTACTAAACTGAGTCTGAGGTCTTCTATATATAGAGTCCACCACTGAGGTGTTTCTGTATACCAGAGTCGACCACTGAGGTCTACCTACCTCTATACTGGAGACTGAAATCGACCATTGAGGTATTTCTCTACACTAGAATCGACCACTCAGGTATTCCTCTATACCAGAGTCCATCACTGAGGTCTTCCTCTATACTAGAGTCGACCGCTGAGGTATTCCTCTATACTAGAGTCGACCTCTGAGGTCTTCCTCTATACTACAGTCGACCACTGAGATCTTCTTCTATACTAAAGTCAACCACTGAGGTCTTCCTCTATACTAATGTCGACCACAGAGGTCTTCCCCTTTACTGGAGTCGACCACTGCGGTCTTCCTCTATACATAGAGTCGACCACAGAGGTCTTCCTCTATTCTACAGTCGACCATTGAGGTCTCCCTCTATACTACAGTCGACCACTGAGATCTTCTTCTATACTAAAGTCAACCACTGAGGTCTTCCTCTATACTAAAGTCGACCATAGAGGTCTTCCCCTTTACTGGAGTCGACCACTGCGGTCTTCCTCTGTACTACAGTCGACCACTGTGGTCTTCCTCTATACTAGAGTCGACCACTGTGGTCTTCCTCTATACTAGAGTCGACCACTGTGGTCTTCCTCTATACTAGAGTCGACCACTGTGGTCTTCCTCTATACTAGAGTCGACCACTGTGGTCTTCCTCTATACTAGAGTCGACCACTGTGGTCTTCCTCTATACTAGAGTCGACCACTGTGGTCTTCCTCTATACTAGAGTCGACCACTGTGGTCTTCCTCTATACTAGAGTCGACCACTGTGGTCTTCCTCTATACTAGAGTCGACCACTGTGGTCTTCCTCTATACTAGAGTCGACCACTGTGGTCTTCCTCTATACTAGAGTCGACCACTGACGTCTTCCTCTATACTAGAGTCGACCAAAGCGATTTTTCTCTATACTAAAACCAATTAATGAGGTCTTCCTCTATAATAGAGTCGAGCATTGATGTCTTTCTCTATACTAGAGTCGAGCATTGATGTCTTTCTCTATACTAGAGTCGACCAAAGCGATTTTTCTCTATACTAAAACCAATCAATGAGGTCTTCCTCTATAATAGAGTCGACCACTGAGTTCTTCCTCTATAATAGAGTCGACCACTGAGTTCTTCCATTATACTCTAGTCGACCCCTGAGGTCTCCTCTATACTAGATTCGACCACTGAGGTCTTCCTCTATACTAGAGTCGACCACTGAGGTCTTCCTCTATACTGGAGTCGACCACTGAGGTCTTCCTCTATACTAGAGTCGACCACTGAGGTCTTCCTCTATACTGGAGTCGATCACTGAGGTCTTCCTCTATGCTAGGTCTATGTACTATGGTTAACCCCTGAGGTCTTCCTATGTACTATGTTAACCCCTGAGGTCTTCCTATGTACTATAGTTAACCCCTGAGGTCTTCCTCAATACTAGAATCGACCAATGAGGTCTTCCTCTATTCTAGAGTCGACTACTGAGGTCTTCCTTTTACTAGAATCGACCTCTGAGATCTTTCTCTATAGTCGACCACTGGGGTCTTCCTCTATACTAGAGTAGGCCACTGAGGTCTTTCCCTATACTAAAACTGATCAATGAGGTCTTCCACTCTATACTAGAATCGACCACTGAGATCTTCCTCTATACTAGAATCGACCACTGAGGTCTTCCTTTGTACTAGAATCCACCATTGAGGTCTTCCTCTATACTAGAGTCGACCACTGAGAGGTTTCTCTATACTAGAGTCGACCACTGAGGTCTTCCTCTATACTAGAGTCGACCACTGAGGTCTCCCTCTATACTAGAGTCGACCTCTGAGGTCTCCCTCTATACTAGAGTCGACCACTGAGGTCTCCCTCTATACTAGAGTCGACCACTGAGGTCATGCTCTATACTAAAGCCGATCAATGAGGTCTTCCTCTATACTAGAGTCGACCACTGAGGTCTCCCTCTATACTAGAGTCGACCACTGAGGTCTCCCTCTATACTAGAGTCGACCACTGAGGTCTCCCTCTATACTAGAGTCGACAACTGAGGTCTCCCTCTATACTAGAGTCGACCACTGAGGTCTCCCTCTATACTAGAGTCGACCACTGAGGTCTCCCTCTATACTAGAGTCGACTACTGAGGTCTCCCTCTATACTAGAGTCGACTACTGCGGTCTTCCTTTATACTAGAGTCGACTACTGCGGTCTTCCTCTATACTAGAGTCGACCACTGCGGTCTTTCTATATACTAGAGTCGACCACTGCGGTCTTCCTCTATACTAAAGTCGACCACTGCGGCCTTCCTCTATACTAAAGTCGACCACAGCGGTCTTCCTCTATACTAGAGTCGACCACAGCGGTCTTCCTCTATACTAGAGTCGACCACAGCGGTCTTCCTCTATACTAGAGTCGACCACTGCGGTCTTCCTCTATACTAGAGTCGACCACTGCGGTCTTCCTCTATACTAAAGTCTCCACTGAAGTCTTCCTCTATTCTATGATGTTTTAAAAGAGTCGATAAGTCGAATGGGCTAGAATCATATGAGGGATTATATGAAAACATAAATTGATATTTTTATTAAGAGTGCTATAGGAAACAATATAGAAATAAAATGTCAGGTGAATCTATTCGATTTCGAAAATGATCTTCATAGATATCTTAGGCAATATTAACATATTTTATATTTGAATATAAATGCCTAAATTGCAGCCAGTTCGGCTTATCTAGTGAGTCAAGAAGTCTAATCGGAAGAGAACTTAATATGGAAGCTAAATCAAAACATGACCGATATATCAAATTTTCACAAGGAACGATTTTAGACTGCATAAAATATAAAGCCTAAAATGTCAGCCATATTGGTTGAAACATGTGTTCTCTAGAGCGTTAAGAAGTATAATCGAACATGGCCCGATATGACCCACTCTCACAATATAAAAGATAAATTCTCAAATTTCATCCAGATCGGTTGAAAAATGCGTTTTCTAGAATGTCACATTTCACTATGAACGATTGTAGGCTACAGAAAATATTAATTCTAAAATGTCAGCCAGATCGGTTAAAAATGTGTTCTCTGCAGTGTTAAAAAGTCTAATCGGAAGAGAAATTAATATGGAAGCTATTTTTCGAAACATGGACCGATATGCCCCATTTACACAAGAAATCATTTAGGCTACTAACAAATATAAATGCTCAAATTTCAGCCAGATCGGTTAAAATATGTGCTCTGGCGTTTCAACTATTCTAATCGGAAGGGACCTAATTATGAAAGCAATGTCAAAGCATCGATATGCCCAATTTTCACTGGGAACGATTTTAAGCTATATAAAATATAAATGCTAAAATTCCAGCCAAGAAGTCTAAAATGGGAAATGCTTAAAGCTAACCAAATAAAAAAAGAAATCCGACGACATGCTAAACTTACACTGTAGCACCACCCGACCTTGAGTTATGTTGACGACGCATAGCCTTAATTTGATTCAATTTATCACCCTGAGTTTGAGCGTTCTTCTTCTCAATGGCCGCCTGGGTCATTTTAACTGTTGAGGCTATTGTCGGCCTCTGTAGGGCCGTTGTCGCCGGTTCATAAGCCGAAGGTTTTTTCAATTTCTTTTCCGAATACAGCGGCGTAGATGCCAAACTCGACTGTATGGTTGTGGTGGAGTTGTTGCTGTTATTGGCAAGCGTTGCTTCATTGTTATTTATGGGCGGAGTTCGACGAATTGTTTGCAGCTCTGTTGTAATGGGCGAAATCACTGTCCTCACACCGGACATGGAGGAGGTTGTGGCATTCGTTCTGTGGCCCATCAAAGTGGGAGATTTACGCCTTCGTGACAAAATGAATGGGGTATTAATGTTGGATGTCGTTGAGTCCTCTTCTGTTTCGGTGACATCATTATCATTGTCACTGGCACTTGTGGGCGGTGTAATGGCGCCATCCTTACTCATCAATATGCGAGAGCGTGACGTTGTGGTTGTTGTTGGTGTAGACGCTGCCATGGGCTTATTACCATTCTCATAGGAATCCAAAGAGTCCAATTGATTGGAATCGGTTTGATCCTCATGCAAATGCATTGTATCGACCTTATGCGATATGCCCTTGACACGAGTCAGCAACAATTCGGGATTGTTTTCACTGACAAGTAACTGACCAGCAGTTAGAGGGCAATTCTTATAGATTAAACTATAAATGCCATATTTGTGTACGGGTGTCTGGGCTGTTGTACGCTTGCGCAGACGTTCACCTTCAGACCAAAGCCAAGATTGTTTGCTAAACGAAGATGAAAGAGAGATACAATAAATGAAAGTCTTCAATGGAGAAAACTGATCAGCTAAATAAATAGTTACTCTTCCATCCATTGTTGTTGATGACCAATTACTGAACCCGGTCGGCATAATCGTAACCAGGCTATAGCTTCCAGAGCCGAAAAGTTGTAATGTTTCATCATGTAGGCGCCAATCAAACTGCCAGTGCGACCAAGGCCAGCTAAAAAAGAATTAAATTGAATTAGTTAAAATATACGTTTTGTGTGTCTAAAGAAATCTTAGGAAATTTAATATTTAAAAAATTTTAAAGGAATAAACGGGCATAAAAAAAATATAATATCAAACTTTCTAAACAGTCGCCTAAGGTTGATTCTTAATACATATAACGGCCTCTCGTCTCTAGAGTCGGCCTCTCGTCTCGTCTCTAGTATAGATAGTACAGAAAAACCCCTTGAGGTCGACTCTAAAATAGTGATATACCTTTGAGTAGATAGAGAAAGATTTCTGAGGTCAACCCTAGAATAGAAAAGAACCCCTGAGGTCGGCGCTAAAACAGGAACGACATTTCGCGGCCGATTTTATAATAGAGAAATACCTCTGAGGTCGACGACAATATAGCAAAAGAGGTGGATTATAAAATAGATAAATGCATCTGAAGCCGACTCTAGTATAGAGAAAGAAAGTCGACTCTAGAATAGAGAAATATCTCTGCGGTCGACTATAGTATAGAGAAAGACCTCTGAAATGGATATTTTGTATTGCAAAATACCTCCGATGTCGACTCTAGTATTGAGAGTTTGACTATAGTATATATGAAGACTCTGAGGTGGACTATAGTTTATTGAAACAAATCTGAGGTCAACTCTAGTATAGAGAAAGACCTCTAAAATAGATTATAAAACAGAGAAATAACTCTAGCTCAACTCTAGTATACAGAAAAAGAGGTGCCTTGGAATTACATCTCTCGGTCGTCTCTAGTATAGCGACCGTTCTTAGAGTTTGACTTTAATATAAAAAAATACGTCTGAGGTCCACCCCATATATAAAAACTACTCGGACATGGACTCTAAAATAGAGAAAGACTCTGAAGTCGACTCTAGTATAGGGAAATACTTTTGAGGTCGACTCTAGTGTAGAGAGAGACCTCTGCGGTCGACTCTAGTATAGAGAACACCTCTGAGCTCGACTCTAGTATAGAAAGACAATCGAGATCGACCTTAATAGTAATAGAGAGAGATCTTGTGTAGAGAAAAACGTCTGATGACAACTCTAGTATACTGAAAGACCTTTGAGGTGAACTCTAGTATAAATAAAGTCCTCTGAGGTCAATTATAGTAAATAGATGGATCTCCGAGGTCGACCCGAGTGTAGAGTAAGACCTCTGAGATCGACGCTAGAATAGTAAAGACATTTCGTGGTTGAATCTGGTTTAGAGAATGTTGTCGAAGGTCGACTTTAATGTAGAGAAAGAACTTTGAGGTCGACCCTAGAATAGTGAGGCCTTTGTTGTCGATTCTAGTATAGAGAAAGACCTCTGAGGTCGACTCTAGTATAGAGAAAGAGGTCGACTCTTGTAAAGAGAAAGAACTTTGAGGTCGACCATAGAATAGTGAGACCTTTGTTGTCGATTCTAGTATAGATAAAGACCTATGAGATCGACTCTTGTAAAGAGAAAGATCTCTGAGGTCGATTATAGTATAGGGAAATACCTCTGAGATCGACACTAGTAAAAAGAAGGACCTTTGAGGTCTATTAGAGTATAGAACAAGTAAGAAAGTTTCAGTCGGGTAAACCGACTAAGGTATACCCTCACTTTGTGAGTAATGTAATATTGAATATTACACAAATTATTCTGTCAATTTGTGTGGGAGCTACCAGAAGGGGTTTAACAAATACACCTATTTTTCGCTGAACAGTAGATACTTTAAATGCATTGCACTGCGCCGAATTATAAGCGTTTATGTGCACCGGTATAAACGTTATGAGATATTAAATTGTGGTATGATTTGGCCATTTTGTGTGGGAGGTACAAAAAGGGGCGTGGCGATAACGCCCATTTTTCACAGGACTATAGGTACTACAAAAACATTACACTGTACAAAATTTCAAGTATTATTATACACTTGTACTAATGTTATAAGCTGTTAACTTTTAGTGCAAAATGGTACCTTTGTATGGGAGGTACCAAAAGGGCCGTGGCAACAACGCCCATTTTTCTCTGGATTGTAGGCAATATAAAAGCATAACACTGTGCAAAATTTCAAGTATTTTTATACACCGTTATTAATGTTATAAGCTGTTAATTTTTGGTGCAAAACGGTGCATTTGTGTGGGAGGTACCTAAAGGGACGTGGCAACTTCGCCCATTTTTCTCGAGTTGATAGCGACTAATAAACTAATACTATGTGTGGAATTTCAGAAGATTAGAATAAGTAGTATAGTAGTTATTAAAGAATCAATATTTCACAACATTTTAACCCTTTGTGGGGGAGGTACTAGAAGGAATGGACCAATATGGCCCATCTTCGAACTTAGCCGGAGATAGAAAAAAATATTATCACGTACCAAATTTGAAGTCAATCGGTTACTCCTTTCGAGAGTTATCGTGCGCACCAGCCAGCAGACAGACAGACAGACAGACAGACATACAGACAGACAGACAGACAGACAGACAGACAGACAGACAGACAGACAGACGGACGGACATTGCTCATTCGACTTAAAACGACCTAAAACGTATTTCCTCCGAACATACATAGGGTCTTAGATCACTCCTTCGATGTGTTACACTTTTTTCCGTAGCAAATGATATATACCCTCGTCACACTAAAGTGAGGGTATAAAAATACCTCTGAGTTCGATGCTAATATAGGAGACCCTTCGTGGTCAACTCTGGTATAGTGAACGACCTCTAAGGTCGACTTTAATATAGATAAAGACCTTTGAGGTCGATCATAGAATAGTGAGGCTTTTGTTTCTAGCATAGATAAAGACGATGAGTCGTTCTTAAATACAGATAAAGACCTCGGAAGTCGATTACAGTATTAAGAAATACCCCTCAAGTCGACCCTCGTATACAGAAAGAGCTATGAGATCGACTCTTGTAAAGAGAAAGATCTCTGAGGTCGATTATGGTATAGAGAAATACATCTGAGATCGACCCTAGTACAAAGAAGGACCTCTGAGGTTTATTGGAGTATAGAGAAAGACCTCTGAGGCCGATGCTAATATAGGAAAGACCCCTCGTGGTCCACTCTGGTATAGTTAACGACCTTTTAGCACGACTTTAATACAGAGGAAGACCTTTGAGGTCGACCATTGAATAGTGAGACCTTTGTTGTCGATTCTAGTATAGAAAAATACCTTGAGTCGTACTCAAATACAGATAAAGGCCTCTGAAGTCGATTATAGTATTGAGAAATACCTCTGAGGTCGACCCTAGTGTAAAGAAAGACCTACGAGGTCGACTCTTGTTAAGAGAAATATCTCTGAGGCCGATTATAGTATAGGGAAATACCTCTGAGATCGATTCCAGTACAAAGAAGGACCTCTGAGGACGATGCTAATATAGGAAAGACCCCACGTGGTCAACTCTGGTATAGCGAATGACCTCGAATGTCGACTTTAATAAAGAGAAAGATCTCTGAGAACGACGCTAGTCTATAGAAAGACCTCTGAGGGCGATTATAGTAGAGAGAGGTCGACTCTAGTATCTCCAGTGATCGAGTCTACGACATCTGAGGTCTTCTTAAATATAGAGAAATGCCTCTGAGGTCGCCTCTGGACTCTAGTATATAAAAAGACCTTTGAGATCGAATCTAGAACGGAAAAAACAATTTTCCAATAGACTCTGACACAGAGATTATAGTATAGATAAATATCTCTAAGTTCGAATCTTGTGTAGTGAAATACTTTTAAGGTGGACACTAGTATAGATAAAGATCTCTGAGGTCAGCAAGGAAATAGTGGAATACTTCTGCTGTCGTCTCTCGTACAGAAAAATTCCTCTGTGGTCGACTATCGTATTGAAAAATCTATGAGGTAGATTCTAGTATAGAGCAAGAGCTCTGAGGTCGACTCTAGTATAGAAAAATACCTCTGAAGTAGATTAGCATTGATAATACCTCTGAAGTCGACTCTAGTGTAGAGAAATATCTCTGAGGTCGACTCTAGTATTGAGAAAATCAATATCAAGACCTTTGAGGTCAACTCTGGTATTGAAAAATAACTCTGATGTCAACTCTAGTACTGAGAAAGACCTCTTTGGTTAACTTTAGTAAAGAAAAGTACTGTGAAATCGTTTATAGAACAGAGAAATGTCCCTAAGTTAACTCTAGTATAGAGATATACTTTTGAGGTCGACTCTAGTATAGAGAAAGCCCTCTTAAGGTCCACTATAGGTTTGAGAAAGACCTCAGAGACCGACTCTAGTATTGCGAAAGGCCTCTGAATTCGATTATAATATAAAGAAAGATCTCTGAGGTAAGGAAATATTAAAGCTGGTTAATGCTTCTAAAAATTTCTTACTAGTTCTATAATTTATTTTATAATTTCCGTCATACCTTTACAATGCACTGCAATGGCACCCTTTGTTGTTTCGCATATTTGCAAGAATTTCTTCAATATCAAATCACTTGGCGTACTTCCGTCTATGAAAAATAGATCCTTATGATCGAAACCGGCATTTTCAAAACTCGACGCATGATAGACCTTAGCATTCAAACGTATAATGGTGGTAACATTGTTGGTACGAAAATATTCGAAATATGTTTCGGGGGAATGGCAAGGATAACCATTGGGCAGTGTTTTCGATTTCTGATGTGGTCCACAAAAGGCTATAAATTTCTGTGGGACAATCCAATTGAAATCGCCATTCTCAACGCGTTCATAGTACTCGTATTCCTCGGCATCAAAATCTTCAAAATTGAAGAAACCGGCTTTCATCGACTTCGAGACGGCATTGAGGCAATCGATGAGGGAAATTTTATAACCACTGGGACCATAAGAAGCATCACAGAAGCGGGTATAGGCGGGGATATCACCCAGAACCAGAGGGCGATAGGCCTCTTCGGGGGTTTTGTTTAAGTAGATGATCTACAAAAAAGAGAAAGGAAATAACTTTAGTGTTTAATAGATTTATTTTTAAAACACAGGTCTCACCGAAAATGCTCCAATTAAATAGGCGGCATTCACCCGCTTTGCTGGATTCATGGACGTATAATGAACAATTTTCTTATTGGCCAATGTTTTATTACTTAATTTGGCATTCAGCTTTTGACAGTATCGATACAGCATGCAAATGTTGAGCGGACCAAAGTCATTGTAGAAATTCTCATAGATGAAATCATCATCAATGCTGAAGTAATGAGTACTGGCGGTATTTTTGGGTTTGAAATTCTTTTTGAAAGCCACAAAGTATAGGCGATCTGAAATGAAGGAAGGAAAAAACAATTGATAAGTAATCTAAAGACTTTAGGGGATAGGGAATAAAGGAATAATTTTAAACAGAGTTTAAGTAAATGATCTTATAGTTTGAACGAGGTTACAATTTCAACGGAGAACCCAAAATAAGACTCGTGGGGCATTTTTTTTTTAATTTAATGCTTTGTTTATTTAGTAACAATTAAAAATTGCTGAAAATTAAAAAAAAAACACATCAAAATGGCAATCCTTTCAATTTCCTCATGAAATATTATTGCAATTATGCATATTTTAGAATACGTATGTAATTTAAGTGCAGTTATTTCAATCATACGAGTAAGTTCTTTCATTCCCTTTCGCCTTATATACTTGATTCAAAGCAGTATAGATGTCGACAAGTTTTTTTTTTTTGCAGACAACTCAATAAATCACCCACCCTCGCATATAACAATTACAATTGGAGTAATTGAAAATGTCCTTCCAAGGCTCCAATTAAAAACTATTTAAGATTTTTCTAAATTATTTAAAGGAAATGTGTGTCGCAATTAAAAATTCATTATATGACATTTATGACTTTGCAAAACATTGTGTGTGGAGCGCCAAGGCAGTGCTCCGTGTTCCAACATGATTGCTATCTGCAATGTCCCTTTAGGCCAGACAAGACATATATAACAAGAAGTGTGTGGTGATGAAAGGACAAAAACGAGCATGTTTCCACCACTGCACCTCAATTCGAAAATGTTACCAAAAATAAATGCGTTTGTATATGCAAATGCAAGTGAACGTTGGCTTGAAGGACGAGTGTAAGGGTCGGTGTACAATAGTAGGCCTAAATTAAATTTAAGATCAGCAATTTTATTACAGATAAAAGATATTTTTGTATTTTTTCAATAATAATAATAACAATTTAATGAATGTTTGCAAGCCATTTTTTACGAAAAAAAGTGTCACACCTCGAAGGAGTGACCTATGTTTGAAAATGGGTCAAATGGCCCCAATCCTTCTGGTACCTACCCCCACAGTGTCAATATTTAGGGAAATGTTAAATCTTTATATATAAAATGGAAGGAATTCTTATGCAGACTTTGGTACCTTCCAAAGGGCCGATTTTATACCAAAACCAGTAAGGAAAGGCAGAAAGTCGGGCGGGGCCGACTATATAATACCCTACACCTTTCTAACAATGCGATAGGAATTTGGAAAAATTGGTAAATGGGTAGGAACATATTTTTTTTTATTTTGAACCGATAATCGCTAAATAAAGCAATATTCGTTCCTAAATTGAGAAACATCTTTCTGGAAAATGTTAATGATCGGAAGTAAAGTACAACTTATATAGCGCTTTGATACCATCGGGAGGAATGGTATCAAATCGGGAGGAACATATATATGGAGGTTATATATAAATCTGAACCGATTTTCCCTGAATACTCATTCATGTAAAAATACCACTTTCTGTAGAATTTTGTACTGATCGGATATTAAATACAGTCTATACAGCGCTTCACATGAATACTCATTCATGTAAAAATACCTCTTTCTGTCGATTTTCGTACTGATCGGATATTAAATCTCTACAGCGCTTAGATGTCAAATCGGGGCTAACATATATACAGGGTGGCTGATATGTAATGCAACAAAGTAAAGCGCTATATTTTTTAATTTTTTTTTTTAATTTTATTGTTCAAAAGCAAAAATATGTATTGTTCAAAAGCAAAAAATGTCGGAAATAACATAACATTTTAGAAACAATTTAGATTTGTTCGAATTGGCCACCATTGGCACGAATTATGGCCTTCAAACGGCCGACAAAGCCATCACACGCTGCACGAAAGTGGCTCTGCGGTATTTTGGCCCATTCCCGGCCAAGCGCCGTCTTGAGATGATCGATACTTTGGTATTTTTTAGTGCGAACCTTACTCTCTAAAATGCCCCAGGCGCAAAAGTCCAACGGATTGAGATCCGGAGATCTTGGTGGCCATTGTGCGGTAGAAATTAAGCGAGGAACCTCCTTTTTAAGCCATTCTTGGTTGACGCGTGCTGAGTGCGATGGTGCTGAGTCCTGTTGGAATGTCCATGGTCTGCGGCCGAAATGTTTGTCTGTCCAGGGCATCAATACTGTCTTTAGGAAATTTTCCCGATAATATTCGGAATTTATTTTGACCCCATGGTCGATGAATACGAGCGGGGAGCGACCATCGGCCGTTACGGCGGCCCACACCATTACCATCGGCGGCCCTTGAGTTCTGGTGGCCAATCGAAGGTGTAAATTTTCAGCTGACCTCTTTGGCAAGTAAACCCGATCATTTTGTTTGTTCACAAACTGCTCAATTTGGAATGGCTTCTCATCGGAGAAAACCAAATTCGATAACTGGCCACTTTCGTGCAAGCGAAGCAACTCCTTGGCTCTTTCCAGTCTAACTTTTTTTTGTGCATCGGTGAGCTTTTGCACTTTTTGGAACTGCAATGGCTTTAGTCCAAGCTCATTTTTTAATATGTGTTGTATCCGTTCTCGCGATATGTTCAGCTCACGAGCAATTTTTCTACTACTGTGACGTGGATTTCGATCAAATCTGGCCTTCACTTTTCGGATCATTTCTGGCGTTGTTACCGTTTTTTTTTTCGTCCACTTTTTGGACTCGATGCAACACTGCCAGTATCACGGTAACGAGCAATGGTACGAGAAACAAAAGATTTATTCACATTTAAATGCTGGAGGGCTCTAACGATCGCCACTTGTGTTTTTCCACCCAAATATAAAGCAATCACACTATCACGCTTGAATTCCATCACGAATAACTTTTTTTCTGAATGCAATAGATCAAAATGCTTTTGTAAGCTTGTAAACAATGAAATGAACTGTCACTGAAATAAATCTGTCAGCTATCAGACTAGCGGTTTAGAAATGATAGCAACCTACATATCAGCCACCCTGTATGGGGGCTATATCTAAATCTGAACCGATTTTCCCCGAATTTGGCAGTATTCCTTCATGTAATAAGAAATTTTCTTACTGCCGAATTTGTGATCGGATATAAAATACAGTTTCTACAGCGCTTGAATTTCAAATCGGGGGTAATATATATATGGGGGCTATATCTAAATCTGAACCTATTGCCCCCAAATTTTGTACTGTCTCTAAGTGTATCACGAGACTACTCTCTGTCAATTTGTGTACAAATCGGTTAAAAAATTTTGCTTATAAAGTGCATATATGCCAAATCGGAGGTACATATGTATATATGGGAGCTATATGTAAATCTGAACGGATTTTAACCAAATAGGGATCGTCCTTGGGCCTAAATAAAGATATGTGCAAAGTTTCGTTAAGATCGGACCATAATTGCGACCTGTACTTTGATTACAAAAATACATTTACAGACAGACAGACGGACATAGCTAAATCGACTCAGAAAGTGATTACAAGTCGATCGGTATAATAAATAATATCGGTATAATCTATAAAAAACAATCTAGTCTATCTCTTTTCCTTTTGGGTGTTACTACCAAATGCACAATGCAGTCATAATACCCTGTACCACAGTGTGGTGTAGGGTATACATACCACTAAAGTTAGAGTATAATAATTCTCTCATATCTTCTGCAGCAATCATCATAATATTCTAAATTTTTAGACTACTTTCCAATGACTATAGTCTGACAAAAGCAAAAGTTGTATAAAATTCCATATCACATTTCTCACAAAGTGAGGGTTGTTGTTGGAGTAAAACAAGAATATATAGGGTGATCTAAGTAGAGATACTTTTTTCAATAGCCTTTTTTGTTTGGCATTTCATCATGGAAAGACTTACGCCTGAACAACGTTTACAAATTATTCAGTTTTATTATCAAAATAATTGTTCGCCAATTGCGCTAAGTCCATTTTTTTAAATCCAAAAAAAAAAAAACGCTTTCCAGTCGACCCACGACCTTGACACCCATGAGGAATCATCGGTCCATATTTCTTCAAAAATGATGCCGGTGAGAACGTAACCGTCAATGTATAAATACGTTTTGGGCCATTTTATGGCATTTGAGCAATGTCCGTCAGCCTGTCCGTCTGTCTGTCTGGTTTGTGCGTGTAATAACTTTCGACAGGATTAATCGATTGACTTCATATTTGGTATGTGTCAAATCTATCTAAGACTAAGGTCAAAAATGGATTATGTTGGTCCACTCCTTAGAGTACCTCCCCCACGAAGGTTAAACATTTAGTTAAATATTGATTATCCCATAACTTATTTATAACTACGCAGACTCTTTCATAATTCCATACATAGTGTTAGTTTATTAATCGCTATCATCTTGAGAAAAATGGGCGAAGTTGCCACGCGCCTTTTGGTACCTCCCAAATAAATGGGCCGTTTTGCACAAAAAGTTAAGGGCTTATAATTTTGATTCCAGTCCATACAAATACTTAAAATTTTGTGGAGTGTAATGCTTTTACAGTACCTATAGTCCCGTGAAAAATTGGCGTTATTGCCACAAAAAAAATTGTAGCGCTCTTATTGGCGGACCCGATACTTGACATTTTGTGAAGTATAATGCTTTTATAGAATCTACAGTCCCGTAAAAAATGGGCGAAGTTGCCACGCCCCTTCTGGTACCTCCCATAAAAATAGACCATTTTGCAGAACAATTTAACGGCTGATTCTGATTTCTCTGCATACAAACACTTGAAATTTTGTGCAGTGTAATATTTTTATAGTAACCATAGTATATAAAAAATGGGCGTTATTGCCACACCCCTTTTGGTACCTCCCAAACAAAATTGCCAAAATAAAAAATACGAAAATTTATTTTTTTGAATTTGTCTATTTTTACAATGTGAGACATAATTTATACATGTATCCATAAATTTTTTTCAAGTATGCGCTGTTTTATTCATTGGGATGCTGGCTTTCAAAAAATGGAAGAAACAAAGTTTTTGCGATTTTTTTTCTATTTTTTCTGATTTTGTTCGTGCCAGCAAAAAAATACGTTTTTGAAAAAAAATCGATTTTTTCTAATTGTTTTAACGACAGTTACTAAACTTCAGCTCCTACATGAAAAGTTTGGAGGAAAAAATTTTAAAATGAAATTATCACCCTTTTCTGCATACCAAATTTGGCTTGAATCTCCAAGTAGCAATTATGGACAATTATGTGAATAAGAAAACATTCGGATTCAATCCGCTCTCGGAATACAGATTATGGTTTTTTTAGTGTATTTAAATTTTCAGCCACTGTGCTTGTTCGCCGTTAAAAGATTGCATGTTTGGAAAGGTAAATCCTAAAAAATATAATCTGTGTATGTATTTATAAACTATATAAAATATAAAATGTCAAAAGTTGATAAGGCAGCGGTGGTTATGGTAGCATAATAAATGGTTAAGTAAACTTTACCACAAGTGATTGCCAAAAAAAGGAGTCGTATTTATTTGGGCAACGCCACCAAAAAAAAAAAACAATACAAAGGTAACGGCAGACGTCACGGAATTCGTTGAAACAACATTTTTCGAAATACAGTGCTGTTCATGATAAAGAAAACACTTAGAGAAGAAAATTTAAACGAAAAATCCATAATCAATAATTTATTGAATTTTAATCCTTTGTGGGAGAGTTTATGGCCAAGAAAAATGTTACCAATGCACCAAACAATATTGCTGGATATAATGTGTCATCATACGAAATATACGCATCAAAGAAATCTATTGCTTAGTAGACGTTCTGTTGAATTATATACTCCTTAGCAGGCGTCCAGTTCGATTATCTACTCCTTAGTAGAAGTCCAGTTAGGTTATCTACTACTTAGAAAATACCAGTTGTTTTATCTACTTGTTACTAGACGTCCAGTTGTTTTATCTAATCCTTGGTTGATGACCAGTTGGGGTTATCTGCTCCTTATTTGACGACCAGTTGGGGTTATCTACTCCTCAGTAGACGACCAGTTGAGTTATCTATTCCTTAGTAAACGACCAGTTGAGTTATCTACTCACTAGCTGTCGACCCGCTGAGTAATTTACTCATTAGGTGACGAACAGTCGAGTTAACTATTCTTTAGTTGACGACCAGTTGTGTTATCTACTCCCTATTAAGAATCGGTGCGTTATCAATTACTTTGTAAAATCCCAGTTGATTTATCTATTACATACTTAGTAAAATACCAGTTGGTTTATCTACAGATTAATATACGTCCTGCTAGGTTATCTAATCATTAGTTGACGACCAGTTGAGTTATCTACTCCTCAGTAAATGACCAGTTGAATTATCCAATTCTTAGTTGACGACCAGGTGATTTATCTACTCCTTAGTTGACGAAAATTTGTGTTATTTACTACTTAGTAAAATACCAGTTGGTTTCTCTACTACTTAATAGATTTCCAGTTGGGTTATCTACTCCTTTGTTGACGACCAGTTGAGTATTTTAGTCATTAGTTGATGGCCATTTAGGTTATCTACTACTCGGTAGACGACCAGTTGGAATATCTACATATTAGATGACGATCTGTTGAGTTATCTATTCCTCGGTAGACGACCAGTTAAATTATCTACATATTAGAATACGATCAGTTGAGTTATCTACTCATTTGTTGACGACCAGTTGGTTTTTCTACTGTTTAATAGATCAGTTGAGCTTTCTACTCTTTAGTTGATGACCAGTTGATTTATCTATCCTTAGTTGACGACCAGATAAGTTGACGACCAGTTGGGTTATCTACTTCTTAGTTGGGATATCTACTCAATACATGACGACCAGTTAGGCTATCGACTCCTTTGTAGAGGACCAGCTAAGTTAACCACTCCCTAGTAGAGGACCAGTTAGTATATCTACTGCATAATAGACGTCCATTTGGATTGTCTACTAATTTGTTGATGACAACTTGGTGTGTCTACTACTTAATAGACTCCCAGTTGGGTTATCTTCTCCTTTGTTGACGACTACTTGGTGTATCTACTACTTAATAGACGTCAAGTTGAGTTATCTACTCCTCAGTATACGACCAGTTGAATTATCCAATTCTTAGTTGACGACCAGGTGATTTATCTACTCCTTAGTTGACGAAAATTTGTGTTATTTACTACTTAGTAAAATACCAGTTGGTTTCTCTACTACTTAATAGATTTCCAGTTGGGTTATCTACTCCTTTGTTGACGACCAGTTGAGTTATCTACTCCTTAGTTGACGACCAATTGGGGGTTATCTAATCCTTAGTTGACGACCAATTGGGGGTTATCTAATCCTTAGTTGACGACCAATTGAATTATCTACTTATTAGCTGACGACCATTTGAGTTGTCTACTCTTTTGTTGACGACCAGTTGGTTAAATACTGCTTATTATGTAGTCGTCTATTTGGGCTATCTACTCTTTAGTTATCGACTAGTTTATTTATCTTCTCCTTAGTTGAGGACCATTTGATTTATGTACTCCTTAGTTGACGACCAGTTATGTCATCTAATCCATAGCTGACGACCAGTTGGGTTATCTACTACTTAGTTGGGGACCAGTTAAGATATCTACTACATAGCTGACGACCAGTTGGGTTATATACTACTTAGTTGCGGACCAGTTAAGATATCTACTACATAGCTGACGACCAGTTGGGTTACCTGCTCTTAGGTGGGAACTAGTTGAGTTATCTACTCATTAATTAACGACCAGTTGGTTATCCACTCATTAGATGATGACTAGTTGGTTTATCTACTCCTTAGTTGACGACAATTTGAGTTATCTACTCCCTAGTAAAAGACCAGTAAGGTTATGTACTACTTAGTAAAATATCAGTTGGTTTATCTACTGCTTAGTAGACATCCAGTAGGTTAACTACACCTTTGATGACGACAACTTAGTGTATCTGCCTCTTAATAGACGTCCGTTGAGTTATTTACTCCCAGTTTCAGTTAACGACCAGTTGATTATCTATTCATTAGTTGACGACCATTTGGGTTATCTACTCCTCAGCAGACGACTAGTTGTGTAATAACCTCTTTAGTGGGCGGCAAGTTTATTTATGTACAGTTGATAGACAATCCGTTGAGTTATCTATTCCTTTATAAAGGACCAGTTGGTTTATCTACTCCTTGGTAGACAGCTAGTTTATTTATCTATTCCTAAGTAGACGGCCTGTTGGGTTACCTATTCCTTAGTGGAGGACCAGTTTTCGAAGTTCAACCTATCAACGAAATGGGACTTATGATGTTTCAGACGTTGAAGGTTCAGCTTAGGTTAGGTTAGGTGATAACCAGTTGAGTTATCTACTTCATAGTAAAATACCAGTTTGTTTATCTACTGCTTAGTAGATGTCCACTTGAGTTATCTACTTCTTAGTTGACGACTAGTGTGGTTATCTATTCATTAGTTGACAGCCAGTTCAGTTATCTACTTCTTAGGTGACGACTAGTTGGGTTATCTATTCATTTGTTGACGACCATTTGGGTTATCTACTCCTCATTAGATATCGGTTAAGTTATTTACTCCCTAGTAGGCGGCCAGTTTATTCATATATTTGTTAGTAGACGATCCGTTGGATTATCTATTCATTAGTGGAAGACCAATTGGGCTCAGTTTTCGAACATCAACGAAATGTGTAGTCCTAGAAGAGGATCAGTTGCGTTGTCTACTACTTGGTAAAATATCAGATGGTTTATTTACTTCCTCCATTCGTGTTATCTTCTGCCTACTAGATGGCCAGCTGGGTTATCTAGCCCGTAGTTGATGACCAGTTGCATTACCTACTCTATAGTTGGCGACTAGTTTACTTATGTACTCCTTAGTAGACGACCCGCTGAGTTATCACCACAACAAAATCCCTTAGCCTCATTCTATCTGATGACAGGTTTTTTTATTTCACTCCAGTTCTTTCCACTTTTTTCAATGTCCTTTTCGAGCTGCCTCTCCAGGTATGCGCCGGACGACCTCTTCTACGACTGGATTCCAAAGAATGGCTTGTCTAGCGATGTCATTATTATACATAATTTGCTTCTGTTATATTGATCCTTCCTTTGGAACCTACTGTCATCTCATGAAATATGTAGCATGGGAATGAGTAAAGTCATGCATGTAGGAACTAACGAGTGAAAAAAACACCACACAACAAATATTTGTACAAAAAATCAATTGATGGCCGATAGACACCTCTGGAAAATGCGATTCAATTTGAGGTTAAACGCTATCGATTGGTTTTGTTCGTGAATAGGTGAAATTTCTTCTTTTTTTGATAAAATTTCCAAGCAATAGCGAAAGACAAATTACAGGGCATTGTATGGTGATGAAATATGTGGCCTAAAGTAGGAAATTTTCTCCTCTGAGGGAAGGAGGAAGGAAACAGACATGAAATGGAAAGTGGCATTGTGAGAAACATCAAAGAAAATATAATATCCAGAAATAATATCGTATCGAGTTGAGCATAAATCGATCAATAAATAAAAAAAAAACAACAACTACGAACATTAAGTTCAACAAATTGTTTAACGATGACATAAAGCAACAATGACTTCGTTTTCGACATCGACATCCAAGACAACAACCAAATGAATGAATTGAACTAAACTAAACTAGACTACACAGAACAGAGAATAGAACTTGGGAAACTTTAACAAATGTTGTCTATGCAAATAACACCCATCCGGATATGTATGGGTTGGATGGATAGTTGTACAGACAGACAGATGAACTGACTGCCTTGCTTGTAGGAACTGCAGACGAAGAGTTTGCAGTAGTTATAGTTCTAGTAAGTAATTGTACTTGTTTTCGTATAGACTATTTATGTATGCAATGGGGGGAGGAACTTATATTTTATGGCATTTTTGCTACGGATGTTCATTGAAAGAGTTTTCCTTGTAGGACGGCCAAGGGGGGAGGAGGAGAACGAAGGGTTGGTAAATTTATGCAAATTGATAAAAATCGAGTGTTTTATTTTATTTTCTTTTTTTACTTCTTTCAGGCACTGGTGTTCAGGCAACATCAACAATAGTGACAACAACAACAATGGCAAATAGGTTACAATAACAACAATGTGAGTTACTATGAGGAAGATAGTTACTTGCGTACGTGGCAATACAAAAAGGATTTCACAGCGATTTGTTGTTGATTTAATGCAGAGAAAACACTGTCCTACAAAAAATTTAATTTGTGTACCCTTAATTTGGTGGAGGAAGGAATATCATTTGATAGGGGCCAAAAGTGTCCAGAAACACATCGAAGGAGTGACCTAAGACCCTATATAAGGGGTGGCCCAAAACTATATTTATTAAAAAAAAAAATAACAAAAATCATTTTTCGGCAGTCGCGTAATTACCAGGAGAAACCTTGGTGCTCCAATGTAGCGGGTTCCTTCAATTGTGCGACTGTTCGTCCGTTTGTTATGGCCCAAACCGACCATACAAAACCGTTGAAATTAGAGTTGGGCATTTAAGTTCTTCTAAGTGATCGCTCATTTAGTTCAATTCAGTTCACTTAAGTTCGCCAGCTCACTTCAGTCCACCAGCTCACTTTAGTTCACCAGCTTACTTTAGTTCACTAGCTCACTTTATTTCACCAGCTCACTTTAGTTCACCAGCTCACTTCAGTCCACCAGCTCACTTCAGTCCACCAGCTCACTTTAGTTCACCAGCTCACTTTAGTTCACCAGCTCACTGCCTTCAAAAAGGATAGAGGCCATAACGCAACCGCCAACAGCACACACAACAAACCCTTGATAGAGATGGGTCGATTGTTGCGGTGTCGCGTACTTTTTATATAGATTGAAATTTTACGACAATTGCATTCACTGATCTGATCACGTAGGGATTGATTGTGGCCAGTTATTTGAAGGAAGTGCATCAAACAATATTGCTGGATACGAGTATGATATATCATCATACTAAATCTACGCATCGAAGAAACCTACTGCTTAGTAGACATTCATTTGAGTTATCTATTCCTCAGTTAGACGTCCAGTAGGGTTATCTATCCCTCAATTAGACGTCCAGTAGAGTTATCTACTCATTGAGTTATCTACTATTTAGTTGACGACCAATTGGATTATATACTACTTACTTGACGGTCAGTTGGGTTATCTACTCCTCAGTATACGACCCGTAGTTATCTACTTATTAGCTGGCATTCAGTTGGGTTATCTATTCCCCAGTTAGACGCCTCAGTAGACGACCAGTTGAGTTATCTACTTATTAGCTGACATTCAGTTGGGTTATCTATTTCTTAGTTAGACGCCCAGTTGGGTTATCTACTCCTCAGTTATTTACTTATTACCTGACAACCAGTTGATTTATCTACCCTAAGTACGACTTTAGACTATATACAAATTAAAAGCTCGGAAGAATTTTTACCTTATATCAAAACATGGACCAATGTGTCACTAGGAACGATTTTAGGCTATAGCAGTGATAAAATATCTGCTAGATCTGGTAGGAAGGATCCTTTATATGGAAGCTGTACTATGGAAGAGTACAATGTGGCAAAATTGGAACATTAACTTGAGGTATGAAGAGTTTTTCAAAATTGATGCTTTCATGAGCACAGTTGAGTAGAAACGGTTAAATAATATGCAGGGGGCAAATATCGTCCCCTCAATAAAATAATAGTGTATATTTTTTTGTAGTTTCGAGAAAATCACATTTGAAGTTTTTGTGAAATTAGACTTCTTGGAAGATAAATATGTATATGTATTTTAGAAGAGAATCGATGTTTTAAATTCCTTGTCATTTTAATATGTGGTGAAATAATCAGGATACAGCCAGATGATATTCTATTATTCTAAATGTGCAATAATTGTATTTAAATGGGATCAAAGTACAATACTACATACAAACACAATTTTTTTTCAATTTAATTTTTGACCGACTTTGTGGAACTAAAATTCCACCAAATTTGTACGAGCTATAGAATCGATTACGTAGTTTCTTATAATGCAATAAAAAATAATGGTTTATATGTGTATACACTATTGTTTTATTGAGGGGACGATATATAGCCAAAGACGTCTCATTCTATTTCTTAATTTTACGTACAACATTCTTTATTTTAAGTACAAAATTTCCTAATTTTAAGTACAAAATGACTTAATTTTAAATAAAAAATTTCTTAATTTTATGTACAAACTTTCTTAATTTTTTGTTCTAAATTTCTTAATAAATATTAAAATTTTCTTAATTTTATGTGCACAATTTCGTAATTTTAAGTACAAAATTTCGTAATTTTCAGTATAAAATTTCTTAATTTAAGTACAACATTTCTTAGCCTTAAGTACAGTACACCTTTTTGCCGCACTGAATAATATTTAACCCCTTTTTGGACAAATTTACCACATTTAACAATTTTTTTCACAAAATTGTTGGCCATAGGCTTTTTGCTCCACTGTACCATATCTAACACATTCTTGTCCCTCTATACCATATTTAACAATTTTTGGCCCGCTGTACCATACTTAACCAAAATAGTGAGGCAAAATTGGTCCAAAAAGGGTATAATATTGTACAGCGCGGCAAAAAGGTGTACTGTACTTAAAAATAAGAAATTTTTTATTTAAAAATTAATTTTTTACTTAAATTACGATTTTTTTTACTAAAATTTAAGAAATGTACTTAAAATTAAGAAATTGTGTACTTAAAATTAAGAGATTTTATACTTAAAATTAAGAAACTTTCTACTTTAAATTAAGAAATTCTGTACTTAAAATTAAGATACTTTCTACTTTAAATTAAAAAATTTTGTACTTTAATTTAAGGAGTTCTGTAGTTATAATTCTTAATTTTATGTGCACAATTTCGTAATTTTAAGTACAAAATTTCGTAATTTTCAGTATAAAATTTCTTAATTTAAGTACAACATTTCTTAGCCTTAAGTACAGTACACCTTTTTGCCGCACTGAATAATATTTAACCCCTTTTTGGACAAATTTACCACATTTAACAATTTTTTTCACAAAATTGTTGGCCATAGGCTTTTTGCTCCACTGTACCATATCTAACACATTCTTGTCCCTCTATACCATATTTAACAATTTTTGGCCCGCTGTACCATACTTAACCAAAATAGTGAGGCAAAATTGGTCCAAAAAGGGTATAATATTGTACAGCGCGGCAAAAAGGTGTACTGTACTTAAAAATAAGAAATTTTTTATTTAAAAATTAATTTTTTACTTAAATTACGATTTTTTTTACTAAAATTTAAGAAATGTACTTAAAATTAAGAAATTGTGTACTTAAAATTAAGAGATTTTATACTTAAAATTAAGAAACTTTCTACTTTAAATTAAGAAATTCTGTACTTAAAATTAAGATACTTTCTACTTTAAATTAAAAAATTTTGTGCTTTAATTTAAGGAGTTCTGTAGTTATAATTAAGAAAATTTACTTAATATTAAGAAAATTTTAATTTTTATTAAGCAATTTAGAACAAAAAATTAAGAAATTAATTTTTAACCCCTTTTTGGACCAATTTACCATATTTAACAATTTTTTCCTCCCCTTTTTGCTCCGCTGTACCATATCTAACACATTCTTGTCCCTCTGTACCACATTTAAATATTTTTGGCGCGCTGTACCATACTTAACCAAAATAGTGAGGCAAAATTGGTGCAAAAAGGGTTAAATATTGTACAGTGCCTCAAGGTGTACTGTACTTAAAATTAAGAAATTTTGTATTTAAAAATTAATTTTTTACTAAAATTAAGAATGTTTCTACTAAAATTAAGAATGTTTCTAATAAAATTAAAGAAATGTTGTACATAAAATTAAGAAATTTTGTACTTAAAATTAAGAAATTTTGCACTCAAAATTAAGAAATTTTGTACTTACAATTAAGAAACTTTCTACTACAAATTAAGAAATTTTGTACTTAAAATTAAGAAATTGTGTTCTTAAAATTGAGTACTTACAATTAAGAAAATTTACTTAATATTAAGAAAATTTTAATTTTTATTAAGAAATTTAGAACAAAAAATTAAGAAACTTTGTACTAATTTTAAGAAATTTAGTATTAAAAATTAATTAATTTTGTACTTAAAATTAAGAAATGTTTCTCTTAAAATTATGAAAGTGTGTACTTTATATTACTTAACATTAAAAAAAATTTGCTTAACTACACAATGTCTTTATGCTAAAGAATGAGACGTCTTCGGCTGCCAATCCTTAAAAACAGGGCCACATGTTTTCTGTGGAAGGATCTGAAGCGCTTTTTAAGTTCATATTTTAGGGTATACGTGGTTTCATATTACCCCGGGATGTGAAGGTAACTATTGGAACATAAACTAGTCTAAATATTAAGTCTTACAGTGGGGAAAAGAATGAATCTGGAATAACAGACTATGTCGGAAATTTTCGATTTCGGTATTTTAGCATAAATATATCATTATCCATCGATCGATACATGACACTCCCATGTTAAGTCCATTTTTTTAGGACACGATTATTTCCAACATTCAACTATGCACATTTAGTATCAAATCGCTCCCTGACTTCAAGAGTGACATAACTCAAAATTGAAAATTACCAAGATGTGTAACTTTAAGTCCGTATAAAAAGATAAGTAACATGAAATAAGATGTTTAAATACACTTGAATAATCCGAAATATGGTTATTTACTTATAGACAAAATTTCGCAGTGATTAATTTATGAACATTTGCAAAATTCGCACTTTTGTAAGGCAACCTCAAAAATGTTAAATTTTGAGTTATCTCACTCTTGAAGTGAGTGAGCGAAATGTTCTCTCATGTTTGAAAGCCACAGAAATAACCAAAAATGATTCCGGAACAGACAGATGGAATTGTCAAAATCGACTCAAAAAGTGAAGTGAAAAAGTCAATCGTCAAATAAACTAATAAAAATCCGGTCGAAGACAAATATGCGTATTTTTCAAACCCAACAAATTTTTATGTAAATCATGGCAACCCCTTTTTTCTTCAAGGAAATAATTGAATCGTATTCCAAAAAGTTTTTCTTTTATAGAATATAAAAAAATAGTTATATGAAAAAACCCCCTTTCCTTCTATCTTCAGACACAAAGATGGGTAGGCGTGCGTTAGAGGAAATGGAGGTTGCATTGTGGATTTATGTACATAGATAGTTTTCTGTATATTTTTCCAATAAATTGTATTTGATTCATGTATGTATGTACATTGGGAGTGCATACACATCAATGTGTTCGGTTGGCAATACAAGAGAAGGGTTTTTTGGACACGTTCAAATGTTCGTTCAGAAGTATTTATTAGGTTTCCATAAGCGTGTGAGTCGAACAACTGTGTGAAGCAACGCACCCTCAATGACCCCATCCCAAATGGGGTGGGGAGAGGTGTACAATGGGTTGAAGGTAATTCTCAATAGAAATACTAAATATTTTCTATTATTTATTTTAAAACAAATACTAAAATAAAAAAACACAAAGACCCCTTTTAAAATGCAGCTTATCGACTGAATACAGTGTTTACATACATAGCATATATATGTAAATACAATACATATATGTATGTATGTACTACATATACATATGTATATACAACTGTATCACATATGAACAATAATTTATTCGTAGAATTTGAAAACTATGTTAAAAGTTCTGACAACATTGTAAATGTCGGAACAAAATAAAAGTTGCAAAAAAATAAAATATGTGTGTTTTACGGTGAGCAGAAAAATACTGCATATACATATTTGTAATAAACTAAGAAGAGACGAGGAATGTCGTCTTAAGAGCCAAAAATCAATATGACACCCTGCTTTAGTAAGGTATGTGTA
Organism: Eudasyphora cyanicolor; assembly: GCA_963930755.1. NCBI lineage: Eukaryota > Metazoa > Arthropoda > Insecta > Diptera > Muscidae > Eudasyphora > Eudasyphora cyanicolor. The sequence goes on along the minus strand of OZ005737.1, from coordinate 201,265,580 downwards.
CACTGAACAAATTATATTAATTAAAGCAAAGAAAACGTTCTTTGGTTCAAACAAAAATTCCTCTAAAATAAAGAAAAGTTACTTTCAATCTAATAAATGGAAAAGGAAAAATGAATAACACTGTCCAACAGCATTTTTGGAACCGTATAATTCTGAAAGGGCATGTTGAGTAGATAATTTTTGTAGAATAAACTTATGGTCCAGCTGGTCTGAGTTTTTTTTACAGTGGGTTTTTTCATTTTTTGGTCGAAGTAGCATATACTAAATGAAAAAAATGATATTAGTTATTGTCTGAGAGATTTATCATTGTCAGAGTTACAAAGTGGAATTTTATGAGGATCATTTTTGTGGAAGATCTTAACCTCCCCTCTTAATGGGTCAATTTAGCCCTCTTTTCGAAAAAAATTAAAAAAAATCCTTTCAAAAAGGCCATTTAAGGATTAAAATATTCTACGAAAATGTTTGCCGGAAAATTTCAGTAGGGGTCGCCAAGGTACACCAAAGTAGTAGTTTAAGTTTTTTACGTTTAATTAGCAAAATTACACGCCAACTTATAAATAAATAATATAATGAAAATTTAAAGTCGCGATAAATTAATATACAAACACTTACAATTTTGTACAGTTTAACGCGTTTATAGTACCCATAGACTATTGAAAAATTGGCGTTATTGCCATACCTGGTACCTCTTAAATAATATGGCCCAAATAAAAAATATGAAAAATGTTTTTTAATTTCCCTTATTTTTATAATATGGGTACTAACTTAAATATTTATCCATAGATACCATACTGCTATTATTCCTCATTTTAGTCTTTACCAATTCCTTTTTACTCGAAATCTTTGAAGCAAAAAAATAAATACTATTAAAAAATTATGAAGATTTTACCAAATATTTCTCTTCATTTCTAAAAAAATGTTTTAGCAACTAGACTTCGTTAAACATATTTGAATTTGTTACGACTTTAAATTTACATTATATTACTTATTTGTATAAGATGGCCTATAATTTTACTAAGCGTAAAGAGCTATATTTTTAAAAGGACTTTTTTAATTGTTTCGAAAAAATGGCCAAATTGACCCATTAAGAGGGGAGCTAGATCGTTAAGATCTTCCACAAAAATGACCCCCATAAAAAAAGAGCTATATTTTTAAAAGGACTTTTTTAATTTTTTCGAAAAAATGTCCAAATTGACCAATTAAGAGGGGAGCTAGAGGGTTAAGACTTTTTTAATTTTTTCGAAAAAATGTCCAAATTGACCAATTAAGAGGGGAGCTAGAGGGTTAAGATCTTCCACAAAAATGATCCCCATAAAATTCCACTGCGTAACTCTGACAATGAGAAATCTCTCAGACATTAACTTACATCATTTTTTTTTGTATTAAGTATAATGCTACCTTCAACCGAAAAATGAAAACTTTAACCCACTGTAAAGAAAAACTCAGACCAGCTGGACCATAAGTTTATTCTACAAAAATGATCTACTCAACATGCCCTTTCAGATTTATAGGGTCGCTATTCTGTTCCAATCAAAAACTCTTAATTTGTTGGACAGTGTAATTAGAATCGTCGTTTTTCTGATGTTTGAATTCAAGGAAAATATATTGAAAACAGAATTTTTTAAATATTATAAAGGGTTTTCCAACAATAGGTGTTATTTTGGTATTCAAAGAAAAATTTCATTTTTTTGAGATAAATGATCGGATGTTTATTTCATAATAAAGAGGAAAGTATGCCGTTAATAATGAAAAACAACATCAGCCAAATGGCCACCACGACCACGCTTACAGGACCATATCCTTTGCATGGAATTTTCCATAACCAAATCGCAAAGTGGCTGCCCTATGTCCTCGATAGCCTCACGTATTCTATCTTTGAGGTCTTGAATCGACGCTGAGCTGTTGGCGTAGACCTTATCTTTCACGTGGCCCCAAAAAAAGAAGTCGCAAGGTGTTAAATCACAAGATCTCGGTGGCCAATTGTGATCATCTCTTCCATAGATAACACGGTCCGGAAACTTTTCCTGTAACAGAGCAATGGTTTCGTTGCTTGTGTGGCACGTAGCGCCGTCTTGTTGAAAGTAAACGTTGTCCAGATCAACCAGCTACAGCTACCGAAATACCGGGTGATTCAAAATAACACCTCTTGTTGGAAACCCCTTTTACTATGAAAGCAGATCGAATAAAGCAAAAAACCAGTAAGGAAAGGCTAAAGTCGGGCGGTGCCGACTATATAATACCCTACACCACTCTCGTAATATTGAATAACTCGATATATAAATTTTGTAATTCATGTATAAATTGTTTACATAAATTTACTTTTGGGATATTTTATACTTAAATAATACCCTGTACCACAGTGTGGTGTAGGGTATAAAAACGATTGGATCTAAAGAGCCAAATCGGATGAAACATATATATAGGAGCTATAGCTAAATCTTTACCGATTTTCTTCAAATTCGGCAATGTTGGTTCATGAATCAAGAAACTCTACAATTCTAAATTTCAAAACGATTGGATGTAAAATACAGCTTTTGTAGGACTAAAGGGTCAAATCGGACGAAACATATATATGGGAGCTATAGCTAAATCTTAACCGATTTTCTTCAAATTCGGCAATGTTGGTTGACGGATCAACTCTACCATGCTAAATTTCGAAACGATTGGATGTAAAATACAGCTTCTATAGGACTAAAGAGCCAAATCGGACGAAAGATATATATGGGAGCTATATCTAAATCTGAACCGATTTCAACCAAATTCAATAGCGATCTTAACAGCCGCGAAATACTCTAAACTGCAAAATTTCAGAACGATCGGAGTGAAATTGCGACCTGTAGTCGACGAACAACTTTACATGGACGGACGGACGGACGGACATCGTTAAATCGACTCAGCTAGTGATTCTGAGTCGATCGGTATACTTTAAGGTGGGTCTAGCTGTGTTATTTTTAGGTGTTACAAACATCTGCCATGAAACAAACTTATAATACCCTGTACCACAGTGTGGTGTAGGGTATAAAAAAACAAAAAAAATAAAAGATTTACACATCGCTTGTTCGGTTTATTACAATTCATAAAATAAATACATTTTTAAATTTGTATGTTCAAAAACTAATGCATAAATGTCCACAAAATTGGATTACACAAATTTCATAAAATTTCCACAATTTATAAATTATCAATTTTCTAAATTTTAAAAATAAAATCATAAAAAATACAACATCATTTCAGGACCACACCACTGCGGGATCCCCAAATCCAAAAATATGTACAATTTGTCAAATAACGAAAACACAAAGTGGAAACAATTTATGATATACAATTTAATCGCCTCAAAAATATGTTTATTTTACTTTCTTCAAAATTCATTAATTTCATATAATGTCCTTTCTTCCTCGTTCGCTTATTCTGATGAGTCCTTCACATGATGATGATGATGATGGGGCGGTCACAGTAGAAGATATGTATTTGCTGGGTGGGTGGTTGGTTAAAAGGAGGCCTGCCACCCAATAGAAATACGAGTATGAGAAGTAACTATGTATGTAAGTGGAACGTAAATTATGACAGAGTAATAATTCATTTGTTTTAGTAGGTCTCCGAATCTGGCAATATGATGACTATGACGATGGGATGGCGGCTATGGCTATGGCGACGGAGGCCATCAATCATAAAACTTTGGGATTTGTTTTAATGATTTAATGCAATTTTGTTTACAGCGTCAATTTCAGAGAAATTCCACCAGAAATTGCTTTATGTTTATTATGTTGTAATTTAATTTCATTTATGTTGAACATTAGTGAGATGATGAATGGATGGATGTGAATACGTATAATGATTTACATGTCTCAGATTCAGGAGTTCATTAAATATTATATGAAAATTAGGTGGACGTAATTGGTCATTTCAAGGTAATTGATGTATTCGCATATAATTGAAACTGAATGCAAATTTAAGCTAAAGGACAATTACTCATAATGTTAGTTTAATGCAAATATTGCAGTTATTTTAAAATTGAAAGATTTTTAGACATAATAACAAAATAAGGATAGTGCAAAGTTTAGAGTTTGAGTTAGGCATTGAATATATCCCTTTTTTTGTCGAAAGCAAGTAATGGAAAATATAAGTTAGTTTTCCATATTTAAAAATTAATTAATTCATTTAATTTTTTAATCATATATAATATATTGAAAAAAATGGAAATGAATAATAATTGACTTAAAATTGAAAAGTATGTTTGAAATCTATGCTATGTAAAACAAACAAAACGACTGGAAATGTGGAAATTTCTCATCAATTTACTAATTGAACAAACTAAATATGTATTGAAACTCATGACAAAAATAAATCATCTATTATCAAAAATATATATAGAAAATTTGTCAATCATATTTACAAAAACAAAACAAAAATTTCAGTTTACAAATTATTGAATTGAAAACAATTTTATTTTTTTCTGTGTACTATATTTGAGTAAATGTTGTCCCCCAGCAAAGTGTATCATATTCTGGCCCTTTACAACCCCAAAATTGTGCCATATTTGGGCCATGTTGGTTGTTATATTTTTACTAAAAAAAAATTTTAAAACCCATAATACGTAAAAAAGTTATATTTAATCTAAAAAAAAAATATAAAAACTGAATAAAAAAAATGATTTGACGAAAAAATATACATTAAAATTAAAACAATTTTTTTAAAAAAATATTATGTAAGAAAAACATATTTTAAAAAAGTTTCAAAAATAAGTTATTGTATAGAAAACAATAGAAATACATTTTAAGGTCGTAATCCTTTTTTGTTATTCGAAATATTTATAGAATTTGCCAAATTATTATAATTATATTATTATTATGTTATTATAATTATTGTAATATTTTAAAAAAAAAATTATATAATTTTTGGATTACATTTATAAATAGAATATTAAGTGATTTAATTAATTTAAATCAAACACGAAAAAATGTTCTTTAAATTTAAAAATTCATAAATTATATTTGAAAAGGTAACAAATAAAAAATATAAACGTTAGTTAAAAATATAAAATTTACAAATTTAAAATTCATTAAAATTTACAAATTTAAATCAGTTTAAATTAAAAAAAATAATTTATTAAATACATACATATTATTTATGGATTAAATGTATAAATATAATATTAATTGATTCAATTAATTTCTAAATAAAAGACGAAAAAATTCTTAAAATTTGAAAATTCTATTAGAAAATATAAATTTTAACTAAAATTACAAATTTTAAAAATTAACATATTTAAAATTCATTAAGAAAGCCCCAAAAATAATTTACGTATGTATGAATTTGTAAAATTTAAAATAAAAAAAAATTATAAAATTTAAAAAGTGTTTAAAAAAATTACAAGAAAAAAATTAAATTATTGTATACAAAAAATAACAAAAAAAAAGTTTAAGGCCGTAATACTTCGTTAGTATTCGGAAATATTTATAAAATTTTTCATATTTTATAAATTTGAAAAGTGCGTAACATTTTGAAATTCTTCAAATTTTAATAATCTTTAAAAAAATTAAAATATATACAATTTTTAGAATGCATAAAATCAGATATATTTTTAAAATTTATAATATTTAAAAAATTCATTACATTTGAAAATGTATAAAATTTTAAAAGTTATATATATTTTTATGGATTTTTATAAATTTAATCCATAAAAAAATATTGATTCAATTAATTTTTAAATCAAAGACAAAACATTGTCTTAAAATTTGAAAGTTCATAAAATTATATTAAAAATTACAAATAAAAAAAAAATAAAAATTTTGATTACAAATACTAAATTTAAAAATAAACAAATTTAAAATTCATTAGAAAAAACAAGTTATTAGCATTTGTAACAATTATTTTAATAAAATTAAAACAAGTATTTTAAAAAAGTTACAAGTAACCGAAATTAAAATTAAATTAAATTACTGTAAAAAAAATAACAGAAAAAAAATGTTGAAGGCCGCAATGCTTTGTTAACATTCGGAATATTTAATTGTTCAAATTAAAATTGAAAAATTTCTAATATTTAAAAAATTCTATAAATTTGAAAATGTATAAAATTTAGTTATATATATTTTTATCGATTTATATAAATTTAATCCATAAAAAAATATTGATTCAATTAATATTTAAATCAAAGACAAAACATTGTCTTAAAATTTGAAAATTCATAAAATTATATTAAAAATTACAAATAAAAAAAAATAAAAATTTAATTAAAAATAAAGAAATTTCAAATTCATTAAAAAAAAGACAAAAACAAGTTATAAGCATTTGTAAAATTGAAAATAAAAAAGAATATTACAAAATAGAAAAAAATATTTTAATAAAAATTAAAAAAAGTATTTTAAAAAAGTTACAAGTAACCAAAATTAAAATTAAATTATATTACTATATAAAAAAATAACAGAAAAAAATGCTAAAGGCCGTGCAATGCTCTGTTAACATTCGGAATATTTATAAAATTGTTCAAATTTTATAAATTGACAAAAGCTTATAAGTTTTATAAAATTTAAATAATTAAAAAAAAATATACATTTAATTTATAAAATTCACAAAATTTGCAATATGCATAAAATTAAATATATTTTTAAATTTCATGAAATTTGAAAAATGTTTAAAATCCATTAAATTTAAAAATTCATAGCATTTTACAAATTATATATTAGCTATGCAAATTTTATAAATTAATTTTTAAATCGAGACGAAAAAATTTTCTAAATTTAAAAATTCATAAAATTATATTAAAAAATTTTCATATAAAAATACTAATTTTAATTATAAACACAAAATTACAAATTAAAAATTAATTTCAAAACAAAAAATAAAATTATAAATTTTTGTAAAATTGAAAAATTTATAAAAGTTGCAAATTAAAATATAAAAATGAAATTAGATTATTGTATAAAAAATAACAAAAACAAATGTTGAAGATCGTAATACCTTGTCAACATGAGGAATATTTACAAATTTTATAAATTTGTAGAATTCATTCATTTTTTTAGAATTCATAAAATTTTAAAACACTTGCATCCAAATTTTTAATACATAAAATTTATAAAAAATATTTTTTTTTTTTTGGTTTGTGTAAAAAAATGTAAAATTCATAAAATTTGTAGAATTCATTCATTCTTTTTAAAATTCATAAAATTTGAATAACACTTGCATCCAAATTTTTAAAACATAAAATTTATAAAAAATATTTTTTTTTAATTTGTGTAAAAATAATTAAAATTCATAAAATTTGTAGAATTCATAAATTCTTTTTAGAATTCATAAAATTTGAATAACACTTGCAAACAAATTTTTAATACATAAAATTTATAAAATATATTTTTTTCTGGTTCGTGTAAAAAAAATGTAAAATTCATAATTCAAAATTGATAAATACTTACAATTTTAAAACAATTTAAAATAAATTAAAAAAAATTTAAAAATAAAAATATTAATCAAATTTGTTAAATTATTTTTAAAAAATAAAAAAAATTTTAAATTACTGTAAAAAAAAAAACAAAAAATTAATATTGAACAGAACGCTATTTTGTAAATTAGTGTAATTAAAGAATAGTTTCAAAGGTGACAAACAATTTTCAATAAACAATAATGACAAACAAACACACACATTATTGTAAACGAAAGGTCAAAGATAAAACGCAATATAAACAAAAAGCTGTAGACAAATCAACAAATAAACTGTTGCTTGAAAGTGAAAACGAATGAATGAAAGATACGAGTATACGAGTATGTGTAAATATATAGTATTAGCCAAAAGGAAATAATCAATTTGCAATTTGTAATTTTATTATCTAATAGCGAATATAATGAAGATGCTGACGATGATGCAAACGTGAACAACATGTAAACCAGAGACGGAAAGAGAGAGAGAGAGAGAGAAGGCACAAAACGAAATGAGAAAAATCTATCTCCGACTATTTGTCTATTGTTGTCGTTTCACAGTGGGATCGCTTGAAAACAAAGTGGTGATAATAACAGAATTTATAAATTTGTTCATGAAAACCATAAATTATGACAAACATAGCATAGTTGCAAGGAAAATATATTACTGTTACACGGGAATCATATTATAGTTACAGGATCCATATATCATAGATTGGGGACCATATAATATTTATAGGGACCATATTACGGTTGCATGGGAACCATTTTATTTTTTATGGAACCATATTATGGTCATGGGTACAATAACAGAGTTATGGCAAATTGTGATTTGTTTCTTTAATACTGGGATAATATTATGTTCACAGTAATAATGCCTCATGTTTGCAACACCTACGAGTACTTAGGGTCCTTCGACCTTAGTCGGTTAAGTTGACTAAAATGTTCTTACTTGTTATTTTTTCTTAGCTATAGGATGATTTCAAAGGGTACCATAACATGGTTACAAGGAAATCATATTTTAATTATATAGGGACCAAATTATGGGTACAGCTGACCACGGATTACGGTTACAGTGGACCATATTAAGGTCATAGTTGACCATATTATAATTTCAGATATCAAATTATGGATATAGGGACCACGTTATCCTTACACTTTTATTTATTTATTTATATGAATTACAATACAAAGTAAATTTATATTCTAATTTTACGGTCCAGGGAAAACCCAGGTTACAAAGACCATGTGGCTAGATTTTGCAGCGACACACCAGAGCCTCTCGTGGGAATCGAACCAACAACCCCCAAACTCATAGGCGAGCATGCTACCAACTCACCTACTGGGGCGCTCTTATCCTTACATGTAGACCTTATAATGGTTAAATGGGAACCATTTTGTTTTGCATGGGGACCATGTTATGATTACACGGGGAACATAGTTAATAGGTTGCAATTGTTACAATGGGTCCATATTATGGAAAATTATGATTTTTTTTCATAATGCGTAATGGTTACAAGAACCATTACGCCAGAACTTCCCATCCTTTTGACCAAGCAGCTCCCCAGAACCATGTAAAAAATCCCCCCCATCCCACAAAAAATTATCGTAAATTATACATATTTGTTTTTTAATAATATGACTAACAAAATAAAAAAAATTTTAAATGGTAGTTTTTCCGGAAAATGCCCTCGAAATTTCATTTTTGTAAAAAAATTAGTTTGGAATTGGATTTTTCTACAAAATTTCATTGAAATTACATATGTCTAGAAAATTTAATGTAAATTTAATTTTTATAGAAAATTTCATCATATTACTTTTTCTGTTAAAATTCTTGATTTTTTTTTGTGAAAATTTCTTTAAATTTGCTTTTTTTTAGAAAATTCCTTTAAATTTTAATTTTTCTAACAATGTTGATGAAATCGACTATTTCTAGCAAAAACGAAATTTTCAATAAAAAATAATTTCGACAAAATTTTCAAAAAAAATTGATGATATTTTTTAGAAAAATTAAATTTTTTAAAATACAACTTTGTATTTCATGCTCCCCTCTTCCCCCAAAAAATTATAAGAAATTTTTAGAATATTCCTTCAAATTTGCAGTTTTCTTCAAATGATATTTTTTCTAAAAACTGTTGATAAAATCGATTTTTTTTTAGCAAAAACTAAATTTCAATAGAAATGAATTTTCAGCAAAATTTTAAAAAATATCAATTTTGATATTTTCTAGAAAAATTAAATTTTTTTGAAAAATTTAATTTTCAACTAAATTTTTTAGAAAAATTTAGTTTTGACGACGTTTTCCAAAAATACCAATTTGTAAAAAATTCTTCATGAAATAATAATATGACTTGTAACATAAAATTTCGTTTAATTAATAGTTTTTCTTGAGAATGTCACAGAAATTGCATTTTTCTACAAAATTTCATTGAAATTATATTTTTGTAGAAAATTTAATGAAAATTGTAATTTTATAGAAAATTTCTTCATATAAAATTTGTCTGCAAAAATTCTATATTTTTTTAGAAACTTACTTAAAATTTTCATTTTTCTAGCAAATTTTAGCATTTCTCTAGAAAATTTTAATTTTGACATAATTTCTAGAAAAAAAGATATTTTTATTGAAAATGTATTTTCGAAAAAATAAATTTTGTTGATATTTGTAGAAAAATTCAATTTTCAACTACATTTGTAAGAAAAACACAATTTTGGGGAATTTTTTTTAAATTCTTTCAAATTTAATTTTTTTTTAAAAAGAAAGGTTAATTCGTTTAATTTTCTGCAAAATTTTGTTGTAATTTAATTTTTCGAGAAAAAACATTGAAACATTTCTCTAGACAAAATTTTGTGGAAAAATTTAATTTTAACAAATTCTGATTTTTATAAAGATTGTTGATGAAATCAATTTTTTTATCAAAATTTATGTTTTCTGTATTTTATTGTAAACTTATGTTGGAATTTATTTTCAGGATTTTTTTAAATTACCAATTTTGACAAATTTTCTTTTTACAATAAATAATCAATTTTGATAAATTTTCTAAAAAAATAAAATTTCTATAAAATTTTCAATAAAATTACAATTTCACAAAAATTTAAGTAAAATAGCAATTTCTATGAAATTTTCAATAAAATTGCAATTACTACGAAATTTTCTATAAAATGATATATCGAAAACGAAATTTTTCAGATAAAAAACGGAATTTTTATTTAAATGTAATTCGACAAAAATTTTTAAAAAATAAAATTTTGATGATTTTTTTTTTCAAATTTTAATTTTTCTAAAAAAAATGCCTAAGCATTTTTTTTTTTGAAAATTTTATCAAGATTGTACTTTTCTGCAAAATTTTGTTGAAATTGTATTTCATAGAAAAATCGTTGAATAGCATTTCTGGAGACAAAAAATGGAATTTTTTCATTTTCATTTCAATAAAAATGTATTTTCGACGAACTTTTCAAAAAAAAAAATCGATTTTGATAGAAAATTTTAGAAAAAATGCAAAATGCAATTTTGAGGATATTTTTTAAAATAGCAATTTTGACAAAATGTTCTTAACAAAAATTTTCTTTTTACAATAATTATGCAATTTTGATGAATTTTGCAAGAACATATTAAATTGGGGAAGATTTCAAAAAAATATAATGTACATTTTGCAATTTTCTATAACATTACAATTCCTATGAAATGTTCAATTAAAATTGCAATTTCTATGAAATTTTCAATAAAATTGTAATATATATGGAACTTTCAATAAAATCGCAATTTTTACGAAATTTGAAATAAAATGTTATTTCAAAAAGAAATTTTTCATATAGAAAAAAAAGAAATGTTCATTAAGTGTATTTGGACAAAAACTTTTAAAAAATAAAATTTTGATGATTTTTTTAAGAAAAATTCAATTTTCAACTACATTTTTAGAAAAAATTCTATTGAGTTTTAAAAAAAACTTTCAAATTTAAATTTTTCTAAAAATATCGAAGAAACCAATTTTTTTTTTACAAAATTTCGTTATAATTACATCTTTTTTGAAAATTTTATTGAAATTGCAGTTTTCTGCAAAATTTTGTTGAAATTGTATTTTTCTTGAAAATTCGTTGAATAGCATTTCTGGAGACAAAAATTGAATTTTTGCATAATTTCCATTTCAATAAAAGTTTATTTTCGACAACATTTTCAAAAAATTCAATTTTGATGACATTTTTTAGAAAAATAAAAGTTTCAAGTAGTAATTTTAGAAATGAGCACATTTTAAGGAAATTTAAAAAAAAGAACAATTTTGACAAAATTTTCTTTTTACAATAATTAGGCAATTTCGATGAAAATTGCAAGAAAATATTAATTTGGGGAAGATTTTCAAGAAAAATAAAATGTCAATTTTGGATGCAATTTTCTAAAAAATTACAATTTCTATGAAATTTTCAATTAAAATTGCAATTTCTACGAAAATTTCAATAATATCATATTCCGAAAAAGAAATTTTTCATGTAAAAAAAAATAAATTTTCATAAAGATTGTACTTGCAACAAAAACTTTTAAAAAATGCAATATTAATGATTTTTTTTTAGAAAAATTTAATTTTATAAATTTTTAGAAAAATTCAATTTTGAGGTTTTTTTTTATAAAAGATTCTTTCAAATTTTATTTTTTCTAAAAATATCGATGAAATCAATTTCAAAAATTTCATTATAATTACTGTTTTTTTTTTTTTTTTTGAAAATTTTATCAAAATTGCAGTTTTCGGCAAAATTTATTTTAATTTTATTGAAATTTTCCTAGAAAATTGCATTCTAAATTGACGAAATTTTATTTTTTCTAGAAAATCTCTAAATTAATATTTTCTTTCAAATATGTATCTTAAAAATTGCATAATAATTGTAAAAAGAAAATGTTTGTTAAGAAAATTTTGTCAAAACTAGTATTTTTAAAAAATCCTCAATATTTTCACTTTTCTAAAACAATTAGTAGGAAATTGATTTTTTTCTACAAAATATCATTAAAATATAACTTTTTTCAAAATGTCGATAATTAATTTTTATTGAAATGAAAATTCTGTAAATATTGAGATTTGTCTCAGAAATGCTATTCAACAATTTTTCTACAAAAATACAACTTCAACAAAATTTTGCAGATAACTGCAATTTCGATAAAAAAATTTCCAAAAAAAAATGTAATTATAACGAAATTTTGTAAAAAAAAATAGATTTCATCGACTTTTTAGAAAAATTAAAATTTGAAAGAATTTTTTAAAAGAAAATACCAAAATTGGGTTTTTCTTAAAATGTAGTAGAAAATAGAATTTTTCTAATAAAAAAATATTTTCGACATTTTCAAAAAAATCGATTTTGATATTTTAAGAAAAAATCAATTTCCAACTAATTATTATTAAAATATTTGTTTAAAATAATCCACTATGTCGTCAAAAATTTCCAAAATTTCCATTAGACACGATTAATTCATTAAGAGACCTTAAGACCTTCTCATGTAATTTTTAGACATTCTCAAAAGTCTAAATCCCCATAAAAATTGCCAATTAATATATTTTAAATATAGTATTTGCAAAAAATAGTAATATGTTTATTAAATGTACAAACGGATACCAGAATTATTTAAAAAAATCGGTAAAGCTTTACTTAATATTTATGAAATTGTCTATAATTTAAGTCCAAAATGTACTTATTTTAAAGATTAGGGACGTCTTTGACGCCATTCTTAATTTTGTGATACAATTTATTCTGTGTAAATTTTTTTTGCAACAGGACCACTGTTTCTCGGTTTTAAATCATGTTTTCCGTTACGAAAAAAGAAAGAAAGAGCAATTGTTTAACCTGTCGTTGTTTGGCTTTTATGCTTTTTATCTTTTTTTCAAACAAAAAAACGTTTCTTTTTTCTTTTACTTACTGCGCTGTATTTCCGAAGCCGAAGCCAACAAATCATTGTTGTCATCATCCAACATGTTGCTGGACTGGTGTTGCTCCTGCTGCTGGTGGTACTAGTGGTGCTGGTGATGTTGCTGCCGGTCGATGATGGGATTTTTTTTATTTGACTTCCAAATGTCCCCCAGCAAATCAAGTAGACAACTGCGGTGGTGTGCGCGGGGGAGGAGGTCGAAGGAAAATTAATAGCCGCAATTCAATAGACAATAAAACTCAGCCGATGACGTCATGTGAATAATAGTTATATTTCTTGTTTGCTTAAGCAGTGATGTCAATGATTTGTGTGACGTGACACTATCTTCGAATGCAACAACTTCAAAGCTCCAACTGCGCTCCAGACACTTGGAAATTTATACAGTCAGTCTAATGAGTTGATTCGATTTCCAAATTTTGAAAAATAAATATAAAAAATTTGGATTCAATTTTGTTTTGCCGAAATTTTGCTTCAAATTAAAATCTATGAACCGATGATTTTTTCCTCAATTTTTTTCTCAGCCAAATTTTTGCTTCTGACAACACCTCCGTTTTGCGAATTCCTGTCCTTGACATCTAAGCCGCGCCCTGCCGCCGACTCCAAAAGCAATTATCCAGTTATAGCGATTATGAAAAGTTAACACACGTCCGTGTGTGTGTGCGAGTGTCTTCGTTTTTGTCACTTAGTAAATAATTTTGCCCCAATTTTCGTCCCTTTCTAATTGGGAGGGGAGGGGAGGTAAATCAGTTGATTGCCAGCCCTTAAAGTGTCAACAACAGAAAATTTGTTCGGGGGAACCAATTACCAAAAAAACGTTTCAAGCCAAAATAGTTTGGTAAAACTTTTCAAACTTTGGGTTCAAACGCAATTTGTTGCTCTTCTTTTTAGGATTTTTTGATTGCATACAAACTTTTTGTTAATGAGCATTTAACCACCGACGAGTTTTTTTTAATTTTATTTACATTAGCGTTCACTGTTTTGTGGGAGGAGATCTGCAAGAGAAATTGAAAAGAACATAAATTTAGTAACATGTATTTAATTCTACCCAAAAAAAGGAGAAAGTTCAGAAATATATAGATATACAATCTTACATAGAACAAGGATAACAAAAATCTCACAAATAATTTTAAATATTTTTGCTTCAAAGACATGCTAATCTTTAAAATAAGATCAATTCATACTTAATAAGAAACATTTACTTAATACTAAAGAGTCTTAGTTTTAATATAGGGAAAAATTAAAATTGTTTTATTTTTAAATTTCATTGAAAATTGCATATTTTATAAATTTTTTCAAAATTAAATTTTTCTAGAAAATTTTGTAAAAATAATTTTTTCTTTTGAAAAAATTTATTAAATATATATTTTTATTGAATTTTTTCCGAGACAATCATGAAAAATTTTAACTTTTCTAGATTTAATTTTTTTTTTTAATTTAATTTTACATCTTTAATCCAGTCAAAATTAAATTTTCTATAAATTTTTTCAGAATTATTTTCTAGAATATATCGAAAGCATTAATTTTTTGATAAATTTGTCGAAAATTAAATAGAAATCAACTGTTATATAGACAATTTTGTCAAAATTGGTTTTTGAAAAATAAATTAGTTAAAATTATTCTTTTTATTTCATTGAAAATTTGTTTTTTTTTAATTTGCTTTTTTCTAGAAGATTGCGTATATCAAATAATGTCTAGAAATTTTCCTCGAAACTTAATTATTCATATTGCATTTTTCTATAAATTTCTTGAAATTAACATTTTTCTAGAAAATTAATTCTCTTTTTTTTCGAAATTTTATTTTTCACCTTTAATGCAGTTAAAATTTAATTTTTACACACAATTTCGTCCAAATTATTTTTTTTTAATTTTGCAGTTATGTGTGTAATAAATTTTGTCAAGATTGCTATTTCAAAATAAATATGTTAATTCTTTCAAAACTAAAATTTTCTAGAAAATATTTGAAAATTAATATGTTAAAAATATTTTTTTTTAAATTTCCTCGAGTTTTTTTTTTTTTGGTAAATTTTTTCAAAGCGAAAATTTCGTCAAATTAAATTTTTCACGAAAATTTCGTCGAATTTTATAGAAAATTTCACAGAAATTGCACATATCTAGAAAATTTCTTCCAAATTTAGTTATTCTCCTTTAATCAGTCAAAATTGCATATTTATAAAAATTAATATTCATTGCAAATTTAATAGAAATCGCAGCTATATGCCAATTTTGTCAAAATTGGTACATTTGAAAAATTATTAATTTTTTTTAATTTCGTAGAATATTGAAGTTTTCCAAAAGAGAAAAATTTTAATTTCGTTGAAAATTAATTTTTTTTGGCAATTCTTTCAAAACTAAATTTTTTAGAAAATTTCGTCAAAATTACAAATTTTGTCGAATTAATTTTTTCTCGAAAATTTCATCGAATTTTATAGAAAATTTCACAGAAAATTTCTTCGAAATTTAATTATTCACCTGTAATCAGTCAATTTTATAAAAATTTGCATATTTATAAAAATTTCTAATATTCATTGCACATTTAACAGATATCGCAGCTATATGACAATTTTGTCAAAATTGGTGCATTTGAAAAACAATCAATTTTTTATAATTTCGTTGAATATTGGAGTTTTCTATAAATTTCTTCAGAATATTTTTTTTTAAATTTCGTTGAAAATTAATTTTTTTTTGTAAATTCATTCAAATTAATTTTTTTTAGAAAATTTCGCCAAAATTACATTTTTTAAATTTTGTGGTATTAATTTTTTCTCGAAAATTTCATCGAATTTTATAGAAAATTTCACAGAAATTGCACATATCTAGAAAATTTCTTCGAAATTTAATTATTCACCTGTAATCAGTCAAAATTGCATATTTATAAAAATTTCTAATATTCATTGCAAATTTAATAGAAATCGCAGCTATATGACAATTTTGTCAAAATTGGTGCATTTGAAAAACAATAATTTTTTTTTATTTTCGTTAAATATTGAAGTTTTCTATAAATTTCTTCAGAATATCATTGCATAATTTTTTTTAAATTTCTTTGAAAATTAATTTTTTTTGTAAATTCATTCAAATTAATTTTTTTTAGAATTTTTTTCGACAAAATTACATTTTTTAAATTTTGTTGTATTAATTTTTTCTCGAAACTTTCATCGAAATTTATAGAAAATTTCACAGAAATTGCACATATCTAGAAAATTTCTTCGAAATTTATCTTTTCACCTTTAATCCAGACAAAATTGCATTTTTATAAAAATTTCTAATATTCATTGCAAATTTACTAGAAATCGCAGCTATATGACAATTTTGTCAAAATTAATACATTTGAAAAATAATTAAAATTATTCTTTTTTTAATTTCGTTAAATATTGAAGTTTTCTAAAAATTTCTTTAGAATTACATTACATAATTTTTTCAAAATTTAATTTTTCTAGAATATTAAAAAATAAGGTCAAATTCAATTTTCTAAAAAATTTCATCAAAATTGCATATTTCTAGAAAAATAACTTAGAAATTAAATTTTTCATCTTTAATCCACATAAAATTGCATTTTTCTATAAATTCCTACAAAATTAAATCTTTCTTGAAAATTTCGTCAAAATTAAATTTTTTGAAAATTTTGTCGAAAATAGATTTTCATTGAAAAAGTAATAAAAATCGTAGTTATGTAGAGAATATTGTCAAAATTGGTATTTGTCAAACTTGTTAATAAAAATAGTTTCTATTTTATGGTTTTTCTCACTGTGAAAATTGCATTTTTATAAAAATTTCTTCAAAATTTCTAATATTCATTGCAAATTTAATAGAAATCGCAGCTACATGTCAATTTTGTCAAAATTGGTACATTTGAAAAATAATTAAAAATTTTTTTTCTAATTTCGTTGAATATTGAAGTTTTCTATAAATTTCTTCAGAACAACATTGCATAATTTTTTTAAATAATTTTTTTTAAATTTCGTTGAAAATTTATTTTTTTGCAAATTCTTTCAAAACTAATTTATTTTTGAAAATTTTGTCAAAATTATTTTTTTTTTTTAAATTTTGTCGAATTAATTTTTTCTCGAAAATTTCATTGAAATTTATAGAAAATTTCACAGAAATTGCACATATCTAGAAAATTTCTTCAATGATTTCTAAATATTCATTAAAAATTTAAAGAAATCGCAGCTATATGACAATTTGGTCAAAATTAATACATTTGAAAAATAATTAAATTTATGTTTTCTAATTTTGTTGAATATGTATTGAAGTTTTCTAAAAATATCTATATCTATATAGAATTACATTACATAATTTTTTCAAAATTAAATTTTTCTAAAAAATTTCGACAAAATAAAAAATAAGGTCAAAATTCAATTTTCTAAAAAAATTCATCAATCTTGCATATTTCTAGAAAAATAACTTAGAAATTAAATTTTTCATCTTTAATCCACATAAAATTGCATTTTTCTATAAATTCCTACAAAATTAAATCTTTCTTGAAAATTTCGTCAAAATTAAATTTTTTGAAAATTTTGTCGAAAATAGATTTTCATTGAAAAAGTAATAAAAATCGTAGTTATGTAGAGAATATTGTCAAAATTGGTATTTGTCAAACTTGTTAATAAAAATAGTTTCTATTTTATGGTTTTTCTCACTGTGGAGTTTAGCTGAAGATCAAAGAGTTCCTTCAAAGTGAAGGAAGGTATTTTGAATAGTCAAGTGAAAAAGAAAACGACCTTGAAATCCAACACCAACTAATGCATGACGCGATTCGTTGAGGGTTAGTCATTTCTTCGGATGCAGTAATGTTGTTTTTGCCCTGCAGTCCACAAAAGTTATTCCAAATTTACATATAGGAATTACTTTCAACTTTTTTTAATTCTTTAAAAATTTATTTTTGAAGATATAGTTTTTTCTAGAAAATTACGACAAAATTTAATTTTTCTAAAAAAATTTCATCGCAATGGCATATTTTTAGAAAATGTCTCCGAAATCCTTTTTTTCTCGCTTAAACAAGTTAAAATTGAATTTTCTATAAATTTCTTCAAAATTAAATTTTTCTACGAAATTTCGTCAAAATTATTTTTCGGAAAATTTTGTGGAACTGGATTTTTATTGAAAATTTAATAGAAATCGTAGTTATATAGACAATTTTGAAAACAAACAAAATACATATCTCTTATATTTTGTTCTAAAATTTTATTATTTAAATTTCGTTTAAAATTTAATTTTTCTATATATTTCCTCAAATTTACATTTTCTCAGAAAACATCATCAAAATTACATTTGATGAAATTTTTTTCCAAAATAAATGTTTATTGAAAATTAGTCAAAATTAAATTTTTCTGCAAAATTTCATCGAAATAGAATATTTCTAGAAAATATCTTTGAATTTTAATTTTTTTTACTTTAATCCTTCCACTTTTAGTCAAAATTGAATTTTTAACAAAATTTCTTCAAACTAAATTTTTCTAGAAAATTTCATAAAAAAATAATTTAATTAAAAAGTTTTGCCGAAAATCGATTTTCATTGAAAATTTAATAGATATTGCAGTTATACAACAAAAAGGTATTTTAGTCAACATCTGTTAAAAATCTTTTTTTCTCGTTATAACGGGGGTTTTCCAATAGGGATGATATGATTTTGATGTGACGTTTCGGGCATTTGTAATATGTCATGATCTGTCATTTGTTTTTCATTGTATTCAAAAGTGTTTACAATTTCATCATGGAGAGATATACGCAAGAACAACGTTTACAAATTATTCGTGCGCTAAGTCCAAAATCCAAAAAAAAAACTTTCCAGTCGACCTACGATCTTGACACCCATGAGCAATATTTTAGCTCTCGTTAAGAGCTTTCTTTTTGCCATTGACAGATTGTGGCTACGTGCCACACAGCAAATGAAACAATAGAATTATTGCAGGAAAAGTTTGGAGACTCGAACGATAACGCCAGTGTTACTCACTATGTTGCGTCTCAGCCACTTGGCAACTTCGCTTATTGCCAGTATTTCGGCTTAATAGACACTGCCTGATAACCTGTGAGCTATGTCAAGACTGATCTGACCATCTGTTAGAAGTGGAAATGGTTTATATTACCTTGTAATCTTAGTGCTAAAGTTCCTCTGGAAGGTGTACACCGTTGGTATATAGTCCACTCGGTTGGCTACCATAGCTCTACACTGTGATATCCTCAAGTGGCCGTAGTTCATATACAAGGTTTTCCAATAAGAGTGATATGATTTATTTAAAAAAACACACTTATTGTTAAGGAAATTCAAAAGTTTTTATTTAATGTGAAGTAGTACAATCGATACAAATAAGTTGTAAATAAAACGTTATTCAAATGGCCTCCACGACTTCTTCTGCAGGAACGAACTCGATGAACCCAATTTTCGAGCACTTTTTCTACTAAATCAAGTCGAATGTTATGAATAACACGTTTAATATTGACTTGTAAAGCTTGAAGAGAGTCTGGTTTATTTCGAAAGGCCAATGACTTCAAATAACCCCACAAGAAATAGTCTAATGGTGTTAAATCACAACTTCTTCGACGCCATTCAATATCACAATTTCTTTAAATAATGGAATCTCCAAACTTTTCTCGCAACAATTCAATTATTTCATTTGCTGTGTGGCACGTAGACACAATCGGTCAATGGCAAAAAGATAGCTCTTAACGAGAGCTAAAATATTGCTTATAGGTGTCAAAGTCGTAGGTCGACTGAAAAGTGTTTTTTTTGGATTTAAAAAAAAAATGAACTTAGCATCATTTTCAAATGTGAACGAAAGTTTATTTTTGCTCTAGCTCCTTAACGGTACGTCGGATCGGGAATCGGTCAATGGCAAAAAGATAGCTCTTAACCAGAGCTAAAATACTGATCATGGGTGTCAAGGTCGTAGATCATCTGGAAAGTGTTTTTTTGGATTTAAAAAAAATGGACTTAGCGCATGAAAAGTTGCAATTGGAGAACGATTATTTTGATAATAAAACTGAATAATTTGTAAACGTTGTTCTTGCGTATATCTCTGCATGATAAAATTGTAAACACTACTGAATACAATGTAAAACAAATGACAGATCATGACATATTACAAATGGACGAAACGTCACTTCAAAATTATATCATCCCTATTGGAAAACCCGTTACCTCCACATTGACTGCTTATTGACTTCTAATGGGTATACCTTAGTCGGTCCACTCGACAGACATTTTCTTACTTATTTTAATTATATTGTCTTTAATCAATCTTCAGTGAACACTCGTTAGCCTTTTAATTATTTTTCTATTAATTTTAATTTAAGTTAATAAATTCTTGATTTCCCTCCTTCAATTAACCATTGATTGGATTCATTTCTCCTAATAATAGATTCTATTTAAGAATTTATTTTTCTTTTTATTATCGACACGCGATTTAGTCTGATAAAACAACCACTTGGAGGGAAAACAAAAACAAACAATTATAAATAAATTAAACGAATCCATAATTTAATTGAATGGTTGGTTGGTTGGCGAGAATGGCGTAGGTCAACATAAGAGATTAAAAAACGCTCGCACTTAATGCGCAATTATATTCCCCAGTGTTGTTGTAGTCACTCTCACTCAGTCCAGCCAATTATCGAGTCAAACAAAAGGTAATGTTGTGATTGTGAGTGCAAAAAGAGAAGAAGAGAGACTTAATTATGAAACCATTGATTGAAATGCAAATCTCATGTGTAAATCTCTCAAACCACCACCCCCACCACCAAGGTACGAGTAGACAAAGGTCTCTCACAGCAACGATCTGAGGTAAACTAACACGAACCAACCGACCCACCTGTAGTCATTGAAACTATGTCCATTGAATGAAAAAAATAACTATATTTTTGAAAAGAAAACAAAAAATAGTTAATGTTTTATGTTTATGTTATTTTATGTTTACCTACGCATTTTTTTAGGTCACTTCCGATAAGATTCTGAATGAAATGAGTTTAGATGAGAACGAGAGTGAGAGAGTGTGAGTTGAGTACACATTTGGCCAACAGAATTAGAGGGTTTCGCATTATACCTGTTCGTCTAGTAATAAATGTCAACTAAAATAGATCTCGTGGTCGTCAACGTCGTCGTCGCCGCCCTCGTCTCTCGTATATACATATGTATGTATACGACTAACTAGTATAGGAAATACACGTTTTATATTCGCCACTTTTGAATTCATTTAAAATTCAATTTCATTTCATATGTGACTATTTTTTGTGCCGTTTTTTTCTTCTTTCTAAAAAGGAATGATATATTATTCGCCATATATCCAATTTCTAGTTTTTGTGGAGTGGATTTATTGACATCGGCGGCGCATTTGGAATTGGTCACATACATATGAGGAGATGATGGCCATGTTTCCGACGTGCAGTGTGTGTGGTGTTGCGCCTTTGGTGAGACTATTTCTGCAATGTGTTTTTTTTTTTCATATAGAAATTTATAGAGTTAAGCTAATATTCCTCGCGGGTTTTGCTAATACATGTTAGAAGTGAATTGAGTTTTTTTATGTGTGTACATTTTTGGTTTGGTCTCTCTGTGTGGGTGGCAAAGTTATGGAAACGTGTTACGTTACGTTTCGAGATGGTCGAGAGCTGCCGGTGGTACACCACAGCACGTCATGCCAGAAATGGCAGCAGCGCAACAGTAATAACAACAACGAAAAACATAGCATCAAACAAATATGTAAGTACTCTCATGCCATACATGAAGAAATTTTGTATGGAAATGTACGAGGGCTAGCAAAAAAGTCGCATATGAAAAAACAAATGGCGGGTTCCCCTAACCAACTTGTCTATTTATACCCAACACAACACTGTGGTACATGGTATTGTGCTTAAGGAGATATAGCCATAGTTTCTTATATCGATCTTCTTTGAATCCCGTTAATAAGGCGAATCACATATGTACGTCCATTTGTCTGTCCACATACACTAGTAATCAAAGTACGGGTCCGAATCTTCGAGCGGTCACTAAGATTTTGCACATAGGACATCGGACATAGGATACATTCCTAAATTCACAAACAGCCGTCGACTGCCGCATCCTCGACTTAGAGCGGAAAAGACTATCTACGTTAGTGTCAGTTCTGATGGTACACTGCCTGATCGTCGAACACGCCAGAAGGTTAGGTATTGAGTCCAATGACTTCTATTTGAGCTGTGGTGATGAGAAAGAAGTGGAGAGCCTTGAGCACCTGGGGTCGGCCTTTGTAGGAAGTCTGACTTATCTTTCCGGTACCGAAATTGGTTTCTATGAGGGGCATCCCTACCCTAGGGAACTATATTGGCCTATGTAAGCTGGCAAAGCTGGCTGACATAATAACCTATTATAGGACATTGGAAATAGGACATATGATATAAAGGTCATTGACCCCTAATAAAAGTCATTGACCCCGGATTAAATGTCATTGACCCCTATCAAAGGACAAAAAGTCAATGACACCGGATTAAAGATCAACAACCCGGGACAGTAGTCGCCGAATTAAAGTCATTGACCCCCATAAAGGTCATTGACCCGATTAAAGGTCAGTGAACCCGGATTGAGGTTATGGGCCCAGGATTAAATATCATTGAACCAGGATTAAAGGTCAACGACCCAGGATTAATTGACTCCCATTAAATGTCTAATGTCTAATGTCTAATGTCTAATGTCTAATATCTAATGTCTAATGTCTAATGTCTAATGTCTAATGTCTAACGTCTAACGTTTAACGTCTAACGTCTAACGTCTAACGTCTAATGTCTAATGTCTAATGTCTAATGTCTAATGTCTAATGTCTAATGTCTAATGTCTAATGTCTAATGTCTAATGTCTAATGTCTAATGTCTAATGTCTAATGTCTAATGTCTAATGTCTAATGTCTAATGTCTAATGTCTAATGTCTAATGTCTAATGTCTAATGTCTAATGTCTAATGTCTAATGTCTAATGTCTAATGTCTAATGTCTAATGTCTAATGTCTAATGTCTAATGTCTAATGTCTAATGTCTAATGTCTAATGTCTAATGTCTAATGTCTAATGTCTAATGTCTAATGTCTAATGTCTAATGTCTAATGTCTAATGTCTAATGTCTAATGTCTAATGTCTAATGTCTAATGTCTAATGTCTAATGTCTAATGTCTAATGTCTAATGTCTAATGTCTAATGTCTAATGTCTAATGTCTAATGTCTAATGTCTAATGTCTAATGTCTAATGTCTAATGTCTAATGTCTAATGTCTAATGTCTAATGTCTAATGTCTAATGTCTAATGTCTAATGTCTAATGTCTAATGTCTAATGTCTAATGTCTAATGTCTAATGTCTAATGTCTAATGTCTAATGTCTAATGTCTAATGTCTAATGTCTAATGTCTAATGTCTAATGTCTAATGTCTAATGTCTAATGTCTAATGTCTAATGTCTAATGTCTAATGTCTAATGTCTAATGTCTACTGTCTAATGTCTAATGTCTTTTTTTTTTAGCTGGATATGGAAACCTTCATAAGGTCCCACATAAAATGGGTATGTCGGATTCTTACCAACTAAAACCACCTCCATCGCCAACCCCTTTCCCCACGGCACTGCCATCAGGTATTACTTCGTGGGGGGTCATCTCTTGGTGCGCCTTTCTGCTTACTTTTTTGCTCCTATTCGATTGCTGAAAGCGGCGTGGTTCTCGCTGCTTTTCGAATTTCTTCCTCTTCTCTCAACCTCATGCTAACAAAAGTGATGAATATATATGCTGAGTATCTCCCAATCGCGTTCAGACCTATGCATAGTGTCAACCACGTTCTCAGCTGTGAGGCTTAGACCCAGATCTTCTTCTGTTCTTGATCACTGTGCGTGGAATCTCCCACAACAAAGGATGTCCCGCAGTTTCGTCCTCATTCGGACAGTTTGGGCAAGTTGGGGGAGTCGTCTAGTCCAAACCTATACAAATAGGCCCTGTAGCCTCCATGGCCTGTTAAGAATTGGGTAAGGTGTTAATTCACCTTCCCATGTCTCCTGTCTATCCGCAGATTCGGAGACAGGTTCTTCGGAATATAGAAATTACACATTTTATATGTTTTCCCCAGACCGGGGCTCCATATAGAATGACCGAATTGGACACTCGGGATATTAGTATCCTCCTACTCTGCCGTGGGCCACCAATATTTGGCATCATTCTAGCCAGGACATTCGCTACTCCGGTTACTTTCTCGCACGCATACTCCATGTGCCTCTTAAATTGTATGCGATCGTCGATCATTACGCCCAAATATTTAATCCTATCCTTTGAGCATATTTCGCATTCTCCTACACGGATTCTTAGGGTCTCCCTAATCCTTTTATTGCTGCTTCCGCTTTATGTACAGCAAGGTCTAGGTTGACTGATTCAAGCCATAGCTTTATTTTTCTTATCGCTTCGTTTGCATATAATTGTACGTCCTCTAATTCTCTCGCTTCTCGCCTTGTGATTGTTTTCCCTTTTGATAAGGAAATCTGGTCTTCCCCTGAAGCGTTGATATAGCCGCCTAGTTTTCAAGCATACTCTCCTTAGTTCGGCTATGTGCTTATTCCACCAGAAGTTTTCCTTCCTTCTTTGGCTTTGTCTCCTTCTGGGCATTGACGCGTCACATGCAGTTTTCATTGCATCCGTAACAGTCTCAGCAGAGATTTCGCTTAACTGCTGTTTAGAAAAGACTTCTACCAAGGTTTCCGTACCCAGCTTATCTTTCGTCCAGCCACAGACTGTGGATTTCCCATAATGTAATGTCTAATGTATAATGTCTAATTAAAGGCCATTGACCGCGATTAAAGGTCACTGAAAACCGGATTAAAGGTCATTGCCCTGGAGTAAAGGTCGATGGCCCCGGATTAAAGGTCTTCGGCCGTGATTAAATGTGATGGACATCGGACTAATGGTCCGGATTAAAGGCCACTGACCGCAGATTAAAGGACAATGATCTCGATTAAAGGTCAATAACCCCGGAATAAAGGTAAAATAACGTTTATTAAAGGTCAATTATTCCCCCTATTAAAGGTCAGTGATATCAATTAACGTTTAATGACATCGGATTATGTCTTGTGTCTTATGTCCTAAAAGAGTCTTAGGGCCTTACTCATAAAAAGGTTTGAGAAACCTTTTAGCAGTGTTAAAACGTTTCGCGAGCCTTTATTAAATGTTTATTAATAAGGCGCTTAAAATTTAGTGTGGATGCATTTGAAGGCTATAAAAACTAATCTCAGCCAACAATCTCTTATCACAGAAATCCTTCTAAACCAACTCTCGTTACCTTTTTTTGCTAGTCTTTCTGGTGTTTATATAAACTTAATAGCAGCTCAAAACTAATTCCCACATACAAATTATTCGAATAGTCGGTGTTGCCGTGTTCTCTTTAAAATTCAAAATTCTGTATACGAAAATATTAGAACTTATTCAAGCAAAATCTTAAAGCCCTGAACTGGAATTCTGTTAAATCCATGAATACAACGAAAATCTCGACAAATTTTCAAAGGTTTTGATTTTGTAAAAATTAAACCAAAATACATTTAAATTAATTCGAAAAAATACCTCTATTTGTCACTGACGCAACATGGACTCTAGACTTTGGCAATTTTATGACAATTACCGCTGATTAGTGGCGTTGCAATCTCTTGTGGACCAATTAGCGATCAAGCTCCACCACCTTATCTGAACACTTTTCATGAAACACTAACTAAACTCTGGCACATGAAAAATCTGCTGTGTTCAGTTTCATTCATCGAGTCAACTCTTTATATAGAATCGTAGTTCAATGAAATGCGATTTGAAAAAAAGCAAACAAGACAAAAAGAGAAATAAATACAAAATAAACGTGGCACAGTGTTTCAAGATATATTGATGGGGTAAGTCACACAGCGAGAAACAATATTAGTCATTTTCTATATGGGCAATGGGCATTCAACTTTGGCAACATGTTATCGATTTTCTTCAGTTTAAATATAGAGATAAGAGTACTATGGCTACTTATGTCGCAATTGCAAATTTCTGTTACTATTACTGGGACAATTTAATTCTACAGCTAGTGTTATTTTTATTGGTCTTGCTATTGCTATAGCTGTAGCTATTGCTATTTCTATTGCTATACCTGCAGCTATTGCTATAGCTGCGGCTATAAATTCTTTTATTTTAATTATTTTTTATAAATTCTACTTATTTTTAGCTATAGCTTATTGCTATACCTATAGCAATTGTTATAGCTAGTTGCTATTGCTAGTGGAAATATGTTTGTTATGACCCACTGTACATTTACATATATTTTCTATAGAAAACCAACAAACACCAACATACAAAAAAACCAAAACAATTGATAGCAAAATAATAGAATTGCAGATACAAAAAAATAATCAATCAATCCATTTAGTTTCAAAATAAATAGTGACAGAACAGAGAAAAGTTGTCGTGTCAGTTTTCATCGTCCACCATCTCTTTAGTACCAGTTTGAGAGTCGAAACTAATTTTATTCAAACTGGAATTAAATGTGTGCTTTATTTGTTTGTATTTTATTGTTTACCACTATTATTGCCTCGAATTTGTCCAGACATATTAAGAACTTTGAATGTGGCAGATGTAATTTTTTTAGAGTTAAATAAAGTAATATATTCATGGGAAAATAAATTCAAAATATGGAAGAGGTTATAAATTCGGAAGATCCTAAATTCATAATTACATATGTATGGGGCAGAATTTTCAATATTTAGGAATATAGTTTAATTTTGCACAAAATGTTTGAGAGAAATGAGATTTCAATTTTTTTAATTTATTTCACAATTTTATGGGGACTTGCAATTTTAAATTTTCGTTTTTCAAAAGTTTATATCAATTCTAAAAAACAACAACACTATGCAACAGTTTTTTCGCCTAGATTGAGGCATACTGTTCCATAATTGACCTTTAATAAACATCAAAGTTGTTTATCGTCGTTTTTTATTTTTATACTTTTCTTAATTTTAATTTTTTATTTACGATTTTTTTATTTTTTTTTAATTATTTATTATTTATTTTGTACTTTTTATTTACGATTTTGTAATGTTTTTATTTCCGAATTTTTTAATCCGATTTTTTTTAATTCGATTTTAAAATAATTTTTTAATTCCAAATTAATTATTTTTAATTTTTTATTAAATACAATTATTTTAATTTGTTTTAATTTTTTAAATGTTCTCTATCTTTTTATATTTATTGCCGATTTTTTATTTTTTTTTTAATTTAATTACGATTTTTATTTTTTTTTTTAAATTGAATTACGATTTTTAATTTTGTTTTTTATTTAATTCCCTTTTTTTAATTTTTTCCGAATTTTTAATCAGTTTTTTTATTTTTAAATTGTGAGTTTTATACTAATTTAAAAATTTGTTTATTCCGAAATATTTGTTTTTAATTTGTTATTTAATTCCAGTTTTTCTTTTTTTAATTTGTTCTTATTTTTAAATATTTTTTTTTAATTTTTATTTTTTTTTTAATTTTTTTTTTTAATTTTTTTTTTTATTTTTTTTTTTTAATTTTTTTTTATTTTTTTTTTTAATTTTTTTTTTAATTTTTTTTTTAATTTTTTTTTTAATTTTTTTCGATTTTTTATATAGTACATAAGTAAAAAAAATAGAAAATATTTAAAAAATAAGAATAAATTAATAAAATAAAATAAATTGGTATTAAATAAAATAATAAAAATAAATATTTCGGAACCACAAATTTAATAAACTAGCATAAAATTCGGAGTTAAAAAATTAAAAAGCAGTTTAAAAATTTGGAAAGAGATTAAAAAAAATCGGAATTAAATTTTAAAAAAATTTAAAAAAATAGGGAAAATTTAAAAAATAAGAATAAATTAAAAAATGTTTTTTTCATAAAAAATTAAAAATAAATAATGCGGAATTAAAAAAATTAATGAATTATTATAAAATCGAGATTAAAAAATTCTGAATAAAAACAATCAAAAATAAAAACATTTAATTTTTATTTTTAAATTCTGAATTTTATACTAATATATAAATGTTTTTATTCCGAAATATTTGTTTTTAATTTTTTATTTAATTCCAGTTCTTTTTTTTATTTTTTCCTTATTTTCAAATTTTTTTTTTATATTTTTTTTAATTTTTTTTATTTTTATTTTATTTAAATTTTTTTTTATTTTTTTTTCATATTTTTGTTAATTTCTTTCCGATTTTTTTATGTAATACATATGTAAACAAATTAAAAAAAAATAAAAAAGAATAATAGAAAATATTAAAAAAAAATAAATTAATAAAATAAAAAATAATATACTTATTTTTAAGATAACGGACGTAGGACCACATTTATGCAAGTAATTAATGTTTTCATCCACTCAAAGTCGACCCTCGTAGGCACCACCTGTCGTTGAGTATCCTACAATTTGTCATTTTTTGTTTGTTTGTTTCTATGCCAATTCAAACGTTCTGCAAGGTTTCCTAACTACAAACACTCCTGTGCTGTGGATGGAGTGCTGTTGAAGCTCGTGTTTTGGGGACGACCAAAAAAAACAAGCAAGCTCTCGCTCGTCTCAAGTATTTCAAAAGATACAAAATAACAAAGCCTCATCCGCCCATTCAGTTTTGCTGGTGTCAATAACAACAAACCACACGGAAGCTTTTTGTTCTTTGGTCTACCTTTAGTTTGGAGCAAAACAACGTCAAAAAAGAAATAATTGCTCCAAAGAACATCAGCGAAAAATATAAAAAGCTTTCATGAATCCAACCAGCCATCCATTAGATTCTGCCAACCTCCAGAAGCAGTCAACTCAAGTCAACGAATAAAGTAGAAAAAAAAAACTAAAACCAAAAATGAGGGTTACATATGTGTGGGCGCGCGTTAGATTCTATTTGGCGGCGGTCTCACTCTGACACGACGGACTGACTACTGTCATGCCATATGACGTTAGTTGTCGTATTACATATGTGGAAATGACAAGTAATGGAATTGTTGAAAATTCCATATTTAAAAAATACGAGTAACAAAAAGAAAAGGCTGTTGCCTTTCAAAAAAAAATATTCAAACATTATGTTAGAAGTTCGAGCTTTAAAATACAGGGTGTTTTTTACAGGTTCACAACTCCGCATTTTTATTGAAGATATGCACAAACTTTTGTCCAAACACCTTCACATACAGAGAAATGTCGTCCTCTATAGACGACTGGGGAAAGTCGTCTACTATAGACGATTGGGGAAGTCGTCTTCTATAGACGACTGGGAAAGTCGTCTTCTATAGACGACTGGGAAAGTCGTCTTCTATAGACGACTGGGAAAGTCGTCTTCTATAGACGACTGGGAAAGTCGTCTTCTATAGACGACTGGGAAAGTCGTCTTCTATAGACGACTGGGAAAGTCGTCTTCTATAGACGACTGGGAAAGTCGTCTTCTATAGACGACTGGGAAAGTCGTCTTCTATAGACGACTGGGAAAGTCGTCTTCTATAGACGACTGGGAAAGTCGTCTTCTATAGACGACTGGGAAAGTCGTCTTCTATAGACGACTGGGAAAGTCGTCTTCTATAGGCGACTGGGAAAGTCGTCTTCTATAGGCGACTGGGGAAGTCGTCTTCTATAGGCGACTGGGGAAGTCGTCTTCTATAGGCGACTGGAGAAGTCGTCTTCTATAGGCGACTGGAGAAGTCGTCTGCTATAGACGACTGGGAAAGTCGTCTTCTACAGACGACTGGTAAAGTAGTCTTCTACAGACGACTGAGAAAGTAGTCTTCTACAGATGACTGGGGAAAGTATTTTTCTACAGACGACTGGGGAAAGTCGTCTTCTAAAGGCGATGAAGAAAAACTCCATCGCCTTTAGAAGTCGTCTGCTATAGACGACTGGGGAAGTCGTCTACTATAGACGACTGGGAAAGTCGTCTACTATAGACGACTGGGAAAGTCGTCTTCTATAGGCGACTGGGAAAGTCGTCTTCTATAGGCGACTGGGGAAGTCGTCTGCTATAGACGACTGGGAAAGTCGTCTTCTACAGACGACTGGTAAAGTCGTCTTCTACAGACGACTGAGAAAGTAGTCTTCTACAGATGACTGGGGAAAGTATTTTTCTACAGACGACTGGGGAAAGTCGTCTTCTAAAGGCGATGAAGAAAAACTTCATCGCCTTTAGTAGTCGTCTGCTATAGACGACTGGGGAAGTCGTCTGCTATAGACGACTGGGGAAGTCGTCTGCTATAGACGACTGGGAAAGTCGTCTTCTACAGACGACTGAGAAAGTAGTCTTCTACAGATGGCTGGGGAAAGTATTTTTCTACAGACGACTGGGGAAGTCGTCTTCTAAAGGCGATGAAGAAAAACGTCTACTACAGATGACAAGAATCATATGGACGATTGGTCCATATGTCTTCAAAAACATGAGCAGAATGTTATTGTTCTTATTTTGAGCTATATCCAGTCTCATATGTCTGTCTGTCTGGCTTGTTGGCGTCCAGGATAATTGTCCAAAAGAGTTACCGATTGCTAATTTTCGGAACATTCAATACATTTCTACTTAAGTGCTTTAAAATAAATGGTGACTCGTTTTCCTGATAGTAGTGTGCTATATGCTGGTAGGTAATATATGGCAAAAATGACTGTTCAATTCATTATAAAATTTCTCGTAATGCTATTCCATCATCATCATCTAGGGATTAGAACTGCATTAGCAAAAATCTTTTTTAAAACTCAGTTTTGTATTTTGTTTACAAAACGTGGACGATTCTTTGTATAGATCTTGCCTTCATCACCACACCTTTTCCTCCTTCTTGAGCTACGCTCTAATATGGCCTATATACAAACAAAAGGCCACCCCCACATTTTTTAATTACACTAAGACTAAATGAAAATCGATTTTTTTTTAGTTTTTCTTTGAGGAAAAAATGTTTAAACTTTTTAATTTACTAATGACACACTCGTGGCAAGACAAGACAAGAAACGCAGATATTTAAAAGAAACGTGTCATGTTTTACCCTTATCTCCCCCATCTAAGCCCCACAAGAATTGATTATGATGGCTGACTGAATTAATTGCTTTCGTAAGGCCTATGGAGAGAAAATGTCATGGAAAATAAAGAAATAGAAACGCAATTTTCTAATAGCTAATTGGAAATTTCAGATAATTATGATTATGAGTATTAATCTGGCGTAAAGGGGATCCGAAGCGGAACCGAAATGTTTTTCCGGGTGATTTTAGTGACTTTAATAGCTCATTTGCACAGAGGGCAAAAAACGTTTCATTGTTTTTTTAGGGAAAGGAGCATTATTTTTATGCCAATAAATATTAATTTATTCCGACGTTTTCTTTATAAAGAAATATGTCTTTACGATAAAGACAAATTTCTTTGGAATAAAGACAAGATTCGTTAGAATAAAGAAAAAAATGTTTCTAATAAAGAAAACATCACTTTTCACTAGAAGAAAGACAAATTTCTTTGGAATAAAAAAATTTTCTTTATTTTAAACCAAGAAAAACGTTTTTCATCCGTTATTTTTTATTAAAAAATTTTTTTGGAATAAAGTATTTTCTTAGAACTAAATTTTCCTAAAAATATAAGAAAATACTTAAAAAAGAATGTTTTGCAAAATAAAGAAAATTTTCTTTGGAATAATGTAACACAATTATTTATAACAAAGGCAATTATCTTTGAAATAAAAACAACTACATTTGAAATAAAGACAATTATCTGTGAAATAAAGACATGTATATTGGAAATAAAGGAATTTCCTATGAAAAAATGTTCGTTTTTTATGCAGATAATAATTTTTTTATTCGATTTCTTTAAAAAAAATATGTTTTTAAAATAAAAAATACTTTTCTTTGGTTTAAGAAAATTTTATTTCTTTATGCCAATAACGGACATTTTTTAGAATAATTTTTTTTAAATAAAATAAAGACAAATTTTCTTTGGTATACAGATTTTTTCTTTGGAAGAAACCAAGATTTTATTTGGAATAAAGAAACACGCCTCTTTAGATTAAAATCATTTTTCTTTGAAGTAAAAGATTATCTTTTTGTTTAATTGAAAATAAAAAAATTGTTGAAATAAAGAAATTTTTTCGAATAAATACAATTTACTTTAGAATGAGAAAACTTTCTTTTTTTATGCCAATGAACATTTTTTTTAAAAAATAAAAGATATTTTTTGGAGTATTTTTTCAAATTATGTAAAGAGGAAACATTTCTTTTGTATGAAGATTTTTTTCTTTGGAATAAAGACAAATTTTCTTTCGAATAAAGAAACGCAATTCTTTAGTAAAATACAATTTTCTTTTAAATAATATGAAATTCTATGAAATACAGAATAAAGACAAATTTCTTTAAAATAAAAACAAATTTCTTTAAAATAAAGACAAATTTCTTTAGAACAACAAATTGCCTTTTGTCTATGTCAATATAGAAACTTCTCTATTTGTTTTCTTAAAAATAAAAATTTCTTTGGAATAAATACGTTTTTTAAAGTAAACCAATTTTCTTTTGGCTAAAATTTTCTTTTTAATGCCAATGGAAAATAAATTTTGGAATAAATTTTATTAATAAAATGTCTCAAAATTTCTTTGGTGTAAATATTTTTTTCTTTGGAAGAAAGACCCATTCTATTTTGAATAAAGAAACGAAATTCTTTAAATTAGATACATTTTTCATTGAAATAAAGAAGATTTAGTTTATTCCTTTCTTAAAAATAAACAAATCTTTGAAATAAATTTTAAATATTTTTTAAATCAATGTTAATTTTTTTTTTATTTCTTTTCTTTAAATAAAATAAAATTCGGTGGAATAATTTTTTTAATGAAATAAAGACAATTTCTTTAATATAAGGTTTTTTGTTTAGAATAAAGACACTGCAATAAACACACATTTTCTTTGGAATAAAGAAATTAAATTCTTTAGAATAAATACAATTTTCTTTGAAATAAAAAAGATATTTCCATAAAATAAAGACATTTTTAATAAAATAAAGAAAAATTTTGTTAGCATATAGATTTTTTCTGTAATACAAAGAAAATTTTCTTGAATTAAAGGCAAATTTCTTTAGAATAAAGACAATTTTCTTTGGAATAAAGAATATTTTCTTTGTAAAAATGATAATTTTATTGAAATTTTTTTTTCAAAATTAAATTATTTAATTAAAGAATACATAAAGATAAATTTTTTTTAGAATAAAGACAAATTTTCTCAGAAATAAAAGAAAATTTCTTTAGAATAAAGACAATTTTCTTTGGAATAAAAAAAATCCTTACCAATGAAATTTTTTTAGTTTTCTTATAAATAAGACAACATTTTTTATAAAATAAAAATAAATTTCTTCGGTATACAAATCTTTTTTTTAATAAAGACAAATTTTCTTTGGATTTTTTCTTAAGAATATGAAAATTTTCCTTTTTATGCCAAAACCATATTCTACAAATAAAAAAATCTTTGGAATTACGATTTTGTTAGAATAAAATTTTTTGAGCCGATTTTTTATTCGTTTTCTTAAAAATAAAATAAAATTGGATTTTTTCTTAAGAATATGAAAATTTTCCTTTTTATGCCAAAACCTTATCCTACAAATAAAAAATCTTTGGAATTAAGATTTTGTTAGAATAAAATTTTTTTGGGCAGATTTTTTTATTCGTTTTCTTATAAATAAAATAAAATCTTTGGGAATATGTCTTTATTTTTGTGCCAATGAAGATTTTCTTTATTCGTTTTATTAAAAATTACAGAAAATTGTTTTGGAATAACATATTTTTAATAAAATAAAAAAGGACACATTTTTTGGAATAATTATTTTTTTTCGTTGCAATAAAGAAACGCAATTCTTTAGAATAAAGACAATTTTCTTTAAAATAAAGATGAATTCCTTTTTTCTTCGAAATAAAATAAAAAAATACTTTGAATTAAAGAATTTTTAATAAAATTAAAACAAATTGCATGTTTTTTTTTTGAATAAATACAAATTGTCTTTAGAATAAAGAACATTTTCTGAAGCTAAGTACACAAGATTGCCAGATCAGACTATACATATAGTCAAAAAATGGCGGAAAATGCAACCCTGTGAACGTACCACCGTAAGAACATACAAATTGGCAACACTGTCTATAAACTATTTACAAAATATATTATAAATATATGAAATTGTAAGGTTTTCTTGCAGTCGTCTGAACTTGCAATTCACCTTTGCCTAACAATCTGTCATTGTCCGTACATTTGCAACACTTTAAAAGGGTTGATAAGACGATCCGACAATCGTATGTACTTAGCTTCAGGAATGTTCATATTTCTTTTTCTTTTTCATTTTCCTTTTTATGCCAATGACATATCTCACAAATAAATCTTTGGAAATGATTTGTTTTAGAATAAAAATTTGTGTACAAAAGAGGATTTTTATTCGTTTTCTTAAAAATAAAATAAAATTTTTTGGGAATATTTTTTTATGGCAATGAACATTTTCTTTATTCGTTTTCTGAAATTCGTTCAGAACTATTTTAATATCTATATAGTGTTTTTGATTCCGGTCCACTTGCATTATTTTTTTTCTAACAAATAAAAATTTTTGGAATAGTTTTTTTAGAATAAACCTTTTTCGCCAATAGAGATTTTGATTATTCCTTTTCTTAAATACAAAGAAAATTCTTGAGAATACAAATTTTTCTTTTTATGCCAAAGGAGATTTTATTTATTCTTTTTCTTAAAAATAAAAAAATTTTTTGTAACAAAGAATTTCTAAAAAAAAACAAAGCAAATTTGTTTTCAATAATTAATTTTTCTTTGGCATAAAGACAATTATTTTTCGAATAAATAAACATTTCGTTAGAAATACAGAAAATTGTATAGGAATTTTTTTTTTTTTTTGGAAATAACAAAATTATTTTTCAATGATAAATATCTTTAAATAAAAATAGTTATGCTTTGCTTTAATGCATAAACGCTTTCAGTGTAGCGATCGATATCTTTTGCCTCCCAAAAAGACGATACTAATTTTTGAAGCCAAAATAAACAAATTCCACTCATATTTGTTCAAACGCCAACACGAAAAAATTTAACGTCAAAATCAGTCAAGTGTAAATAAATGAATGAATAAAAAAAAACTAAATCAGCGGCAAATATTAAATATAAACACTATACATATGCAAAAAAACAGAGCGGCAAATTTGACTGCGATGAGGAGAAATCAATTACCAAAAAAAACAATTAAATCACTATTAATTTTTTTTTCAAGTCATCAAAGAGAAAATGTTTTATTAATTCAAAAACTGTTTAATTGTAGAATAAATAAAAAATAAATATAATACAATAAATCGATACGGATGAGTTAAAAGCTTAATAGTAATTATATATGCTTTGATGAGTTTTGTAGACAATTTGGTTATAATATTTGCGACAAGAAAAAAGTCTGACATATGGAAGGTGTGACCTAAGATCCTATGTTTGTTTGATGGAAATTCGTTTAAGGACATTTTAATTTATTTAGAGCTATGTTATAGAAAAAAGGGATATATTACCGCCGATTCTTAACTAGACAATTGATTGTAACGATTGCTTGTAGAAGTGGTACTAGAGAATGCATGCTATATGTATACTATACAGGGCGAAGCTACAGGGCCTCAAAATAGGCCATCTTGAGTGTACAAACCAACATATTTGTTTGAGGGTATTGCTTTTTTGTTGCTACTAAGTATTACTGCGTTTATTTCACTTTTATAAATCACACCCTAAACTGATTGTATCATTCGGGGTAAAAACCTTTTTTCCCTCGGACGAATTCTTGACATATTTCTGGCAAAGTAAACTGCAAAATATTTCATTTTTAAAACTGCAACTGAAAATCGACGAAATACTTGTTGCTACGAGTATTTACTACGTTTAAATTCTTTTCAAATGCCATTAACTGAAGTTTGCTCTTGTTCCCCTCACTTCGCTCAACCCAACCTCCGATTACAATGTATCAACGAATCTAGCAATTGGTATTTACAGATTTCTGCCGGTGCAGAACGTAAGAGCACAGTAAAACATTTGGGTACACCGATTTTTACAATTATACTATTTGGTTCTTTTTCCAAAGTTGCAATTTATTATAGTGACCCATTATATCAAAAATATGTACATTTTATACATTTATATTAAATCAGCACGGGAATATTAATTACTTACAGGGTGGCTGATATGTAATGCAACAAAGTAAAGCGCTATATTTTTTTTATTTTTTTTTTTCAAAAGCAAAAATGTCGGAAATAACAAACATTTTAGAAACAGTTTAGATTTGTTCGAATTGGCCACCTTTGGCACGAATTATGGCCTTCAACGGCCGACAAAGCCATCACACGCTGCACGAAAGTGGCTCTGCGGTATTTTGGACCATTCCCGGCGAAGCGCCGTCTTGAGATGATCGATACTTTGGTATTTTTTAGTGCGAACCTTACTCTCTAAAATGCCCCCGGCGCAAAAGTCCAACGGATTGAGATCCGGAGATCTTGGTGGCCTTTGTGCGGTAGAAATGAAGCGAGGAACCTCCTTTTTAAGCCATTCTTGGTTGACGCGTACTGAGTGCGATGGTGCTGAGTCCTGTTCCCCTACCAGAAGGGGTTTATCAAATACACCTATTTTTCGCTGAACATTAGATACTTTAAATTCATTGCACTGTGCCGAATTATAAGCATTTATGTGCACTGGAAAAAACGTTATGAGATATTAAATTGTGGATTTGGGCATTTTGTGTGGGATTTACAAAAAGGGGCGTGGCGATAACGCCCATTTTTCACAGGGCTATAGACACTATAAAAACATTACACTGTACAAAATTTCAAGTATTTTTATACGCTGGTTTTAATGTTATAAGCTGTTAACTTTTGGTGCAAAAAGGTACCTTTGTGTGGGAGCTACCAAATTGCCTTGCCTTGACTATAGGCAATATAAAAGCATAATACTGTACAAAATTTCAAGTTTTTTTATACACTGTTATTAATGTTATAAGCTGTTAACTTTTGGTGCAAAACGGTGCATTTGTGTGGGAGGTACCAAAAGGGACGTGGCAACTTCGCCAATTTTTCTCGAGTTGATAGCGACTAATAAGCTAATATTATGTGTGGAATTTCAGAAGATTCAAATAAGCAGTATAGCAGTTATTAAAGAATCAATTTTTCACAACATTTTAACCCTTTGTGGGGGAGGTACTAGAAGGAGTGGACCAATATGGCCCATCTTCGAACTTAACCGGAGATAGAAAAAAATATTACCACATACCAAATTTGAAGTCAATCGGTTACTCCTTTCGAGTTATCGTGCGCACCAGCCAGCAGACAAACAGACAGACGGACGGACATTGCTCATTCGACTTAAAATTACCCAAAACGGTTTTCCTCCGAACATACTTGAAGTCTTAGATCACTCCTTCGATGTGTTACACTTTTTTCCATAGCAAATGATATATACCCTCGTCACACTAAAGTGAGGGTATAATGAACTGTCACTGAAATAAATCTGTCAGCTATCAGACTAGCGGTTTAGAAATGATAGCAACCTGAAGTTGGTTGCATACATATCAGCCAAGCTGTATAGTGATTTCGATTCTGAAAAAAAGTTGCCCCGTTAACTCGAAATTCAGAGAAATATTTGCCCTTTTTAGGGGGAACTGATGTAGTCCCTCGAATTAAACTTACTCTTAGCTCCTATTTCAAGATTAAAAACTGTGGTATAAAAGTCCAGTTTTCGACAAAAGAAATCGACATTAGTTAAAAGCTATATTCGATACGAAAAAATCCAGCTAAACAATTCTAGGTTCTACTAAAACACGAAATTTGTTGTAACAGCAGATCTGTCTGCTGAGAAGTTAAAACTATTAATGTTTGCTGCCTCTTGAATGATTTTATTTTTTTTTTTAACGAAAACTATAAAAACAATTTTTTTCTTCATAAAATTTAGACATTTTCGGTAATCTGTAATCTTTCGGTAAATATTAACTGTACTTCTTTAGCAGATACATTTTCTGCAGGGAATCTACTGATGTTGTTTCCTAGTCATAGCAGACTAACACAACATCCGGATAGAGCTAACTCACAGTTAAACCAGTAAGGAAAGACAGAAAGTCGGGCGGGGCCGACTATATAATACCCTACACCTACCTACCAATGCGAAAATGGGCAGTGCGATAAGAATTTGGCAGTGTTCATACATGTAATAAGCAAACTCTCTCTGCCGATTTTCGTACTGATCGGATATACACACGGTTTCTACAGTGCTTACATGTCAAATCGGGTGTAACATATATATTGGGACTATGTTTAAATCTGAACCGATTTTCCCCGAATTTGGCAGTGTTCATACATGTAATAAGAAAACTCTCTCTGTTAAATTTCGTACTGATCGGATATAACACACGATTTCTACAGCGCTTACATGTTAAATCGGATAGAACATATATATGGGGGCTATATCTAAATCTGAACCGATTTTCCCCGAATTGCGCAGTGTTTTTTCATGTAATAAGATAACTTTCTCCGCCTAATTTCGTACAGGTCGGATGTAAAATACGGTTTCTACAGCGCTTTCATGTCAAATCAGGTGAAACATATATATGGGGACTATATCTAAATCTGAACCGATTTTCGCCGAATTTGGCAGTGTTTATTCATGTAATAAGATAACTCTCTCTGCCAAATTTCGTACTGATCTGATTTAAAATACAGTTCCTACAGCGCTTACATGTCAAATCGGGTGAAACATATATATGGGGGGCTATATCTAAATCTAAACGGATTTTCTCCGAATTTGGTAGTGTTCATTCACGTAACAATAAAACTCTCTCTGCCGAATTTCATAAAGATCGGATGTAAAATGTGGTTTCTACAGCGCTTACATATCAAATCGGGTGAAACATATATATGGGGACTATATCCAAATCTGAACCGATTTTAACCAATTTCAATAGGGATCGTCCTTGGGCCAAAAAAGAGCACTATGCTAAATTTCATCACAATCGGATCATAAATACGACCTGCACTTTGATTACAAAAATACATGGACAGACAGACGGACAGACGGACAGACAGATAGACAGACGGACATGGCTAAATCGACTCAGAAAGTGATTCTGAGTCGATCGGTATAATAAACAATGGGTCTATCTCTTCTCCTTTTAGGTGGTACAAACAAATGCACAAAGTCATAATACCCTGTACCACAGTGTGGTGTAGGGTATAAAAATATAAATGTGGGAACGGATCGCGCAACGCCTTAGACGTTACTTATCGTACGACAAGGACTAATTACGCACGGATACAACAGACGAGTACGCAATAATTTGACGACACACTCGCACACGCAGATTCACTAACTGCGCATGCGAGCTTGGACACACGCAGCGATGCCAACTTGGTGATTTTTCCGCTACTTGTGGTGATTTTAGATCTCCAAATACCACTGTTTTGTAAAAGTAGTGATTTTTCAGAAAAACCACTACGGTAGCGTTTTTAACAATTTTTTGTAGCGCTTTTAGTGATTTTTTTCATACATCGAAGAATGCAAAATGACGGCGACATTAAAAAATTCATGTATTTAACGCAACGTATCTTCGCACTCTTTTAAAGCACATAGAATGTAAAAACGATGTCGCTTTCATTTATGTTTCTCCATATGTTCTTATGTGATTTGTGCCTGTAACTCATAACTGAGCGTTATGAATTTCTTTAAGTATAACGTAAGTCCTGAATCCAAGCAAGTGTCAACGTTTGTAGGAAAGACACTTTGACACTTGCTTGGAAAAATTGGCTCGTGTGATACAGGACTTAGGAAACGATTGTCTTTAAATACAGTAAATTCTTTAATACAAATAAGATATGTGTTATAGTTTCAAAATGTTTGCTGCTCGAAGTATAAAATACCCAATAATTTATGTTTAAAAATAAATGCCAATGAAACATTTAGAAATCAAAATTTTATACACAATCAATATTAAAGCCAGAAGAGATAGAGGAAAATTATTATTATACTATTTTATTTGGCAAAGAACAAGTCATTTATTAATAATTTAATCCTAAGAATGGAAAACAAAAAAAGACTGTTACGTTTATGTTATAAATATAAGTTCTTATATATCTTTTCATAGAAAAATGTTACAAACATTATCTAAATGTTTTAAAAATTAATGGAATTCAAAAATATTTTGTTGGTGGTAATTTAAAAAAAGGTTAACATTTTTGTCAGTGTAAGCGTTTTTTGCAGATTTTGTTATTTTCTCACAATGATTTTTGGCGTTTTTATACTTGGTTGGTAGTGGTTTTTTTGTGGTTTCTGCACAGTTGTTTCGTAGTGATTTTTGCCTCGGAGGAGTTGGGAACACTGGACACACGACTCAACGCACATACAGGAGGACGAGCATCAGTCGCTGTTTAGAAGTTAACAAGACAAGAAGTGTCATAGAAGTATAACTTAGAAGTTTTTAGTTTCATTTAATTTATTTTATTTTTAGAAGTACCAATTGAAGTCTTAAGTTTTATTTTATTTCATTCGTTTATTTTCTATGTTAAGTTCACATCACAATAAAATTGCTTATTAATCTTTAAAACGAACATTACAAGTGTTGCATTAAAAACAATTACGTTTAGTCAAAAACGAAGGAACAATTCCTACATAAATTTCATACAATTTGACAGCTATAACAGTAGGTTAGCTCTAACTGTAGATTGTGGAATTGGCCGTTAAGCAGATATCTACCCTGGAATATATTGAAGATGCTTTTGGAAATAGAAATTTGTTTAAAATTGATTTTTTTTTCTCCCCTCCAGCCAAAATGTACCACTGTGTGCTATTTCCGTCCATGTATCTAGCGGATGTTTAACATTAGTGACCTTGAAATATATCTACACAAAACAATAACGAAAATAAAAACAAACCGCTGCTGCGGCGGCAACAACAATTTAATTACCCCATCACAAATATGAAATCGAAATCAATTGGAAACGAGTAAATTTAACAATATATGTAGCTTTAGAAAACAACTACCGAAACAATGAAAATGGACATAGATTTTGTGCGAATGTCAGAGCAAAAAAAGACTGCATTTTTACAATATAATTACAAAATAATCTCGTTTCATTGTGAGGTTTTGTGGTCATGGTGAAGTTTGAGAGCCAAAGTAAAGATTAATTTTAAGAAAAAAATTTTCTTTTTTTCTAAAAAAGAAATAGATTTGCCAGCTAAATTTAAACAGTTTTGGAAACGTATTCTAGAGTCAGTCGCCGCCAGTCGTAGCGAACGGATGTGTTATGCAGAGCTGATAGTTTTTAACCTATTATGCTATACCTATTTACCTACCTACTAAGCAACCACGTGGTTTGTTGTTTTTAAAGAGTAGGTTGAATTGGATACATCGGTCTCTGGACTGAAATTTCTAATCTTAGTCTGGAAGGCCTATGTCGACGTACCTATTACAGGCTAATACTGGCTTTGGGGTGTCTCCCCCAAACAAGTTATGATTAAACCAAAAAAGACAAAGGAAATTACGGCGCAGGGGAGGGAAAACCCAGGGCCGGCGACAAGCGTTGATTCACTCACGAGTCATGTGTCGTCGTTATCGAACAATCGTGAGCATGCAACTTCTACGAGGTTTGGTGCCTTGGATCCCGTAGTCGAAAATGAAACAAGAGTACATCCGGCCGCAGGCTAAAACAAAAGATAAGACAGATGAAGCAGAACCCAGCTGGGGCTCTAAGCAACCACAGCCTTTAAAAGCCAGTGGGGACTCTGACTCTGAATCATCAAATGAAAACAATATCACTATTGTTGCTAACTCAAAGAGACTGTCAGGGACACAAAGAAGGAAACTGAATAAGTTGAACCGACAGAACCTATTACGGGATGAATCTGACGATTCTACCTCCAACACATACATGGAGGCAGCTAAAAGAGACAGGTCACCTGAAGAACATAGCGCTATGAAAGTGACTAAGAAGAAAAAGGGCTCGCCGTCTTCCAGTAATTCGGAGAAGCCTAACGTAACCAAACAAAAGGAAGTCTTTAGTGGGGGTCCTTCGATCGTGGGCGGTAAAGTTGATCCAGTAACTTAGATCAAGTCAACCAAATCATCCGTTAAGGATAAGGCTTTAAACAAAAAGACTCTACAGATACGGAAAAATCAATTGGCCACAAAGAAGTGTTAGAAGCCACCATCTTATTCTAATATAGCTAAACAATATTTCCGAGACGATCTATGCTATGCCATTATTGATAGCAGTAGAGCATCTGGCAGAATCCCCGAAAACCAAAAGAGTAACTTCGAATATTTGGTCTATACGAGGGTAGGGGAGTACGTCTTCGAATCTAATGATGAACCACCAATCGAAGTAATGAGTTGCAAGTTTAAGAGGGGTGCTTTGATGCTATAGCTGGCATCACAACGCTGCGCTGGTGTCCTCGTAAAACTTGTGGATAGCTTACCCTCACCTGGGGACGGCACAAAGCTAAAATTGGTAAGGAAAAGCGACATTCCTGAAGTCATAAACACGACTCTCAAAGGATGTCCCAGTAATTTCTCATACTCGACATCATTGGCAAACATAATTTAAAACTTTCCGTGAGAAAGGATGATAGCGAGGGTACTCTCCTCGTGTTGGGCATATACCTAGAATCAAAGAACAATCTTTTTATGGCGAAGGGCATGGCATACTTCTTGATCTGGACAGTCTTTTTCAAAATTGGAAAGGTCCCGATTGGCAGGACAGATGAATCCAGTTTACCAATAGTACCGCCACTTTTGCAGAAACATTAACGATGAAGCTCATTTTTGGTTGAATGCTTATGTAAATGAAGTGAAGATAATTCAAACACTCATTACATCCACAGAAAATTACGTTTTATCGGCCGGCGGATCCATATGTCTTCCAAAACGATTTTGGACAGAGGATGTTATTGTTGTAGTTTCGTACCTCAACCAGCTGACATTAGTCCTGATACCACATAGCGCACGCTACAATTAATGTACTCAAATTAACTTTTGCAGAACGAATAATTTCACTTAATGATCCTGTTAATTAGTACGAGACATTTGGACACTTGAAAATCAATATTTGACGAGTTATTGGCGAAATACGGCCGCAAATGATGCGAAAAGTGTGTGTGTAATAATCTGCTTTCTAGATTGCGCCATGTGTGCGCCACAGCCTTGATGTCCACATGGCTCAAATCATATTTAAATATTAAAAAATATTTATCTTTGCTTGATTTTAAATTAAAGTTCTGTAACTCTAAAACCAGTAAGGAAAGACAGAAATTCGCCAGGGCCGACTATATAAAACCCTAAAGTTCTGTAACTCTAAAACAAGTAAGGCAATACAGAAAGTCGGCAGGGCCGAATATATAATACGCTACACTTCACCTAACAATGCGAAAATGGGCACTGCGATACTTTCTCTGCCGAATTTCGTACCGATCGGATATAAAATACGGTTTCTACAGTGCTTACATGTCAAATCGGGTGTAACATATATATGGGGACTATATCTAAATCTGAACCGATTTTCCCCGAATTTGGCAGTATCCATTCATGTAATAAGAGAACTCTCCCCACCAAAAATGATCTGATATAAAATACAGTTTCTACAGTGCTTGTATGTCAAATCGGCGGTAACATATACAGGGTTTTCCAATAAGATTGATTTGATTTCTTTGAAAAAAAACAGACTTATTGTTAAGGAAATTCAAAACTTTTTTATTTAATATGAAGTACAATCGATACAATTAAATTTTAAATAAAACGTAATTCAGTGGCCTCCACGACTTCTTCTGCAGGAACGAATTCGATTAACCCAATTTTCGAGCTCTTTTTCCACTAAACCAAGTCGTATGTCATGAATGACACGTTCAATATTGACTTTTAAAGCTTGAAGAGTGTCTGGTTTATTTGGAAAGACCAATGACTTCAAATAACCCCACAAGAAATAGTCTAATGGTGTTAAATCACAACTTCTTGGAGGCCATTCAATATCACAATTTCTTGAAATAATCAAATCTTCACACTTTTCTCGCAACAATTCAATTGTTTAATTTCCTGTGTGGCACGTAGCCACAATGGACAATGGCAAAAAGATAGCTCTTAACGAGATCTAAAATATTGCTTACGGGTGTCAAGGTCGTAGGTCGACTGGAAAGTGTTTTTTTTTTTTTTTTGAAATTGACAGCATCATTTTCAAATGTGAACGGAAAGTTTATTTTTGCTCTAGCTCCTTAACGGTACATCGATTCGAGAATCGGTCAATGGCAAAAATATAGCTCTTAACGAGAGCTAAAATGGGTGTGTCAAGGTCGTAGGTCGACTGTAAAG
Source organism: Eudasyphora cyanicolor (assembly GCA_963930755.1). Taxonomy (NCBI): domain Eukaryota; kingdom Metazoa; phylum Arthropoda; class Insecta; order Diptera; family Muscidae; genus Eudasyphora; species Eudasyphora cyanicolor. Next base: position 201,220,986 of record OZ005737.1, on the reverse strand, counting down.
TGTTTTTTTTATTTAAAAAAAAATGGACTTAGCGCACGAAAAGTTGCAATTGAAGAACGATTATTTTGACAATAAAACTGATTAATTTGCAAACGTTGTTCTTGCGTATATCTCTCCATGATGAAATTGTAAACACTACTGAATACAATGAAAAATAAATGACAGATCACGACATATTACAAATGGCCGAAACGTCACTTCAAAATCATATCATCCCTATTGGAAAACCCTTTATATATGGGGACTATATGTAAATCTAAACTGATCTGAAATAAAATACAGTTTCTACAGCGCTTACATGCTTGTAGACGCTGAGTTGATAATCCTTAAGTCTATTTCTATTACAGACTTCGTTCCGGATGTTGTTTTCATCCACTCAATGTTGTCCGGTTGTAAATTAACATTCGCCTGTTAATATCAGGGAATGGATGTTATTTGAGTGTTGCCGTTTCTATTCTCCACTAGAAGCGCCGTATATCTGTTAATAGTCGTCATGTTGTTATGTCTATTTTTAGCTTCCCTGTTGACTTGTGTGATCAGATGTTGTTGTAGTGGTAGTGCGCCCGGTGAGTTATTTTTAGCTGCAGAAACTCGAATTATGATGAAAACATGAAATGTTGATGTTAAATTTGTCCGGTGCCATGGCTGGGAGTTGAACCCAGCACCTTCGGGATCCAAGTCTAACGCACTAACCACTAAGCTACCGAAGGCCACTCCAATACATCTTCTACAAGGTTGTCGAGTTTTATTACAATCGGTTGTCCGGTTCATAAACGGGGGAATTATTTCCTTTTTTAATTCCTCCAACTGTAAACTGTTGGCGTTTGCCAAGATACAATATAAATCGTAACCCTAGTAATTGTGTTGTTTTCACAAATAACCACTTAAGTCAAAAAAATGTTTATACAAGTTTTGGGTTCTAGGTGCTTTCCTTATGGGAGTGACAAATTTCCTTTTGAAATAAAATGCTCAAAAACGCCTATTTTCGCAAATGGTAGATATCAGTGGATAGATCATAGACAAGCGAATACATTTATCTAAAAAAACTCGAAAATGACTTAACTATACTGAAGTGGTTATTTGTGAAAATCACAGAATTATGGTTAAATCGACTAGGGAAGTAATTCCAAATCGATCGGTATAATAAGTAATGAGTGTAAGTCTTCTCCTTTTGGATATTACCAAGAAAATGCACCCCGTACCACAAAGTACATAGTTTATGATATGTAGAACTATACCTTATTTCATAGCATTTTGGTCTTTAATATAAATTTGATTACCGACCACAATTTTCAAAATTTAACTAATTGTTTACCACTAGTGTTGTGTAGAACGGACGAATGGGAGGACGGACGATAAGACCGAGTTCCTATTGACATTTACCTTAATTGTTGAACCCTTGACTTTTAATCTTTTGACCCGTTGCGTTGCCTTTCCTTGTGAAACGGAAATCGTTTGCAGTGCAGAAAATATAATGCATTATAAAAAGAAAAATGCAAAAAAACGCAAAAACTGAATACGAACGGAAAAACTATGCCAACCATACATTACAAATGTTAATTTGCATTCGCTATACCCGTATGTACAGAGACGAGAGTGAAATGAAAATTTAAATAAATGCTATACTTAGTTGGAGAGAGAGTAAGGGGCGCTGGGAGGGCGTGACCCTTTTAAAAGAAACCTATTTTCTAACCGGAAATTCTTCACTTACGTTTCTTTAAAAGCCACACGAAATATTAACGACACAACAACAGCTACAAACAAAAGTAAAAAAGAGGTAATGAGGGGAGTGCTCCACAGCACAGTGGGGGATTTTAGGGAATGGGGGGGAACTAAAGTGAATTTTGTTGTTGTTTATCCACTTCAAAAATATTACACTGTTTCGGAGTTTAGGTTTTTATATTAAAGTTATTAGTACATATTGTACCAAATTCCAAAAGTTGTTTAATAAATTACCTTTAAGTTGGGAGATAAATGCAAAAGTAGATTTTTGAATATCCAATTACCTGAAAATAAAGAGAAAAAATTTTATTAAAATAAGTTTGAAATAAGATATCAAATTCAAATATATTGATTGATTATAAAATTCATTCGGAGCTGAGGTTCTCATAATATAGCTTATTTCGCAAAATATTGTACCATTACAAAATTGCAACGGCTCAAGTTAATATCAAGAATTTTACATCTACAATGAAAAGAAAAAGTATCCTATGATTAAATAAAGTTACATTGATTTAGCGGCAAAGACAATAAAACGTTATTAAAAGACCACTTGAAGACCCAAGCTAAATAATATTTACTTAATACCAATTATATTATCTTTAATTTAAGTACAAAATTGACTTATATTATGGTTTTATTGTCATGAGCGCCAAATCAAAGCCAACGTTTCATTAGTTTGGAATCTACGTCGAACACTTCAAAGATATTGCAAAAAATATGTTTGTAAAATTTCTACTTTTGATATATACAAGGTGAATATACAGGGTGACTTTACAGTGTGACCGTACAGAGTGAGTATATACAGGGTGTTTTTTGGGAGTTGGTAACACTGCTTTATTTAACAGCTGACATTGCTTTTTGCTTAGTTTACTTTGCCGACTAATATTCATCATGTATAGGCATAGACAAGAGCAACGCTTGCAAATTGTAGACATTTTCTATCAAAATAATGGTTAAGAGTAATTTCAAAGCTGTTCGATCAACTCAATAAATGACCCCTTTCAAAATTCGTTCGGAGCTGAGGTTCTCATAATATAACTTATTTCGCAAAATATTGTACCATTACAAAATTGCAACGGCTCAAGTTAATATCAAGAATTTTACATCTACAATGAAAAGAAAAAGTATCCTAATATTAAATAAAGTTACATTGATTTAGCGGCAAAGACAATAAACGTTATTAAAAGACCACTTGAAACCCAAGCTAAATAATATTTACTTAATACCAATTATATTATCTTTAATTTAAGTACATAATTGACTTATATTAAGGTTTTGTTTTCATGAGCGCCAAATCAAAGCCAACGTTTCATTAGTTTGGAATCTACGTCGAACACTTCAAAGATATTGCAAAAAATATGTTTGTAAAATTTCTACTTTTAATATATACAAGGTGAATATACAGGGTGATTTTACAGTGTGACCATACAGAGTAAGTATATACAGGGTGTTTTTTGGGAGTTGGTAACACTGGTTTATTTAACAGCTGACATTGCTTTTTGCTTAGTTTACTTTGCCGACTAATATTCATCATGTATAGGCATAGACAAGAGCAACGCTTGCAAATTGTAGACATTTTCTATCAAAATAATGGTTAAGAGTAATTTCAAAGCTGTTTGATCAACTCAATAAATGACCCCTTTCAATTTTCACAAAATTTAGAACAATAATTCTACCAATGTGCGGGAATTTTTTGTCTTTTTCATTGTAGTTTTTGTGGTAGAGAGCTCCAAGTTACCTATCTCATGGATTTTTCTCAAAATTACTATTTGTTAAATTAGCCCTATATTATTAACCGCTTTACGTACTTTGAAGATATTTATACCTCTTCAATGTTGCGGAATGAAATATTTATGTCCTTTTGGTGGAAGGAGGTGAAAATATCGAAAATATCCTTAATCCTTGAATATCCTGAAAAAGAATCAATTAATATCCTTGATTTTTTGTTACTAAAGGGTCAAACTATTATGAATAGACTATGAAAAACCCAAAATTGAACCTTGATGGACCAAAAAGATATAGCAATTTTATTGAGTCAATATTATAATTTTTATTTGGAATGTTAGATTCGTCTGCTGGACTAGTGTAACTTCAAAACGACTTGACCGACTGACGTTACTTTTACACATTATATTTATATTATCAATGTGAGTATGCGTAACTGTATCTGGATCCGATAGGTGGCGCTGCATTCAAGTTATTAACAAATTCCGCATTTATGGACCAAAATTACTCATGTTCGCGTGTGTGAAGAAAGAGAATAATAGCTCTTGGGCCCGATAGGTGGAGCTTTATGTAAATGTGGGATGTTTTTTTGCGCCAACAATTAAATCCAAATTGGGTGATTAGCTTTCGCTAGATCTACCTATTCCACGAATATCCGCAGTTTTGGGTCATAAATAAGCAATTTGTTTTAGGTTTAGGTTTAGGTTAGGGTGACATACGTATTTTTTACAGGTTCACATAGACCAGTTTAGGTCCCTAGTGTTACCACGGGCTGAAATGCCCCTCATCGAAACCAACCTGTTTGATACATAAATTTATCGATAGTACGAATATCAGTACTGGAAAGATCTGTTAGGCTACCTAAAAAGGCCGACCCCAGTATGTCCAGTCGTGGTTTACTCAAAGCGGGACAGTCGCAAAGCAAGTGCTCAATGCTCTTCACTTCTTCTTCATCTCCACAGCTCGGCAGAAGTCATTGGAGTCAATACCCAATCTTTTGGCGTGTTCGCCGATCAAGCAGTGTCCCGTCAGAACCTGTACTAACGTAGACAATCGTTTTCTCTCCAGTGCGAGGAGATATTTTGACCTGCTCAGGTCATACCTTGGCCAGATTTGTCTAGCTACCCTGCAGGTGCCGATTTCTGTCCATCTTTCGTTGGACTGCCTGATTGCCTCTTGCCTAAGCCAAAGCTTGCACGTGTATAGTGGCGCACCAATATATGCAAATTCTTCGAGAATTTGTAATGTCGTCCCTTTCCTAGCAAGTTCATCGGCTTTGTAGTTCCCCGGGATATCCCTATGCCCAGGCACCCATATGAGGTGTATATTAAACTGCTCAGCCATCTCGTTAAAAGATCTGCGGCAGTCGAGGGCTGTTTGTGAATTTAGGGATGTTGCCTCCAGAGAATTGATGGCAGCCTGGCTGTCCGAGTAAATGACAACGCCAGTGTTGGTTACTATGTTGCGACTCAGCCACTTGGCGACTTCCCATATTGCCATTATTTCGGCTTCATAGACACTGCAGGTATCTGGTAGTCTGTGAGCTATATCCAGACTAAGTTCTTCACAGTGTACTCCGAAGCCAACCTTTTCATCAAGCTTCGAACCATCCGTGTAAAAGTGGAGATGGTTTCTATTACCTGGTATTCTGCCAACCCATTCATCTCTGGCGGGAATCATAGTGATGTATTTTCTCTCGAAGGTGTACACCGTTGGTATATAGTCCACTCGGTCGGTTACCATAGCACTACACCTCCACATTGATAGGCAGTTTAATCTTATTGCCGCTTTGGTTGCAACTTCTCTCGCCACAATATTAATCGGCAGTATATGGAGTAGGGCTTGTAGAGACTCGGTCGCTGTAGTCCTTAAGGCTCCGCTTATGCTCAGGCAGGCAGTTCTCTGAACCTTTGTTAGTAGGTTGGTGATGGTTAGTTTGTCAGTTGCCGTCCACCATACCACAATACCGTATAACAGTATTGGACGAACTACTGCTATATATATCCAGTGGACGATTTTAGGAGATAGTCCCCACCGCGACCCTACAGCCTTTTTGCAGGAATATAAGGCGACGTTGGCCTTCCTTACACGTTCCAATACGTTAAGTCTAAATAACATTTTCCTATCTAGAATTATTCCTAAAAATTTTGCACTTTCAGAAAAGACTAGATCTGTTGCATTTATCCGAGGTGGAGGGTCCACATGTGGGACATTATTCATCCTAGTAAAGAGAACCAATTCTGTCTTGTTGGGGTTAACGCCCAAACCGCTGCTTCTGGCCCATCTAGCCAACTTGTTCAGAGCCACCTGTAGGATGTCTCTGATTTTACGGATTTGCCACTCACGGCGATTGCCACGTCGTCCGCATATGCCACGACCTTGCAGCCACTACGTTCTAGATCTAGCAGGATTTCATTCACCGCTAGGGGTCCCTCTGTTTACAAATCTTGTTAGAGTTGTGGACCCTAGACATGCTGTTATGCGTCTTCTGGTGAGCAGACTTTGAATTAGTCTAATCAAACTAGTGTTAACTTTTAGATGAGCAATTTGCTAATAACTTTACTACGGCCCCACCTATCGGATACAGATACAGTTACACATACTCACTTTGATAATATTAATATAATGTGTAAACATAACATCAATCGGCCAAGCCGTTTTGAAGTTACAGTAGACGAATCTAAAATTCTATATAACAAGTAAGAAAGTTCAGTCGGGTAAACCGACTTATGAATCCCCTCACCTTGAGTGCCAAAAATATTCGTAAATGTATTAATTTTTTGTTTTAACTAAATTATTATCAATTTATATTGCATTTAATAGAATATACTGGATTTAAAGTTAAAATCTGTTTATTTTTGGTACAAAATGGTCTATTTGTGTGGAAGGTACCAAAAGGGGCGTACCAACAACTGTCGCTTTTCTCTGGACTCTAGATACTATAAAAGCATTACACCGTACAAAATTTCAAATATTTGTATTCCCTGGTATAAAAGTTAAAATCTGTTAACTTTTGGTGTAAAATTGTCCATTTGTGTGGTAGGTATCAAAAGGGGCGTGAGTATAATGCCCTTTTTTCTCTGGACTCTAGCTCCTATAAATTCATTACACTGTACAAAATTTTAAGAATTTGTATGAACTGGTATTCAATTTATAAGATGGTTACTTTTGGTACAAAATGGTCCATTTGTGTGGGAGGTACCAAAAGGAGCGTGGCAATAACGCCCAATTTTCACTGTATTTTAGGTACTATTAAACCATTACACTGTACAAAATTTCAAAAGGGACTTGGCAACTTCGCCCATTTTCTCAAGGTAATAGTGACTAATAAACTAAATTTCAAAGGATTCAAATGAGTAGTATATGTAGAAGTTATTAAATAATCAATATTTCACTAAATATTAACACTTTGTGGGGGAGGTACTAGAAGGAGTGGACCAATATGGCCCATCTTCGAACTAAGCCGGAGATAGAAGAAAATATTACCACATACAAAATTTGAAGTCAATCGGTTACTCCTTTCTAGAGTTATCGTGCGCACCAGCCAGCAGACAGACAGACTAAAAATGATTCAAAACGGATATCCGCCGAACATACTTAGTGTCTTACGTCACTATACGTAGTATGTACGAAAAATATCGCGAATTTTTAATTTCCGCGGGCATCGTGTATTTGATTTTTGATATTTTTGTAGCGTTATGTTGGTACTAATTATTGACAGCTGTTTTGCTTGGATGTGTTTTAACCAGTGATGCCAACATTTTCCGAAGCAAAAGCGTAATAAAAAATTTAAAAGGGCCAAAAGGGCGTAAATTGCAAACGAAAAGGCGTAAAAACACTAAACTATAACATTGCTTTAGTCAGGCGGAGACGACTACATTATACCCTACACGACCCCATCAGAGCAGAATTAAAAGAAATATGTTTTGAAAATGTTTATCTTGTTGTTTTCCTAATGAAAATAATGTGTTCAAAAATTTGTATTTTATGGCGCTTAGATTCAAAATTAGGATAGATACATACAGGGGACATACTGGTATCTGAAGCTGAACCTATTATCGTCAAATTTTACAACGTTCGTTTTTATTACAAGAATCTGTTATCTGTTAAAAATTATAAAGATCTGTTGACAATGTCGATTTAAACTGTATGTCGATTTTAAACTAAAAACTGTATATAGATCTGATGAGAAATGGGTATTCTATGGCGCTTAGACTCAAAAGATATAATCCTGCATAAAATGTGCCAGAGTTTATTATAAGCTCAAACAACTTTCCTATGCCAAAATTTCGTAAAGAATTCATACAAATTGTGCCGTCTATGCCGCATAGATGCCAAATCGGGAAGTACATAAATATGGTGTAGCAAAATAATCTAATTTCTTTAGGTTACCAGATGTGATCTGACAAATGTACAAAAAGCGTCAAAAGCACTAACAAAAAAATTGAAATGCGTACAGTTAATGTTTTTTTTTCGTTTGGCACTAACTGAACACTTTTCGCGTATTGGGTAGTCTGAAAAGCTCTAAATCTGGTGCGAAAAGCACTAAGCTGGCATCCCTGGTTTTAACTTGTCTTCGATTTTTATCTATTTCAGAAAATGAATCAAATAATCTGCATCAAATTTTGTGTGAAAAACAAAATAAAGTGCGCTGACGCATTCCGAATGTTGACTGTGACATATGGTGAAGCTACCTTGGACCAAAGCAACGTTTATCGGTGGTACAAAATGTTCTTAGAGGGCCGAAAAGATGCGAAGTACGAACACCGTGCCGGAGGCCCGAGCACGTCAACAACAGACGTAAACATTGATAAAGTGAATAAAATAATATTGGCCAACCGACGAATTACCATTAGAGAAGTTGCTGAGGATCTAAACATATCGATTGGCTCGTGCCATTCGATTTTAACCAATGATTTGGGCATGAGTTGGGTCGCCGCTAAATTCGTGCCAAAATTGCTCAATTTGGACCAAAAACAGCATCGCGTTAACATTGCTCAGGAGATGTTGAACTCGGTCCGTGACGACCCAAATTTGCTCCAGAGGGTCATGGGTTTATGGTTACGATGTGGAAACTAAAGCTCAATCATCACAATGGAAGCTGCCGCATGAACCAAGACAGAAAAAAGCGCGCAAAGTTCGGGGCGTGGTGCATTATGAGTTCTTGCCACAGGGTAGTACGGTCAATAAAGAATATTACCTGCAAGTTATGCGCAAATTGCGCGAAGCAATCCGCCAAAAACGCCCGGATTTGTGGAAGAACAAAAACTTGATTTTGCACCATGATAACGCCCCTGCACACACATCGTTGCTTGTGCGCGAATATTTGGCCAAAAACCTACCTAGCCCCCTGTGACTATTTTTTGTTCCCAAAACTGAAAAGGCCCACGAAAGGACGACGCTACGCCACGATTGAGGAGATAAAGACGGCATCGAAGGAGGAACTGAACAAGGTCACAAAAAACGATTTTTTGATGTGCTTCGAGGATTGGAAAAAAACTTTGGAGGGGACAAAATAGATATTCATGAATAAATAAATACTTTTTGAAAAAATACAAAATTCCCGATATTTGAACATACCGTATACCCTCCTCTCTAAGGTGAGGGGATAAAAATACTGGATTTTTTTTTAATTGCTTACCTATTTATTGGCCTAGATCAAAAAAGAACAATAAAGGAACAAGAAATGTTCGAAAAATGGAAATATTGTACACTTTTTAGAGACTAATTAATAATTTAAACTCCGAAGGTTGCACTTCTGTTCAAAACTGATGAGCTGCGTATTTAGTCGGAATAAATCGAAAATACGCAATTCGATACACCGTTCAAAAATTATATGTTTTACATTTTTTTTCTTTCAAAATTCTCACACTGTGCGCTTAGTGTAGTGGGTAATGATGTCAAAGGTAAAGCAGAGTGAATTGATACCCAAGAAACTAACACGTACTTGGAATTCTTCCACCTGGCACCCCTTCGTCTTCATCATCGTCTCATAAGGGAAATTATTATTATTATTTTTTTGCATTTTCCTGAGAAGGAAAAAAAAGAAAACTGGGTTAGAGAAAAAAAACCAAAACCTTCTTGCCACACTTGGCTGTTGTGAGGAGGTGTGCCAAACCACACCAACAAGCTGGTCTTTAGAGGGCTGTGCTGGGCTGGTCTGGATGGTTGACTCGGGTGTTGGGCCCAAGTGTTTAGCAACTTGAACTAAAGCGTCTAAAATGCATATTAAACTATTTGTGCTTAACATGCAAATTTTGCAAAACTGCACGAAAGCCGTCAGTCTCAGGGATTTTCCATAGCACCCCGTCCTGCTTCCCTGCAACCTCCCCTTCATGCATTCTCTGGGGGTTCAGTGGCTTGGAAACCTAAAGGAGGGTTAAGCGGACGGACGGACGGACAAATGGAAAAAAGCACAAACACCCAACTATAAACTAGGAAAAGAAGCCACTTATGGGTTTCTGCCAAGCAATACAAGTGTCCATATGTGTCTGACGGCGATGATGTGGATGTGGATGTGGATGAGGACGACGAGGATGATGTTGGTTTGATGGTTTCAAGAGGATTGTTGGACTCTGCTCGTAAGGCTGTTGATGAGCTAAGGTGCTGTTGGAGGAGGAGATGAAGGTGGTCTCACACTCTGGGGTGACAATGTCTTCTTGCTGATTATGTGGCGACTGTGCAGCACCAGTAGTGTCGGGGTAATGGTGAGGACTGGTGTGGTGTGGTCTGATGATACCTTGACCTAATAATATAATTACGTTCAACACAACACAACAGAAAACACTCTTTTGTTTTAAGAACACAAATAACACAAGCCCAAGCACAAGCACAAAAACAATACTCGAGAGTGTATGAACAGAGTACATTAAACAAATATTAAGTCTTTTACATATTCTACGCATTGTTTGAGAGTAAAACAGCAATCTGAGGACTAACAAAAGGGAAAGTAAATGCGAAAAAGGGCATTTAAGTTGAATAAGAATAAAGTTTATGTGGCAACACAATCAGCACACTCACGGAAAAAATGTTTATTTATTTTGTTATTTTTCGATCAAGGCCAATTATTTTTATACGAAAAAACTCTTGTCTTAAAAACAATGAATAGTTTCCTTAGATCTAACAATGTTGTTGAATTAAATCTATTAATTTTCACGCAAAAGTTGACTATTTTTTTTTCAAATTAAAAATTATTGAAATTGATAAATATATGTATATCCATAAATATCCAGTGCTTATTTCTAATATATCTTCATAAATTTCTTAATAATGCCAAGTCTCGGAGATAGACTGTGGGGAAGATTATGTCGTTCAGCATTTCTTGGAATAAAATATTGGACTCTTATGCACTAATGACATCAGTTTCTCGAGTAAAAGATTAGGACCCAATTAAACAGCGCCATCTGAGGTATATTGTGTGTAAACCATCTGCCGCATCTTTAGGATTTTTTGTTTTTGGTATCTTTACTTATTGTTGAATGAATATTTTTTAATCGAAACTGAAATTCGCATCAATAAAACAAACATCAAGTAAGAAAGTTCAGAAGGGTAAACCGACTAACAAATACCCTCACCTTCAGTCCCAAAAAAAATTTGCGTAAATTTATTCGCTTAAACAATTTATCAATAAAAAACCGATACCTGATTTCGGTACACCATACCTGGTGTGATAGTAACACTACCGACCGCTTGGGAACGTCTCTGTTCTTAGCGCTATTGTGAATGACCTGACAGATGCCATCTGTTTTTAAACACAGCTGATCATCACAATTGCTCCAACTTCACTTACAACATCATTTTACTCTCATTACATCAAACTACACCGTCTAAATAAAATAATTTATACTTAATATAAAAAAACCCCACATGGGTGGATTATAGGAAGCGAGAATAAAGAGTATAAAATCCTATTTAAAAAAGATTGCAAATAACTTAAAATTTACATATAAAGAATTTTCTACACTGTTGGTGAGAATTGAGAGTGTTCCGAATTCAAGACTCATGTCATGCATATATTTGGCATTTACACCAGGTCATTTGCTGAGAGGTTCTCCTCTTGTTGCTCCACCAGAAGAATACTCTGATAACCTCACTATTATCAATTGATGGCAAAGGCTTAAGCTTATGCAGATTCGATTTGCGAAACGTTGGAAAAATTAATACATCTTCGAATTGCGAAAGAGGTACAAGAGGAAAACCACTCAGCAAGACGTACAAGAGAATGATTAAGTAGTTGTCAACGACGACAACTTACCCCCACAGTGTGGAGATTAGGTTAAGGTCTTTATGGGCAGTGACTCTTTCACGTGGCAGAAATACGCACTCAGAATGGAATAATTACACGTCCTTTAGTTAAATTATGTATCTGGTCAACTTCATAAAGTCAACAGCCACAATATCAACTAATCCAAACCATTTCTAACTTGCGCAATAAACATAACATACAAGATTTGTATAGCTACCCAACATCTTCGGCTTTGTGTGGAATTTCTAAGAATGACGTTTGCAGAGCCTCCTGAAGTCGTGTTGCAGAAGAACTATTGTTTCAACTGTTTGTGTTTGGGCCACACAAGTGAGTGGTGTCGGCCCAGAAATAGATGCGAAGTCTGCAACCGAAACCAACATACAAAACTTCACATGGACGAACCCAGACAGACAAGAAATCGCCATGTTGCTCAAAACCGTAGAAGAGGTCGTTCCGTTACCCCAGTTCGACCAAGAAGCCCAGAGATATCTGCTCGCCAGTCAGCACCAATTGGATTAAGAGCATCCATCTTGAAATTGCTTTCCAATTCAGCTGCTTCCAGTTTCCCAATTGGATTAAGAGCATCCATCTTCAAATTACTTTCCAATTCTGATTCGTCCAGCTCCCCAAAATGCCGCATCAGCCAAAACAGGCATCATCTCCGGCTTAGTGCTGAATTTAAAAAAATTACGGTTGCAGAGCGTCTGGAAATCGTGTTGCAGAAGAGCTATTGTTTCAACTGTTTGCGTTTGGGCCACACAAGAGAGTGATGTCGGTCGAGAAATTGTAGATGAGAAGTCTACAACCGAAATCACCATACAAAACTTCACAAGGACGAACCCAGACAGAGAATAATACGTGGATCAAACCCGGAGAAGAAGTCTTTCCGTTACCCCAGTTCGACCAAGCAGTCCAGAGATATCTGTGCGCCAGTCACCACCAAGACCAACTGGATATGTAAGTAGATCCGTGCGACGTCGAGATCAGTCACCCCGCCCAAGAAATGCCAATGTGGAGCCCTCGAGGGCTCGGTCCATCAGTGAGAGGCTGAGCGACTGACCAGCCGCTCGAGGCACCACATATTCCTGCCCACAGCGCTGGCACGTGTGCTCGCTTCCGGGCGGAACCGACACACCAACACTGCTATTAAACTCAGGGGCAGCACAAACAATCATTCTGAAGTACTTGGAGGACCGTGTCAACCTACGTACCATCCATAAAGATGGAGAAGAATTCCGTATAATCAATCAGCAATCATTCAATGATGAATCGGTGCAAGTCACGAGTCGAGTGCAACAACAACTCAATGTGCGACATTTCCCAGAGAAAACCACCGATATGAAAACCACCAATTTCCACAGCCCAGTCAGCGTGAAAATCTTGCTAGCTAACGACAAGGTCTCCAAAATTTTGAAAGCTGGAATGACTCAGACCTCGACGAACATGCCTAACGCCCAAAGCAATGTGTTCGAATGGACGATTTCAGGCACATGTCCAATTTAATCTTGCTGTACTGCAAGAGGCGGGAGTATGTTGAACCGTATTCAACAAATATTATCGGGTCCGTCAAAAAGAGCGCTACAAAAGTTTTTTTAAATAAAACAAAAACGGTTTTGGATATCAATGAAATTCTTTATTCCTGTGAAAGTACGTTCGATGCCATTATGTATGGAACTCGATTTATTTTGCATGGCCACCACGGCCATGCATAAATCGGCCGATATGCTGCAATTTCACGTTCGATATTCGTACGAAGTTCATCAATCGTCGCTGGCTTGTTGACATAGACCATAGACTTGACGTAGCCCCACAGGAAATAGTCTAACGGCGTCAAATCGCACGACCGAGGCGGCCAATCGACTGGACCATTTCGTGAGATAACATCTTCTCAAACTTGGTTTCCAATAAATTGATTGTAGCATTCGCTGTGTGGCTTGTGAAGCCGTCCTGTTGGAACTACAATTTGGGCCAAAAATAGTCGGTTATCATTGAACGGTAGCGAATCCCATTCACAGTAACGTGCCGGTCTTGATCATCACGGAAGAAGTACGGCCCAATGACGCCGCCGGCCCATAAACCGCACCAAACCGTAATTTTTTCGGGATGCAATGACTCATGGAGTACGTGTGGATTGCTGTCTGACCAATAACGCATATTTTGTTTATTGACGAAGCCATTCAGCCACAAATGAGCCTCATCGCTGAAGATAATTTTTCGATTTTTCGCGCTCTTAACGTTGAGGCCACTGACTCCGAATTTCGGTAGTAAATTTTAATAATTTCGACTCGTTGTTGGCTCGTATATCTTTCCATCATGAAATGGCAAACCTTACTGAAGAGAAATGTCAAAAGAGCGGCAAAAAAATATGGCGTCGTTTGCTGTCCCTGTCGGTCTACTTTTGTAGCGTCCCTGTTGAAAAACCCTTTAGATATAAGTTAATTGAGATAAGAAATTATAAAATAATGAATTGAGTATAATGAAATGTTAGAATTTAACAGCCTTTTCAGTTAAGCTATTCGTTAAGCATCTGAAAAAGCTTTCACTCAATTGGACAAGAACATCCATTTTGAAATTACTTTCGAATTCAGCTCCGTCCAGTCTCTCTTTTCGTTTGGTTGGTGGAGCTTCTGCGTCGTCAGAAACCTCTACTTTTGCTGCAACTCCACCAAGGGTAAGGAAGCTCGCGCTGTACGCCGCCTTTGAACCACGTTCAAATATACCTATAAAATATATCCTCCATGGTCATGACGGAGGAGTATTATATCTGAGGATCCTTGATCTTATGACATATTTGGATAGAACAAGAAGAATTGACGGGCAATTTATCGACAACTTGCTTAGTTATCGAGTTATCGGACGATAATATTTGAAAAAATCGACATAAAATTAATTTTTGTGATAAAATGAGGTCAATAATAGGGAAAAAATTCTATATTACACGAGTTATTGTAACATCCACAAAAAAACGGAAAAAATTGAACATTTCATTTTTCCTTTTTTTTTATTGTGCCATTATTTTTTTTTGTCGATTTTTTCAAACTTTATTGTCCTAAGCAAGTTATCGATAAATTGCCCGTTGCTATTGTTCTATCCCAATATGTCATAATATCGAGGATCCTGATGGTCGCCCTTTATTGTTCCCTTGTTCATCGTTATTCCCCTGTCATTTTTTTTGACAGGGGAATGAATGTTTCCATAATTTCTGTTTTAATACTTACATTTCAAAAATTTGCATGGATCGGAAATTGGTTTTCAGAATGAAGTTAAAAAACATACAAAAAGTTATAAAAAGTATTGAAATTTAAAAAAAGCGGCACAGGGGAATGACGCACGTGAGTGTGAAAGCTCATTTCGGAAGACAAAGCGCGACTTCATCATTTTATTAATATTGTTGGCGAAAATCCAACCACAAGTATATGTAGTAAATTTAATACTCTTTATAATTTGAATTATTGGATATCCTGAATGGTTTGGAAATTTGAATTTTACGGAATATGTATAAGATTTGACAGGGGAATGACGCATATCTACAGGGACAAAATATAATCATCCATAAAAATAGTAATTGATGCAAAATTATAAACAATAATAGAAAATCTAAATCTTAAAACTCTATACCTTTCATTGAACCTATTTTAATTATTAAATAATAATTATTAACTTTTTTTGTCAAAAAAGTTTAACAAATTAAGTGAAAGTAGAGTTAGGGACAACAGGTACTAGAAGAAGTGGACCAATATGGGCCATCTTCGAACTAAGATGGAGATAGAAAAATATATTACCACATCGGTTACTGCTTTCGAATGTTATCTTTTCCTATTCTAGTTCTCTAGGGGAAACCTGATGACAAAAACTTATCCTACTCAAAAATTTAGAGGCACAACATAATGTTAAAAATTTTTAATAAAAATGTAAGTAGAAATTTGCCAAAGTTTCCAAAATACATTGTCATTGTTTCTTCTCTTTTCTGTTTTTGAAACATAATAAAAGTTGTTAATAGATTTCAAGTTTATTTTCTGCTGCTATGATCCTCATTTGTGTTTGAGTTATGGCGATGAAGGCATATCCTTTCGTTACAAGGAATGGTTTCATTAAAACTTCCACAAAACCAAAAGTTTTCGAATTGTAAACAAATATATTGTTCATAATATTATCGTACATCACCATCAGATGCCTTGCTTGTGTCGTGTTCGAACTCCCAAAGAAATTATCAAATTTCTGCTTAAAATGTTTCTTGCTGCATTATTATCAGATTTCGGCAGTTTTTGTGTATTGCGTTCTCAAGTTTTATGCTGCACAAATTGTAGCATAACTTTCCACGGTATAGGAAACATTCAACCATAGGGAATAAAGTCATATTGCTGTACATACTGTTCACTGAAAAAAATGTTAAAGACGGCGGCAATGATTTCGAGCCAATGATAAGTTGGCTTTAAAGTTAACACATTTCCTGCTTTAATTCAAGATAATTTACTTAATATTAAAAAACTCTGCTTAATTTTTATTAGATTGTCTTAATATTAAATGTGGAATGTTCTTACTTTAAAGATTATTTGTCATTGGCTCTAAATCATTGCCATTGTCTTTAAAGTTAGTAAACATTTTTTTCTGTGTACTATACAAAATTAAATAAGTAATTATTGTGAATAATGAGCTAAAATGTGAATAATAAACCTTGTGATTATGGAATTGAAAAAACATCATAGCATTCGAGGAAAGTATGCTAAATGAAGCAAATTTCATTTTTCCCAAAAATTCATCTAAACATCCATGAAGTTGTAAGTTATTGTATAACAGCGGAATTTTCCGTAAAACACAAAATTTTGAAACGTCATTTTGATATTTAACTTTATTTACTATACACCATTTACGACTTGCAGTTATTATTGCTATTCCTATTGCTACTACTACACTGAAAAAAAGATAGTAATAACATTAATGACGACACATGCTTAAATTAAGTATGTGACCTCGGCATAAATTCAATCACTATTTTCATTAAAATAACAATTTACATCTTTTCTAAGAAAATTTTTCTTGATCTAAAGTTTCTGGCAATTGACTTAATGACACACTAATCCTAAGTTTTGTGTACGCCCTTCTTTTAATGTACGCCTTTAAATTAAAGAAAGATATTATTTTTGTGACAAGAAGACAAGAAAGACATTATTTTTGTGACAAGATTCACTATTTTAAGTAATATTTCAATACTTTTAAGGATTTTCTACATTAAAACAATGATATAGACAAGAAAACAAAACACTTATTGTTAAGGAAATTCAAAATTTTTTTGTATTTAATGTGAAGTACAATCGATACAATTAAGTTCTAAATTAAACGACGATGAACCCAATTTGCACTTTTTCCACTAAATCGTGTCGTATGTCATGAATGGCACGTTCAATATTGACTTGTAAAGCTTGAAGAGAGGCTGGTCTATTTCGAAAGACCAATGACTTCAAATAACTCCACAGGAAATAGTCTAATGGTGTTAAACCACAACTTCTTGGAGGCCATTCAATATCACAATTTCTTGAAATAATCGAATCTCCAAACATTTCTGGCAACAATTCAATTGTTTCTTTTGCTGTGTGGCACGTAACCACAATCGGTCGATGGCAAAAAGATAGCTTTTAACGAGAGCTAAAATATGGCTCATGGGTGTCAAGGTCGTAGGTCGACAGGAAAGTGTTTTTTTTTTATTTAAAAAAAAAAATACTTAGCATCATTTTCAAATGTGAACGGAAAGTTTATTTTTGCTCTAGCCCCTTAACGGTACTTAGGATCGGGAATCGGTCAATGGCAAAAAGATAGCTCTTAACGAGAGCTGCTCATGGGTGTCAAGGTAGTAGGTCGACTGGAAAGTGTTTTTTTTGGATTTAAAAAAATAGACTTGGCGCACGAAAAGTTGCAATTGGAGAAAGATTATTTTGATAATAAAACTAAATAATTTGTAAACGTTGTTCTTGCGTATATCTCTCCATGATGAAAGTGTAAACACTACTGAATACAATGAAAAACAAATGACAGATCATGACATATTACAAATGGCCGAAACGTCACTTCAAAATCATATCAACCCTATTGGAAAACCCGTTAATTAGAGATTTCAAACGGGATTGATTTCACAAATCCCCGGATTCGGGATTTTTAAATTGCAAATCCCGATATCCCAGGGAAATACCGGGATATCGATATTTTTCGATATCCCGGTATTTACGGGGTATAAATCGTATTTTTTCATTTTTAATAATTTGATATTTCGAAATGGAATACAAAAATTTTAGTTCAGTTTTAATTAATTTTGAATAAGAATAAAAGCAGCAAAATCATATATTAACTTTTGTTAAAAATATTTACTTTTATTAAAATATTTTACAACATCTTAGCTATGGATTAATTTTGGTTCGATTTCAGTTAGTCGTCTGAATTATTATTGACGTTATAATTTTCTATCATTAAAACACGAAAAATATTTTTTTAACTTGAGAAATCACATTCATTCCATTTTTATGATAACCACATCGGTGTGTCGATCCAAATCAGATTTTATATTAGGATTTTTTCATAAATTTGAAAGAATAGAATACAATGTTCTTCGTTTTGTGGGACACAAACTCTATTTGATTTCTTGTTTTAAGTTGACTTGTTTATAACTTGTTTATAATAAAATTTATGATATATTTTGTAATTCCTTTCCAAATTTATATTTTTTTCACCGGATTGTATCAATGTTTTTTGATGTTAATAATTTAATTCATTAGTTTCCATTTTCGACAGAGTGTATCTATCTATCACTTAATATTTTATACTGTATCAGCTTCATATATTATTTATTATTAAAATATCCCGGGATTCATTTTAAAAAATTCCGGGATTCGGGATTTCCCGTTTGACATCACTACAAGTAATAGTTTTAAAGCCGAATCGGACTTAATAATCAGTATGTAAAATTTGAGTAATAAATAGCCTTCAGATTTTTGGTTAATTTTAATTTTTCATTCGATTGGAACCAAATTTAGACGTATTATACACGGAGGAAAAAAACGGCCTCTGTAACATATTGTCCCAAACATACTTTGCAGGCAACATATATATGTTTGGAGCAGCTCCCAAACATATTATGTTTGGGGTAGCGGTAATGTTCCCAAACATTTATATGATTGTATGCAAACATATATATGATTGTATGTAATCATATATATGCTTATGTCCAAACATATATATGACTATGTAATCATGTATATGATTATATGTAATCATATATATGATTATATGTAATCATATATATGATTGTATTTAATCATATATATGATTGTATTTAATCATATATATGATTGTATTTAATCATATATATGATTGTATGTAATCATATATATGCTTATGTCCAAACATATATATGACTATGTAATCATGTATATGATTATATGTAATCATATATATGATTATATGTAATCATATATATGATTGTATTTACTTATATATATGATTGTATTTAATCATATATATGATTGTATTTAATCATATACAACAACCCTGTTTGGCTAAAGAGACACAAGATCTCTTCTACTCTTTTCGCTCCATCATGAAACTATAACGGTTCACAGCAACAAGTAACCGAATGTAAATCGTCACTCACTACGTCAAATACAGAAATACAATAACAACAAACACTAATACACACTTTGCTTCTGAAAAGTAGTTCATGAGCTGCAGAATAGTTTTTGAGTTTTCTGAAAATTACTAAATTTTGAGTTGTGTCTCTTTAAAAGAATTTGTGCAATGTGCAGAGCAAGGCAAAACTTCAATAGTACAGTGCACTCTTCACTACTGTACCCGGGGTCATTTCAGATGAAAACAATTTGTTAGTGCGGGAGTGTGTTTGTTCAAAGAACATGATAAGCCCACATACATACGTACATACATATGTATGTTGGCAAATTAATTTATGTGGGGCAATAAAACGGCGTCAGTATTATAGAACGTTTTGTAAATAAAATGTTTTGAAGTAACATAAATTCCTTTTTAAAAAAATTAATTTCGCACCAAAATAATTGTGTTTTTTAATGAATAACCTCTATACATCTTTGATATCATATTCTTTCTTTTATTTTGAATTTGTTGTACGCGTTAAAACTACAGCTATTTTCTTTGAATTCGACATTCACCACTCATATTCAATAAAAAAAACCCGACCTTAAGCTCGACCGGGCGAGTAAGCATTATCAAATAATAATAATACCCCTTGGTGTCAGTGCCATTCCTCCTCATACACACGGTTACCATATATGTACATATTACCCTTCTTTGCACAAAATGATGAGTCATATAATTCGGCTCTCAGAGAGTAATACTCTCTAAAACTCTAAAAAATATGTTCTAATATATTATTTTGCCAAAAATATGCTAGGACACAATCATATCGTTTTTTAATATGCTAGAATTTTGCCCCGAACATATTATGATTGTGTGCAAACATAATATGTTTACCCACAAACATATATATGATTGTGCCCGTCCCAAACATAAATATGATTGCATCCAAACATATTTTTAACATATTTTTTTCTCCGTGTAGTTGAAAATATTTTAGGCATATTTTCGATATGCACTCAAGTTTACAGTATTTGAACGATAAAAAATATTAATGCAAAATTTGGTTCCAATCGGATAAAAAAATAAAAATATGCATAAATCCGAGGTCCGAGGTAATAAATTAATAGTTGACTTTAAAAAAGTCGGCCCTGTAAGTTAATTTTATGACAGTTGTCATTATTTTAGATAAAACTTCTTAAATTGACTCTATATGAAAGATAATTATACTCTCCCTCTCAGAGAGTTAATTATACTCTCTCTTTCTCTGAGCATCAGGGTTTTTTGTTAATGACACACTAATTATACGTTTTATGTACGCCCTTCTTTAAATGTACACCTTTAAATTAAAGAAAAAACATTATGTTTGTGACAAGCTTCATTATTTTATGTAATATTTCAATACTTTTAAGGATTTTCTACATTAAAAAAAAAACGATGTAGACAAGTAAAAAAATTTAAAGCCGGATCGGACTTAATTATCAGTAGGCAAAATTTGAGTAATAAATTTAAGGCTGTGCTGACTTAAAAAAAAAGTCGGCTCTGTAAGTTAATTTTTTGACAGTTGCCATTATTTTTAAGAATACTTCTTAAATTGACTCTATACGAGAGATAATTATATTCTCCCTCTCAAAGTTAATTATACTCTCTCTCTTTCTCTGAGCATCATGTTTTTTGTTTATGTTTGTGATAGAGTTTGTTTATTTTGAATGATCATGTTTTTTTTATCATGTCGTTATTGTGTTAAAATTCAATTGTGATAAAGATTTAAGTTATACGTGAATACAAAAATTTATTTATTTATTTAAAAATATTTCACACACAGAAAAAAAATTTACTTACTTTAAAGATATTTGAAATGATTTCGAGTCAATGTCAAAAAAACATCAAAGTAAGAACATTCCAAACTTAATATTAAGCCAACTTAATAATAATTAAACGGATTTTCTTAATATTAAGTAAATTATTTTTATTTAAGTAGGAAATGTACTAACTTTTAAACCAACTTATCATTGGCTCGAAATCATTGCCGTTGTCTTTAACATTTTTTCTGTGTAGCAACAACAACAAAGTAAAACTCAAGGATAGCGTACGAAATATCGACTATTTCTCAATATTTCATGTAATCGTGTGTGTGTATGTGCTATTCTGGCGTCGATTTCGCCGTTTACATTTATTCGAGTTCTTGTTCTTGTACGTTATTGTAAGTTCTTGTACGTCGTTGTTATTTTGGCTCTTATTGTGTTGTACGTGGGGGATGATCTTGTTATTATGATCTTGTGATAAATTATTTCTGACAATATGGAAATTTGTTACTAACAATACAGACACTTGATTTTATAATCAAACCTTTTTTTAGTAAAAAAAATTAAGAATGGGTCTTTTAGGAGAATTTTTGTCATAGAAGAGTGACTAATTCTAACAAAAAGAATATATTTCACTGGATGCTTTTTTCCGGTAGGTTTGTTCCGCATTTGTCCAGGAAAAAGCCACCGGTTTGTGGGAGCCGAACCCACCATCCCCAAATTCTTAAACGAGCACGCTAATTTCTCACCTACTGGGGCGCTCTCCAAACATATTTATTTTTATTAATGTATTTGATTCTATGATATGCATCCTCAAATCTAGTACCTTTCATGTCATTAAATTAACCACAAACACTCTTATTTTAATTCTGATTGTCTTTGGATCGAAATCATTGCCGAAATCTTAAAATTGAAGAAAAATTCTTTGATTTGCAGTACGCTTTTTTCTTAGTGTACCACACTTGCTATTTTTGCTAGTTTCCATAAATAATTTGCTATAGCTATCCGCACACCTCTCGTTTATTATCATATACGAGTAGTTTTAAAGAATTTTCCGTCGTTGTTTTCTTCACAATTCTCCTCTTAATTACACCACAATACAGCAGTCAATAACCCAGAAAATATGCCCAAAAATAAAGTACCGAATGAATGCAACACGAAGCCGAACAGAGGACGGACGGACACATAATGTTAATTTGGCATCGAATACAATACCCTCAACTCGAAATCTGCAGTGGCTCAATGGCGGCAGAATATGTACAACAGTTTTCTTGTCTAAAGGTATTTTATAGGAATCCTCGGAATCGATTATACTTTGGTTAGTTGTTGCAAGGAAATATCTACTACTGCTACCCAGGGGAAAATTGGCCAAAAGCTACATACACTCGTTGTTCTAAATCGTGGCAAGTGGTAAAGAGTGGCAATAAATGTAAATTTTCGGTTTTTTTTTTGTAGGGAAAGGTAACAAGCAGTTGCACCATTCTGCAAACGTGAGGTGCCAAAAATTAAGGGCCAACAATTTCAAATTCAACCTACAAAACTTTAACTACTTCGAAGAAGAAAAAAATGGATATAAACGGAAAAACGATAGTAAACATTTTAAAAACTTCAATTGAATTGGTCTTCAGAGGGAAGTAGTGTGTTGTGTAGGAGGAGGAGCTTGAATCCATATACGAGTATGTACGAGTAGTTTGGAAAGTAATCAAAGCCATCTAAGAAATTATTCAGTAGGGATTGAGAATGAAATCGACTTAATGAAGATAAAGTTTGATTCTTAGTTAAAAAAAGGGTTTATTTGAGCAATTTAAGTTTTCGGCCATTAGAGATAAAAAAAAATGTAGTGGGATGGAGGTATAGATACAAATTCAATGGAGGGGAATTATAGATGTAATAGGAACCTGCAATACCAAATAAGCTAATAATAAAGATATAGGGCACCTGATTGTGTAAAAGCTCTTCACTACAATAAGAAATTTAGACGAGTGGTGTTATGGTCCAGTTTCAATAGGATACGATCCCCAGTTTATAACACTCAGAAAAAAATGAACCCAAAGATAAGTTAAAATTAAATAAGCTTCAGGAAAATTAAACTTCATATGGCGCTAAAGCAATTTTTTTCCCAAATCAAGTTCACATTTGTCCTTAATATTAGAAAATGTTTTGAACTTAGTTTTAGTATATACTAACTTGAATTTAGTAAATATTTCTTAATATCTGGTTCAATTGAACTCATATTAAGGAAAAATTAACTCAGTTTAAGTAAAAATTTACATGAAATTTGGAAAAAATCTAGTTAAATTTTCACTAAAATCAGGTACATTTTTACTTGAAATCAGGAAATTTTTACTAAAAATTAAGAAAATGTTAACTAAAATCAAGTAATGTTTTTACTAAGATTAAGTTACATTTTTACTAAATAGAAGTAAAATAATTCCTCAAATCAAGTTCAATTTTACTTGAATATACGAAAATTAAACTAAAATGTAAGAAACGTTTAACTATAAATGAGTAATTTTTGAACTTGCAACTTGTAGAAGTAAACTAAATTTTAGTTCATTACTACTAATATAATTCAGCAAAATATTCTCGGGAATTTTCCAATAAATATTTTGCTCCGATGTATTTGAAACAAATTCAAAAAACCTGAAACAAACAGAATTCTCATTCAATGTCTCAATCTTATGTCTTAAGTATTTCACATATAATCCTATATATTTGCGGCGAAGTTAAATTACTTAACTTCGCAGCTGCTGTTTGAAATGATATTTGAGCAGTTAAGGAAAGAATCTCTTGAAACGAACGGGAATTTTTTGCTTAACGAATATTCAAGGATTATTTGAAAACCGTATTATAAATTTCAGAAAAATATGAACTAAAACTAAGGAAATTCGGATATTTCTAGTTAAAATTTCCTAAAATGATTTATTTTCGGGGAGTAGTAAATGTTTCTTCGACGCTAGGAAATCCTTCCTCGGTAAAAGTCAAAATTTACCAAATAGTAGGAAATTTTTACTTGGTCGATGGAATTTTAAGTAAGTAAAATCATATCACATTTCCGAGTATGTAACCAATTTGCTATATCTTTGAATTTAGTTCAATTTACTCAATGAAAGTAATATTTCCCAGTTTTGAGGAAAATTTAACTAAACATGAGTAAAAATCTTGAACTATACTGAGATATAGATTTTACTCACATATACGATTGCCAATTTTCTGAGTGAACTTTTAATCATTTAATCATTTTTCGAATGAAAGGGATTTTTCGCAAAAACTAGTTTTCAGAATTACAGTCTTCTTTCCCATGATTTTTATTCCCACACAGAAAAAATATTGTCTTAAAATTAAAGATTTGCGCCAAATAGGCCCTTAATTTTTGAAATAAGTACGTATTGTACTTAAAATTAAGAAAATGTACTTAATATTTATGAAGGTATCTATATTTTAAGTAGAAAATTTACTTATTTTATTGATTAAGCGCGGTTTGACGCAAATCTTTAACTTTAAGACAACTATTTCCATTTTTAAATTTTAAGACAAGCATCCAAAGAAGTGATAAAAATCATTAACTTATGATCCGGAAGTTGTCCAAAATTGAATCATCACCAATGAATTTAACAAGGGCTTGTCGCGCCATAATGCTATTCTTTTGCTGCGCATTTGCTTCAAAGTAATGCAAATGTTATATTTTGGAAGCTCTTCGGATGTAAACGCATCTCTTAAAAAATTAAGAAAAAGTCGTTTTACTTATCTTCAAATTATTTTATTATAATTATTATTATTTATTTTTATTTTATATTTGGAAACTTTTTTATTAAATATGCTATGTGGAATTTGGCGCGATTTGAACCTGGGTCTCCTAGCACCGTATCAGCATAACATCACACCAAAACGCGCACGGCCAGAAACGAGTTCGTATTTCCACTGTCCTGAGATATGTATATTAAACCTCTGCATCAAGACATTCATTTCTTCTTCTACAGTAGTGTACACTACTTCACTGCACACTGAAACATTGTATATTTTACTCGATTGACACCACCATAGAATGATCGAAAAAAAAACAACAAACACTTCACACTGTTTGATGTTTACAATCTAGTCGTGTACTCTGCTCGTTCGGTTATTGTATTCTTTATACTCGTTTCAATTCGTCAAACGATGAGTATAATGAAGCGAGTACAGTGCTGTTTTCTATTTCTTCAGTATGTACACTAGTGTATTTACCCCTCAAAATCAATAAATTTCTAAGTTGGTCCGTCGCTCTTTGTTGTTGCGCCTCTCTTTGCAATGACAATGAGTGCAGTATACACTGAAATCGAGTATTTTTGTTTTGGTGCACAGTGCTTGAATGAGTGTACTTCTCCATTGTCTTGTTACTTATTTGTTTTGAAACCTGTTTGGCGGTTACTGTTCTCTTCACTCATTCATTTGTTTTGTCAAAATAGTGTGTGTGGCAGTAGTATTTGAAAAACAACTGAATGTCTTGAAAGCCCATTCAAGACATTCATTGCTGAGGTTTAATGTATATACTTTAGAACACTTTAGCGTATATGTCTTTTTAGCAAAGCTGTTCTAAATTGAATCTTCATATACAGTGGCACAGATAAGTCTACATTCCCCATGCAAAATACAGTTCTACGGAAAGTAAAGATATTGATGGAAAACTTATGCCAAATTAATTTATGCTAATAGTTTTATACATAAAAATATTGCAATATTGATAAATTTTTTACGAATTATAAACAAAAATTCATTTTTAAGGCACAGAAAAGTCTACATACTATCAAAATAAAATTATATAATGAAAAAATATTACAGCGTACTTAATTGCAAAAGCTTAGTTAAGACTTTGTAGGTCCACCATTAAGTGCTAGCACATCATTCAGTCTTTTTTTGATAGAAAATGCCGTCACTTCAGTTGGAATGCGGTTCCATTCTTCAATCAGAGCATTTTTGAGATCATTCTTATTCCTAATATGCCTTTTTCGAATGTGTCGGTCTAATTATTCCCACAAATGTTCTATGGGATTTAAATCCGGTGATTGAGGTGGTGAATGTAGCTGATAGGGCGCATTATATAAAATCCATTCCTTGACGACCCCTGCAGTATGCTTTGGGTCGTGGTCTTGCTGGAAATAACAGCCCTCATTTACACCAATTTTTTCTGCTGATTGCTTCATATTTTCGTTCAGAATATTGAGGTAAGCAAAACGATCCATCGTGGTGTCTATGAACACTAAATTTTCTACTCCAGCCGCCGACATACAATCGCAGACCATCAAATTTTCACCTCCATGTTTGACAGTGGGAATCAAATTTTCTGGCAATAGCACTTCATTCTTTTTCCGCCATACCTTTTGTTATCCATCAGAATGAAATAAACTGAACTTGCTTTCATCGCTGATCATTGTCCATAAAGTTTGTGGCGAAATCCAAACGCCTTTTTTGTTCACTTCGCTTATAAAAGGCTTCTTTCGGGGCATGCGACTATGAAATCCATTACTTCTCAGTACACTACGGACCGTTTCTGGTTGAACTGAAGCAATATCATTCGATTCCATGTCATTGGCTATTTCCACTGCAGTCGTCCTAGGATTTTGCTTAATTTCTTCCATTATACTCGTATGGCGTTTTACTAGTGGAGTTATCTTCGGTGGACGACCAGTTCTGGCCTTACTCTTCAAACTTTTCGTTTGATTGTAGTTCCTTACAATTGTTTGCACAGTCGCCTTTGAACGTCCAACCAGATATCCAATTTCCCTAAGACATTTTCCATCGTTATGATTCTTCATAATGAGTTGACGCAACTCCAAGGAGGTTTCTTTTCCCGTTTGGTTAATTTTTCACATTTGGTCACGTGTATTTGCAAAAACCTAAACTAATAAGAATAACGGTAAACTTCGTACACGCTAACAACAGTTGGTAGCACTGATTTCACACATACAGCCATGGTAATAAATATACTACCACAAGTCAATGTTGCTCTAAAAAGTCACCTATGCGCAAAAATGCAACTTTGTTTGTTAATATTTCTTTATTTACCTACAAGATAAATTCCATCGGTTACATTGAACTTTTGAATGATGTCCTTATCTCCTTTTTGGACGATATTTATGAGTCGTCGATTATTTTTCAACAAGATTAAGCCCGAATACATAAAGCTAAAATTGTGATGGACTGGTTTAACACCAAAAATATACCACTGTTGCGATGACCTGCGTTAAGTATAGATCTAAATCCGATCGAAAACGTCCTGGGGAATATGGCAAATCAAATTTATGACAATTGGCGGCAATTCTCCAATCTAGGAGACTTCCGAGCAGCGATAAATAAAACTTGGAGTGGAATACTCACATCACTGCTTACAAACTTAATTTATTGCATATCACAATGACTTACAGAAGTAATTATGGTGTCTGGCACTAATACTCATTATAAGACAAATTATGTTTTCTAAAAAAAATGTATTGTTTCAAAATTGTTAAGTCTAAATTAATTTGGAAGTATATATTTTACCAATGAAGTACTTTTCATTTTTCTTTAAAATTCGGAT
This sequence comes from Eudasyphora cyanicolor, assembly GCA_963930755.1. Lineage (NCBI taxonomy): Eukaryota > Metazoa > Arthropoda > Insecta > Diptera > Muscidae > Eudasyphora > Eudasyphora cyanicolor. Next base: position 201,193,343 of record OZ005737.1, on the reverse strand, counting down.
ACTTTTAATAAATTGAAATGTCAACACATGTTTTGGTTAACAAATCATTTAAGAACAATCTTCCAATAAAAAGTTTTTCCAAAATATAAAAACACAATTGCATCGTCCTTTTTGTATGTGGAAGTATAATTATTACCATGGGTGTAGTTGCCTATTTTTGCATTTACATTTTGGCCGTATGTAGACTTTTCAGTGCCTTAAAAATTAATTTTTGTTACTTTTGTTAATAAATCACAAACAATTTATCGATTTTGTAATATTTTTATGCATTACCATTAAATTAATTTGGTATAATAGATTTTCCATCAATATGTTTACTTTTCAAAGAACTGCATTTTGCATGGGGGTATGTAGACTTTTCTGTGTCACTGTATATTCACCGTTTAGGATGCTCAGTATTATTAAATCGGGGTGTTCGTGTTCAAATTCCGCTGAGGGTATTTTTTTCTTTAAATTTTTATTTTTCATAAAATATTTTCATGACTACTACAAAAGAAGCGGGTGACGTAGGGGATGAATGGGAAAGGCGTCACAACAACACCGAAAGGAGACGCACTGTATTATAGCTGCCATGAAAAAAGACATGGGTTCGGCTGTGGATTCGTGGTTAGCCGAAGACTCAAACACCTCGTCTCCAGATTCACTCCGGTGGATGAGAGGCTAGCCACAATTCGAGTAAAAGCCAAGTTCTTCAACATCAGTCTTATTTGCGCCCATGCCCCGACCGAAGATAAGGACGAACAGACCAAAGATATATTTTACGAGCGCCTAGAGAGGGCATATGACCGCTGCCCCCACCATGACATTAAAATTGTCCTAGGAGATTTTAATGCAAAAATAGGAAAGGAGAATATCGGAAAATTTAGCCTCCACGAGGAAACATCCGATAACGGAATGAGGCTAACAGACTTCGCCGCGGCAAAAAACATGGTAGTTAGCAGCACAACTTGGCTGTCCCCAGATCAAAAAACGAGAAACCAGATTGATCATGTTGTGATAGATGGAAGGCATTCATCCAGTGTGTTAGACGTACGATCGATCCGAGGTGCAAACATCGATTCGGATCACTACCTTGTTGCAGCAAAGGTACGAACCCGCCTAAATGTGACGAGAAACATACGATCTGACACAGCGCGGAAGCTGGACGCCGGAAACCTGCAGACACAACAGACAGCAACGGCATACTCCACTCGACTGACCCAATTGCTTGAAGAAAGCACTCCTTGTCCCGATAATATTGCTGCGCAATGGCAAAACGTTGCACACTCTATGGAAAACGCCGCAAAATCCGTACTTGGGTACCAGAAGCCTCCCCCAAGGAACCCATGGTACGACCAAGAGTGTAGCAATGCTACTGAAGCGAAGAATGCGGCATACAGGGCAACTCTGCAGTCAGTAGCAACGCGCCAAGCAACGGAGAGGTATCGACAGAAAAGGAGAGAGGAGAAGCGTCTATTCCGCAGGAAAAAGAGAGAAATGGAAAGGCGTGAGTGTGAGAGAATCGAGATGCACAGGAGTCAGAATGAAGTCCGAAAATTCTACCAAAGAGTGAAACACCAGACAGAGGGCTTTGGTACAGGCACATCCTCCTGCAAAGACAAAGAAGGTAATCTGGTGACAGAGGCAGATAATGTGCTGAGGAAAGAAGGAAAGAACATTTTTCCCAAATGTTGGTATTCGATAGTAGCGGCGACGAAGATGCCCCAAAACCAATCCCAGACGACGGTATTGAGTGTATACCGCCTAGCCAGAATGAGTCAGAATAGCTGTATCCCGGCTGAAGAATAATAAGGCAGCAGGAGCCGATGGATTGCCAGCTGAACTGTTTAAGACCAGTGGTGACATGCTGATAAGGCGTATGCATTAGCATGTTTGTAGAATCTGGGTAGAAGAACGCATACCCGATGATTGGAACCTCAGCATAGTATGTCCCGTGCACAAAAAAGGAGACAAGACAGTATGTGCCAATTACAGAGGAATAAGTCTCCTTCCCATCGCATACAAAATACTGTCCAGCGTAGTGTGTGAGAGATTAAAAACTAAAGTCAATGAGATAATTGGGCCATATCAATGCGGCTTTAGACCTGGCAAATCCACCATTGACCAGATATTCACACTACGCCAAATCCTGGAAAAGACCCAAGAAAAACAAATCGAAACTTACCATCTATTTGTCGACTACAAGGCCGCTTTCGACAAAGGTGTTTCAAGCCATGTCTGAGTTTGGTATCCCTGCAAAACTAATACGGCTTTGCAGGATGACATTAACTGATACGCGATCCTCAGTTAAAATAGGAAAGAACCTCTCCGAGCCGTTCAGTACCAAACGAGGTTTCAGACAAGGAGATAGTCTGTCGTGTGACATTTTTAACATCCTGCTGGAAAAGGTTATACGAGACGCAGATGTGAATAGGACTGGCACGCTATTCACGAAACAACACATGCTGCTCGCCTATGCCGACGATATCGACATCATGGGTCGAACATTGCGAGCAGTAACTGCCACCTTTGAAAAAATCGAAAAGGAATCTGCCAAAGTGGGTCTGGCAGTAAACGCCGATAAAACCAAGTTGATGGTATCTACCACCAAAACTTCCAGCAGACTCGGACGAACATTGGAAGTTAAAAACCACAACTTTGAGATTGTCAGCTACTTTATCTACCTCGGTACCGCTATAAACAAAACAAACAACATCAGTTTTAAGATAAAACGAACAACAATCCTGGCTAATAGATGCTACTTCGGACTAAGTAAGCAGTTCAAGAACAAAGCCATCTCTCGACAATCAAAAATCACACTCTACAAGTCGCTGATACTACCCGTGCTGTTATATGGTTCTGAAGCATGGGTACTTGTGAAAGCAGACGAGGCAGTACTTGGAGTATTCGAGAGAAAAATTCTTCGTAAAATCTATGGACCAATCTGCGTTGACGGAGAATATCGGTGTCGTATGAACCACGAGCTGTACGAGCTATTTGCCGACATTGACATAGTTAAGCGTATTAAATTACGGCGATTACGTTGGCTAGGTCATGTGGTGAGAATGAATGAAGATGCCCCAGCAAAAAAGTCATTTCAATACGAACCTGATGACGGTTCACGCAGAAGGGGAAGGCCAAAACTCCGATGGAAAGATCAGGTGGAGGAAGACATCTCGAAACTTGGTGTCACAAATTGGAGAAGAAGCGCAGAAGATCGAAGCGCTTGGAAATCTATTCTACGTTCGACTTCAGGAACTAATGTTCTGTAATAGCCGATTAAGTAAGTAAGTACTACAAAAGAACATGTTTGGAAGTAAAAACGTGCACTAACTGCTTCTGTGGAAGTACTTAAAATTTTATTCCCTAGGGAAAACTTCCATATTTTATTGCTAGGCTGTTGTGCTATCGACTTTGTTTCGGTCCAGCTCATCCCTGTCATCCTTGCTTCGGATTCCACTTGTCTTATCCACGTGTTGGCGAGCTCCGCCTTATTGATATTGGTATTTTATACTGATATTTCTATTTCTATTATACTGCTAAAATAATTTGTATATGTTTTTCTAAAATACATTGTCTTAATAATATAAACATTTTCTAAAATGTTAGTTCCATTTGCCTTACCAAAATCAAATAACTATACCAACTAAAATATATCTGAATTCCTTTGCTGTAGTTCCCTAAGTATTAAATTAATTTCGTTAATATCTCAATAAAAACAAATCCGAATAAATAGAGTGTAACCTTTTCTATTAGAAAAACACAAATTAATTTATTATAGCTGATTATTATATGGCAGTTCTCTCATCACCATAATTAAAGTAGAATTAGTTAGGCACAAGGATATGCTTCCTTCTGCCTAAATAAGGCAGCCACCGCCGCATAAAAACACTTAGCAAATCAATGCCTGGCTGGTTTTCTGGTGAGAACATCATAAATAATATTTCATCAATGTTGAGGGCGCAACATTTCCCAGCGGATTTCATAAGTGCTTTAGTAAATAACAAAACAGAAAAGCTTCTACTTTATTTCCGGTAATTTTCTGAACCACCAAATCCTATGGTGGAAGGATACCATCCACAAAAGGTTGTCGGAAATTTCCATGAAATACGCATATGTATACTCGTACTACGAGTGTTAGAGACACACACAAAAGCACAGTTGAAGACTTAAACACGCGCAGTCAAACTGAATCAAGTTAATAAAGAAGATACTTGAATAGAGTGTTAAAAGCTTTTCTTCAGGCGTAAGATGAAATTTGTTCAGGTCATAGGGGATATCACAAGTTGAGCTACATTCATAATATAATATACTGAAATTTGTTTAGCGTCAGAAACGTTCATATAATTCTGATATTGCTACCATTATTGGATATTGTTAATTATTTTATTATATTGCAATTTATATTCAGACCTTAAGTTCAGCACCAGATTCATATTAATCAGGAGAGTTTCAAAAGAACCTGCACCATTATCATTCCTTCTGCTATTGCTACTTTTTTTTTTGGATTGGAACTGTGGAATCTTCGATAGATATATTCAGCCCGTTCTGAAAAACATGCACGATTCTTACGTACTAAACCTCATCGCCCTCCTTCGACCACCTGACCTCTACGAAACTGCTGTGAAATATTAATTCGTTAGCCGTTAAGCTATCTACCGCAATCTAAATCATGTTGATTTCTGTGTTACTCCGTATATTGTCTACTCTGTGTAGCTCTACAATTGTGTTTGTTGTCACTAATTGAGATATTTTTCACCAAGAATCTTCGAAGTGTAACATATATTCTATCACGATAACATTCGATCGATTGTAGGAAAGCCTTCTCTTTTTAACCTAGGGCAGAGGAATCAGGTAATAGATTTTAGTCTTCTTCCCGGTCCACACAGTTTGGGCACATAGGCGATCTATTGTGTCCAAATCTGTGCAGATATTTCCGGAAGGCGCCATGTTCTGTTAAGAAGTGCGTGAGGTAGTAGTACGTATCTCCGTGTTGTATGTTCAACCATACACTTTTATTAGGTATAAGGAGATGAGTCCCAACGATATTGTCAAGTAGCGATCGATGAAGAACGCTCTTAATTGGCAAATTCGGTTTTTGGCAATTCTGCGGTTTTATAATATATATCCGCTTCATTTCGGATACTGGGATGACACCCGCTACTACACCAGCTGCATCTTTCGATATGGTTCGATACCCGGAAATTATGCGAAGACAGTCTAGTCGGTATGTAGACATCAACTTCTTCACATTCAATGCATCCGCCCATACGGGAGAGGCATGACGGATCCAGGATCTACTACAGTGGCAAGTAGTTTCCTTCCCGCGAGTTTAGGACCTACAGAATTGGGCGACATTCGTGCCAGGAAAGCTTGCGTTTTTGCAGATTTCTTGCTTATGTATTCAATATGATCCTAAAATGTCTGACTGTTGTCTCTCATAACTCCTAAATATTTGAGAGAGCGACTTGATCGGATAACTTTGTCTCAAACTATTACTATGAGAAGTATTGCCTCCGTGTTATGAGCAGATAGGTTTAGGTGTGCTGCCTCGAGTCAGGTCTGACTTGTTTGATAGCCGTGTTGGTGGCTGCTTCTATGCTGTTGATGTGTTTTGCGATCGTAATTATGGCGATGTCATCTGTAAAGCCTATAATATAAATCCCATTTGGGAGGGGGAGTCTCTTAGCACCTCTTTATACATAATGTTCCACAACAGTGGAATCAGGACTAATACTTGTGGGACGCTTGCGGATGCAGTGTAGTGCTCCAGTCCATTGTCGTTCAGGTATACGAACTTCCTGTTGTCAAGAGGAAGTTCATATACCTGAAGCTCTTTACCATATGTACAGTATACGCCGGGGCTTCGGTTTGCATCAGCGCTTCATGGAATTGCCCCCAATCTGCAGAGTTGAAGGTGTTCTTCACATCAAGGCCAACGACGGTGATATATTTCTTTGTTCCGCCTTTCGACCTTGCTCCTTTGATGGCTTCTGTCGCTATATCAACTACCAGCTTCAATGCGTCGATGATTTCCTAAAACCAAATTGTCTTTCGGAAAGGGCTCCTTTTTCTTCGACTGCTGACATCAGCATATTGTATAGTATTCTCTCCAAGATTTTTCCCATAGTGTCTAGTAGGCATATGGGGAGGTAGTGTGATGGTTCCCTTTTGTGGCTTGCTTACGTTGGGGATTAGCACAATCATTTGTATTTTCCAGTGAGTTGGAAAAATTGGCTCTCGAATACACCTCTGGAATATTTCGAGGAAGATGTCTGTTCTTCGATGGATTGCAGCCTTTAATGCGATATTAGGTATTTCATATGGACCTGGCAATTTTTAAGTAAAATTTTTTTGCATGCTTCATCTGCTTGCCCGGGGATATCAGGTATTATTTCGGTATTGGACGTCTACACTTGGTAAGCCGTGGAAGTTGTGGAAACAATTTCCCAATGATATTTCGCAACATTGGCAGGTTATTTGCGGTGATTTCCCCTGCATCTTCTTCATTGTAGAACGCAGTTTACGTATGTCTTCATTCCACCAGTGGCAGGGTTGCCCCCGCTTCGGAGCGTTCTTCTCGGCATTGCCGCCTCGAATGCATCAACAATTGCGTTCTGTAGATCTTTAGCATGTTCTTCAGCAAATCTGGAAGTTAACTGTGCTGTGTCGTCCGTTACTTTGAAAACGTCTTTGTCGAATGCAGACGCTCTCCATTTTGGCCCGGAAAATTTTTGGTTTTGTTTTCCTCTGCTATGTTTTGCCTTGGTGTAGAGCATCATAGCCTGATGATCACTCAGAGTATAATGGTCTCACACCCGCCATTTAGTAACTCGAATTAGAGATGGACTAGCGAAAGTAAAATCTATAATAGACTCTGGTCGCCCTCTACTGAACGTCATTTTTTTGCCGTCGGTTAGCAGGTCTAACTTCAGTGGAGCGAAGGATTCTAGAAAGCTACGTCCTCTAGCATTGGTGTATCTGCTATCCCAGTGTGTGCCCCAGCAATCCGCTCCACCGATGACAATAGGTCTTCTGTTCTTGGCGTCGCCTACAATTTCATCCAATATGGCCTGAAATTTGGAATGTGCTAGGCTAGGGGGCAGTAATAACTACAGAAATTAATTCTTTCCCCTTTGCCCGCACAAAGTCGACTGAGTGCTTACATCTTCGAATGTTTTTCTGCCACTGGCCCATATTGCTACTTTTCTTAATTTACTTTCTGCCCATGTACTGTTTTTGTCGGTATTTTGTACGGCTCGCTAAATAGAACAATATCCACACTTTTCTCCTTTATTGTCTGCACAAGAATATATTGTGCCGCCTCACAACGGTTTAGGCTGATCTGGATGACTCTAATTTGCACTTCTTTGTGGAAAGTGCCTTCTTAAATTGGGGACATTTTCTGCTACCAGGTATATGTTTTGCATCCGTCGACTCATCTGCTGCTTTGCAAAGAATGCTAAGTGGGTCGTTGGGGAAGTCTTTGGCGTAGTGCCCTTCTTCGTTGCATTTTCTACAACACTTCTATCTGTCGACATTGCTTCTGCAGTTTCTAGATGTATGTGAGCATATCCTAAGCATCTGAAGCACTGGTTTACACCGTCTCCGATCGGATTTTGCAAATAGACAAAATCACCTAAATCTTGTTATCTTACAAGGTGGCGCAAAAGTAACCTTTCGATGTTTTGTGCCAAAGTCACCGACCGATTATTGGTCAAATAAATAGTCAGCAATATTCCGCGTTCTGGAGCAGAGTAGCGTAACATTGTTTATTAACGTGTATTTCGCATGTGTTTACTACACAAATGTCAAAACAGAACTGACATTAGGGGTCAATCGCAAAATTTATAGCATTTTCTGATAGGAGGATTACTTTTGCGCCATTTATAGCATTTTCTGATAGGAGGATTACTTTTGCGCCACCTAAGCATCTGAAGCACATAGGCACTCTCGCCGAATGAGTCACCAATCGCACTCCTAAATTGGTCTGTTCTCTCACTGTTTTCACTTAGTTGTATGATAAGGTCTACTTTTTGGGTTTTCTTGATCCTCATAACCGCTTCGCCAAGTTCGCACAGTTTCACTCAAAAAAATTTATTTCCTAAATTTTAGTAAAATCCATACTCCAATTAAGTTCAATGTTTTTATTCATATTGAGTTAATTTTTTCTTAAAACTGGGAAATTTTATTTAGTACTACCAAATTTTATTTTTTTGGGGATATGCAGAATAGTTCGTTAACTAAAAATGAGGATATACTTTTACTAAAATAATATTTCTTGAAAAAAGTTCGAAAATTCATATATTTATCAAATTTAAACATATGCGGTGGACACCCAACATAGACATAAGGAAATTATGAACTAATAATGGAAAGCATGATTTTTAGGAAATTTTAACTAAAAATAATCATGAATCCTTATTTCGAGTCTATGAATTTGAACTCAAAATTAGGAAAACATACTAAAATCAAGGAAAAATAAACTATTTTCGGACTATGTTGTAGTGCAAAAAAAAAACAAAAAATACTGCTCTTTTTCGTTCCGCAATTTTTAATTTTTCGCAAATCGTTACTTGCAGAAACTTAAATTTATGGAGAAACATTAAAAATGTTACGCCCGGGACGAGAGTCGAACCGACAACCTTATGATAGTGAGGCAGACACACTATATATCGAGCTACGAAACTCTTTTGGGATTGATATGAAAATGTCATTCATAATAAAATTTCTTCGTCGCCTATAAATATAGTATATGGCAACTCTATTTATCATTCAATGATGGCAATCCTTTTATCAAATTCAAGTGTACATAAAAATACATTGTTTCGAAAATTTTGGGATATATAATTGTATTTAAAAACAAATTTTTCATAAAAATTTAAGTGTCTACGTAGCTCAGTTGGTAAACATGTGGTTCATAAAACGGAAGGTTCTGGGATCGAATCGCACTCGGAGGTAAAATTTTATATACATAATGTTTAATAAAATAAATTTCAATTCCTAAAATAAAGCAGAAGAGAGAAATCCAAAGAAGAAGTGGTAAGAGAGAGATTCCAACATATAAATGGAGGAGGAAGGAAAGTGGTGAAGTAGGATCAAAAATCGCAAAAAAATCATGGACTAAAAAGTCCAAGAAAAATTTTAATTTTTCTTTTCTTTTTGCCTAAATTTAATTAAATTTTCCTAAATTTGAGTAAAAATTTACTTGCAATAAGGACAAAAGTCTGCTGAATTTGCATAATTTCAAGTCAGAATTTGCTAGTATTGAGATAATTTTCCCTATTTTAGTTTCAATAGTTACTTAAAGGAAGTACGAGTTAACTAGAAATAATATAAAAATATTTCATAATTGTGAGGAAATGTATGAACTTGATATAAGGAAAAAAAGCTTTAGCGAAAGTTCATTTTAACTTGCTCTAGGGTTCACTTTTTTTTGAGTGTTAGGATATGTCTTTACCTTTTATAGGATTTCTGCATACGACATTTCACCCCCCTTTGTAGTAATGATAAGGGCGTTAGGCCTCGGCTTCCTCGTTTTTCCCCTGGGCTTGGATTTCTCTTGGGGATTTTTCTTGTCTTGGGGTTTGGCTTTCTGTTTTGCCTTATTCTTTGGTTTAACTCTTGTCCAGTTACTCCCGTTATCACTTTCTTCCACGGTTTCATTGACAACCTCTTCTGGTTAAGGCTGACGGCAGAGCAAGAAGCAGTTTTATTGCGTGAGCGTACATCGGCTGAAAAGTGTGTTCTGAGTTTTCGTATTAGAAAGTCAAACCGAATGCGATAATCTCAGCAAGAGAGCGCGTTGTGAAGCGTTTCTAGCTTAGTTTTGCTTCGTCAGAACACAAATGCAAGAAATAAAGAGAAAAAAAAAACACTTTCAATCTGCTTTCTCACTTCAACACATGGCTGTATTTCCTATCTCTCTGCAGTCGGCCTGACATGTTGCGTCGTTGTTTTAGCAGAGACTTTGATCAATTTTCGCATTGCTTTGCTTCGGTGTGTGGTCTGCCGTCAGTCTAAGCGTTAGCGAATCTGCTAACCCAGCTTTCGAAATCAGTTCCTTCCATCTCCCGTTGTCTGTCTTGTTGTAGCGACTTAAGACCTTACCGGTCTTAATTAATAATTCCAAAGTCATAGGCTCAATAATTACTGTTTTGATCGCGTTTTCTCGATGTCACTCCTAGGAGGTGATTTCCACTTAATTTAAGACTGCACCGCCTCGTCCTGTCGCAGGAGATTCTTTGGGTTTCTAAGGCATTATCAGCCTCCACTTCCTCATCTGCCACTCTTAGCCGGCTTATTTGGGCTACGGCTTATTTGGGTATTCACATCTAACATATATATATATCTGAAGACTGCTAGGCTATCCTACACCTGTCATCCCCCCTAGCGACCTGAGCTCAGCCATATGCTGCTGCTATAGCAAACTTTTCTAGACATTTATATTCTCTGCCAATATTGTAGGGTATATGCCACTTACTCACTCCAGATATGGGCGATAACATTATTAACAAACGTGACCTTGTTGCTAATGCTACCAAAAAGGATGAATACAAGAAAAAAAAAATCACCGGAAACGGAAAAAACTCCAAAATGAGAAAATAACAATAAATAAGAATTTGCTTGAAGAGCGGCAAAGCCACGAGTACTACGATGAGGGGTAGGATGGGCGAGTTCTACCATAAAAAGGTTACAGTCTAATTTAGTTATCGTTTTTATTTTTGGCGTATTCGCCCTTCACACACTCGCATTTTGGGAGGGGGCGAACGAGGAGTCGGATACGTTGTAACGTTCGAGGAGGAGATTAACTATAATGAATTGAAATTAAGTGTTTTAGCTGTGAATACACTTACCTTGTGTCGGTGTTATATTGCTCCTTGTTGAATTGTTCCTTTCAGTTGGATTGCAGTGTTGCCTCTGACGGTCTGGAAATAAGAATAAAAAACAAAAGCATTGGTATTAATATTATTTAGTAGCTGATGTTGAATATTTAAAAAAAAATTAAAGATGTTATTCGCATATATTGAATGCAATAAGTTTTCAATATTGCTGGAGCTAAAGATTATGCAAATTTAATGTTTATATGATTAGTAAAATAGAATGCCTGTAATCTTGTTTAAAAAAATTGTATTAAATATCCTGTCAAATTGAGAGCTAATCTGTTTTCAATTTAATTAAACAACCCACATTTCATCCGTGTTGTGGTTGTTTCCATGACACGACGTTACCTATTAATGTGATCAAAAATTAAAAAGCCTTTATTCATCTCATTAAATAGATTAAAATTAATTGAATTACGATTTCATTGTAAAACAAAAGGCTGTTGAATTGTTCAGCAATAATTGGATTACTGAAAAATGGCGATTTTATATAATATTTTTATTAGCATATATTTTTTTGAGGTTTTTGTGGCTTACGCACAACAAAGGAGGGGGTAGCGACAATAGTGTTTGGCTGCCGTTGCCAATTCAAATTATTTTACAATTGTAACCGCAATAATTTATGTATTTGTTTTTAACATTACATATCCCATATGAGTGAACAATAAAGTGGGTAAGGTTTTTTTGAAGGACTATAACTATGAAGTAAAAAATATCAGTTTAGCGCCCCAGTAGGTGAGTAGGTAGGGTACTCACCTATGAGTTTGGGGTTCTGGTCTGTCCCTGCAAAATCTAGCCACATCGGCTTTGTAACCCCGCCTTTCCCTGGTCGTAAAATTAATATATTATAAATTTACTCTCTATTGTAATTCATATAAAAATAAAATATTATCGAAGATTTTCTTTGACATTATAAAAATGTGAACCATGTCTCTTTAAAATTATTTTGGGTACAATTATATCCAAGTACCCAAATTTTTACACAATCGGTCGTTGTTTTTGTAGCAGCAGAACCTGCAAAGATAGACCCATATGTAATCGTCAACTTAATAACTTCTTCTGAATTTCAATTGGCTACGTTCCTCTGCGAGTCAGAGGAACAGAGCTCATAATTCGAGCAACATCGATTGGGTGGATCCAGAAAGATGTTAGTTGTAGCTGAGTCGGGTGTTCAGTACATTGAAACAGATGAACGATGTCATTGGGACCAGTTCCACAAGCAGGACACGAGTTGGGGTTTGGGTCGTTGAGTATTGACCAGTAAGAGTTCAGGCGACTATTCAATTCTAATAGTAGTTGAGCCAGAGCTACGGGTGTCGTACGTTCTATGGGCGGTGGACGGTCTCCGAGAACGATACTGTCACGGTAGGAGGAGATTTTACGTGACAGTGTGAAAATCGTCTAAGGGCTCGCTCAGATATTGTTCTATACAATAGAAGATCTTTCCTAATATGCCTCGGAAGGGGTTCTAGTACCGTGAGGTGGTATTTCGGATGCTCCCTCCGATGGCATCCCTAAAGGAATTGGAATGATAAAATGTATCGAAAATGTACTTGGTCAGTTATGCATACTTTGATATATAATTCAATGAATTCTTTCATTAAATCAATTAATTTTAATATTGAATAAATTAATTTTGAATATGAATCAATTAACTATTTAATTGAATCAACTGTCTTTTAAATTGATTTTTAAATGAATATTTAGCTGAAATCGAAAAAATGTTAATAAATAAAATTTTCTGAAATATTACAAGAAATCAATTAAAATTTTAAAATAATGTATTTAAAATTTCCACCATTTTTAAACGACTTTTCTTTCCATGTATTCACAAGTGCTAAGCACAACAACTCTACATTTATGTCTTTAATTATTTTAAATGGAATCATATAAAATTGTTTATTTTTTCTTTCTTATTATACACAAAACCCAAAATAATTATAAATTAATTTAACACAAACAAACAACAACGAATACAGGAGCATTGGGGGGTGGAGGGTTCTCTGTTCTTATTCCACAAACAATCCCAGACAAGCACCACAACAACCCATTTTTTCAGGATTGACAAGCGACAAGTTGAACGATATTTCGTGCGTAAGCGCCGGCCGCCGTGCCACACAATCGTGGAAACTTTTCAAATTCGAAACGAAACATCATTATTACGTTTCGCATTTCCTACAACACATTTCAATGTTTGTCAGAAGCAAAAAAAAAACACAATGAAAGCCTCAAGCGCTTCGTTGAAAACAGAAAATTGTTTTTTTTCTATTTTTTGTTTCCAAACACAAACTCGTATTTTGCTTAACAAAAACATAATGTTTTCATTTATAGTATAATTTTCATCACTTCTCTCTTTAATGGGAAAAAATTGTTGTTATGCATAGTGGGACTTTTTTGATAAAAAAAATATGAACGTTAAAAAAATTTTGGATTGGAATTAGTGAGAAATAGAAACACTTATTGGTAAATGGATAGGGGCTATACGAGTATCAAAACATGGACATTCAGCGACCGTTATTGGTCGGATCAGTTGGAATTTGTCGTCTGTATCAAACCGGAGATGCTTTATATGATTTGCTGTCCAAAAATGCACCGATATTGTAATTTTTCAATCCGCAGTTACCTGCAGCTATAAGAAGTATTTATGTCATTATTTTCAGTCATCTAGCACAATTATTTGATATTGCTATTGTTATTGGTATTGCTATTAACTACTGCTACTGCTATGACTATTGACTATTTATTATTGACTATTGTCAATAGATGACTATTGACTATTGGCTATTGACTATTGCCTTTTGTCTATTGTTATTGTCTAGTTTCTATTGTCTATTGTCTATGGTCTATTGTATATTTCCTATTGCTTATTGACTATTGACTATTGACTATTGATTATTGACTATTCACTATTGACTATTGACTATTGACTATTGTCTATTGACTATTGACCATTGACTATTGACTATTGACTATCGACTATTGGCTATTGATTATCGACTATTGACTATTGGCTATTGACTATCGACTATTGACTATCGACTATTGACTGTTGACTATTGCTATTGACTAGACTATCGACTATTGATTGTTGATTATTGACTTTTGACTATTGGCTATTGACCATTGACTTTTGACCATTGACTTTTGACCATTGACTTTTGACAATTGACTATTGGACTATTCACTATTGACTATTACCTATTGTCTATTGTCTTTTGACTATTGACTTTTAACTATTGCCTTTTGCCTATTGACTATTGATTGTTGATTATTGACTTTTGACTATTGAATATTGAATATTGACGATTGACCATTCACCATTGATTACTGACTATTGGACTATTGGTTATTGACTATTGACTACTGACTATTGACTATCGTCTATTGACTATTGACTATTGTCTATTGACTATTACCTATTGACTATTAACTATTGTCTATTGACTATTGGCTATTGACTATTGGCTACTGATTATCGACTATTGACTATTGTCTATTGACTATTGATTATTGACTATTCACTATTGACTATTGTCTATTGACTATTGACTATTGACTATTGACTATCGACTATTGGCTATTGACTATTGACTATTGACTATTGACTATTGACTATTGACTATTGACTATTGACTATTGACTATTGACTATTGACTATTGACTATTGACTATTGACTATTGACTATTGACTATTGACTATTGACTATTGACTATTGACTATTGACTATTGACTATTGACTATTGACTATTGGCTATTGACTATTGACTATTGACTATCGACTATTGACTATTGGCTATTGACTATTGCCTATTTTCTATTGACTATTGACTATTGCCTTTTGCCTATTGACTGTTAATTATTGACTATTGACTTTTGACTATTTGACCATTGATTATTAATTATTGACTATTGATTATTGACTTTTGACTATGGGCTATTGCCTATTGACTATTGATTGTTGATTATTGATTTGACTATTGAATATTGACTTTTGACTATTTGACCATTGATTATTGACTATTGGACTATTGATTATTGAGTATTGACTATTGAATATTTACTACTGACTATTGAGTATTGGCTATTGATTATCGACTATTGGCTATTGAATATTTACTACTGACTATTGAGTATTGACTATTGACTATCGACTATTGACTGTTGACTATTGCTATTGACTAGACTATCGACTATTGACTATTGATTGTTCATTATTGACTTTTGACTATTGGCTATTGACCATTGACTTTTGACCAATGACTATTGGACTATTCACTATTGACTATTGCCTATTGTCTATTGCCTTTTGACTATTGACTTTTGACTATTGGCTATTGCCTTTTGCCTATTGACTATTGATTGTTGATTATTGACTTTTGACTATTGACTATTGACCATTCACCATTGATTATTGACTATTGGACTATTGCCTATTGTCTGTTGACTATTGCCTTTTGACTATTGACTTTTGACTATTGGCTATTGCCTTTTGCCTATTGACTATTGATTGTTGATTATTGACTTTTGACTTTTGAATATTGACTATTGACCATTCACCATTGATTATTGCCTATTGGACTATTGGTTATTGACTATTGACTATTGACTATTGACTATTGGCTATTGACTATTGACTATTGACTATTGACTATTGACTATTGACTATTGACTATTGACTATTGACTATTGACTATTGACTATTGACTATTGACTATTGACTATTGACTATTGACTATTGACTATTGACTATTGACTATTGACTATTGACTATTGACTATTGACTATTGACTATTGACTATTGACTATTGACTATTGACTGTTGACTGTTGACTATTGGCTATTGACTATTGACTACTGATTATTGACTTTTGACTATGGGCTATTGACTATTGACTTTTGACTATTAACCATTGATTATTGCCTATTGCCTATTGTCTACTGAGTATTGATTATTGACTTTTGACTATTGTCTATTGACTATTGGCTATTTACTATTGATCATTGACTATTGACTATTGAACTATTGATTATTGACTATTGACAATTGACTATTGCTATTCCTGTTACTAATGCTAACTTTGCACGCCTTCTACATTAAAAAGCCCACTGTGACCTATACCTACATAAAAAAACACATAACATCTCTTAGACTATCTGACTACAAAACGGGATACAATGTTGTTTGTATCTGGAGTTTTTTTTGCAAAATGCACGGAATGGAATGGCGAATGAGCCGACGAGAAACACAACAAAATAATGAAATAAAATAGGCATTTTGATGATTGCTGGAGAGAAAAATTCCGGAAAATTACGTCATATAAAAAATCTAAAGCAATGAACACACACATTTTCATTGGAAGGCGAAATGAAAGTTTTCCGCCACATCATCACCGAGCGCTATTGTCAGTCAAATGACAGACGTGCAGTTGTTGTCATCGTCGTCGTTAGGGAGTAGAAAAATGTTAATTCACAATTTCGTCAACGTTGATGATTTAAACAAGTTTTCACTCAACATTGTTTGTATTGAAACAAGAAAAAAATACCGTCAACTTTACCCATATACATTTTGTCTGGGCGTTATTAATCATTCAAGGGGAGAGAGAGAAAAAAAGCGATTAAGTAAACATAGTAATGGTCGGCGAAGAAAGATAGGTGGGAGGGAAATTCACATCATAAATTGAAAGTGTTCATAAAATTAATATGATGTAAAAATGTTAGAAATGGCAAGATACATATACCATTTACGTAAAAACAATCTAGACTTTTTGGCCAGGATTGAGAATAAGCTTGCCTATGAAGTATGTAAGTTATGATGATGACGACGACAAAGTTTTGATGGTGCTAATGTGTCATAAATTCAAAGTCATTCTATATAGAAATATGGTAATTTTAGACATTTCTTGAAGGCCACTTCAATTATTCCCCCCTCAATAAAATATGCCAAAATTGGATTGCCATAAAAAAGGACATAAAATATAAATTGGAATTTATATATAAAAATCATAACCTGAAATACAATAGAGAGAGGGCAAGAGAATTTGGAAAATAAATGAATAAATCACGTTGTAAATATTGGCAATTATTTGAGAAATTAAATAATTTTCTATACTCATTGTTTCTTTTAATTTCTTAGTTAAATTAAGAAATGTAAAAATTAATAGCCAAATAATAATAATTGGGTTAATAGATTTAATTAATAGATTTAATTGTTAAATCACAGCTTGCTATTGCTATTACAGAACCTGCCCTGCACGAACTTGTGGGCACTACCGAATCTCTACATTTAAAGGAATTCACTATGGTGTTATTTCTTGACATGGAGGGCGTTAACCCAAACAAGACAGAATTGGGAAATTGGGAATTTGTAGGATATTATCTACAATTTAGGATGTAACCTACAATTGTAGGATATAACCTACAATTGGGGGATATTACCTACACGACTTTGTAAGCACTGACATTTTACCTCAAATTCAAACCTTTCTGCGGATTTTAATATCCGTTCTTTCACTTACCATAACAAAAATCTATTTCTATTTGGCATAAACGAAAACTTTCCTGACATGAAATCCCATCCGTTTCAGCTGCACTATACGAGTACATACAATTTTTTGAACCTAATCAAATCAGTTTCAGTGGAATCGCAAAAATCAAATTCACTTACTTCCGCTGCCATCCTTTCATGTTTTCAGCAGAACTAAATGGTGGACACAAACTAAATAGAAAACCAAAAATAAAAGAGAAGAAAAACTAATACACAAGGGTCCAAAAAAACCAACAAACAAAAAGAAAAATCATTTAATTTTTCTTGCAACATCAAATCTCTCTTTATACATAATGTCAGTGTTTGGTTGGTTGCACCTCAGCAATGAATAGAAATTCTACATCACCGTCCCAACCCATCCCATCCCGTTCCGTCCATTGTAAATGCTCCCTTCTTCTCTTCCTACTACTCATCATCATCATCACCATCGTTATGAAAATGCAACAAACAAAAATAAGCTACAATATCTTATGAGGTGGGCAGAGAATAGCAAAAAGAAAAATCATTATAACACAGAAAATTGTCGAGTCATTGACCCCTTCATTAAGAAAAAGGAAATTTGAAAAACTATAGGAAAATTCGTATGCATAAGCCATAAAAGAACAAGTTGTTCAAGGCAGACATTTTAAAATAGATATTTTGCGGAATTGTAAGCAGGTTAGCTAGACCACACGTTTCACTTACGTAGAGGTGTCTCATGGAAGAACTGACATAATCTGAATGTAATCTGTCACGAATACTATGGAAAAGTGTAGTTATTTTTAAAACCATGACACCTGTTATTAATGCTATGATAAATGTTAATATTGATAGAATTGTATTATAGTACAAATTTTAATTATGTTTTGTTACAGACGTCACTGATAAAATGACAATGTGTTAAACGTAGTGACAAATTGGTTTAATGACTGAAATTTCATTGATTTGGAGATATATTCCCAAATAACATAATGATTTAAATATCATTCATTGATTGATCTAAATTTCAAGCAGTTAATTTTCAGCAAGTGACATTACTAAGAGAAAAATAGTTTTTTCTAAAATTAAAATTATCTCTAATAAAGAGCAAAAAAGACGAAGAGTGTTTACTTTTATTAAAAAACAAAGAAATTGTCTTTACCATAAGACAAAGTGTCCTTACCAATAGACAAAGTGTCTTTACTAAGAAGACAAGATGTCTTTACTAAAGACAAAGTATCTTTATTAAAAGACAAAGAGTCTTCACTAAAAGCGGCTTTAAAAAAAGGCAAAGTGTCCTTACTAAAAAGACAAAGGGTCTTTACAAAAAGTCAACGTGACTTTACAAAAATACATAGTTCCTTTACAAAAAGACAAATAGTCATTACTAAAAGTGTCCTTATTAAGAAGACAAAGTGTATTTATTAAGAAAAAGTGTCTTTATTAAGAAACCGGGTTATTTCTACTAAAAAGACAATGTGTCTGTTCACGTACGCAGCATTGTCTCAACTTCCCGAGCCTGATCAATACCGGTTGCGTATTGACATCACTGGAATCTCCTCTACACCTCTCTTCGGAGACCTAATTCGCTTAGTACGGATGTGTAGAGTGCGGATTGCCTATGGGTGGTGGTTGTTGTGTGGCTGCCTTGCTCATCTTCGGGTCTTTCTCTCTCTCTCTATTCGCAAAATCTATGGTAGTCGAACACTTGTAACGAGCCTCTGCGTTCACCACTTGTCGTTTCGCTCTACGCTCGCGCACACAGGCCTTGTCGCCAACCTCATACACGGTAATAAATCCTTGCTTATTTGAAAGTACACCAAATAAAGATCCCCCCACTATTTATATTTAAAACTAAAAATCGTTTGTTTTTATTTATTTATTTTCATTACCACACGATCCCCCCTTTTGCACCCCTACACCAACATTTTGGTCGTATCGAGCCGGATTGGAATTAGCATCGTTAATCGTGTGGTTTTTTTTCGTTTTGAAGGGATTCGTCGGCATACGGACATCACACACCCCCCACCACTATCATCGCAATAACTTCATCACCATCCTAATCATCGTCATCTTCATCATCAGGTACGTAAACTCAGTTAAAAAGTGAGCACCGCGTTTTCGTTTTTTTTCAATAACAAGTACAAGAAAATAAAATAAATTGTTTTGCTGTGATACTGGTCGTTTTCGAAACACCCTACGGAGCGTATCATGTAAAATACAGTCCACTATCGTTTGAATTTATCGCCCCTTCGTTAGTATATACGGTGTTCGTATAGTGTTATAAATAAAGATAATTAATTTTCGTTGCAAATCAATCGATTTATTCGTCGGAATTCGATTGGATATTGGCAAATTGTTTCTAACGATCCTATACACTGTGTATATCGTCCTTTTATTCAGAGGTGTTGCTTTGTTTTCTCCTTTTTTTCATTTTTCTCTTCGTTCAATCGCCACTGCTTTGGTTGAGATTACAGCAACAACGTCGTTGCAGTCCGCAGTTTGTAATCATCTAAGCGCCAATTTGAAGCATCGGTCAATAACCGAAGTATGTAAGAACACCACCAATTGCATTTCGTTTATTTGTTTACCAGCGATCATATACATACACGTACATTCACACATAACACCATCGATCGGTTGATGTTTATTCTCGCTCCATTCGCTCCTTCTTTTACTGCTTTGTTGTGAGTATTATTGAACAGCTGACGTGATTCCTACCGTGTGGTTCTGATTGTGAGTATTCTTAAGCAGCTGACTAATATTGTGATTGTCATTGTGAATAGTTTGGATCGGCTGATTGTGGTACTGTGGCTCACGGGTAAAGATCGCGAAAAAACAAAAATATTATTTTTGAAGTTTTTTAATTTCGGTGATAATTGTTGTTTGTTGTACTACTAGTTAGTACATTATTCGGCACTATTTGACTCCGTGCACCCTACAGCCCGTTTTGCTGACACATACACGTAAAAGAACATTGTATTTATTTTTTTTGATTAGAAAAAATATATTTGAAATTTTATTTGCTATTTGAACGTGTTGTTTTTGCATTTTAATTGTCTATGTCGCGATTCGGCAGTAGTGCACCATACCCTCGATCAACTGGTCACACATACGTTTTAGAAAAATATTCTTTTTGACTTTCTCGGAAATTTTTGAATATTTTATTATTTTGTTTATCTTATTTGGAAGTTATTGATTAATTGTGCGCAAATTTACTTTTGTTGTTTGCTATTTTGGAGCGTTTGGTCATATTTGATTTCGTTTTCCTCTTCCCATTTCATAGATTTTTTTGAAAAATTTACAACCATTTCATTTTAAGGGCCTTCGAGACACGTTTGAATTTTCAATTTCGTGTGGTATTCTGAAATTGGTTTAACATTTCTTGGGAATTTTAATTAGTTAACTTTTTTACTTATCTTCTTCAAAATGCCGCTTACCCCCCTTGATTTTTTCATCAGCGCTTCGGAGGCTGTATTGAAATTTGATTCGTCTTTCCGTATTCTGAAGGAAGAAGACCTCGATGTTTATGATCTTGAGGTTCGTAGTACAGAGTTAGATAATATGTGGTCTACAACTCGAGAAATGTTTCAGAAATGTCTGGACTATTTGCAATCATCTCCTGACGTGGGGAAAGATGATATGGACTTGGCGAACACCAAGTACGACGTGTCTTATCAGACGTACATACAATGCCTCGCCGCTATAAAGAGGAAGTTGTCCATGCTCACACGCTCTCGTAGAACGTCCCTGAGTTCGAATATGAGTGGTTCATTAGTTTCGTTGGCACAACAACCTTTCGGGGACACGCGCATTACTGATCCGGTAAACAATATGAGTTCTTCAACTCCCGTGTCTCGTGAAATCGGTATTCAAGTTGATCCTGCGAATAATTTAGATCTGGGAAATAGTACTAGGCATGCGGGCATAATTCAGCCAATTGGTGACGTCATGCATAATATTTCGATTCCGCCTTGTGACACTGACGTTTTTGAGGGCGATTTTCTTTCGTGGCCCACGTTTCGTGATTTATTTACAGCTGTTTATGTGAATAACTCTCGGCTTAGCGATATCGAACGCCTTTGTCATTTGCGTCGGAAAACGTGCGGTGAGGCCAGAGAAATTGTGGAGAAATTTCCCCTCACCCATCGAAGCTTTGATCTAGCTTGTAAAGCTTTGAAGGATACGTATGATAACAATCGTATCCTGGTGAATAATCACCTCAAGCTTCTATTTGACCTTCCAATATTAGAAAGTGAGACAAGTTCGGGCTTGAAGACTTTGCAGCGTGGTATCAACGGTTGTCTATCGGCAATGGCCGTATATGACATTGTCACGGTCCACTGGGACCCTATATTGGTGTTTCTTTGTATCCAGAGATTGCCAAAGCTCACCCTAACTCTATGGGAACAGAGTATCAGGGATAAGTCGTCGTTATCCTCCTGGCAGGCATTAGATTCTTTTCTTACGGAAAGAATTCAAACTCTGGCGTGTCTTCGCGACATCAAGGGCATCGATTCATCAAAAGTCCCTAAGTCTCGAAAAATCAGTACGGATTTTACAAATACGGCGGCTCTAGGAAATTCGAAATCTTCCTACAAAAATTGTTGTAGTTTTTGCCCCAATGAAATCCACCCTCTACTGTCATGTCCTCGGTTCAAGAAGTTTCCCTTCGATAAGAAATTTTCTGAAGTTAAGAAACAAGGTCGTTGTCTCAATTGCTTTTCACGGGGTCATTCCGTTAAAGACTGCTCTAGCACTCATAATTGTAATGTGTGTAATGGAAGGCATCACACCCTCCTACACCGCCGTCATCGTTCTGCCTCTTCAACTGGTTCGTCGTCTAGCTCTACCTCCTCAACTGTCTCGTCGCCTAGCTCAACCCCTGTTGTTAGTGGTACCTCTCCTAATCATAATCTAGATAATGTAGCTTCCACTTCAAATGCGGATAATCTCACCGTTATGAATCGCCAGGTATTTCATACCACCCAGGATAGGAATGTGCTCTTGGGGACCGCCACCGTAAATATCATTCACCGGGGTATTACGTACCCTGCTCGAGCTCTCATTGACCCATCTTCCGAAACGTCCTTAATTACGGACCGCTTTCGAAAACGATTGGGAATTTCAACGCGTTCTACGAACGCTAGTGTGTCAGGCGTGAACTGTACTCACCTTGGGAATTCAAGAGAAATTTGCTCTCTTGAAATCTCCTCACCTGTTGGTCCATCGCTCGTCTTAGAAACGGTAGCCCTCGTTCTTCCGAACATTTCTGGCAACTTGCCATCACCTTCTGTTGCTACCAACCTTAGATCTCGCCTCCCCAGTCTTCGATTGGCTGATTCATTCGATGATGGTCCTGTAGATGTGCTACTTGGCGCGGATCTTTATCCGCGAATTCTTTTGTGTGAACCACCACGGATTGTTCTCAAGTCACTACTGGCTCAGAACACCATATTTGGTTACATCCTAACTGGTTCACTACCACCTCATGCTACAAGCACAGCTGTGGACTTTTCCCCTGGTAGTCGAATTGCGAATTTCACGTAGGCTTTTGTTTATTACTTGCTAGTCTCACCCTTCGTATGTAATTTTCGTCGTACCTATTTGAATTCGCTTGAAATTGGTAATCAATTCAACCCAATTTGAATTTGTTTGTTGGTCACATTTTGACACCAGCCTCGCTTTTTATAAACGGTCACATCTCGTGTATTTATTAATTATTTGAACTCGAATCGTCTTAAATCAATTAGAAACTTGAAATTATTGTTCTAGAATTTATAATTTTCGCAGTAGTCTATTTAAACTCAAACTTATTTCGAAATCTCAAAAGCTATTTTAGCATCACCTCGACAATATTAATTATTTTACATATTCTTAATGAAACTCGAATTGAATTTTTTTGAATGCTCACTAGGTAACTGAATTTACGTTCCTTATCATGTACTTATTTAGTCCTAGTTGTAGTTGTAGATTATTTCCATTCCTTTATATTACAACATCGTCGGATGTTGCAAGGTGGCCGGCAATGTTCACGTACGCAGCATTGTCTCAACTTCCCGAGCCTGATCAATACCGGTTGCGTATTGACATCACTGGAATCTCCTCTACACCTCTCTTCGGAGACCTAATTCGCTTAGTACGGATGTGTAGAGTGCGGATTGCCTATGGGTGGTGGTTGTTGTGTGGCTGCCTTGCTCATCTTCGGGTCTTTCTCTCTCTCTCTATTCGCAAAATCTATGGTAGTCGAACACTTGTAACGAGCCTCTGCGTTCACCACTTGTCGTTTCGCTCTACGCTCGCGCACACAGGCCTTGTCGCCAACCTCATACACGGTAATAAATCCTTGCTTATTTGAAAGTACACCAAATAAAGATCCCCCCACTATTTATATTTAAAACTAAAAATCGTTTGTTTTTATTTATTTATTTTCATTACCACACGATCCCCCCTTTTGCACCCCTACACCAACAGTGTCTTTACTAAAAGACAAAGTATATTTTCCAAAAAACAAAGTGTCTTTACTAAAAGACAAAGAGTCTTTACTAAAAGACAAAGTGTCTTTACTAAAAGACAAAGTGTCTTTACAAAAAGACAACGAGTCTTTACTAATAGAGTATTTAATAAAAGACAAAGTGTCTTTACTAAAAGACAGTCTTTTCTAAAAAACAAAGGGTCTTTACTAAAGACAAAGAGTCTTACTAAAAGACAAAGTGTGTACTAAAAAGACAAAGTGTATTACTAAAAAGAAAAAGTGTCTTCAATAAAAAGGCAATGTGTCTTTACCAAAAAGACAAAGTGTCTTTACTTAAAAAGACGAAATGTCTTTACTAAAAGAAAAAGTGTCTTTACTAAAAGACAAAGAGTCTTTACTAAAAGACAATGTGTCTTTACTAAAAGACAAAGTGTCTTTACTAAAAGACAAAATGTCTTTGCTAAAAGACAAAGTGTCTTTACTAAAAGACAAAGGTGTCTTTACTAAAAGACAAAATGTCTTTACATAAAAGACAGTTTTTTACTACAAAACAAAATGTCATTACCAAAAGACAAATTGTCATTACCAAAAGACAAAGTATCTTTACAAAAAGACAAAGTGTATTTACCAAAAGATAAAGTGTCTTTACTAAAAGACAAAGAGATTTTACTAATAGTGTATTTAATAAAAGACAAAGAGTCTTTACTAAAAGACAAAGTGGCTTTACTAAAAGACAAAATGTCTTTACAAAAAGACAAAGTGTCTTTATTAAGAAGTCAAAGTGTCTTCATTAAGAAGACAAGGTGTCTTTAATAAAAAGACAACGTATCTTCAATAAAAAGGCAATGTGCCTTTACTAAAAGACAAAGTGTCTTTGCTAAAAGACAAAGTGTCTTTACTAAAAGACAAAGGTGTCTTTACTAAAAGACAAAATGTCTTTACATAAAAGACAGTTTTTTACTACAAAACAAAATGTCATTACCAAAAGACAAATTGTCATTACCAAAAGACAAAGTATCTTTACAAAAAGACAAAGTGTATTTACCAAAAGATAAAGTGTCTTTACTAAAAGACAAAGAGATTTTACTAATAGTGTATTTAATAAAAGACAAAGAGTCTTTACTAAAAGACAAAGGGTCTTTACTAAAAGACAAAGTTTCTTTACTGAAATACAAAGTGTCTACTAAAAAGAAAGTGTCTTTACTAAAAGACAAAGTGTCTTTACAAAAAAAACAAAGTGTCTTTACAAAAAGACAAAGTGTCTTTACAAAAAGACAAAGTGTCTTTACAAAAAGACAAAGTGTCTTTACAAAAAGACAAATTGTCTTTATTAAGAAGACAAAGTGTCTTTATTAAGAAGACAAGGTGTCTTTACTAAAAAGACAAAGTGTCTTCAATAAAAAGGCAATGTGTCTTTACTAAAAAGACAATGTGTCATTACTAGAACGGCAAAGTGTCTTTACTAAAAAGACAAAGTTGCATTGCTAAAGAGACAAAGTGTCTTTACTAAAAAGACAAAGTCTTTCCTAAGTGTTTTTACTAAAAGACAAAAGTGTCTTAACCAAAAGACAAAGTGTCTTTACTAAAAAGACAAAGCTTATTTTATTATAGTATCAAAGGGAACTATTGTTCCGAAAATTTTATCTTAATTTTTCCTATTGAATTTTCCTTTCGCCTTACTAAAAACTTTTTCCCTTTTTAGGTTGACTTCTTTGAAGCAACAATTGTTATTACATCCAAATTTGAAATTTTTCATATGAAACACCACAAAAGTGCTACCACAAAAATATGAAAACGAAGACCTCAATAAAAATATACAAAAACAAATAAACAATCATAATTTTGTTGACAAAATGCCAAAATTGTTTTGCTCCTTGGTTCTTGGTAGAAAGGAGCCTAGAGAAAAATTGCGACATGCAAAAATGTGCAAAATATCGTATAAAAATAGCTGCCCTCCTAAATATAATATTGAGGAGAAGAGCCGAGGGGCAGCACGAGCAAAACTCAGGTGAAAATGAGCACAGAGTATAAAATAATTTTATGAAAATCTATGGCCATTGCAGATGCAAATTTAATTAAATATATACAAACCGCTATTATTTTTTTGTCTGTCCAAACAAATTGCATTAGAAAAGAATTGAACCCATTAATTAAAGCGATATCATGGTAATGGTTTGCAAAATTGAATAATATATTTTTATATGGGATAATTGAAAAAAAAATATAAACAGTAGATTAGATTTTTTTTATAAAAAAACTTTTATATGTAGATTTGAAGAAAATCCCGAACACAAATTGTATTTACCAAAAAGCAAAGTGTCTTTGCTAAAAGACAAAGTGTATTTACTAAAAGTCAAAGTTTCATTACTAAAAGACGTGTATGTATGTATGTAAGTGTATTCACTAAAAGACAAAGTGTCTTTACTAAAAGATAGAGTTTATTTACTAAAAGACAAAGTGTCTTTACTAAAAGACAAAGTGTCTACTAAAAAAAGTGTATTCACTAAAGGACTAAAAGACAAAGTGTCTTTATTAAAAAAAAATCTTTCCGAAAAGTCAAAGTATCTTTACTAAAAGTTAAAGTGTATTTTCGACAAAGACAAAGTGTCTACTAAAAAAAGTGTATTCACTAAAGTACAAAAAGACAAAGTGTCTTTATTAAAAAAAATTCTTTCCTAAAAGTCAAAGTATCTTTACTAAAAGTTAAAGTGTATTTTCAAAGTCAAAGTGTATTTACCAAAAACAAAGTGTCTTTACTAGAAGACAAATTGTCTTTCCTAAAAGGCAAAGTGTCTTTACTAAAAGACAAAATGTCTCTACTAAAGGAAAAAAGTTTCTTTACCAAAAGACACTCCACATTCTACACATTTATTTTCCTTCAGTTCGTTCAGGGTATTATACATCACAAAATAATAAACTTTAATATAAACTGTTCCATCCACCATAATCCATCATTCAAAAACATATAAGCAAATATGCTCAATATCATTGGCCAGCAAGGAAATGTGTTGTACACAATAACAACTACGAATCATTATTATTTTCTTTTTCAATATTACATAAAGGACTTTTCGGCAGCAAAAAAGTCACTACCAGCAAACTTATGAACTCAATTCAAACCAAGTCGAAAATAACTGAACTGAATACAATATCGGTCGCCGTCGCCGCCGCTACCACCAACACCAGCGGTCATCACTTGAACAACAAAACATGAAAAGCAAAAAGGAAAATCAATGATGTCAGAAAATGAAGTAGATCCTTTGGAATAAAAATGGCAACAATAACAAAGAGTGGCCACTGACCGACCGACCGACCACCAATCACACAATAACACAGAACGGAAAACAAGAGATATCAGGGGAAAAAATAAAGAAAAAAGTTTGACATAAATCAGAACCGAAAAGTTCATTTTAAATTCAACAAAAACTCTAGAGAAGAATGTACAAAATTTAAATCTTTCAATTTGTTGTGCTCGAAATGCCGAATTCTACGAAAAGGGACAGTGGATGTCCAAATGAAGTAAAGTGTCCTCTCAAGGCGTTGGAGGGTCTCAGTGCCCACATTTTGGCATTTTTACTACAGATACTTTGACTTTTAGTGAAGACACTTTGTCTTTTAAAAAAGACACTTAGTCTTTTAGTAGACACATTATCTTTTAGTAGACACATTGTCTTTTAGTAAATAACATTTTTTAGTAAAGACATTTTGTCTTTTAATAAAGACACTCTTTGTCTTTTTGTAAAGACGTTTTGTCTTTTAGCAAATACACTTTGTCTTTTAGTACAGCCACTTTGTCTTTTAGTACAGACACTTTGTCTTTTAGTACATACACTTTGTCTTTCAGAAAAGAGACATTGTATTTTAGTAAAGAAAATTTGTCTTTTAGTACCATATTGTCTTTTAGTAATTAAAAATTTTTGAGGTCAGACAATTTGTCTTTTAGTCAAGACACTTTGTCTTTTAGTAAAGATAATTTGTCTTTTAGTAAAGACACTTTGTCTTTTTGTAAAGACCCTTTGTCTTTTTGTAAAGACCCTTTGTCTTTTAGTAGAGACTCTTTGTCTTTTAGTAAATACCCTTTGCCTATAAGTAAAGACACTTTGTCCTTTAGTAAAGACACTTTGTCTTTACTATCTTTCAGTGAAGACTTCTTGCCATTTAATAAAGACACTTTGTCTTTTACATAAGACACTTTATCTTTTGCAAAAGACACTTTGTCTTTTAGTAAAGACACTTTGTCTTTTAGTAAAGACACTTTGTCTCTTAGTAAAGACACTTTGTCTTTTAGTAAAGACACTTTGTCTTTTACAAAAGACACTTTGTCTTTTAGTACAGATACTTTGTTTTCCAGTAAAGAGACAATGTCTTTTAGTAAAGACACTTTGTCTTTTAGTACAGACACGCTGTCTTTGAGTAAAGACATATTGTCTTTTTGTAAAGACACATTGACTATTAATAGACACTTTGTCTTTCAGTAAATAAACTTTTGTAAAAATACATTGTCTTTTATTAAAGACCCTTTGTCTTTTAGTAAAGGAACTTTACTAGCTTAGCATAAGCACTTTGATAGCTTAGTGAAGACACTTTAGTATTCTAGTAGAGACACTTCAGTGTAACATATTAGTGTTTCACCAGTGTTTAATAAAGACACAGTCTCAGTGTGTTTATATAGGCAATATAGTATGTAAGACCCAAACATTTTACCAACAAAGTCATGTGGCTTAGTAACGACACTGCCAAAGTGTCTTATTACAAAACAAACATAATAATATTAACTTTTCTTTGTCTAAAGCACACACTAAGTCTGTTAATTTTAGTACTGCGCTCATCTTTATAGTTTGTTAAACAAAAATAAAAGATATATTCTCCAGTTGCATTTGTCCTATTGTTTTCTATTTTGGTAGTCGCAGATATATTCCCCACATTTGCTACAGTAGTTGCTTGGTCCGCAGTGAATGGTTTATACGATATTTAAGCCATTTGTTTTATTAAGTTGTAATGAACATGGAAAGCAGCAGTAGTAAGTAAATGTCGTCGTCTATTTGTTTTTGGCTCAAACAAGAAACAGAATCGCAGCCAACTTTTGTTGCATTACATTTCAACAGACATTTCTACAAAACTCGCACAAAGAGTAACGCATACATATGAACGAAGGAAGACCACCAAACAAAGTGGTTAAGGGACTGCATTAAACAAGAAATGATATCTGTTAAAAAAATAAATGTTAAGCTAAGGTAGTTTTTGCAAAAATTTCAAAGTAAAATACAAATCCAAATCATTTTTTAGAAACATATTATCATTTCGTTTGTTGGGTTTGCTGTCAAGAAAGGCTACCACTGCAAGCAGTGACGGTAGTCGTATATTTAAATCCCTTTGGAGTAGAGACGATTTAAGGTCAGAAATTTTGCAGTAACCAAACATAAAAACGAAACTTTTTCTTCTAGATTGTCACAATTTGAAATATTAGCGAAGACTAGTATGCTGAGGAAGTTGGAGATTGCTAGAACTAACGAAATTCATAAGAAGCTTTGGTTAAACATTTTCAGACACCTGTTTTGTGAACAATTTTCTCCGTGGGTTGAATTATGTAGAGCTGTTGATATAATTCCTTCCTTTCCCACACTACCTCTCTCTGGCTCTCGCTGTCAGTCGTGTCCTTTATTTTTTTTTAATGAAAAGAAGAGAAAAAAACACGTCAAAACAAAAGAAAGTTAAATGTTAGAAAAGGACTTTTATGCTTTTTGTTTTGTGGCATAATTCAAAAAAAGGGCTCTTTCTCTCTCTACACATTTGCACTAGAACTTGTGTCATGGACGTCCTTTTGCTTTTGTTTGAATTTCATTTCATGAAGCGTTGACGGAAGGATTGTATAACGATATTGTTTATATGTTTTTGTTTTGTTTTGCTCTGTAGCTCTGGTGACATTTTACATTTCGTTGCCTCTTTTTTAATATTTTGTTGCAATTAGAAAAATTAATTAAAATGTTGAGCATAAAAGAACTGTTCCAGAAGGCACTGTAGTGTAATTTAGTCAGAGCCCTACAGTAAGTTAGTCAAAGCACTACAGCGACTTAGTTAGGACCATAAGTCAAAAAATTTATGTGAAATAGATCATTTAGCCAAGACACTGAGGAACTCAGTAAATACACTGAAGTGGCAGTGGCAACAAACTACATGCATTTCGGTCGCTGAAGTCACTCGGAGTATTATATGAATTAAATCAAAACCCTGAAAGGAACGAAGTGACTCTATAAAGAAGCTAGTCAATTAAATTAGTCTGAAATTATTTAGTAGCACTATATCTTTTACTAAAGACAATCTGTCTTTTAGTAAAGGCACTTTGCCTGTTAGTAAAGACAATCCGTCTTTTATTAAAGACACCTATCTTTTAGTAAATACACTTGTCTTTTAGTAAAGACACTTTGTCTTTTATTAAAGACACTTCGACTTTTATTAAATATACTTTTTCTTTTATTGAAGACACTTTGATTTTTATTAAAGACGCTTTGTCTTTTATTAAAGACACTTTGTCATTCAGTAAAGACACACTGTCTGTTAGTAAAGACAATTTGTCTGTTAGTAAAAACACAAGTCTTTCATTAAAGACACTTGTCTTTTGTTAAATAAACTTTGTCTTTTATTAAAGTGACTTTGTCTTTTATTAAAGATACTTAACTTTTATTAAAGACACTTGTCTTTTATTAAAGATACTTTTTTGAAGACACTTGTCTTTTATTATGGACTCTTGACTTTTATTAAAGACACTTGTCTTTTAGTAAAGACACTTGTCTTTTATTAAAGACACTTGTCTTTTATTAAAGACACTTGTCTTTTATTAAAGACGCTTGTCTTTTATTAAAGGCACATGTCTTTTATTATAGACACTTGACTTTTATTAAAGACACTTGACTTTTATTAAAGAAACATGACTTTTATTAAAGAAACATGACTTTTATTAAAGACACTTGTCTTTTATTAAAGACGCTTGTCTTTTATTACGGACTCTTGACTTTGTTAACGACACTTGACTTTTATTAAAGAAACTTGTCTTTTATTAAAGAAACTTGTCTTTTATTAAAGAAACTTGTCTTTTAGTAAAGATACTTGTCTTTTAGTAAAGACACTTGTCTTTTAGTAAAGACACTTGTCTTTTAGTAAAGATAATTTTTCTTTTATTGAAGACACTTTGCTTTTTATTATAGACGCTTTGTCTTTTATAAAAGACGCTTTGTCTTTTATAAAAGACACTTTGTCATTTAGTAAAGACAATTTGTCTTTTAGCAAAAACACAAGTCTTTTATTAAAGACAATTGTCGTTTGTTAAATAAACTTGTCTTTTATTAAAGACGCTTGTCTTTTATTAAAGACGCTTGTCTTTTATTAAAGACGCTTGTCTTTTATTAAAGACGCTTGTCTTTTATTAAAGACACTTGTCTTTTATTAAAGATACTTTTTTGAAGACACTTGTCTTTTATTATGGACTTTTGACTTTTATTAAAGACACTTGTCTTTTAGTAAAGACACTTGTCTTTTATTAAAGACACTTTTCTTTTATTAAACATACTTGTCTTTTATTAAAGTTACTTGTCTTTTTTTAAAGACACTTCTCTTTTAATAAAGACACTTGTCTTTTATTAAAGACACTTGTCTTTTATTAAAGAAACTTGTCTTTTATTAAAGAAACTTGTCTTTTATTAAAGGCACATGTCTTTTATTAAAGACACTTGACTTTTATTAAAGACACTTGACTTTTATTAAAGAAACATGACTTTTATTAAAGACACTTGTCTTTTATTAAAGATACTTGTCTTTTTTAAGACACTTGTCTTTTATTAACGTCACTTGACTTTATTAACGACACTTGACTTTTATTAAAGAAACTTGTCTTTTATTAAAGACACTTGTCTTTTATTAAAGACACTTGTCTTTTATTAAAGACACTTGTCTTTTATTAAAGACACTTGTCTTTTATTAAAGACACTTGTCTTTTATTAAAGAAACTTGTCTTTTATTAAAGACACATGTCTTTTATTAAAGACACATGTCTTTTATTAAAGACACATGTCTTTTATTAAAGACACATGTCTTTTATTAAAGACACATGTCTTTTATTAAAGACACATGTCTTTTATTAAAGACACATGTCTTTTATTAAAGACACATGTCTTTTATTAGACACTTGTCTTTTAGTAAAGACACTTGTCTTTTAGTAAAGACACTTGTCTTTTAGTAAAGACACTTGTCTTTTAGTAAAGACACTTGTCTTTTAGTAAAGACACTTGTCTTTTAGTAAAGATACTTGTCTTTTAGTAAAGACACTTGTCTTTTAGTAAAAACACTTTGTCTTTTAGTAAAGATACTTTGTCTCTTAGTAAAGACACTTTGTCATTTAGTAAAGACACTTGTCTTTTATTAAAGACATTTGTTATTTTTTATGGATTCTTGACTTTTATTAGACACTTGAATTTTATGTCTCGACTGGAGACACTTTAATGTCTGGGGTAGGGACCCTATGGTGTCACGGCTAGAGACACCCTGGTGTCTTGGCTAGAGACACGCTGGTGTCTCGGCTAGAGACACGCTGGTGTCTCGGCTAGGGACACGCTGGTGTCTCGGCTAGGGACACGCTGGTGTCTCGGCTAGAGACACGCTGGTGTCTCGTCTAGAGACACGCTGGTGTCTCGGCTTGGGACACGCTGGTGTCTCGGCTTGGGACACGCTGGTGTCTCGGCTTGGGACACGCTGGTGTCTCGGCTAGGGACACGCTGGTGTCTCGCCTAGAGACACATTGGTGTCTCGACTAGGCTAGCTATTTTAATGTTTCGTCCAGAGATCCGAATCTCTTCCAAATCACATTATCCAACTGTAGTTTTTCTCTGAGCTTAGGCAAACAAACAAGTGCAAACAAGAAGAGAATACTCTAAACAAATAAACCACGGAAACCCGTGTAGCTTGTCTTGGATAATGTCTTACTTTAAACGTTCGTTTGCAGTTCGTTCAAATATGTAAGCAGTAACTACAGCAAAAACAAAAAAAAGAATAACTGCTGCAGAAAAGTTGAATTGACACATATAACAAAGCCACCACAGTCGATGGAATAGTTGCAGTTGCAACTTGTATCCGTCTGTCTATCAAACGAAACGTCCGGCGGACGAGAAAAGGGCTCACCTGTTATTTATTCATACACAACGGACTATTTCCGGCTGAAGGCACCATCAGCAACGTGTCCACAAAACGACGAATGAAATACACATTGTGGTACCATTTAAAATTGGCCAGGCCAGAACAGAACACATGTTGGTGGTCAATACGTTGAGAGAGCAGCGACGGGAAAAAAACCAAATGTGTCAAAGCAAATGTTAAACGTTCACAGCAAATATAGAGTGAGTAAACGAGAAGTAGTTAAGGTTGGCAGAATTCTTCAGCCACATTTATACATATAGATTTCAAGGTCTTACCTGAAAAGAAAAAGAAAAATAAACAGAAAATAAATTTACATATATTTTATTTAATCAAAGAAAATGTTATATTGTATGTATATTGTAATATTTGTGTATATTTAAAAAATCTTCTTTTTTTAAATGGTTGCTTTCGTTTACAAAATTACAGACTAGATCTTTCAACAT
Organism: Eudasyphora cyanicolor; assembly: GCA_963930755.1. Taxonomy (NCBI): domain Eukaryota; kingdom Metazoa; phylum Arthropoda; class Insecta; order Diptera; family Muscidae; genus Eudasyphora; species Eudasyphora cyanicolor. The sequence continues at coordinate 201,159,877 of OZ005737.1, read as the reverse complement.
GTCCTTGAAAGTCATTAAAAGGCGAAAAACCGGTAAATTTTCAAATTAATTTGTTAATGAACAGAGAGGACGGACGGATAGACTTGAAAGCAGAGATAACGAAATGTTGCTGTTCACTTAGCATCAAATTAAAAAGGAATTTATTTTTATGCCGAAATGGCAAATGTTTTGGTGGCAACAAAATTAAAACATTCATTCATTTACAGTGTTTAACTTTATTTTGTTTTTGCTGTGACGAGGATGATGAGGACGACGACGCGAACGACAACATTGATATTCTTCCATTTTCAACAACATTAGGATGACAACGATGAAGGCATGAATTCTTCGTCTTCTGTACCATTTTCGTCCTTCAAATGATGTTGCCCCCTCTTTTCACTCATCTTCCTTGCTGAGTTTTCATCACATCATTACCGCCTAAGCAAAGTCATTAAATGTTCCATTGAGGTCTATTAATGCCCCCTTTTAATGTAGGCCTTCTTTTTCTCCTCATTCTGAAGGAAAAAATTAAATGGAATAAAAGCCTAGCGTAAATTCTCAAAGAATGAAAACGAAACACTTAATATAAAATGTGGCTTTTTTTTTGGGGCAAAATAATTAAAAAGTTAGAAAACGAAATGGTAAACAATTATTCGGTTGCCGTCAACATTGAAAGTGAAATCCGAAAATATGACTCAACTGATTTGGGAAAAGAAGGATTATCGGCAAATGTCATAGCCACAAATAACAGATTGTGTATTGGAAATAGAAATACCAATTACTTAGTTAATCAACCATCTATATGTTAAAATTTTAAATTATCAGCGCCATCAAAGACACAAAACTGCTCTGATCATACTTCTATAAGCAGCGCCACCTAAACGTGAAAGTGGTATACCAAAAATTTTGGATGAAATATAATTCTTGAGTATTAGTATTTAGACTAAAAATGTTTGTGGTCGACTAGGGACTTTTTACAGTCTCCACTAGAGACATTTTAGTGTCCCTAGTATTATATAAAGGGTCCGCCAAATAACTCTTTTTTTTTAAATGCTATAAAAAAATCTACTGAATATTTTCTCAAATTTCTTTTTTTATTTGAAAGTACAATCCTTCCGGTTAATAATGGAAAATAATTTCATTCAAATGGCTGCCCCGGCTGGCCATGCAGTAGCCATTTCCTAACATGCAGCTGTATTTCACCAATGGCTTCACGAATATTGTCCTTTAAAGCGTCAATTGTCTCTGGCTTGTCGGCGTAACACTTATCTTTGAGGGCACCCCACAAATAATAGTCCAACGGTGTCAAATCGCAGCTCCGAGGTGGCCAAACGACATCAGCTCTGCGGCTGATAATGCGATCTGCAAACTGCAACATTACCATGATTTTCAAAGTAATGTCGCAATATTTCCCAACGTTGTTCAAGCGTATACACAACCATATTCGTTTAGCGGAAGGATAAAACTAATTATCTGTCAAATCAGACATGAGCTAAGTGTTACCATTCACAAAATAAGCACTAGTTGAAAAAAAAACGTTAGATGGCGGACCCTGTATATATGTCTCGACTACAGATATTTATGTCTCGATTAGAGATATGTCTAGACTAGAGATATGTCTCGCCTAAAGATATGTCTCCAATAGAGATTTGTCTCGACTAGAGATATCTCTCGACTAGAGATATGTCTAGACTAGAGATATATCTCGACTAGAGATATGTCTCGACTAGAGATATGTCTCGACTAGAGATATGTCTCGACTAAAGATATGTCTCGACTAGAGATATTTCTCGATTGGAGATATGTCTACGTCTAGACTAGAGATATATCTTAACTAGTGATGTCTGGACCAGAGATAATTCTCGACTTGAGATATATCTCCATTAGAGATATGTCGACTAGAAATATGTATGTCTCGACTGGAGATAAGGACATGTATCAACTAGAGATATGTCTCAACTAGAGATATGTCTCGACTAGAGATATGTCTCGACTAGAGATATGTCTCGACTAGAGATATGTCTCGACTAGAGATATGTCTCGACTAGAGATATGTCTCGACTAGAGATATGTCTCGACTAGAGATATGTCTCGACTAGAGATATGTCTCGACTAGAGATATGTCTCGACTAGAGATATGTCTCGACTAGAGATATGTCTCGACTAGAGATATGTTTCGACTAGAGATATGTCTCGACTAGAGATATGTCTCGACTAGAGATATGTCTCGACTAGAGATATGTCTCGACTAGAGATATGTCTCGACTAGAGATATGTCTCGACTAGAGATATGTCTCGACTAGAGATATGTCTCGACTAGAGATATGTCTCGACTAGAGATATGTCTCGACTAGAGATATGTCTCGACTAGAGATATGTCTCGACTAGAGATATGTCTCGACTAGAGATATGTCTCGACTAGAGATATGTCTCGACTAGAGATATGTCTCGACTAGAGATATGTCTCGACTAGAGATATGCCTCGACAAGAGATATGTCTCGACTAAAGATGTCTCGACTAGAGATATTTCTCGATTGGAGATATGTCTACGTCTAGACTAGAGATATATCTTAACTAGTGATGTATGGACCAGAGATAATTCTCGACTTGAGATATATCTCCATTAGAGATATGTCGACTAGAAATATGTATGTCTCGACTGGAGATAAGGACATGTATCAACTAGAGATATGTCTCAACTAGAGATATGTCTCGACTAGAGATATGTCTCGACTAGAGATATGTCTCGACTAGAGATATGTCTCGACTAGAGATATGTCTCCACTTGCGGTATGTCTCCCCTGAACATATGCTTCGACTCAATTTTCAATTTTGGCCTACATTTGTAGGTTGTTACATTAAATCTCATCCACTTGTTTCTGTGGTTTCTAATAATTTGTCCTTATCTCTGTGTCGCAGAAGTTCCAGTAATATAAACGCTTCATCACATCTCCAATGCTCTGATGAAATTACTTACGAGTCATGTGTAAAAAAGCTGAAATTATTGTTGCCATATATACTCCTCAAATATATTTTCTTTTTCTCCGAAAAAAATTATGTAGAAAAATATTCCTTTTTTCTTTTGTATTAAAACAGCCACCCACAATACATGCTTAGTCAGTCTAGTCCTTTGCGCTCGCTGATTCATTCACACGGTCTGGTAACATTCGCTGCTACAATGTAACAAAGGGCAGACCTCTAAACTAAGTAGATCCGAATCATTTTCATCGTCCACCACCACCAAAGCCGCCATCCGCCACGTGGTGTGATAGGGCAAGGAAGACAACGTGTGAACAGCTCAGCAGAAAAAGCACTGAACGCTATCAGCAAAATAGCAGAAAAAATAAACGTCAATAAACTTAAACCTTCAGCGAAGAGGCGATTATGACAGTAGGAAGGAAGCAAGCAAAGGACGGACGAACGGACCAAAACACATCCAAACTAACACAGAAAAGAATGACATAGAAATAGTATAACTACGAATACATTGTCCAAAGAGGAACTGAGTCAGTGTGTCACACAGCGCCGTTCACGTCGTCGCCACAAAACCACATTGGGACACTTTGATACTCAAGTCATGTGTTAGCGGCGAATGCCCAGGAATTTCTGTCTTTAGTGTGGGGGCACAAGCCATGACCATTTCCATTGTTCTGCTGTGTCTGTAACCACAGAATAAAATTCGTTTTTTGAGATGTTACAGATGTAACAGTAATAGTTAATGATACACGAGGATGAAGATCGAGGTTTATATTGTCCGGATTGCTAGCTATTCACAATTTACGAATAGAAAAGGACATCCTGTCACAAACAGTTAACACGCATAAAAGAGAAAATGGGCAGAAGAAGTGATTCATATATATGCGCATAAGTTTGTATGAGCTTGAATATAAATTATAACATGCATAACTAGTAAAGACACAATCCCACTCTTATGAACAGGAAAGCGTCACCTACATGTGAAAACTTACATTGTAGAATACCAGAACGTTTTCTCTCAGAAATTTGCCACGAAAGTGGAACATGGAACTTTTGCAATAATTTTGTATTAATATCTCGACTAGAGACAATATAGTGTCTGGACTAGAGATATTATAGTGTCTAGACTAGAGATGTTATTGTGTCTCGACTAGAGACATTATAGCGTCTCGACTAGTGACATTATAGCGTCTAGACTTGAGACATTATAGTGTCTCGGCTAGAGACATAGTGTCTCGGCTAGAGACATTATAGTGTCTCGGCTAGAGACATTATAGTGTCTCGGCTAGAGACATTATAGTGTCTCGGCTAGAGACATTATAGTGTCTCTACTAGGGACATTATAGTGTCTCGACTCGAGAGACATTATAGTGTCTCGACTCGAGAGACATTATAGTGTCTCGACTAGAGACATTATAGTGTCTCGACTAGAGACATTATAGTTTCTCGACTAGAGACATTATAGTGCCTCGACTATAGACATTATAGTGCCTCGACTAGAGATATTATAGTGTCTCGACTAGAGACATTATAGTGTCTCGACTAGAGACATTATAGTGTCTCGACTAGAGACATTATAGTGTCTCGACTAGAGACATTATAGTGTCTCGACTCGAGACATTATAGTGTCTCGACTAGAGACATTATAGTGTCTCGACTAGAGACATTATAGTGTCTCGACTAGAGACATTATAGTGTCTCGACTAGAGACATTATAGTGTCTCGACTAGAGACATTATAGTGTCTCGACTAGAGACATTATAGTGTCTCGACTAGAGACATTATAGTGTCTCGACTAGAGACATTATAGTGTCTCGACTAGAGACATTATAGTGTCTCTACTAGAGACATTATAGTGTCTCGACTAGAGACATTATAGTGTCTCGACTAGAGACATTATAGTGTCTCGACTAAAAACATTATAGTGTCTCGACTAGAGACATTATAGTGTCTCGACTAGAGACATTATAGTGTCTCGACTAGAGACATTATAGTGTCTCGACTAGAGACATTATAGTGTCTCGACTAGAGACATTATAGTGTCTCGACTAGAGACATTATAGTGTCTCGACTAGAGACATTATAGTGTCTCGACTAGAGACATTATAGTGTCTCGACTAGAGACATTATAGTGTCTCGACTAGAGACATTATAGTGTCTCGACTAGAGACATTATAGTGTCTCGACTAGAGACATTATAGTGTCTCGACTAGAGACATAGTGTCTCGACTAGAGACATTATAGTGTCTCGACTAGAGACATTATAGTGTCTCGACTAGAGACATTATAGTGTGTTGACTAGAGACATTATAATGTCTCGGCTAGAGTCATTATATAATTATTTTATTTTTTATATTATATTATTTGTTATTTATAAAAATTTTTGTAGAAATTTTTCATTTATAGAAAATTTCTTAGAAATTTTTTATTTATTGAAAAATTCTTAGAAATTTTTTATTTATAGAAAAATTCTTAGAAATTTTTTATTTATAGAAAATTTCTTTGAATTTTTTTATTTATAGAAAATTTCTTACAAATTTTTTATTTATAGAAAATTTCTTAGAAATTTTTTATTTATAGAAAATTTCTTACAAATTTTTTATTTAGAGATAATTTCTTAGAAATTTTTTATTTATAGAAAATTTCTTAATAATTTTTAATTTATAGAAATTTCTTAAAAATTTTTTTTTTAGAAATTTCTTACAAATTTTTTATTTATAGAAAATTTCTTACAAATTTTTTATTTATAGAAAATTTCTTACAAATTTTTTATTTATAGAAAATTTTTTACAAATTTTTTATTTATAGAAAATTTCTTAGAAATTTTTTATTTATAGATAATTTCTTAGAAATTTTTTGTTTATGGAAAATTTTTTAGAAATTTTTTATTTATAGAAAATTTCTTACAAATTTTTTATTTATAGAAAATTTTTTACAAAGTTTTTATCTATAGAAAATTTCTTAAAAAATTTTTATCTATAGAAAATTTCTTAAAAATTTTTTATTTATAGAAAATTTCTTAGAAATTTGTTATTTATAGAAAATTTCTTAGAAATTTTTTATTTATAGAAAATTTCTAAAAATTTTTTATTTATAGAAAATTTCTTACAAATTTTTTATTTAGAGATAATTTCTTACAAATTTTTTATTTATAGAAAATTTCTTAGAAATTTTATATTTATAGAAAATTTCTTACAAATTTTTTATTTATAGAAAATTTCTTACAAATTTTGTATTTATAGAAAATTTCTTACAAATTTTTTATTTATAGAAAATTTCTTAGAAATTTTTTGTTTATGGAAAATTTCTTAGAAATTTTTTATTTATAGAAAATTTCTTACAAATTTTCTATTTATAGAAAATTTCTTACAAATTTTTTATTTATAGAAAATTTCTTACAAATTTTTTATTTATAGAAAATTTCTTACAAATTGTTTATTTAGAGATAATTTCTTACAAATTTTTTATTTATAGAAAATTTCTTACAAATTTTTTATTTATAGAAAATTTCTTACAAATTTTTTATTTATAGAAAATTTCTTACAAATTTTTTATTTATGAAAATTTCTTAGAAATTTTTTATTTATAGAAAATTTCTTAGAAATTTTTTATTTATAGAAAAGTTCTTAGAAATTTTTTATTTATAGAAAATTTCTTACAAATTTTTTATTTATAGAAAATTTTTTACAAAGTTTTTATCTATAGAAAATTTCTTAAAAATTTTTTATCTATAGAAAATTTCTTAAAAATTTTTTATTTATAGAAAATTTCTTAGAAATTTGTTATTTATAGAAAATTTCTTAGAAATTTTTTATTTATAGAAAATTTCTACAAATTTTTTATTTATAGAAAATTTCTTACAAATTTTTTATTTAGAGATAATTTCTTAGAAATTTTTTATTTATAGAAAATTTCTTAGAAATTTTTTATTTATGGAAATTTCTTAAAAAAAATTTAATTGTAGAAATTTTTTATTTATAGAAAATTTCTTACAAATTTTTTATTTATAGAAAATTTCTTACAAATTTTTTATTTATAGAAAATTTTTTACAAATTTTTTATTTATAGAAAATTTCTTACAAATTTTTTATTTATAGAAAATTTCTTAAAAAATGTTTATTTATAGGAAATTTCTAAGATTTTTTTATTTATAGAATATTTCTTAGAAATTTGTTATTTTTAGTTTTTTTGTAGTCGGGACATATATCTAGTCGAGACATATCTCTAATCGAGACAATCTAGCCGAGAGGTAAACTCTATTTCACAACGTCGATAGTTTGTGTCGTTGAAAATTTTATTCAAAAATTGCTCTCTTGAAATCTTTTTTTGTCCTTAAATTTAAGAAACTCTAATATACCTAAATGGAAATGTATGTCGATGCGTCATGGGTAATCTTTCACCTGACTACTTACATGCGGAACCGTTTATCGTGGCTCTTGTGTTGGCAAAGACATGTTGCACGAGGCACGCACACTGTGTCGCTATAAAAATATTTTACAACTAACCTTGAAAGAAAAATCCAAACGTGTTTCATTTCATTACCTTAGGTCACCATAAAAAGGGACATCATTAAGATATTCTGCTATTTATTTAATAATTATGGGAGCATCTTAAATTCCTTCTTTTGGGATTGACCTTGGCCACAAATCCTCGAGCCATCACAAAGTAAGATGTCATTATATACCAACGCATCGTAGCATCAGGTAACATACCCTTTATGCTTGTGATGAATTTTCTTAATTAAATTTTGCAATAAAATCAGGTTTTATTATCATTTCTTTGTTTGTCGATTGAAAGCGTCTCTACTGTGTCCTTTTAAGGTCGCGGAATTTTTCTACTTGCTCCCATTTTTCATTTACTCTCTTCGCCAAACCAAATGCTTCTCAAGGTATTCATTAAATTTATGGAAAGTATGCCACATAACCTCTGCATAAAAATAAACTCAGTATGTCAGCAGTTTAGTAATAAAAACAAAGGTCTATAAAATGGCATTTTCTTAATTAAAGATCTAGATTGTCATGTTTTTGGAGAGTTGTGGTGAAGTTCAAATAATATGAGAGTTTAACAATATAATTGAGAGATAATTTAAAATAACTTATTTCCATTATCGGAGCTATACTCCAGTTAGATAATTGTCAATTGATTTGAACAATGATACTATAATGTCTTTAGTCGAGACACTATAATGTCTCTAGTCGAGACACTATAATGTCTTGAATGTTTTCACATTCGAATTGTTCAGCTTTTTCGATCAACTCTTCCTTTCGAAAGATAGGTTTTTTGTGGTTATTGGAAAAGATAAGACACTGCGCTCTGAAAGCCATGTAAACACATGCCCTTATACGTATTTCAATCCTGTGCTGGGATATCATCAGAGGGTCTTATACATGACACACAGTGTGAGCTTGTAGTCAAATCTACAAAGAAATTTGCATATGGGAATTATATACCTACGAAGAAAGCGTACAAGTCACACAGCCAAAGCTTTAAGCGAGACTTAAATTCACGGCTTAAATGCAGTTTACCCACACAGCTCCGATCTTTTCCAAATTTTCACCATTGGTAGAACTTTTCATCCTTGTTCCAAAACTATAAAAAACTTTTGTCGGCGGCCCATAGTTCCCGAGAAATAGGGCTTCCAATTTTGAATATATATTTTGGTAAAGTTTGATATATCTTCGTTCTTTATTATCGGATCGGCGAGAAATATATGTCTCTGGAAAGCTTATTAAAACCCCTTTCCTATGATGCATTATACGCCCTCGTGCCATTAACCCATTGCGGTGCAGTACCAAATTGTTTTTTTAACCCCACTTCTTGAGAAAAGTGGCCATTTATTCAAAATTCTACCTATATGAAAGTACACTTTTTTATACAATATGAAAGAGGAAACTTCAAGCAATCATTTGCGGTATTTGGGGTCTCAGTAGCTCTATAGAAATACCCCATAGCAGCAAATCTTTAACCCAGGCCGAAGCCCAGCAATGCGGAAAAACTTTAGTCTGCGTAGGCGGTATTGGACATACCTCAGAGAAGAAAATCTTTAACCCCGGCCCAAGGCCGGCTACGCCGAAATCTTTAGTCTGCGTAGCCGCTGTTTGACATACCCCAGAGGAGAAAATCTTTAACCCCGGCCGAAGGCCGGCTGTTCTGTAAAACTTTAGCCTGCGTAGCCGGTGTTGGACATACCCCAGAGGAGAAAAACTTTAACCCCGGCCGAAGGCCGGCTATGCCGAAAAACTTTGATCTGCGTAGCCGGTGTTGGACATACCCCAGAGGAGAAAATCTTTAACAACGGCCGAAGGCCGGCTATGCGTTAAAACTTTAGTCTGCGTAGCCGGTGTTGGACATACCCCAGAAGAGCAAAACTTTAACCCCAGCCGAAGGCCGGCTACGCGGATTCTTTAGTCTGCGTAGCCGGCGTTGGACATACCCCAGAGGAGAAAATCTTTAACCCCGGCCGAAGGCCGGCTATGCGGAAAAACTTTAATCTGCGTAGCCGGTGTTGGACATACCCCAGAGGAGAAAATCTTAAACCCCGGCCGAAGGCCGGCTATTCGGAAAAACTTTAATCTGCGTAGCCGGTGTTGGACATACCCCAGAGGAGAAAATCTTTGACCCCGGCCGAAGGCCGGCTATGCGGAAAAACTTTTATCTGCGTAGCCGGTGTTGGACATACCCCAGAGGAGAAAATCTTTAACAACGGCCGAAGGCCGGCTATGCGGTAAAATTTTAGTCTGCGTAGCCGGTGTTGGACATACCTCAGAAGAGAAAAACTTTAACCCCGGCCGAAGGCCGTCTACACTGGATTCTTTAGTCTGCGTAGCCGGCGTTGGACATACCCCAGAGGAGAAAATCGTTAACCCCGCCCGAAGGCCGGCTATGCGGAAAAACTTTAATCTGCGTAGCCGGTGTTGGACATACCCCAGAGGAGAAAATCTTTAACCCCGGCCGAAGGTCAATTCAAGTTTTTGATTATTATTAACGCGTTTTATGTATAGTGAAGGTGATAACACTTACAAAATTAACGCTAATTTAAATACTTGAAAAAAATAAAAATGCTTGAACGCACTGTATTAGTGGATTATAATTGCATATCGGGACAAACGGTACCATTAATAAAAGCTTGAAGTGTCGGCTTTAAGATGACGTCAAAATACATACCTCAATATCTGGCATTTTTTCATATAATGGACATTTTTCCCTTACACACCATACTTCAAAACAAAAAAAAAACAATTCCAAAACAATGGGGTTACTGATCCGAATGTAATATATATCATTTTATAGATATTATTGTAAGCTCTCCAATGACACCTATATATCTCCGATCCGATGAAAATTGACGAAGATATATCATATTATATAAAAATATTCATTCAAAATTGGAATCCCTATATCTCGGGAACTATGGGCGTCCGACAATTTTTTTTTGTTTTTTTATAATCTACTTTGGAAACCCTACAACCAAAAAAAAAATCAAAAAAATCGGGCATGTGTGGGTAAACTGCATTTGTTTCAAATTCACCATTTTCACTACCCATGTGACTGGTAAGGGTTGCCAGTTTGACACATTTGTCTCTACACCAATCGCCAGGTAGATGGCGTGGATTCTGAGATTAGTTGGACGATTAGAAAGACTTTACCATATTTCAGTAAGCATAGTATTTTTTGTTGAATATCAAATATTTTATGTTATTTTTTAGAATTCATTAACACTACGTGTTGAAGATGAGCAGCTTCTTTCTAATTGTATTTAGGCGGGCTGATCCTATTATTTAAATGTTTTTAGAAGAGTTGATCGAAAAAGCTGAACAATTCGAATGTGAAAACATTTAATAAAAAAAATCTAATCTCTAAGAAATTTTCGATAAATACAAAATTTCTAAGAAATTTTCGATAAAGACAACATTTCTAAGAAATTTTCTTGAATGAAAAAAATTGTTTATTTATTTATAAAAATTTTTTAAGAAAATTTGTACAAATAAAAAAATTTCTAAGAAATTTTCTATACATAAAAAATTTCTAAGAAATTTTAAATGAGTAAAAGATTTCTACAATTAAAAAATTTTAAATTTTTTATTATAAAATTTCAAAGAATTTTTTTTTTAATGAAAAAGATGTATTTATTGAAAATTTCTTCGAAATTTTGTATTTATAGAAAATTTCTTCGAAATTTTGTATTTATAGAAAATTTCTTCGAAATTTTGTATTTATAGAAAATTTCTGAGAAATTTTGTATTTATAGAAAATTTCGTAGAAATTTTGTATTTAAAGAAAATTTCTTAGAAATTTTGTATTTATAGAAAATTTCGTAGAAATTTTGTATTTATAGAAAATTTCGTAGAAATTTTGTATTTATAGAAAATTTCGTAGAAATTTTGTATTTATAGAAAATTTCGTAGAAATTTTGTATTTAAGGAAAATTTCTTAGAAATTTTGTATTTAAAGAAAATTTCTTAGAAATTTTGTATTTAAAGAAAATTTCTTAGAAATTTTGTATTTATAAAATTTTTTTTAAACATTTTGTATTTATAAAATTTTTTTTAGACATTTTGTATTTATTCTTCGAAATTTTGTATTTATAGAAAATTTCTTCGAAATTTTGTATTTATAGAAAATTTCTTCGATATTTTGTATTTATAGAAAATTTCTTCGAAATTTTGTATTTATAGAAAATTTCTGAGAAATTTTGTATTTATTGAAAATTTCTGAGAAATTTTGTATTTATAGAAAATTTCTGAGAAATTTTGTATTTATAGAAAATTTCTGAGAAATTTTGTATTTATAGAAAATTTCTTCGAAATTTTGTATTTATACAAAATTTCTGAGAAATTTTGTATTTAAAGAAAATTTCTTAGAAATTTTGAATTTAAAGAAAATTTTTTAGAAATTTTGTATTTAAAGAAATCTTCTTAGAAATTTTGTATTTAAAGAAAATTTCTTAGAAATTTTGTATTTATAAAAATTTCTTAGAAATTTTGTATTTATAAAAATTTTTTTTGACATATTTGTATTTATTTCTTCGAAATTTTGTATTTATAGAAAATTTCATCGAAATTTTATATTTAAAGAAAATTTCTTCGAAATTTTGTATTTATAGAAAATTTCTTCGAAATTTTGTATTTATAGAAAATTTCTTCGAAATTTTGTATTTATAGAAAATTTCTTCAAAATTTTGTATTTATAAAAATTTCTTAGCAATTTTGTATTTATAAACATTTTCTTAGAAATTTTGTATTTATAGAAAATTTTCTTAGAAATTTTGTATCTATAGAAAATTTCTGAGAAATTTTGTATTTAAAGAAAGTTTCTTAAAAATTTAGTATTTAAAGAAAATTTCTTAGAAATTTTGTATTTAAAGAAAATTTCTTTGAAATTTTGTATTTATAGAAAATTTCTTAGAAATTTTGTATTTATAAAAATTTCTTAGAAATTTTGTATTTATAAAAATTTTGTATTTATAAAAATGTTCTTAGACCATTCCGTACCTGTGATTTAAAAACATAAACTGTGCCCCCTACTCAAATTTCCTGAATCGTTTGTAGGATTCGGTATGTAGGAAAATTCTTGTGTGACACAAATTTAAATTAAAAGTATTGGCCGGTAATAGTGACTATATATACCGGCAAGTCCTTTTTTCGTACCGTATACTTATTCGTCTGATATATGCCGGACGAAAAAAAACCAGCTAATAACAAAGCCAATAGTAGTTTGATGTCAAAAATGGGTTATAGTCTCCATAATAGGGTCTCAACCGATTTTATTCACAAACCTCAAGCAATTGCGAAGAAATTTTACAGTATGCGTCTAGTTTAAATATAACATTTCACACGAACAATGATCATCATAGGTCAATGATTTGATATAACCCCCAAAATGAGGTCCCATCCAATCTGACTTCTTGGCGCCCTAGTAACGACAAATAAATACTAATTTCTGGGCTTAAATTCCTTGTGTGATTGATCACATTGATTCACATTTTTATAAAGTCCCAATATTATATTCCCACTTGATTTGACTTCTTTACTTCGTAAAAACCACATGTTCCATGTTATTTAGCTCAAATGACTCCGTAGATTTTTACAACGTCAATAAGTCAAATCGGAAGTGGCTTTCATATGGACCGATATCCCCCTTTTCACTAGGGAAGATTTAATTCCATATAAAGAAGTGTAGATGCTATAATTTCAGTCAAATCGGTTTAAAAATGTTTTCTCTAGTACGTTAAGAAGTCTAATCGGAAGGCACCTTTATTTCGGGGCTATATCAAAACATGGACCGATGTGCCTCATTTTCCATTGAGACGATTTAGGGCAATATGAAGCATACATTTTTAAATGTCAGCAGTTCTGTTAAAAATTTATTCTCTAGAACGTCAAGAAGTGGTATCGGAGGGGACCTTTATATGGGGAATTTATTATAACTTGGACCGATATACCCCATTTTCAGTAGGGATCGTCGGTAGTCCTGCACTTTGGTCACAAAAATATATGAACATACAGACGGACATTTCTAAATCGACTCCAAAAGTGATTCTCTGCCGATCGTATAATTAACATAATTTTTTGAGCGTAAGAAAAAAAGCACGAGTCATATTAACGGGTATAAACAAATTCCCAAATGTTCATCAAAATCTGAAAATTTGGTTCTCAAACTAAAATTACAAAAAAAATTGCATTTTAAAAAGTTGGTCGGCTACAACGGAATTTGGTCGGTTTTAGGGAAGATTTTGCTCGGAAAAATATTTTTTCTGTGGCAACACTGGACTAGTGATATGTCCCGACTGGAGATATGTCTCTACTAGAGATATATCTCGACGTTATATTTCATAGTATTCGACTTAATATATTTGTGTTTATTCCATTATTTTGCACTAAAATCATTATTTAGATTGCCAAAAATTATTATTTGTTAATAAATCTGAACAGTTAACCCTTTACCATTGTTCTGTAGGTATGGCGGTTTGTGTCTTTGCTAGATATATTAGGTATGTTTTCTTTTCAAGCTTGCAATTTTAGTTTAGCACTTTGCAACGAAAACAACTGGCTAAATATAGGGTGCCCAATATGGAAACATCATACTCGATTAAGACAGGAACACAAGCACCAAACTTCATCGGGAACTAATAGTACTTAAAAGTGCTTAGCTCCCCATACAAATAAAGCACTTATGGTGTAACTCTGGGTCATGTCCAAAACCGGCTACGCGGCCCTAAATTATTTTGCGTGACCGTCCTTCTACTGGGATTAACGATTTTCTCCTTTGTATGGGGATCAAATAGATTTTAGTTCCCCGCTTGTATTGCTGGCATAATCGATTACGGTGTTGCCAGTGAAATTCTACATTTTACAGTACGGCAACTTGCATGTTATTAATTTCTCATTAAGTAAGAAGAGGAAGAAAAAAATTAAACTATTGTCAGTAATTATCTTTTCTGATCGAATAGTAATAGCGAGAAACAATTTCTTCCCAGTAAAAAGTGTTAAAACTACTTAAGCTAAGTATACCAGATTGCCTGATCGGACAACGTTATCAACCCTGTAAATATGCTGCAAATGTACGGACAATGACAGACTGTTAGGCAAAGGTGAATTGACAATTCAGACGATTGCATGAAAAACTTACAATATCATATATTTTGTAAATATTTAATGCATAACAAAAATATTTTATAGACAGTGTTGCCAATAAAATATTTTTCTGGCAATGGCGCCGTTGTCACATGCATAAACTTCGCACATCTAACAATCTGAAATTATTTCGCAATGACTTTTCTGCCAACGTTGCGAGACAAAAATTTTATGATCACACGGTTGCATTTTTCCGCCATTTTTCTGGCAATATTGTCCGATCTGCAAATCTTTATATTAATTCTTAACCAAATTTGCAAAAAATACAGAAATAATTATTTCCACATTTGAAATGATGTACATATTCATTTGCCACTTATTTTCTTGTTTTCACGTAATCAGTCCGTTTTCTAAACACAAGAAAAAAAGTTATTTGTGCGTCAACAAAAAATACACGGCAAGAATTTGCATAGTACGGAGACATGCGAGACACTAACAATATCAAATAAATTTTATGTTGTGTATCATTGAAAAAAGAAAACAAATCCGATCTATTTTCATTTTGCCAGTGATAAGACAGAAATAACTTTTAAACGAAAACAAACATCAGCATTTCCCCTCTCATCCTTTCACCCAACACTACTACTTTGTCTTCGTTGACACGAGACTCATTTGCATATATCATTTGTGTTTTGTTTGTGGTCGCAACGACGCGCCCTGCTGCTGCTTTCTTTGCAAGGTTTGAGATCACATCAGTGGTGATAAGTCAAAATGTTAATACCTGTTTAGTTGGTGAGTTGTGCATGTGTGTTTGTAAATAGTGGTGCCCAGTGGCGGGCATGTCATTATGCTCATGCCTAAAATTGGTCGCTCATCTCATCAGTCAGTTTACTACTTCACTCTCTTCATCGTCGAGAGATTATCATATTATTGTTTCGCTGTTGTTGCTTAGATACTTCACAAAATGTCATTTGAGTACCCAGCGGTAAAATGGTCCAGGCCTTCTGGGCATCAGGCCTGATAGAAGGGCTTCCAACACCTTCTATTGGAAGGCACGCATGCCTTCTTTATGAAGGCCTGAAAAATGTGCAATCTCTCACTTCTAAAAAATTAACCATGCCTCCTGTTCCCGTCTTTTTTCAAACATGTCTAATGCCTTCTAAAAGATGTCAGAGAAAAGTCGTTCTCCATGGTCAGCAGTCAAATTGAATTATTGACAACCACCGCCGATATATGTTCATATATTGATGCGTTTCGTTCTCCCTCTCTCTCAAGTTTTTGCATATGTAGAAAAAAGTACACTCTGCTTTCCTTCTCCCGTCTTTTATCAGGCATGATTCTGTCCTTCTAAAAATATATCATATCGAAGGTGTTTAGCACACAACATTTACATTTTCTGTGGATGTAATCATGCATAATAAAAGACGGGAGAAGGAAGGCAGAGTGTACACGAATTCGTTCCCCTCCCTCAAGTTTCTCATGTATGAACTTTGTTGGTACTGAGAGAGTTCAAAACCAGTTTTATGCAAAAAAAAAGAAATACCGCTACACAAATTGAAAAGTGAAGGTGAAGACAATTAAAATTATCAAACAATTAGTCGTTGCAAAGGTTTTGTAGAGTTCAGTTGCTTTGTGTTTTTGATAGATTAAGATAGATTCTTATCAAAATTATTCTATATTATCTTTGCGAACTCATATATTATGCATTTGAAGTGCTGAATGTGACATTCATTAAAATACTTTATTTGGTCTGCATTTTGATTTACTGTAGGACTTTCCTTCGAAGATGTACATCAGACGTAGATCAGACCTTCAATTCGAAGCTCTAAATCATACCTTCATTTCGAAGCTCTAAATCATACCTTCATTTCGAAGCCCTTCTTAAGACCTTCCTTTCGAAGTCCTATATCAGACCTTCATTCGGCAATCCTTTGTTAGGCATGATTTTTACCGCGAGATGCAAGGCCTGGCCTCGCAATGTCACTCCATGTAAAAAAGAAATAAAGATTGAATGCGGCGGCCAGGCCTCGTGGCTCTTAAATCAGGCCTGATAGCTTGCCGCCTAAGACCTGATTTTTACCGCTGGGTAGTGTCAGCTTGAGCGTGTATACATACATACATACATATGTTTTTAAAGAGCCTTCTTCTTTAAGTGGGGATTTCTTTCTCAAAAGGTTTTCCAAAAACAATTTTCTATTTGTATCGTGTTCTTTCACAGATCTACTTCATTTTCTTACGTACATAAATAAGGAAATGGAATATTAAAGAATCGTTTACATAAAGACTTCTGGTTGAAATTTAAAAAAATATAACAGGTGTTTTCTTTAGACAAATTTAAATAAAGAGATTACTTGATTTAAGACATAATGCTGACTGAATATTGACCGATTTTCGCAAGCAATGGGGCAGTATTTTGTTAGATTTCGACTGATCAATTGGCATATATAGAGAAAAGTTTCTCAACAATAAAAATAGATTTTTCAAACATTAACCTACGATAACGCTATAACTAAGCGAGATACCATAGCACGCCTCTTATTATGAAATCAAAGATTATGGCTAAGTCCTTAAACAGTCTGCGAGCTATAAGTTCATGATTTTATTTTTATTTTTTAATACAATTATATTAATAAATTTTTTATCAAAACATATCAAAAATTTACATTTTTCCTCTTTCAAATCCATTGCATTGACCCTTCTAATGATACTTGGCAATACGCTTAGTTTTTATTGAATGCCATTGAATATGCGAGTAGGTAGTATAGAAGTTACTAGATCAATATTTCACTAAAGCTTAACCAGGTGGAAGGGGAAGGTGCTAGAAGGAGTGGTCCAATATGGCCCATCTTCGGAATAAGCCTGAGATAGAAAAAAAACATTACCACATGCCAAATTTGAAGTCAATCTGTTATTCCAGAAGAGTGTGATAACCGATGACCCTCGATCAAAATAAGAAGAAAAAAAATATGATTTTTTTGATAACTATCTTAGATATCGAGTTATCGAACGTTAAAATAAAACATTAAACATATTTTTCGCTTTTGCGGTAATTTTTTTTTAACTTTCTTTTATATTACCATTTTCTCGGAGGGTGCCTTTAGTATTTGGATCTTATTTGAACTATTAACTCGATAAAGCCGGGAAATACCGTAAGGGCAGGGGAAACATTTATAAACTTCTTTTTGCATTTTTTCAATTTTTTCTGTATAGAGAACCTTTCAAGAATATTGTGTAAAAATTTGGGGTGAATCGGAGCAAAACTGGCAAAGATACAGCAGTCTAAGCAACCGCGCCTCGTACGTGATACAGTACATCAGAAAAACTTTAAAGCTTTCCCCACAACCCATGTTTTCAAAGACGGTGCCCCTCATAACTCAGAAACTACTGAACCGATCCTTTTGAAATTTTTAACACAATTTCTTTACATTATTTATTGGGCAACGCTGTCGAGTTTTTTAGATCTGCATTTTTTTTGTTTAACAATAACCAATTAGTCGATTTTTTCTCGCAAAAAACGCATTTTTCACTTCAAAGTGTTCCCAAAAATTGAAAAATTTAAATTTCGAATAAAACTCGACAGCTTTACCTGGCTATAACGATTATCTAACTAAATAAATTAATTTTTTAATTTCTGATGATCCGGTATCGAGTTTTGAGGGCCACCGTAATACAACTTTTTTCCGAGACGCTTCCGCATAAATGCTATCGTTGTCATATTTTTTATGAAAATTTTACGCAATAAATTTTGAAAGTTATACTTTAATGTACCATTGGTTTCAATCAAAAATTTTTGACCGTTTAGTCACAAAAAAATCATAAAAATGTGCCTGGTTTACCCCTAAATTAAAGGAAATTATTAAGACTACAAATGTTTAGTGTCTGTCGTTACAACAACTAGAAAAAAATAGATTTATTTCACCAAAAATCGTTTTTTGTTGGCGCGAAAATAACAAATAAAAATAGGACAAAAATCGCGAGATTTTTTTTAAAATCATTTTTCAGAAGAAAAAAAATAAAAGAAAAAATAAAATTATTTAAAAAAATAATCGTTCGATTTTGTGTTTTTATACCCTCACTTTAGTGTGACGAGGGTATATATCATTTGCTACGGAAAAAAGTGTAACACATCGAAGGAGTGATCTAAGACTCTAAGTATGTTCGGAGGAAATCCGTTTTGGGTCATTTTAAGTCGAATGAGCAATGTCCGTCCGTCTGTCTGTCTGTCTGTCTGTCTGTCTGTCTGTCTGCCTGTCTGCCTGTCTGTCTGTCTGTCTGCCTGTCTGTCTGTCTGTCTGTGTGTCTGCTGGCTGGTGCGCACGATAACTCTCGAAAGGATTAACCGATTGACTTCAAATTTGGTATGTGGTAATATTTTGATCTATCTCCGGATGAGTTCGAAGATGGGCCATATTGGTCTACTCCTTCTGGTACCTCCCACACAAAGGGTTAAAATTTAGTGAAATATTGATTCTTTAATAACTTCTATACTACTTATTCGAATCTTTTGAAATTCTGCACATAATATTAGTATATTAGTCGCTATTAACTCGAGAAAAATGAGTGAAGTTGGCATGCCCCTTTTGGTACCTCCCACACAAATGGACCATTTTGCATCAAAATTTAACTGCTTATAACGTTAATACAAGTGCATAAAAATGCTTGAAATTTTCTACAGTATAATGTTTTTGTAGCGCCTATAGTCCGGTAAAAAATGGGCATTATTGTACAGCCCCTTTTGGTACATCCCACACAAATGGACCGTTTCGTACCAAAAGTAAATGGCTTGTAACTTTAATACCAGTGCATACAAATACTTGAAATTTTGTACAGTGTAATGCTGTTATAGTGCCTATAGTCCTGTAAAAAGTGGGCGTTATCACCCCTCCCCTTTTTGTACCTCCCACACAAAATGACCAAATCATACCAAAATTACATAGCTCGTAACTTTAATATACCAGTGCACATAAACGCTTATAGTTCAGCACAATGCAATGTATTTAAGAATGTACTGTTTACCGAAAAATATGTGTATTTGGAAAACCCCTTCTGGTACCTCCCTCACAAATTGACAGATTTATTGGTGTAATGTTATATATTACATTACTCACAAAGTGAGGGTATACCTTAGTCGGTTTACCCGACTGAAACTTTCTTACTTGTTAAATAGTGAAAAGGCGCTATTCAGTTCAGTTAAGTGAACTAGTTCGTTCATTTAGTTCAATAGTTCACGTCAGCTCGTTAGCTCACCAGCTCTTTAGCTGACCGGCTCTTTAGCTTAGCTCACTTTACTTAAACAGCTCGTTAGTTCAGCAGTTGTTTCGTTCAGATCACCAGTTAAAATCAGCCGCTATTAAAGGAATCTGATTGGAACATGAATGGAATGAATTGAATATACAAAGGCATTTCTATAGGAAGAATCCTACATTCATGATGACATAAAAATGGAAACAACACATAACTGCTGAGAAGAGAGAGCGAAATGAGAAGAGAGAACGAAATGACAGGGTTGAACCAGGGATGATAAATTTGATACTTTAGTACTTTTTTTGGTACTTTTAAGACCCTCAAAGTACCGTGATACTTCCGCGACACATTTGATACTTTTCTTCATCAAACATGTCTTTGCACGAAAGTAAAATACACTTTTTCAAAAAAAATTATATATGTAGTACACATGCTCTTTCGACATGGTTCGACATAGCTACGCAACGCCAAGAAATATGTTTGTCTCTTGTATTACAACAAAATTCAGTTTCTTATATTGTGTATGAATTCGCGCCTTTCCAGTTTCAAAAGTGAAATAATTTGCATTTTTAAGGAAACAAAAAACCTATAAGAAAAGATTAACAGCCTGTTCAGCTAAATGTAACAAAACGCAGACGTGCGATAGCTACCCAATCAATAATTTTCTTCTTCTTATTCTCACCCAAGCGATCATGTTTTTAATTTGGTTCATTGTCACTTATCGTTCGGGTAAGAAAGCTCTTTTCTTCATCGTCTTCCTGTCAAATACCAATATTACCTACATGTTGTTATTGATATTTCTTAAAGCTTTTCCACACGAAAATATCAGAACGGGGGCAACCCTATCCAACAGCTGTAAAAGTAGCAACAGCTGATTCTAGACAATGAGAAATAATCAAGCAACCGAAAATAAATACAATTGTTTGCTTGATTGATCATATATGTATATATAGCGGCTATATCTAAATCGGAAACCTTCTGTACCCATTTCAATAAGTCATAGAGTTAAAAAGAAAGTTCTTGCTAAATTTTATAGTGATCTGAGCATAATTGTGACCTGTATGTATTTGGTAACAAGAATACATTTACAAACAGACGGACGGACAAAACCAAACCAATTCAGAAAGAGATTCTAGGTCGATAGGTATAATGTAGGATTTCAATACATTTTATACACACTAAACAGAGGTTTTTTGAAATTATGGTGGACACTTATCCATTTTTTATTAATTTTCCCAACAATTTTCACTTTATCTTTCAAAAGGACGGCTAACATAACCGACACGAATGAATTTTTCTGATCGTCTGATTTGACATTTAATTTCGTTCGTTGTTGTCTTATAAGAACCAAAATGTTGGCGATATTTGAAAGCTTCTTTGTTTATATCCAAAACAAAGTGTGCAAAAACCAAAAATGTCATTCGCTTGCCATTTGACGTGCGAAGTGGCAAAAAAGAAGTTACAAAAACAGGCCCTAAAACGTGGCATCAACACCAAAAACTCAAATTCGTCTGGAACCATCATATACATATAATCGTATATCAAAACGTGAAGCAATTCTAACAAGGAGAGATACTGGATAAAATAAAATGTAAAGTCAATTAATTTTATATTAAAACTGATGATTTTATGCAATATGAAACATTTTTCATCATAATCGGCTAAAAATTCGTTCTCTACACCATTTTCAATTGTAATTCGAAAAAAGTCAATTGAAATTCGAAAAATATCAATTGAAATTCGAATATTCCATTTGAAATTCGAAAAAGGTCAATTGAAATTCGAAAAACATTACTTGATATTCGAAGAACATTAATTGAAATTCGAAAAACAGCAATTGAAATTCGAAACACATCAATTGAAATTCGAAACACATCATTTGAAATTCGTAATATTGCATTTGAAATTCGGAATACGCCAATTGAAATTCGAATTTTTCCATTTGAAATTCGTAATACACCAATTGAAGTTCGGAAAACATCAATTGAAATTCGAAATTCATCATTTGAAATTCGAAAAATGTAAACAAAATCAATGCTGTTATTAGATGGGGTAGCATTTAAGTGATACAATTTGTCTGTGTTAAACCTTTAATATTACAATATTTAAATTGGTTTTGTTTCAACTAATTTTGAATAAATAGTCATAAAAGATAAGATCATCACATTATACGTTAAGATTTATTCAGCAAATGTGTTTAAATAAATTCTATCCAATCTAATGTGCAGATTTGTTTACATTTTCGAATTTTAATTGATGTATTTCGAATTTCGAATTTCAATTGATGTATTTCGAATATCAATTGATGTTTTTCGAATTTCAATTGGTGTATTACGAATTTCAAATGGAAAAATTCGAATTTCAATTGATGTATTTCGAATTTCAATTGTTGTATTTCGAATTTCAATTGATGTATTTCGAATATCAATTGATGTTTTTCGAATTTCAATTGATGTGTTTCGAATTTCAATTGATGTATTTCGAATTTCAATTGATGTGTTTCGAAATTCAATTCAAATTTCGAATTTCAATCGATTTTTTTCGAATTTCAATTGATTTTTTTCGAATTTCAAATGGAATCTTCGAATTTCAATTGACCTTATTCGAATTTCAAATGGAATCTTCGAATTTCAATTGATCTTATTCGAAATAGAATTGATTTTTTTCGAATTACTGTTGAAAATGGTGTAGAGAGTCAAGAATTCTAATCGCAAGGTATATGTAGAGTCTAAACCAAAACATGGACCGAAATGCCCCATTTTCGGTTTGTATCAATTTCCGTAAATATCGGTTTATATTTGCGTATATAAGATTTTAGTAACTTGTTTTCAAGAAATTGATTACTGGATCTTACTAATTTGTATCTCAATATTTCAAGAAGAATTTAAACAAATTTTAAAATTTTCGACCAAAAAAGACGAAAAAGTACCTTTTTAGAACGATTTTTGTACCATTTGTTTACTCTCAATTATCATCCCTGGGTTGAACTACTGAGCTGAAATGAACGAGTTGTGGGAACTAGTTCGTACCGTTTAGTAAAGAGACCCGTTCAATTGAACTAGTTCGTTCACGAACTACCCAACTCTAGTCTCGATGAGCACAATCCAATGATGCAACATTTGTCAAGGTTTATCGTACAGTTTTGGACCCTATATGGGTTCTATATATGGCCCATTGGGTCACAAACTGTACGATAAACCTTGAGAAATGTTACATCATTGGATTGTGCTCATCGAGACCTATACAAGATTATTCATAGTCCAGATTAACCCAATCCAGTTTTTGAGCTATGGGCCATTTTATTGTGTTAGACCCTATATGGGATCTATAAATGACCCACTGGGTCAAAAACTGTACGATAAACCTTGACAAATGTTACATCATTGGATTGTGCTTATCGAGACCTATCCATCAATACGTCATAGTATGGATTAACCCAATCAAGTTTTCGAGCTATGGGCTATTGAATTGTGTTAGGCAATAGATTCAGTTCACACGTTGAAACATGTTTATTTTTATTTTTTTTGTTTTAAGTAAGTGTACGTGTGTTACAAAGAGAACACAATTACAACAAACGCTTCATTCTCGAGACACTACACATCAGGGATGGAAAAGTCAGTACTTTAGTACTTTTTTCAGTACTTTTTCACTTTCAAAAGTACCAAAGTACCCCCACGGCCATTTCAGTACCATCTTATTCTACCTATTTATTCTTAAGAAGTGTTGCTTGCTTGCTTTTATTCGGTCTGCAAATCTTTGTTCTTAAGAAGTTAATCCAACATATACGAGTATTCTTCTAGAAATGCTTATTTTGAATTCAATAAGAATCAATCGAAATTTAATTTCCTAAAACACAAACACCGCGTAAGTTTTATAGGAATGCAAATTTTTATGCGTTTTTTAGTTTTTAATGTTTTCAATTTATGTAGTTTTATATTTTATATATTTTTCATTAATGAATTT
Organism: Eudasyphora cyanicolor; assembly: GCA_963930755.1. Classification (NCBI taxonomy): domain Eukaryota; kingdom Metazoa; phylum Arthropoda; class Insecta; order Diptera; family Muscidae; genus Eudasyphora; species Eudasyphora cyanicolor. Next base: position 201,136,141 of record OZ005737.1, on the reverse strand, counting down.
TCTGAAAATGGGTTTATTTAAAAAAATGTTATTAAATCAGAAAAATATTGGCATTTCTCCAATGTCGAAATTGAAAAAAACATATGCCAAAACATTATTTCATTTTGATAAAAGGCTAAACTTATAGCTCTTCATTAGCACTATAATTGGTGCTAAGGTTGATTTTGGCCAATTTTCTGGAAAAAATAAATTTCAAAATTTTTTACAAAAATTTTAATATCGACGAAATTTTCTGGAAAAATTAAATTTCATGCACTTTTTCTAGAAACATGAAATTTCGACCAAATTTTTCTGAAAAAATAAATTTCGATAAACTTTTTTGATTTTCGACCAAAGCAAACCAATCAAACACTGATTTCAGCGAAACCTGAAGGAATATTTTAATGCGACTAATTTTAAAATGTCATGGATTCATGTATCTTAATAATGTTTTTTATTTTATTCAAAAATATTGAGTAGTTTATTTTTTATTTAATTTTAATCACAGTCGCACGCGACATATTTATCGTTCTTTTTATGTTTATTTTTTACTTTTTATGCAACTAGACATCCAAAGGTTGATTATAAATGATTTTTAATGTATTCAATATATTTATTTTTACAACAAAAATTATTTTTCTTATATCCCTCAAATATAAATCAAGATTTAAAAGAGAGACCCTTAATCAGAACCGCTTGCAACCATTTGAAGTTTTTTTTTTTCAGAATAGACTAGCATTTGACAATTTCATATATCTATGAAATGATTTTAGCGAATTGATATAAGCGGAAAGTCGATTTAAGGACGCCCTAATATAGAAGTTTTTATAGTGTTGAAGCCTAATTATTTAATATATCGTTAAATATTCTCCATTATAAAGTCAACAATTTCATTATATTTCAATTAAATTCGTTTTATTAAAAAAATACCTTTTCATTTTAAAAAGTACAATTGTAGTACTTTTTGATAAATCGTATTTTCCATCCCTGCTACACATCAACGATGTACCAACGACGAAGAGAATGAACTTCAAGACAGATACGGAAAACATCGCTCACAGTTACCGAAACCTAATTAGAAAAACGAAACAACGAATGACCACCGATCAATGTGCAATACGAATGTAACAACAGTGCAATATTTACAACGGACGAGAGTAGTGATACTACGCTAGCTTTAAGTTTTTTGTGTTGTTGTTCGCATACACGTAAGTGTGATTGGTAGGGAATAGTTGTGTCTGTTTTTTCTGTTTACCTGTTATTTACAAATAATTATTTATACTTATTTAGTTAATAATATTTAAAAATCTGTGATAATAATAATAACATTAATTTCTGTTTAATAATTGTAGAACATCCCTGATGAAGCAATTCAAGGAAATTGCGAAATATCGGATAAATAAAATTTAAATTGGAATACAAATTATATCCTAAAATTGACCTCGAGCTTGACTATTACTTAAAACAATTTGGATATCAAAAGGTCGAATAAAAACAAACTTATGAAAATTTATTTTTTTTAATTAAATTTACTTTTTAAAATTTTGGGTTTTTCAATATTATATTTTTTATTGTTTCATACCATTTAATTGTTAAACAAGTAAGAAAGTTTCAGTCGGGTAAACGACTAAGGTATACCCTCTTTTTCACTGGACTATAGGCATTATAAAAGCATTACACTGTACAAAATTTCAAGTAATTGTATACACTGATATTAATGTTATAAACTGTTAACTTTTGGTGCAAAATGGTGCATTTGTGTGGGAGGTACCAAAAGGGGTGCGGCAATAACGCCAATTTTTCACTGGACTGTAGGCACTATAAAAGCATTACACTGTACAAAATTTCAGGTAATTCTAAACACTGGTATTAATGTTATAAGCTTTTAACTTTTAGTGCAAAATGGTGCATTTGTGTGGTAGGTACCAAAAAGGGCGTGGCAATCTCGCCCATTTTCCTCGAGTTGATAGCGACTAATAAACTAATACTATGTGTGGAATTTCAGATGATTCGAATACGTATAATAGCAGTTATTAAAGAATCAATATTTCACAACATTTTAACCCTTTGTGGGGGAGGTACCAAAAGGAGTGGACCAATATGGCCCATCTTCGAACTTAGCCGGAGATGGAAAAAAATATTACCACATACGAAATTTGAAGTCAATCGGTTACTCCTTTCGAGAGTTATCGTGCGCACCAGCCAGCAGACAGACAGACAGACAGACAGACAGGCAGACAGACAGACAGACAGACAGACAGACGGACGGACATTGCTCATTCGACGTAAAATGACCCAAAACGGATTTCCGCCGAACATACTTGGGGTCTTAGGTCACTCCTTCGATGTGTTACACTTTTTTCCGTAGCAAATGATATATACCCTCGTCACACTAAAGTGAGGGTATAAAAAACTGAAAATCTTTTATTTTGTTCGTGTATAACAGTTTGCGAAAACGGACTATAACTTTAGACTATAAGTATAACAGGTTGTTGTCTTGGCTAAATAGACTATAACTTTGGACTCTATCTTCACTCCCTTGTTCTACATTACCTTTCGTTTGAGTAAGGGCCTTTATTTTGGACCCTAGGGTACAATATTGACTATTTTGGAGACCGGGTCCAGTTTTTGGGTCCTAATGGCCCCATGGGTCCGAGCCACAATTTTTAACATTATTCTCGTAAGTTTTGGAACGAACTGAACGGAATAGGCTAGTTTTTTTCAATTTTCGTAATGCCCCCGCTAAACTGCACTTTTGCCAAAAAATTAGTTTTCTATGAACATTTTGTTGTCGAGAAATTTCTAGCTAATTTTTACTCCATAACGGTTGCGGTAATCCAAAACTTAAAGATTACGATAGAAACTTGTCGATAACGGATGTCGTGATTAAGCCCCAGAACACTGCCACCGCCGAAGTGTATCCTGTTCTGGGTGTGCCGAGGAGGATATAAAGGGTGTTATTTTTCAAAAAAAAAATATGCCGTTAATAATGAAAAACAACATCAGCCAAATGGCCACCAGGACCACGCTTACAGGACCATATCCTTTTCATGAAATTTTCCATAACCAAATCGCGCAAAGTGGCTGCCCTATGTCCTCGATAGCCTCACGAATTCTATCTTTGAGGTCTTGAATCTACGCTGGGCTGTTGGCGTAGACCTTATATTTCACGTGGCCCAAAAGGAAGAAGTCGCAAGGTGTTAAATCACAAGATCTCGGTGGCCAATTGTGATCACCTCTTCGAGAGATAACACGGTCCGGAAACTTTTCCCGTAACAGAGCAATGGTTTCGTTGCTTGTGTGGCACGTAGCGCCGTCTTGTTGAAAGCAAACGTTGTCCAGATCTATACCATCCAACTCCGACCATAAAAAATCATTAATCAACTGTCGATAGCGCAATCACTTCACCGTAACTGTTGATCCAACCTCATTTTCGAAAAAGTTAGGTCCAATGACGTCGCCGGACCGTAAGTCACACGTTGAGGATGCAGAGGCTTCCCAACAATAACTCTTGGGTTTTCAGAGACCCCGATGCGACAATTTTGCTTGTTGGCGTAGCCACCGAGGTGGAAATGAACCTCATCAGTCAAGATGATTTTTCGATGGAATTCCGGGTTTTCCGGATTCCGGAATTCTAATAATTATAATGCGTTGTTGAATCGTGTATCGTTCCATTTTTAGTAATGGCGTAGTTTCTACTTGTCAAATGTCAAAGAATAAAAGCTTCAAAAGTGACAGGTACCGAAATTCCGGGTGATTCAAAATAACACCTCTTGTTGGCAAACCCTGTATGTATTATAAATTGGACACTTGAAAGTCACTTGTTCAGTTTATGCTATTTATTCAAAGGTAGATCAATTGTATCCACTGGTTTAATGACAAAAAACTACATAAAATTGAAAATAAAACGTTGTGCGGTACCCAAACAAAATAGTAAAACAAAACAAAAGGTAATTGTTAATTAGATTTTCTATGTTTATAATTAACAAGTGGGGAAAGACCTATACAATTAATTAAACTAACAACACACCAAAAACACACAAAAACAACAAATGAATGGAAATTAAGACAGTGAGAGAGAAACCCAAAAAGGCAACACACACACCCATGTACATACTTATGCATAATCTCAGCAAAAACTATTTTGACATCCAATTTGACTTTAACGGCATCAAAAACAAATGCATGATTTAAAAGAAGGAGAAAGAGGAAAAACAACAAAACAAAAATGAAAAAAGGCAATCCAAAGGAATAAGAAGAAAAAACAGGTATGTATGAATGGTGTGAATGTGTGGCCAGCATTTTGACAGCAGCAGCAGTGAGAGAAGAAACCTATGAAGCACCAGAAAGAAAATAAAAATGACTGCGTAAACATTTTTTAAAAAGAGAAAAAGAGAGAGAGTACACACATAATAACCAGCATAACAAATTAACTGTGGCAGGGCTCACTTTTTTAACTGTTGATGGAGTAGAGGTTGGGGGAGTTGACTAAAAGAAGTGCACCATTAAATATGCCGTAGATTTTTAAATAATGCTGGATCTGCCGCTTCTTATTCATAAAAGTTGCTTAAACCTTCCATAAATTAATATATGTAACTATTAATTTCTTTAAAATAAAATAAAAACAATACTCTTCCTTCCCGCTTTAATTCTATATAACTGTCACTTTTGAATAAAAACGGCGGGTATTTGTGTGACACAACAAGCAGTAAGTATTTCTGTATTATTGATCCCGGCCAAAACCAACCAACTAACCAGCCAAGCCAGGCCAACCAGAAAATTAAGTTGGAAGATGGCACAAAAAAACAGGGAGCAAAAAAGAGAACAACACCAGAGCCAAGAAGCGAAGCAGAGGAAAAGTGACCGACCACAAGATAAAGATGAACTGAACTTACCTCACGAAAATGATTTTGTTTTGCCGTACCGCACCACCGAATGAGAAGAACCACCAATCACGATGTTGTCTGTCTTTTACTCCAAATGCCGTTAGAATCTCTCGTCGGAAAATAATTACGCACTAATTTCGCGTTTACACTTTGCCTCACTCAGAGCAATTTTTAAAACATTATTTTTTAACTTTATAGGGAATTTTGTGGCTTTTTGTATAAAAAAAATCTCCCTAAAATTCCTATCAATTCATTTGAAATTTGTTAATTTTTTATTGTCACAAACTGTGATTTTTTTAGATTTTCTCAACTTTTTTTCTTCACTTGCAGGTCTACCCCCTATTTTTTCTTAAGGTTGTTTTTGTTTTTTCTTCTTCACTATAAAACGGGGTTTTCTTCGTTTATTCTTCTATTCACACAATTTTTTTACGCGAGGAAGCCTGAAAATTCTCTTCATTCTTTCCTTTCCACGTCAATATATGTTGTGTGTAGATATAATTTTTTTCAATTTCACACTGAGAATTTTGTTATTAACTAATCTAATTTTTTTTGTATTATGGGTGCAGTTATTTGTTGCACAAATAAAAAAGAATATACAATAAGAACGCGCCGGAGAAAAAATTCTGCCGCGTGCGTCCGAACGCTGTTCGATTTCTTTCAAGTCGAGTCGAATCTGACAAGAACTGAGCAACTGTGCTTTGACAACATGGGCAGTGGAAATATGTTGACATTTGGTGAGAGAATGAGACAACGATATGTATGTATTATTACCGTTTCTTTTCAAGAAAAAGAGAACAAGGGAGAATGGCCGATATGAGTAGTGTTGACAATTCGTTGTTTTTTTTAATAAATGTAGCGTTTTTATTTTGAATCCATTCTGGAGAAAAACGTATTTTTGTCACTCGTGGTAATTTATGAGGGATTTGTAAAGGTCTACAAATTAAAAAGTGGGAACAAATTTTGGGGAGTAAAATGGGTTTAGGAAAGAACACAGTTTTTGGACTTCTTGTCATAAAGGACATTTGTTCACATTTTTAATTTAGCAACCTCTAAACAAATTTTTCTTTCCGATATATATTGGACTAGTTCAACATTTGCGAATAGGCAAATGGGACTGTCACACGCCAAAAAAAGAACCCAGTCCCCAACATATTCAATATTATATTTAAACAAACGAAAACGGCTAGGAAAAGCCAAATATAATAAAATTAAAGTGACCCAGTAGGACCCTAGGGCTCAAAATTTTGGTGCCTCTGGTCTAACAATCGAATAATTAGAATTCAACAAAAATAAAATTGGAAAAGCTGACCCAAAATTTGTACGACATGAAATATATGTAAAAAAAATTATTTCCCAAGAAAGTGGACAAAAGACACAAAAAATAAGTAGGAAAACTGTGTCAGTGGAACCGACTAAGATATATCCTCACATTGTGGGTAATGTAATATGGAACTTCGAGTGGGAGATGCCAGAAAGTTGAAACTAAATCGTTCATTCTTTGTCAGTCTATAGTCGTTGGAAATGTTTGTCTAAAATATTAAATATGAAAATATGTAGGTGATTGCTGCAGAAGTTATATTGCATTTGAGTGAATCTTTCAACTGTGGGAGTACCAGAAATGGCTTTACTAGTGCTCCTATTATGCGCTGAACAGTAAATACTTCATTGACACTACACTGTACCGAATTGTAAGGGCCTTATTCATAAAAAGTTAAAGATGGTTTGAAGAACACTTTAGCAGCGTTAAAGCGTTCTTCAAACCTTCATTAAATTTTTATGAATAAGGGCCTAAGTGTTTAAGTGCACTGGTATTAACGTTATGAGCCATTCAATTTTGGTATTATTTGACCATTTTGTATTGAAGGGGCGTGGCAATAAAACCCATTTGTTACCGTACTATATGTACTATAAACGCATTACAATACATAAAATTTCAAGTATCAAGGGGCCGGGCCATTTCAACCGAGCCAGACGGATGGACATTGCGCAAATGACTTAAAAATGCCCCAAAACGGATTTCCTCCGGACATACATAAGGTCTAAGGTAACTCTTTCAATGTGTTACACTTTTTACCCGTAGAAAATAATATAGGGTGATTCAAGTCTTTCCATGATGAAAGCCAAACAATACTTAACAAAAATAGCATGACACGACTCACACGTGATCTGTCAAAAAAAAGGCTATTGAAAAAAGTATCTCTACTTGGATCACCATATATTTGCCCTCCTCGACTAAAGTGAGGGAATAATAAAAAATACGTTGAGTTTTTTAATAATACTATTATTTTTATAAGAAATTCGGCAACACTACGGCGCTATTAAAACAAACTATGTATACAAAATTCTTATTTTTCAGGAGAAACTCTTTGGTCAGCGTAACCGACATTGGACTTACCCCAGAGGTAAAAACTTTAACCTCGGCTGAAGTTCGTCTACGCAGAAAAACTTTGATCCGTGTAGCCGGCATTGGACAGACGCCTGAGGAGACAATATTTAACAACGCCCGAAGGACGCCTACGCCGCAACACATGGTCCGCGTAACCAGCATGGGGCATAACGAAATTTTCCCTGGTAGGTCTTCAACTTTTGTCCACCATATTTGTATTTCTTTAATTTGATGGGTGTCGCACTATATATGGACTCAAAATCCTATACAGGGCTCTCTCGAGAGATCTTGAATTTTTCCGCCATGTTTGTAATATTTCCTTTAATTTGAGTATAATATTGACCACGTTTAGAACCGGGCCATTTTTGGCGTCTTGATGGCCCCATGGGTCTGAGACCCAAATTTCGAATTCATTATTGTGTTTCAGAGGTCATTTTGGAAGGGTATTCAATATGTTTTTGATTTTCTGAGCGGTACAAAATATACTGCTTTTTTGCCAAAAAAATAAGCTCGATTGGCGTTTTCCCTGAAAAATGCTTGGTACACTGGCTGCTTTCTCTTTCTAGTTTTCTTCATACGAGGCAATTTTTTCCAAGCAAGTGTCAAAGTTTGTAGGATAGAGGCAGGCGGAAATAGCTCTCTACCCCTCTCTCCAACAAACGTTGACACCTGCTTGGAAAAATTGCCTAGTGTGAAGCAGAACCTAGTCCAGATTCACACTCGACAACTTTTTCCAAGCAAGTTTCAAGGTTTGTAGGAGAGAGAGGCAGATAGCTCTTTCCGCCTGCATCTCTCTCTCCAACAAACTTTGACACTTGCATGGAAAAATTTCCCGAGTGTGAATCTGGACTTAGTCCCGATTACACTGGCTGAATGTTCAGCGGATTATCGGCGCTTTGTTGTAGAGAGGGGATCAGTAGGCAAGAAGGTGGAAAAACTCTCCCTGAACGGTTTGAGTTCTTTGTGCAAGTTCAAAATAGAATTTGATGATAAGCTGCCTCTCTCTCCTACAAAACTCCGATAATCTTCTCAATATTCAGACAGTGTAAATCGGGACTAACATTCCTACATTGCGGAATGTTATAGGGTTGCCACTAACATTTTGACACCTAGTTCGGCAGCGACCGTTATATTAAAATTTAATTTAAATTATTATTTAATGGCGTTTTATTGCTGAATAAGCGCAACTATTGATTTTGTTGTTTGTATTATGGTTGACATAAATGTATTCAATGAAAGACAATTTTTTTCTGAAATTGAGAAAACTAGTAAACATTAGGGTAGTATTTGAGTTTATTTTTTTAAGTTTTTCTTATGGTGTTTTCTTTTCTAAAAAAAAGATGTTGCCCTGTCAGAGAGCAGCATAGTAATAACGTCGCCTACGCCCTCCTGTACTGCTGCATTTTTTATAGTCAGAATCGATAACAAAAATGCGAAAAACCAGCCTTCTAACTCACTTAAAGTAAACTAAAAACAAAGAATACTCCACGGCGCCGCCTAAATAAAGCATCTGACCAAACTTCATTATAAAAAAGCACGCACGGACACACGCGGGTATTTAGGCTATTCGCTCGACGCCGAAAAAACATCTGTTTTGTAGGGCAGCGTCCACCCCTTCGATTAAATACAGGGCTGAAATGTTGCATTTTTGCCCCGTGCGAGTGCGATTTTTCACAAAAGAAAACGAAACCCTTTCACAGTGCAGCATTTATTTTACAATCGAAGACAAAAAGGCATTTTTGGGGCGAAAGGCATAAAAAATGTAGCATTTTTTGTCACAAAAGAAAACACCATTACATTCACACATATAAGAATCATTTCAGTTTTCTAGCTATACCATGATATAATAATTGGAAAGGTAGTCTCATAAGCCCAACAACAAAAAGTCCGGTACAGCCCTGCGTATTTTTGCCATTTTGGTTGTCAAATTGAACTGACAGATAGACGTCAGTGACAGAGTGAGCACAACAACAACAATTCAACAACAAACTCGGAATTTTGTTTGTTAAATAACAAAAGTTAGTGAAGAAAAATAAAAATGTCATAAAATCTCGATTTTGATTTTTGTTATCTTAATGTGACACCCTCCGGTGGTACTGGCCAAGGTACCTCATCGAAGAGAAGACGTAAAAAGTGCAGTAGTTTGAGATGTGATGTGGCAGTTGCAGTAGCAGCTAAATTCTTCGCCAAGAATTTGGAATCTTGGGCTACAGCAATGCAAAAACCACAAAGGCAACGAAAAGGAATTTTTTGCAAGAAAACAACGAGTACTAAAGACAACGGTTCTCCTCCCCTCATCGAGTATAAATAGAGAAACGACGGCCACAGGAGAAACCATGCAAACAATTCAACAGCCTAAGCAACGTGACCGTGTACCGCAATAAGGATAAACGTCACAAACATTCCTGGAACGCAACAATCGAACGCCACGTATGTCAGTGGTGGCTTTTGAACGTCTTCATATGTAACAATGAAAAAAGTGAAAAACCCCCCGGAAACTGAAAAACAAATGGAACAACCTTCAACTAAAAAGAAAAACAGCGGCAGAAGATAGGCCGAAACGAAGAATTTGGAAGTCAATATGGATAAAGAAAACAAAGACGACTGTGGAAGAATTGCCCTTCCGTGAATACAGAACGCATACAAGTAACTACTCGGTTTGCTTGTTCCAGTTGGATTTTCAAATCCTCGACTTCCATTTGAAGTTTTCTAATTAATTTTTTGTTCCCTGACGCTTGTCTCTGCATTTCCGAATAAATTATAATGTGTCTAGGCGGAGTTTAAATTTTTATGTACAAAATGGTTTTAAATTACGATTTTGAAAACTTACTCTGTCTGTGTCTCATTGTCTACGAGTTCTACAGTGTATTCAAAATCGATACATCTAGAGGTAGTGTTAAATAGTATACATATACAATAAAATAAATTTAATGAACGAGCAACTGTGGTCAATATTAATATTTATTAGAAAATTAAAGCCGTAATTGATATTTAATAACGAATGTACAATATGCCGCCATAGAGTGATGAAGGAAGTATTTAATTTTATAATCTTACTCTCTTTCTGTTCGCATATCTGTGTACTCCAATGGATTTTTAGGAAGAATACTAGAAAAAGATTTGTAAATAAAAATTTAAAAAATTTTTTTATACTGATATGCTTTATACGATAAGCTTTCTTTTGAATTACATATTAATAACGTTGTTTCCTGCTGCAATGCTTCCTTATGTCAATTATACAGCACTGATTTGATGTTGCCTCGTCAGATTAAAGAAAAATTAGTACACGCATTAATTATGCCACACATTCTCTACTGCATCGAAGTATTTTGTGGTACCACTAAGGATAACATGAAAAGAATTTTGCTTGCAGTAAACAGAGTAGCACCCTATTTATATTCGGTCAAGCGATTTGACCACGTCTCCCCTTATGTGAAACTCTTTTTAGGCTGCCCATTTTTGGACTTTGTGGACTTTAGGTCGTTGATGTTATTCTACAAGGTCGTTAAAGAGCAGTCTCCGACGTTTCTTTTTGAAACATTTCAATTTGGTCGTTCACGACGTAACCAATTAATTATTCCAAAAGCTAAAAGCTGCATGGACAAATCGTTTAACGTTAGAATCGGTAGACTATATAACCGCCTTCCCAACACTTTGAAAAGTTTTTCTATTACTGCTTACACATATCGAAAAAAACTTCTGCAGCACTTTGGCATCACTCATACAGACTCTGTATATCAACAACAATTTTAACAATATACATGATAAATTGGGAAACAAGGAATCTGATTATCATTACTTCATTATTTGTATTTAATTAATTATATCTCTTTAATATTAATAACGTTTAAGAGTAGTTAATACATACTAATACGTAAACAAATAATAGGATCTTTAAAAATAACAATAATAGATATGCGGAGTAGTATGTCGTAAAATGAATTAAAAATAATATAAACAATAAATACATATGTATAAATATAAAAACAGAATAGCAAGAAGATTATAAATAAGAGTATATATGCTATGACTATTCGACAATAGTTTCGAGTAAGAATTTAGTATTTTTTTTTTTAATTCCAGCTCACTATCTTCACTAGTAATAAAAACTAGGAACACATAGTGGCTACTATTTTTTTTTTTCTTTTCTTTTTTTTTCTCTCTCTTATTAGCCTAGCCCCTCTGTATTAGCCTAAGCATTTATGTATTTTTAGTAGTTATCTCAACTGTATTATACTGTAATTTACTACATTGGCCATAAGACTTCAAATTACTTGTTTGAATAAATAAAAATAAATATGTTTCTTACTAACCCAAAGGACATATCCATCTCGTCATTAAAATTAATGTCGGAGATTATCGATGGAAAACTGACACTAAATTAGAAAAAGGACATAAATATTCATTGCTTCCAATACTGGAGTTACTTACTCTAGAGGTGGCGTTTGACACAGATCAGACACAACAAATGGTATTGCATTAGTCAATAGCACGCTCTTTTTTGCTCCTCTTACAATATCCGAGGGCAAAAAATTATCGTCGCAGATGAACTGACCGCTTTCTAATGCAATACCACTAGCCTGACACCACTTCCATCGGAGCTCTCCATCTTTCGGTATTTTGAAAAACGATCCATTTCCATGGTCATCACGTTTGTCACAAATGCGACACTTGCGCATTTTTTCTTATTAGAAAAGTATATATTTTTTAAAATAAAAACAAACACACAATATAATTTTAAAACAACAATAATTTTTTATTGTTTTCTCCACTTTATATTATATTTTTTCACTCAGACTTATTTTTTTCACTTCCTATTACTTTTTTCCAATTTCAATTTAAATTCATACGTTTCCTTTTTTCGCTCTCCACTGCTGTCAAAAAATGTAAACAAACATTTGGAATGTAAACAAGGAGATTGACAACCAAAATGCTGTCAAACACGCCAAAATAAAAAAATTGTAATCAGCTGTTAGCTTGAGACTACCTTTACAATTATTGTATCATGGCGTAGTGTGAATCAGAACTGAGAGGCAAAATAACTAAATTAACACATTAGTACAGCCAGCTGTTGCATAGACCTTTTATAAATCTAACGAAAATGTATATAAATAATTTACGCAAAACTGGTGGTATTGCGGCACGAACTTTATTAGGTAATGGGATTGTCTCAATATTGCCCCCTCAATAATCTCTACTATACTGCTAAAGTCCATGGTCAAAGTTCACTTTCACTCTAATCAGCGTAAATTTTGAGTGATTCGAATTTAATCTTCATGCTGTAGATTTGTACGGTCTTCATATTTTCAGCTAATGCTACTTCAGTTCGTATGATGTCCGGAAAAATATTGTCTGAAAACAATTCTTCAGGTGCAGGAGAATACAAAACATTGGCCGTTACCATACCAAAGCCATTTGTCTTCAATGTAGAACTTAATAGACCGAAACGATATAATGCCATTAACAAGGAAATGTGGATGTAGGCGATAACATAACGTACAACAATAATTTGTAATAATAAATTTATTATTATGATAAATTTCAGTGAAATCAGGAACTGCTTTGAAAGCCTAAGCACTAATCCAGAATGCAGAGTCATAGTATTGTCCGCAGCTGGGAAACATTTTACTGCCGGTATGTTAGTGAAACCTGAAAATATTCTATTTTTTAACTGATTTGTATTTCGTAGGTATCGACCTAACTGACATGATGAAACTAGGACAAGAATTGGCAGAAATAGAGGACGTTGCGCGTAAAGGGTATTATTTAGAACCTTTAATTAAGTTATATCAGGATTCAATGAGTTCTCTGGAAAAGTGTCCTAAACCTGTGATAACTGCCATACATTCTGCCTGCATTGGAGCTGGAATTGATCTTATTACAGCGGCTGATATTCGTTATTGTTCTCAAGACGCATTCTTCTCGGTAAAAGAAGTTGAAATTGGAATGGCTGCCGATGTGGGTACTTTACAACGTTTCCCTAAAGCGATTGGTAGCCAATCTCTGGCCCGTGAACTGTGTTTTACTGGCAGACGGTTTGAAAGTTCAGAAGCTCAAAGCTCTGGATTAGTGAGTCGCGTATTCCCTGACAAGGAATCATTGTTGAAAGCTGCAGTGGAAATTGCGGAAAATATTGCTCAAAAGAGTCCGATTGCTGTGCAGGCCACAAAACAAAATATGGTATTTTCTCTAAGCCGACCAAACCAAGAGGGATTGGACCAGATTGTAAGGCTAATGGAAATATTAGATTTCTTTTATTTCATAAGTTATTTTTTCAGCGCGAAATGAACAAGCTGTATCTTCAATCCGAAGACTTTGCCCAGGCAGCAGCTGCCCAGCTCACAAAAGGAGAAAAGCCCGTATTTGCCAAATTGTAATTTTAGATATTTTTTAACGTTTATTGCATTTACTATAAATAAAGCTTAAAGTATAATTTAATGCAGCATTTGGGTTAGTCTTTCCATATTGATGGCATATACTGAATGTGATGGTATCAGGTTAAGGTCATTGAATGCTCGTTGGCAATCCTTAAGAGTAATTTCTTTCGTCCTTTTAGTATATCTGAAAAATATTAAACACATTAAATTTCACAAACCACACACGTACAATTACTAAGTGTTAAAATTAAGTGGAATAGAAATAATCTGTCCCTAGAACGTTACACTACACGTTTTTAAAATACAAAAACTGTAGAGAATCTAAATACTAGGGCCCTATATAGAGATATTCTTTACATTGATCTAAATATTAATTAACATTTATTTTATATATAGGGTGATCCATTTCGAGGTTCCCCACTATTTTAAAGAAAAAAACACAGAAAATTCAAATTGAATGAGGAATGTTTATTATAATTTGAAAGAACATTCTTTGGCATTTATTTTTTGAAGATTATGTCTATCAAATGTTGGCCGCGGCTACGTCTCAGATGGTCCATCCGTTGAGTCCAATTTTCGATGACTCGTTCGAGAATTTTGACTGGTAACTGGGGAATGACACACGTGATGTTTTGCTCCAAGGCCTGAATCGAAGCGGGTTTGTCCCCATAAATTTTAGATCTTACATATCCCCACAGGAAAAAGTCTAACGGTGTGATATCACACGATCTTGGTGGCCAATCGACCGGCCCAAAATTATCTGCTCATCGAAGTCTTCTCTCAATAAATCCATTGATTGATGCGATGTGTGGGAAGTGGCGCCGTCTTGTTGAAACCAAATGTCGCCGAGATCACGAGCTTCAATTTCAGGCATCAAATATCATGGCACGATAACGGTCGCCATTGACGCTTACATTCTCACCGGCATCATTTTTGAAGAAATATGGACCGAAGATTCCGGTACGTCGGATCGGACAATGGCAAAAAGATATGCAATACCACTAGCCTGACACCACTTCCATCGGAGCTCTCCATCTTTCGGTATTTTGAAAAACGATCCATTTCCATGGTCATCACGTTTGTCACAAATGCGACACTTGCGCATTTTTTCTTATTAGAAAAGTATATATTTTTTAAAATAAAAACAAACACACAATATAATTTTAAAACAACAATAATTTTTTATTGTTTTCTCCAATTTATATTATATTTTTTCACTCAGTCTTATTTTTTTCACTTCCTATTACTTTTTTCCAATTTGAATTTAAATTCATACGTTTCATTTTTTCGCTCTCCACTGCTGTCAAAAAATGTAAACAAACATTTGGAATGTAAACAATGAGATTGACAACCAAAATGCTGTCAAACACGCCAAAATAAAAAAATTTTAATCAGCTGTTAGCTTGAGACTACCTTTACAATTATTGTATCATGAGCTATACTAATACTACCTCAGAAAGATTTTGGTCCAAAGCTAAGAAAATTGTCGTTCGATTGATAAAACATTTCTGGAGCTATTGAATCCTGTGATAGTGAAAATAAAATTTGTAACAAATGGTAGAATATTTTGCACTTGGTTCCGAGCTCTTTGCGTCCCTCTTAAGTTGACACTTGCTTGGAAAAAATTGCCTCGTGTGAATCATCACTTGGTTGTTCATGTCTAACGATTTGTTGTCAGATTTTATTTACAATGTTGCCAACGATAAATTTTTTCGGTATGTAACGATTCACACATGGCAAAGAGTTTCTCGTCGATTCTGCCGATTATATGAGGAAGAGAGAGAGAAATTCCTCCTGCATTTCTCTCCTATGATAGGCAGAATCGTCGAGCAACTCGTTGTTTGACATGTGCCGCCATTCAAATCCAATTGAAACTCAATAAAATCTGTATACAGGGTGGGCCATTTAAAATTTGAATCGGCTATAAAAAATACTGATAATTTTTTCAAATTTCTGTTTTTTTTTGAAAAGGGTGAACTTTGTCATTTAATAATGTCATATCATTCATATGACCACCACGACTGGCTCGGTAGTCCAATCAAAACAATTTTTCAGTACATTTTCGATTGTACAGAAAAATTTTAGAGAGAGAGCTCTTTCCGCCTTCCTATCTTTCCTACATACTTTGACACTTGCTTGGAAAAAATTGCCTTGTATGAATCCCGCCCTCCCATTTTGCCAAAATTTCGGATAGATAAACATTCTATGTATCTTGTAGTTTGTGAGCTATATCAAGACTCTGTTATTTACAGTGTACTGCAAAGCAAACCTTCTCATCAAGCTTTGAACCATATGTATATAAGTGGATATGGTTTCTATTAGGGATGTAACGAAAGTGGCTTTAGCGAAAGCGAATATTGAAATATATTTCTTGCGAATGCGAAAGCGAATAGTGAAATATGCATTTTTGCGAAAGCAAATAATAGTTAGAGGTTTTAGTACCAACAAATTTAAGGAACTGAATTGATACTTTTCCAGGATATTCAAGTATTAAGACTGTTTTCCATAGTTTTACCTCCTGTTACCACAAGCACACACATATCTTCAAATTGTGTAAAGGGAATAAGGAGATTTAACACTTTAATAAATGGAAGCGAATACTGAAATATATTTTAGCGAAAGCGAATGCGAAAGCGAATAATCCAAAGATGGTTTTTGCGAATGCGAATTTTAAAATGATGCGAATAATTCGCGTTCGCATATGCGAATGCGAATATTCGTTACATCCCTAGTTTCTATTATCTGGTATTCTGTCGACCCATTTCCATCTGGCAGGTATCTTAGTGGTGAAATTTCTCTCGAAGGTGTACACTGTTGGTATATGGTCTACTCGGTCGGTTACCTGTACTGTGATATCCTCATGTGGCCGTAGTTCTTGTACCTTCACATTGATAGACAGTTTAACCTTAATGCCGCCCTTGTTGCAACTTCTCTCGCCCTGTAGTCCTTAAAGCTCCGCTTATGCAGGTAGTTCTCTGAAAGTTTGATAATTCGTTTATCAGTTGCCTACCACCACACCACAGTGCCATGCCGTGGCATGTATTGGGCGAACTACTGCTATATATGTATATCCAGTGGATGATTTTAGGGGACGAAAATGCAGCTTTCCTGCAGGAATATAAGACGACATTGAATTTCCTTACACGTTCCAGTACATTAAGTCCCATCTAGAATGATCCCTAGAAATTTTTCACTTTCAGAAAATACTAGCTCTGTTCCATTTATTCTAGGAGGGCCCACATGTGGAACCTTGTTCTGGCTAGTAATAAGAAACAATTCTGTCTTGTTTGGGTAAACGGGTAAAAAACGTTTACTACACTTGTAATTGCGGAAGAATCACATAAATAGTATACAAGTTATGAAGAAATCAATATTTCACTTAATTTTAACCCTTTGAATGGGAGATACCAAAAGGAGTGCCCCGAAACGGATTTCCGCCGAACATACATACATAGGGTCTTAGGTCACTCCTTCGATGTGTTACACTTTTGGCTCGTAGCAAATGGGAAAATGTGTTGTCGTATGCTGCGGGCTCGATCAGTCGTGGCTATGGCTACTTCGGTCTCTACTTCGTCCGGGTTGGGTGTTGCGGCCCCATATCTGGTTTCAACAACTTCATTTGTCGGCATCGGGGCTTAGTTATATCTTACTAATATAATTAACATATGTTACAATGGTTTGTAACGATCGACCAAGGTCGTCGTGGTAACGATCAGACGAATCTGTTGTAGTAACGATGGTAAATTGTGTTAATGTCAAATCGGGGGTAACAAATATATGGGGCTATATCTAAATCTGAGCCAATTTCGATTGGATATAAAATACAGGTTATACAGTACGTAAATGTCAAATCGGGGTTGACATATATATGGAGGATATATCTAAATATGAACCGGTTTTCCCCAAATTTGGCAGTGTTCATTCGTGTACGAAGCTGTCGTATTAACGATCGGTCGAAGCTGGTGGTTAGTCCTAAAAATAACTGTTTTTTTATTTTTAGCCTTCCGTTTCCATATGACCGAATTCAAAAAAGTGTTACAGACCAAAGGTCCTACATAACAGCACGATAGCACGAAACCTATACATAACAGCACGATAGCTGTAGAAGAAGACTAATTGACTATTGGTCTACACTAGTTAATCAAGTCGGTGGTGCCCAAACTTACTACCTGTAGTGAATAGTCTTATACCGAGTCGAATACCGAAACTCCGCACTTAATTTACCAAAGCAACGCATTCGATATCATATGTACAACAGGTTAACTCGTCACACATACCCGGTTAACCAGTTCTCAATCACCTTCAAATCTATATTCACCCAGCAACGACAGTCTCGACCTCACGACCAGTTCTACGAGTCGAAGCGGTCCTAAGCCGTTTCTTGTAATTGTCAATCGTATCTAAAAAGTAAACACAAGTAGATTGTAAAATAGTTTATCACTTCAATAAAACCTGAATTGTAAGCCCTAGTCAGGTGAAATCCTTGTGTTCTTATTTCTTAAGGTTTGTGGGTCCTTAGGATGACCCATCCCCAGAGCGGGCAAAAATACTGCGATGCCCCCACAATTTACGCTAGGCAACTGGCCACCGTTTAAGGTCAAGCCGGGCTACAATCCCGCAACAGCGAAGGACACCGTAACAACGAGCACAGCCGCCCCGACTACACCCAAATCCACAGACCCACGCCACTTCAACGGGTCGTTCAGATTGAGAGCCTGCAGAAGGCATCCACTAAGCCTGATCAGCAGAAGGCACCCCCGAAGCCTGATCAGCAACAGAAGGTCAACCAAGCTCCCGAATCACCGAAAAGCATCCGACGCTGGCTTTCAGGAATAAAGATCGTTAAGCCGAAAAGAGGACAACAGCTTCAATACATCATGGAAACTCCGGGAAAACCTAATGTGAAGGTCCGAATCGTGTGCAAGATACACGCGCTCCTCAGATGTGGCGCACATGAAATGTTCGTCGTCCAGTTAATGGAGGAATCGCTCAGAATACCAAAAAATTGTTACCACTCCCACATAAACACAAAAATTAATTCGCTTAACACAAAAAATAGACCTGGTCTTAGATGGACGGAAATTGTTCAAATGACTTAAAATGCCCCGAAAGGGATTTCCGCCGAACACACATGGAGCAAAAATGCTGTTAAGAGGGAATCGCTCAGAATACCAAAAAATTGTTGACACCCCTCCATAATAACCCCAGAAACACAAAAATTAAGTCGAAATTTTGAGCTTGTCTTTTGAGCGATACCCCATGCGTTTAGTCCTTTCTTTGATGATTTTAGGGGGTATGCTACAATCTGAACTTTTTTAACTGCGTTTGTTGTTGTCTTTACAAAAAAAATAGTATCTTAATAAAAAAAACTGTAAAGAAAGACAGAAAATCGGGCGGGCCGACTGTATAATACAATTCGAAAAGGGGCATTGTGATAATATATATTTTCCCTTCGTTCCTATAAGGAACCCGTAGGGTCAAATTTTAAAAAATCACAAAAAAAAATTGGAGTCCATATATTTTTTATTTGAAGCCATATAGTCGGGACATCAGAATTCGTTTTAGAGGTATGGTTCCTCGGGCAAAGTTTCTTATTTTGTCCCTAGAATACGATTTTCATTGTCACTTGGCCGATTTTTAAATCGACCCGCTCTAATATGGCTGTATCTAAATCTGCACCGAGTATCCCCAGATTAATCTCGATTTAAACCGACTGAATGTTCAGCAGATTATGACATTTTGTTGGTGCGATATGCAATCGGAAAGGGGGAGAAACTCTCACGTACTCGGCTGAACGTTTTGTGTTTTTCATTCGCAGTGAAGTCGGCTGCAAATTATTTTCACATTTTGACTTTTCGCTTTATTTCATTTTCGTTGTTTTGTGTTCAGTTCTAGCGACTGGCTTGAACAATAAAAAACAAAAAATGTCCTATAAGTGGAAAATAAGTGACGCGGAAAAATCATTTACATATATGTGTGCAGCAAAATGTCTGTTTGTACAATGTATAGTCGGCAGAATATTTGGAACGAAATAAGAAGGCAATAAGCTGTATTAAGATTGAGCAACTTCCTTCTGCCAAATTTTGTAATAATCGGAAATAAAGTACAACTTCTATAGCGCTTTGATACCAACTCGGGTTTAACATATTTAATGGTGCTATATCAAAATTTGAACCGATTTTCACCAACTTTGGCAGTGTTAATTGATTTAATAAGAAACCTATTTTTACCGAATTTCGAACTGATTGGATATGAAATGCAGTTTCTATAGCTCTTACATGTCAAATCGGGGGTAAAAAAAAGGCAGACTGGAGGACCTTGACTATGCCAATGACATCTGCCTCCTTTCCCACACTTTTGCCGATATGCAAACTAAACTGATCTTAGTCCAGGAAACAGCATCTCGTGTAGGCTTAAAAATAAATATAAAGAAGACCAAAATTTTACGCCTAAACACAGCAAATACAGAAATGTTCCGTATAAACGGCAAAGTATTAGATGAAGTGAATTCGTTTTGCTATCTAGGAAGTCGACTGGTGGATCCAAACGTGATATACTTAACCGAATAAACAAAGACAAGCAAGCATGAAACTGAGCCTATTTAATTCAAATGTAAAATCTGTCCTACTATATAGATGCGAATCGTGGAATGCTGCATCACGAGACTTCCACTATATGCATGTGCTATGTCCTAGTTCTGGATAAATCCATTAAATTTATTTTCGCAACAATAGAACGATAATACTGGCATGGTGGGGCTTTACGCTCGGCTATGACTCGCCGGATGGGGGGGTTCTTTTTCGTCTATTGCACATCGGACAACTCACAAAAACAAAATCATGCCAGATTTTGACAAAAGAATGGGGATGAAAAGGAAGAAAGGCTGCAAAAAAACTAAGCTAACATTAAAGGCCCTCACTTGACAAAAAAAAAATAATATGGCATCAGCGGATGTTCTTGCCGAGCATTACCCTCCCTCTGGAACAAAAGTTCCACCGTGACAACAACGTACTAGATCTTCTTGTTGCCCCATACTTACTTCTTCGATCTGCTATCCCCTTCCTAAAGCCAACTCATATTATGTTACTCCATAAAAAAAACTTGAAATACTTTCATTTATGAAAACATTATAAAAAGATTGCTTGTTTATTTCTGTCTTTCCATCAATAAATCTCTTGTTATAAAGTGGAATTCATCCTCTCTTCATATAATATTTGGTTATAAATTCATTTTGTATTTGTTAGGTTTAATTTCCTAATCTACGATTTTAAAGTTGGATTATTCTATTTAATTCAATTTTATTTTAGCATAATTTGGCTTCCAAAGCCATTTGTTATAATAAAAAAAAACGAGGCAAAATTTTGTTATTTTCCGAACAATTCTAATTTTAATTTGTTCTCTCCAAGCAGCAATAAAAATCGATGGCGTTAATGCTTCGAATGAAATGGCATCTACGCTTATTCCAGCGCCTCCTCCTCTATACGCTGTTGTCCCGGATCCAAAAATGCTGCCGCAACTTTTCTTTGGAGGGCTCCCAACAGTCAGTCGTCCGTATAACTGATGTATGTCTGTCCAAATGTTCTTTAAGTTTCGGATTAAGTCGGTGTATTAAAGGTATGGTTGACGTTTTTGTTCTATTTTTTTTTTTGTTTAAGGGTGGTTTTCTTTAAAAGTTCTCAAATTTGTTATGCCTTTATTTTAGGAGAGCGCGAACTTCTTATTATTTCTGGGCAAAAACCCCTTTTTTTCGACACCTAACCAGGTCTTGAGCTCAACCCCTAGTTCCAGAACCTTCAATAAAAAGGTATGTATGTTACCGGTTTGCACAATTCGAGCTATCCCTAACCACTATTATTCTGTTTTTTTTTTTAAATATATTTTCTTTACTATCAACTATAACTATAATGGCTGTCGGTTCGTATATTGTCTGTCCGGGTAGGATGTTGACAAGTGATCGGTCGACTATGGGGTACCTGTGCCGGTCAGAAGGATCCGAACTTTTGCAGCTTCTCCCTCGTTGGATTTGGCTAGAGTAGGATACTGAAACTCTGGCGGACGTAGTGCTGCTAGTCGTGGCGGAAATCTTATTTACACGTATTGTGTACGTTTACTTCGTACAACAATTTATACGATTTAAAAAATTTAATAAACGATATTAAAACTTTGAAAATTTATTTTCTATGGTTGTGAGTTCTTCCTCTAAACGCTTTGCTAGCCAAACCAAAAAGGAAGTTATTTTCTCCTCTCGAAAAACTGGCAGATTTTCTTCTTCCTTTCTTTTCTCGTCATCATCTGACAGACCATGAAATTATAGCAAAACAGCTGATATGGTTTTTAACGTAATGCTTCTTCTTAATTCCATATTTTATCTTAACCCATTAACGTGCACATGACATGCAAGTATTCAAATATATTTGCTTACGCAAAATTGTTCGTATATTCTGGCCCAGGACAATTAACAACAACGATTTGTGGGCATTAATACAACAACAACCAATCCACATTGAGATTAGAAGGCGTAAATGGGGATGGATAGGCCACACTTTGAGGAAACCAGCGGATGATATTGCCAAACAAGCCATCGATTGGAATCCGCAGTGCAACCGACGCAGGTGGCGCCCATCACACACCTGTAGACGACAAATTGAATCAGAAGCAGCGATCCTTAACCTAAGCTGGAATGAAATTAAATACTGTGCATTAAATATATAATATGCTCCTCACTGGAGTAAAAGTAATAAATAAATATATATATCTAAATCTGAGCCGATTTTCCCCAAATTTGACAGTGTTCATTCATTTAATAAAAAAACTCTTTCTGCCGAATTTCGAACTGATCGGTTATAAAATACAGTTTCTGTAGCCCTTAAATGACAAATCGGGGGGTAACATATATATGGGGGCTATATCTAAATCTGAGCCGATTTTCCCCAAATTTGACAGTGTTTATTCCTGTAATAAGAAACCTCTTTCTGCCGAATTTCGTACTGATTGGATATTAAATACCGTTTCTAATTTGTGTTAATTTCAAATCGGGGGTAACATATATATGGGGGATATATCTAAATCTGAGCCAATTTCGATTGGATATAAAATAAAGGTTATACAGTACGTAAATGTCAAATCGGGGTTGACATATATATGGGGGATATATCTAAATATGAACCGATTTTCCCCAAATTTGGCAGTGTTCATTCATGTACATTTCTCTCTGCCGAATTTCTTACTGATCGGATATATCAAAACGGAGGTAACATATATATGGGGGCTATATCTAAGTCTGAACCGATTTTCATAAAATTTAGTATTGTCCGATTTTTATACAGATCGGTTAAAAAATTGCTTATACAGTGTGTATATGCCAAATCGAGGTACATATATATGGGAGCTATATGTAAATCTGAACCGATTTTAACCACATTACATATGGATCGTCCTTGGGCCCATAGAAAGGTATGTGCAAAGTTTCGTTGAAATCGCACTATAATTACGACCTGTACTTCGATCACAAGAATACATGGACGTACGGATAGACATAGTTAAATCGACTCAAAAGGTGATTCTATGTCGACCAATATAATAAACCATGGTCTATCTCTTCTCTTTACAAATGCACAAAGTCATAATACCCTGTACCACAGTGTGGTGTAGGGATAAAAACGCGCGACAAGACAGCGTTCGTGTGACCTTGAGCTAAAACACCCTTCAGACCAGAATTAGGCTAATGGATTATTTACGTTACGATACGCTTATGCTATTGTGGCTACGTTGCGGCTAATTCACCCTTATATCTAAATAACAACACGAAATGGCAACGCCGCCAGTAACAATTCAAACTTGTCGTTTCCCGACCAACAAACGTCAAGCCGCCTCCGACTCCAGTGTGGCAACGGCTTCGTTCTCTGTGCACAACTCGCTGCCGAAGCAAACGTGTGGGCAATCAAAAAATTAGTTGTTATTCGCGAATTACTTCTTTATTTCATTTTTATTAATTTCAAACCGAATCACACAAATTTGTTTAATTGTTTGCACACACGGGAGTAGCTTTGCAGCGGTGCATTGTTACGGAAACAAAGAGTTAAAAAAATCGGACAGCTGTGTTGTTAAAGAATCAATCAGTCAGCCTGAATAAATAGCAAAAATAATAAAAAGAAAAAATCCATTACATACATACATATGTACATACTTCTAGTGTCTTTTGTTTCCACACACCATTAAAAACGTGATCACATACAGAACAAGTAAAAAAATCGAATCGTGAAATTTGGTATTTTTCTCCAAATCCGATTGTGTTGTTTTCAAGTAATTTTGCAAGCAAATAGTTTAAAGATAACTCCAAAAAGGAGAACGATAATTTTTGATTCAAAAAGTTCCACTCGTGTTTCTCTCTCAATATCATTGTTTGACTGCGTTTGTGTTTGGCTAGGAAACACCTTTTAACAAAACAAATTACATGGAAGACGACATTGTTCTTATCAGCAGCGACTCATCATCAAGTAGCTCCTCCGACATGGAAATTGAACCCACTGAAGTCGAAAACACCAGCGAGAGCATAGTGCCCAAGGACAATGCAACGTAAGTACATATGACCGTCAGTCATCATACATATAAAATCTCCCCCCCTTTTTGCCACCACGGTAGCAACATCCCAGCAATATTATTGATTTACTTGGCCTTTAGAAAACATTGACCATCTAAACCAAGAATAACATAACAAAGTGAGAACAACATACATAAATCATAACCATAAAAAAAGTCTCAAACAACTTCATCATTTTATAAGCTTTTATAAATGGTTATCAAAAGAAAAATAAACAAAGGTAATCGTTTAAGAGATTTCGGTTAAGCTCTCAATTTTAGTTCCATTTTTTTATGTAATCATTTATTTAGGGAATTAGAATTATTCCCTCTTTGTGTACACCCACACTCACACATTCAAATACCCCTACATGTTTACCGTTAGTTGTTAAAATTAAACCACCAAAAATATCCATTGAATTTGTTTGCAAAAAACAACGACAACAAAATATATGTTGCTGTTTTTTTCTTTTAAACCCAATATATTTTTAATTTTCCTATTGTGACCCTCTCTGTTTGTTTTCGATTTTGTTTATTATCTCCTTAACATCAGTTTTTTTGCCGTTTCCAATTAAAAAATGCATTTGTTTTTGTTTGCCTTTTCCATTGCTTTTCGCCGTTCCTATTCTCCCATGTTGTATTCCAATTGGAATTTCTTTTTTTTTAGGGGAGAGTTGTTGCAGTTGTGTTTGGAGACTTACTGGTGTAGAGTTGAAGGGTTGTTAGTTGTTGCAGTAAAACATGTGATGTGTTGTTTATAATGGGAATATGTAGTTAAGAATACGGTCAAGGATTTTTTTGACTACTTGTGGGGAATGTTGCCACATTGGGGGAAATGGGAGAAAGCCAAAATGAAAGACATGTGTTTCCTTAAACGAAAACAAGAAACCATATGGGCGTTGTTTTGTTGTTTTATTGTATAGAAAGTGGGGAAGTTTTAGTTTGTGCGAATTTCAAGGATAAGATAGGGGTTGCCATACCTGTATGGTTATTAACGATAAGCACGATAGGCAGTCATCTGTTTTTTGCTTTGATTTTTGTAAATATGGAAATGGAAAAGAATTCGCTACGCATTCAAAGGGTAATCTAGTTCCCATTCCCAGTGAAAGCTCCCAAGGACGGAAATATTTCTGTTTTATCCTTTCCTATACATAGAAATTTTGGGGCCACAAATTTGGATAGAGCGCACCTCAAAATAAGAAGAAAAAATAATGTGTGTGTTATCGAAATCTTGCATTGTTATCGAGTTATTGGACGATAAATTTGAAACAATCGATTAATTTTTTCGTTCGAATGGGCTAAAAATCTTAAATAGAAGGAAACAAAATGGAAAAAAAATTTATAACTTTTTAGTTATCGATTACTTCGATTCCAAAGACACTGTGGTGCGCCTAGGCTTTGAACATATCCCAAAGGAGGTAGTCTTTAATCCCCGCCGAAAACTGAAAATACAGATACTTTAGTCCGCGATGCGGGGTTTGGATATACCATAGAGTAGAACATCTTTAATCCCGGCCGAAGTCCGGCAAACCTAAGAAACTTTGGGGGAAGGATATGATATCCGAAGTCCTTCGATCTGACCACATAATTGGATAGACCACGGGTAGTAATGTCAAACGAGAAATCCCGATCTCGAAAAATCCCGAATACCGGAATTTTTTAAAATGAATCCCGGGATATTTTAATAATAATATATGAAGCTGTCTCATATAAAATATTAAGTGAAAGATAGATAATCTCTGTCGAAAATGTAAACTAATGAAGCAAATTATTAACATCAAAACACATTGACATAATCCGGTGAAAAAATTTGAAATTTTGAGAAGAATTAGAAAATATATCATAAATGTAATTATAAATAAGTAATTTTAAAACAAGAGCACAAATAGAGTTTGTTTCCCACAAAGCGAAGATCATTGTATTCTATTCTTTCAAATTTATGAAAAAATGATAATATAAGATCTGATATGGATCCACAAATCGATTTGGTCCCATTAAAACGGAATTAGTCAAACTGTCTCGTTTTCGTGCTTTAATGATAGAAAATTATAACATCAATAATAATTCAGACGACGAACTGAAATTGGACCAAAATTATTTCATAGCTAAGATGTTGTGAAATATTTTAATAAAAGTTAGTAGTTTTTAACAAAATTTAATGTATGCTTTAGCTGTTTTTATCCTTATTTAAATTAATTAAAATTAAATTAAAACTGAACTAAAATGTTTGTATTAAATTTCGAAATATCACATTATTAAGAATGAAAAAATCCCGATTTATCCCAAAAATACCGGGAAATTGAACAATTTCGGGATTCCGAAAAACCCGGGATATCGAACAATTTCGGGATCCCGGGATCCCGGGATTTGTGAAAACCAATCCCGTTTGACATCTCTGACCACGGGGAGAGTATGATATTGAAGACCTACGATCTGACCATGGAGCACCTCAAAATAACAAGAAACAATAATTTAAATTTTGGCAATAACTCGGTTGGTTGTCGAGTTATCGGACGTTAAAGTTGAAAAAACTCGAATTTGTTTTCACTCAAATAGGCTCGAATCGAGATTTAGAAGAAAAATTTAACAAATTAATAACTTTTTCATTTATCGATAACTTAACTCCCAAAACACTTTGTTTGGTCCGCGTCGCCTTCTTCTTTTGATATACTCCAGAGGAAAAAAGCATCAAACCTGGCCGAAGGCCGATCATGTCTAATGGACGGCCTAGAGCCATCATTAGACATATCCCGGAGGAAAAGATTTTTTAACCCGACCGAAGGCCGACCACTCAGAAAAAATTTTGTTCGCGTAACCGGCTTTGGAAATTTCGATAACTCGTAAGTTATCGCTTTTCTTTAAGTAATAAAAAGTAAAACTAATTAGTTTGGTAACTAAGGTAGTTATCGATTTTTATTTTCGCTACTTCGATAATAGCTATCGAAAAATATTATATTATTGTTTTCTTTATTTCTCATTTTGAGCTCATTACAAAAAAACTATTTTTGACGTCTGATAACTCGATAACTAAATGAGTTATCTAAAAAACTAATGATTTTGTTTGTGGTGTTCTACCCATATATGTGATCAGATCGAGAGGCCTCGGGTATCATACACTTGCCATTTCTATAACTAAAGTAGTTATTAATTTACATTTTAATTTCCGAAAAGATATTCTATTTTTTTTTCTTTTTTTTTTATATTGAGACCATACATTTATCATCTCAATATGAACATTTCACAAAATTGTTACCATTTGTGTGAGAGGTACTAGAAGGAGCGTGGCAATAACGCCCCCTTTATACTGGACTGTAGGTACTATAAAAATATTACACTGCACAAAATTTCAAGTATTTGTGTGCGCTGGTATAAATTTTATAAGCTATGAGTATTTTGTACAAATTTGTCCTTTTGTGTGGGAGGTACCAAAAGGGTCGTGGCATTTTCGCCCATTTTTGTTCAGCTTATAGAGGCGGTAAAATGATTACCAATTATGCAATTTTACAGGATACCCACCAGTAGTATAGAAGTTATAAGAGCTTTAACATGTCACATAATTTTGACCATTTGTGGGAGAGGTATCGCAAGGAGTAGGCCGATATGGATGTCCATCAAACATAAACTGGGTTTGAATAAAATATTATAACATACGAATTTTAAGTCATTCGGTCACTCCTTTTCAGGTTATCGTAAGCAAAAATAATAAATAATAAGATATGTCATCCCGGAGCGAGTAAGTTGTCAGTTACGAACGAATAGAAATTTCAACGAGTAGGACTTCAAAGAGTGAGTTTTTCCGCAGATTTCGGACCGATTTTGCCGAATTTTTTGTAATTGTCACAATTAAAAAGTTAATATTAATTGATTAGTGCAAACAAAGTTCAAGCTATGTTCGCGGAAAAGTGTTTTTTCGCGTGTGACATTTCATTCCTATTTGTTCGTAACTGATACATTTTGACGTTTCTGGCTGACGGCACATCTGCATAATTTAAGGTCTGTGATCGTAAGAACCATTTAGTCGAACTGACAGACGGATGGACACTAATTAATTCATATTTTTTTAACCCATGGAGGACTCACTCTGAAATTTTTATATTTTGTGGTAAAATAAGTGGTTAGTTTTTAAAAATAAAACGAAAAAAATTTAAGATACTCTTTACAAGATAATCAAGGACTAAGGACATTTCAGTCCTTTTTACGTCCTTAATAGAAAAAAATTAATTACTTAATTTATAATTCTTATAAAATAAACGGAATTATGGACAGGTTTATGTACAGCGAAATCTTGGAGAATGCCATGTTTCCCTATGCTGAATCGAATATGGTTCTATTGTGGCAATTTCAACACAACAACGATACTAAAAATACAGCGAAATGAATCAAAGATTGATTTAGAAAGCAAGGGGTCAATGTTATGGAGTTGCCAGCTCAACCCCAGACATAAATCTCCTTGAAAATCTTTAGAATTTGTCAACCAAGGTAAAGTAGGTGAAGATAAAAATAAGCTTTTTATTTCAGGCCATTGTAGATGCTTGGAACTCCGTAGATACGAAGATAGCAAGCAATATTATTTCTTTCTGCAAGAAAAAGCAAAGACTTCCTTCATAATAAAGGTTTTTCCATAATATCTTGGTAGAAATGCAAAGTCGCTGTTGAATTCTCGCTGTTGAATTCTTTATGCCTTAGAAGCCTCATTTTATAAACATTCCAACGGAATATATGGTCTTTTATGTAGTCCCCGTATAAAGATTGGCTCCCAGAAAACTTATTTTACATCCGTTTGGCTGGAAATCTGCCCAGGAATTATATTCGGCACTTAACCAAAAATCGAAAATTTAAATCGACCGACAGAAGAGAAAGTGTCTGCATTATGACAGTATATGCTCAGTATGACGGTTCATTTGACAGCAAGGTTAGGTTACGAGTGGTAGCCTGTAAAACCGACTCATTTAGACTATCTAGTCCATTGTACCATTTACCACAGTTAACCCTTTCGTTTTATCTACAAAACAAACAACCTTTACATATGGATACCTCCATTCTAAACGATGCTAAGTCGACTTGGCATGTTTTTATGTAGATTGCATTTTTAATTTCTAAATATTCTAAATTATATTCAGTAAAAATTTGGTGTTTATCCGTCATCCCAATCAAAATTTATTCACAAAATAGTACAGGCCATTCTATTTCCATCATAAAGGAATTCCACACAAATTTGAAAAATTCATCGAACTTTGATCGCCTCTCCTGGAAAACAACTTTTTTGCTCTTAGCATAGTTTAGAATGGAGGTATCGATATAAATTTAAAATTTGCAAAAGAGCCCTCAGGGGTACAAACATTAACGTATGTAATGGAACGCTTTTCCCGAAAGTTTGTTTGCATCAGCTGATGTTTTGTTTACGTTTTTCATTCGCCGCTTGAGATTTTATTTTAGTTTGCATTGACCTAAATATACAATAAATTTAGGGCACTGTCATCAATCAAAAGGGGAATTCATTTGAGAATAATTAGCCTCTTTGCTTGTTTCGGATATTTTTCAGTTATTAAAATTAAACTGTGATATGTGCTTTATTTGCAATGTTATACATTTGTTGTTTAGCAAAATTGGCTGGCTCTCAACTGAAATATTATTATGAACGTGTGTATGTATGTACGTTAAAAAACAACACTCGTATGTTTTTCTCAACATTCCAACTAACAAAGCAAAGCAATACAATACTTTTTTTATTTCCTCTTATTGCATTGAGTTTTCGTTTAGGTGCATTTTCGCTTTATTATACATGTATTTATTTTGATTTCATTTGCCCATGAGGCGCTGTGCGGAAATACCATAATTGGCGCTCAACGCAGCAGCGGCAGTTACATTTAAATTTTAAATTAAACAAAAGAAAATCGCTCAAAATGAATGCATTCCAAATAAACAAAACTGATAATGACAGGTAATAAAATGCTGAAGTACGCAATTTCCCGAGAAATTATAATAAACTTTTTGGGATCCGGAAATTATTTTCAAACCTGGATTTTCAGGACAGTTTCAGGACTTAAATTAGTGTACAAAGTGTTTATTTTGAAGAAAATTTTGTAACCCGGTACATATTAAGTTCTAGAAAATAATACAAAAGTTCCGGGGATTTCCCAGATAAATTCCCCTGTAAAATGACTGTCCAATATTGATAAAATTCCCAGCCGGCTGCGTACTCTAATGGAGAATTTAACCATAAATTATTGGTAAAATTAGTTTAGGTGTGTTTGTTTTGTTTTTGCAAAGAAATTTCAAGGAAACCAACTCTCGCCAAAGATATTGAATTATTTGTGTATAGGGTAATTCCAAAGGAAATCGACCCACTCTGAAAATTTATGAATTTCGATATTGCTGAAATTTTGCATGCGCATACTGCAATATGATACGAAATAATGACAGTTTACCGTGTGTCAAAATTTGTAGCGGTTTAGATTTTATAGGGTGCCAAAGTAGGACATCTACATTGTTTTGTAAAAAATTAAGCTATGTTCAAGTCGCCATAACTTTTGAACGGAATGTCAGATTTAATTGAAATAAATACCATCTTAAAGATATTAACGATATTTCTAAGTATTACACACATAAGGATAACTATATGTGTATTAAGGATATCAAAAGGACGAAAATGTCCTTAATCCTTAATTATCATGAAAAATGTATTTTCAATTTTTTTAATTTTATTTCTGAATATTACCCCCATATTGCTCCATAAAATATAAAATTTTCAGAATGGGTGCTCAATGGGTTCAAAAGATATGACTTATTTAATGTCCGTCTGTCTGTCTGTTTGACTGGTTTATGCCAGTGATATCTCTGAAAAGGAGTGACCGAATGACTTACAAATTAGTATGTGGTAATATTTTCCTCAAACCTACTTAATGTTTTGAAGTGGCCCATTTCAGACCCCTCCTTGTGGTACCTCCCTCACAAACGGTTAAATTTTGTGACATGTTAAAACTGTTATAACTTCTGTACTACTCATGGGAATCCAATGAAATTTCATACATAGTAATTATTTCACCGTATTTATAAGCTAAACAAAAATGGGCGAAAATGTCACGCCCCTTTTGGTACCTCCCACACAAAGGGACCAATTTTTACAATAAGTTCCCAGCTTATAACATTAATATCAGTGCATAAAAATTCTTGAAATTTTGTGCAGTGTAATACTTTTATAGTACCTACAGGACAGTACAAAGTGGGCGTTATTGCCCCGCCCCTTCTAGTACCTCCCACACAAATTCTAACAATTTTGGGAAATGTTGAAAAATTGTAAACTCAAGTAATGTAAATAAAAAGTTCTAACATTTCACAAAATTGTTAGAATTTGTGTGGGAGGTACTAGAAGGGGCGGGACAATAACGCACACTTTGTACTGGCCTGTAGGTACTATAAAAATATTACACTGCACAAAATTTCAAGTATTTTTATGCACTGGTATTAATGTTATAAGCTGGGAACTTATTGTAAAAATTGGTCCCTTTGTGTGGGAGGTACCAAAAGCGGCGAGACATTTTCGCCCATTTTTGTTTAGCTTATAAATACGGTGAAATAATTACTATGTATGAAATTTCATTGGATTCCCATGAGTAGTACAGAAGTTATAACAGTTTTAACATGTCACAAAATTTTAACCGTTTGTGAGAGAGGTACCACAAGGAGGGGTCCGAAATGGGCCACTTCAAAACATTAAGTAGGTTTGAGGAAAATATTACCACATACTAATTTGTAAGTCATTCGGTCACTCCTTTTCAGAGATATAATTGGCATAAACCAGTCAAACGGACAGACAGACGGACATTAAATAAGTCATATCATTTGAACCCATTGAGCACCCATTCTGAAAATTTTATATTTTATGGAGAAATATGGGGGTAGTATTCAGAAATAAAATTAAAAAAATTGAAAATACTTTTTTCAGGATAATCAAGGATTAAGGACATTTTCGTCCTTTTGATATCCTTAATACACATATACTTATCCTTATGTGTATAATACTTAGAAATAACGTTAATATCTTTAAGATGGTACTTATTTCAATTAAATCTGAGTTTCCGTTCAAAAGTTATGGCGACTTGAACATAGCTTAATTTTTTACAAAACAATGTAGATGTCCTACTTTGGCACCCTATAAAATCTAAACCGCTTCAAATTTTGACATACGGTAAACTATCATTATTTCGTAACATCTTGCAGTATGCGCATGCAAAATTTCAGCGAAATCAAAAATGTAAAATTTTCAAATCGTCATTTTTGGGTCGATTTTCTTTGGAATTACCCTATAGGTAAATAAAAAGAAATTTTCGAAAAATAAATTAATAAAAACCCCCAATCAGCTTGTGTTTTTGTTTTCCCACTGTTTGGCGATTTGTGCTTTGTTTTTTTTTTGCAAAGCTATAAATCTACATCAGAAAAGTGTGAAAACTAAACAAAGAAATTGTGAAGAAGCGCGAACGGGGAGGAAATGTATAAAAAATATATTTTTCAACACTTGTGTTGCTGCACTCTTTTTTTTGTTTTCTTTAATTGGGATTCGTGCAAAATGTAATTCATGTTTTTTTCTCTCTCTCTCCAATTTTATAAAATTAATCATTTTAAAATTTCCGGAAAATTAAAGCGTATTTTTTGGGTATAGGGAGATATCCGTTGTTTTCCTCAAATAAGGAATGCTTTTTTTTTGCGTGGGAGTTAGTTCAATTTATTGTCGAGTGGGCCATATGGGGTGGTGCTTGTTGTCAATACGTACATTCACGTCATTACG
Source organism: Eudasyphora cyanicolor (assembly GCA_963930755.1). Classification (NCBI taxonomy): domain Eukaryota; kingdom Metazoa; phylum Arthropoda; class Insecta; order Diptera; family Muscidae; genus Eudasyphora; species Eudasyphora cyanicolor. The sequence goes on along the minus strand of OZ005737.1, from coordinate 201,103,150 downwards.
TTGGCGACCAACCGGCCCACACACATGCTGCTTCTTCCCATGACCAGACCCAGTGCAAGTTGTCAAGAACAGCAGACACATAGCAGGGGGCACTTGAAGGAAAAACAAAAAAAGAAACCTATACTAACTACCAGCTCCTTCACCTCCTCCTCATTCTCCAATAACGAATTAAAAACACTTTTAATGTAGGAAACCATTATCAGATTACTTGATAACAACAGACACTAGACAAAAGAGGTTGCATGAATGGATGGATGGATGGGTGAGTGCGTCGTACAATATTACTTTCCTACGTAACTTTCGAAGAACATTTACTATTGTATACGAGTATAAGAACATGCAATTGAGTATTTTTTCTATGTAAATTTAAGACACGTTAAAAACGAATTAATGCGCAACAGAAATATGTACGAACGTGTGGCAAGAAATTCAATTTATTGATAATGATATTGGAGGGACAAATTCAATTGCTGCAAGGACAACCATTGAAGGAAATGCCGAATGGTTTAAAGCAAATTTGAAAATTATAAGTTATAGCGGAGCGGAGGGAGAAGATATTTAAATTTTGCATTGGGAAAGGAATATAGAAAATACAGGAGTTTTGGTGGTTTTGATTCTCATGAGACGGAATTATTTGAAGCTCTATGTAACGTTAAGTCTAAATCTGTTGGCGTTGATAATATATCAATAAGATTTAAAAAACTAATTTTTCCTCATATTTCTAATATCATCTTAGATCTTTTTAATACAGTGTTGACGACATCTATGTTTCCTTCGGGCTGGAAGATTGCTCGAGTAGTGCCAATTCCGAAAACTCGTATAATTCATGGTCCAGATGATTACAGGCCTATATCGATACTCCCTGCTCTATCTAAAGTTATGGAACACTTGCTAAAGAACCAAATACTTGCCTCTGAAACTGTAAATATTTCTGATGAACAGTATGCTTTTCGTCGGGGCTATAGTACAACCTCTTTACTTTTGAGGTTAACGGATGATATTAGAGAAACTATAAATGAGAATAAGTTGTGTGCACTTGTCTCACTTGATTTGTCCAAAGCCTTTAATTCTATTAATCATGTGAAAATGATATATAAGCTAAAGAATTTGTTTAACTTCTCTGTGTCGGCCTGTAGATTGGTTTTCTCTTATTTAAGTGGAAGGGCTCAGTTTGTCGCTGCTAACGGAATAACATCATCTTTGCTTTCTCTGTTTTCAGGTGTGCCTCAGGGGTCTGTCCTTGGACTTCTATTGTTTATTCTTTATGTTAATGATCTATTTCAACGTTTGTGCTCCTGTAATATCTTTTCCTATGCAGATGACATTTTTCTTCTTTTTGAGGGAAACCGTGGTTTTTCTGAGCTTTTGGAAAACAACATAAACTTGACCCTCGAAAGAGTGGTGCATTGGACTGTGGATAATTCCTTAACTATTAATTCTTCGAAATCTAAAGCTATAATCTTTGGCCCAACTGAACAATCTATCAATAACTTGAATGTATTTGTGGGAAATAGCAGAATTGAATGTGTAGACAATATTAAATGTTTAGGTTTGATTCTCGATCGTAGGCTTACGTTCAAAACACATATTGATGTTGTTTGCGGTAGAGTATTGAGTGGACTGCGTCGCATTTATACATCCAACATCTACATGCCCGTCTTTGCCAGACGCAAACTGGCTCATGGTGTCTTGATGCCACAAGTTTTATACGGCCTTGAAGTATTTTCTGGCACTATCGGGATGAATATGGTTTTAATTAGACATATTGTAAACTCAATAGTTCGTTTTGTTTACAATGTTGGTCGGCGTGAGCACATTTCGGGGTATGTGAAGCAATTTTTAGGCTGCTTATTTGATGATTATATGAATTTCCGTTTACTATTTTTCTTCCGTAAGGTCATCAAAAGTGGAAAACCTCGGCGTTTATGTATGAGCTTTGTTTTTAGTCGTTCCACAAGGAACCCGCAAATTTTTATCCCAAGAATTAGAAATTCTATCTACGCTAGATCATTTCTGGTGAGAATTGCCAGATGCTGGAATGTACTACCATTTAATTTACGCATCTTCTCTAATTCTAATAATGTGCTTCGCTTAAAATTATTGGAACACCTTAACACTTAGAGATCAAATCATTGCATTTTTTTTGCATATGTTGCTAATTATTTTGGACCATCTTTACTTAAAATATACAATTTTCAATATCATTATTTTGTGTATTATGGCTGGGGAGCCGAATTACATTTTTAATATTACTTTTAAGGAATTGTTTAAATCTTTGTAAAACTTAGTTTTATTATTGATTCTCAGGATTTATATTGTTACTATGTAATACAGTATTTTGGCCACACGGCTTTTGTATTATGATTGAAGAAATAAATAAATAAATAAATATCATCTGACTTCAGTTACCAAACTTATTATATTTATACCCCGGTGGTCTTCCTCTATACTAGAGTCGACTCCGGTGGTCTTCCTCTATACTAGAGTCGACCCCGGTGGTCTTCCTCTATACTAGAGTAGACCCCGGTGGTCTTCCTCTATACTAGAGTCGACCCCGGTGGTCTTCCTCTATACTAGAGTCGACCCCGGTGGTCTTCCTCTATACTAGAGTCGACCCCGGTGGTCTTCCTCTATACTAGAGTCGACCCCGGTGGTCTTCCTCTATACTAGAGTCGACCCCGGTTGTCTTCTTCTATACTAGCGTCCACCCCGGTGGTCTTCCTCTATACTAGAGTCGACCCCGGTGGTCTTCCTCTATACTAGCGTCGACCCCAGTGGTCTTCCTCTATACTAGAGTCGACCCCGGTGGTCTTTCTCTATACTAGAGTCGACCCCGGTGGTCTTCCTCTATACTAGCGTCGACCCCAGTGGTCTTCCTCTATACTAGAGTCGACCCCGGTGGTCTTTCTCCATACTAGAGTCGACCCCGGTGGTCTTCCTCTATACTAGAGTCGACCCCGGTGGTCTTCCCCTATACTAGAGTCGATCCCGGTGGTCTTCCTCTATACTAGAGTCGACCCCGGTGGTCTTCCTCTATACTAGAGTCGACCCCGGTGGTCTTCCTCTATACTAGAGTCGACCCCGGTGGTCTTCCTCTATACTAGAGTAGACCCCGGTGGTCTTCCTCTATACTAGAGTCGACCCCGGTGGTCTTCCTCTATACTAGAGTCGACCCCGGTGGTCTTCCTCTATACTAGAGTCGACTCCGGTTGTCTTCCTCTATACTAGCGTCCACCCCGGTGGTCTTCCTCTATACTAGAGTCGACCCCGGCGGTCTTCCTCTATACTAGAGACGACCCCGGCGGTCTTCCTCTATACTAGAGACGACCCCGGCGGTTTTCCTCAATACTAGAGACGACCCCGGTGGTCTTCCTCTATACTAGAGTCGACCCCGGCGGTCTTCCTCTATAGCGACACTGCCTGATCGGGAACACGCCAGAAGATTAGGTATTGAGTCCAATGATTTATGCAGAAGTTGTGTCTCCTCTCCACAGGAGGAGGTGGAGAGCATTGAACACCTACTTTGTTAATCTTCAGCATTGAATAAACGACTTCTGGATATACTGAGGTCGGCCTTACTAGGGAGTCTCACAGATCTTGCTGGTACCGATATTCGTATTATGGATAACTTCGTATACCAAACATTTTAAACCCGATGAGGGGCAATTGGGACCGTGGTAGGGTGGCAGGGTATGTGAACTGGCAACTGCAGCTGCCACCCTAAACTATAGGGCCTTATTCATAGATCCTATAGAAATGTTTATAAAACAGAGTTACTGCCTAAAAACTTCACATAAAACTTCTATAAATTCTTATGAATAGATCCTATAATGTTTCTTCTTCAGTTTAATTTAAATGGTGGAATATAATTTCCGGTATTTAAATAAAAAATATATGTTAAATAAAAATAATTATCTGAGTGTTTATTTCTAGTACATATTCATCATTTTCAAGGTTAATGTTGTTAAACAAAACATTACCAATTTTTTGTAAACAAAACATAAACACGCAACTATCCAACTATTTACCACATCTTCTTTAAATTGTTATAAAATGACAAACCCCGAAAAAACTCTAAAGTTACGTAAGGCATAAGTAAGAGTCGTATCTTTTTTTTACTAAAACGCGAATTGGAAATAATAAAGAATTTTGTTCACATGAGATGCGGTCATAAAAGCAAAACCTCAACCTACAACAATGCAATCGCAAAATAATTAGCCTTAAACCACCATTGCCTTCGCAGCTAATACACGAGCACATATATATATAAAACCTCCAAATGGATTAAAGAAAATAAATTATAGAAAAAAACTTTATTCTAACACTTTTCAGTTTCATTTGTGTTGGTGTTGTGGAGAGACAAGTGTAAATACTTCAAGTGGTTCTTGTGGTGGTAGATGGTTAATTCCGAAATTGAATTATGGCGAAATGAAGTCATATTCTCTCTCCACCATAATTAACAGCAGGTTCTACTGCTACTGCTACCGCTACCACTTCTTTCTACATATATGGTTTTGCTAAAATTGAATAGGAACTAAAATAGTCTCAGAGTTTTAACGAAAATAAAGGGGAGTCATCGACCCAAATTCATTTTGCACATAGTTACATGTATGTAGTATATGAAAATATACATCTAGGGAGAGCTTTCTTTCCGCATTTCTTTTATTATTAGCAGTTTTTTCCCGCAATCTTTTTCTTTCATCCATCCGACTCACCTGTTTTATTCAAAACTAATTAACAAAGATGAAAATGGAAAATAAATTAAACCCTGCACACAGGGAGAAGATGAATGCCATAGAGATGGTGTGGCGTTGGGACAGAAAATAAAAGAAAAATCGCACTTCCACTTCCTACCGTTCGTCCGTCTGTTTGCGCTATGCAGATTTAGAAGAAATGTAATTGCAGATTTCAATTGAAGTTTGAGTGGTGGAGCGCATAATGCCAAAGGGTGAACTGAATGGTGGAATGCAATTTAAAGTCCAAACAGTAGGTTAGGTTAAGAGGGGCAGCCTGTATAACAGATTAACTTAGACCATACTTATATAGTCCATTAAGCGACGCAAGTGAGAAAACATAAGTTATTCCTAAGAAAAGACGCTACGCCACGATTGAAGAAATAAAGACGGCATCGAAGGAGGAGCTGAACAAGATCACAAAAAATTATTATTTGAAGTGCTTCGAGGATTGGAAAAAACTTTTGGCAGAAGTGTATTATATCCGAGGGGAATTACTTTGAAGGGGACAAAATAGATATTCATGAATAAATAAATAGTTTTTGAAAAAATAAAAAATTCGCGATATTTTTTGAACATACCTCGTATATAGCGATACCATCGCCTTCTTTGTTCTTTCCAAAATTCTGAGTTGTAGTGAAACTTCCTGTCTAGAAAAATACCTAAATATTTTGCAATTTCAGGGAAGGGAGTTTCAATACTCCCCAAGGAGACATGTGCAAATGTTGGTTGCTCATATCTCCGGCTGAAAAGAGCTATTTCTGTCTTTTTTTTTTAACGAACGTTCCCAACGCAACCACTCTTCCGACCGAGGGGGCCACATCCCCATGACGTAGGGATTGCGTACACACCATGATCCGGACCATGGCGGGTTAATAATAGAGGGTGGAAATACCAGCTACAGAAAAATTTCATCAGCCGGCACATGCAAACAATAAAATTAGTCTACTTACACATTTAAAAAAGATATTATTCTAGATCTAAATACATCAATGTCAATAACTTCATATAAAGTGTTAAAATCCATGCACATTCTACGAATGGGCTCTGCCGAAGCATAATTTGTACGTTGAAAATCAATATGTAATAATTGGTAATATCTGGAAGGTCTACAAGGTACATTGAATCCAATCCTAGACAAAATAAAATTAGAAGGAACATCACCATTTATAATTTTCAGCACCATGGTTGTGTTCAGCATAATACGTCTACTCTTGAGAGTAGGCAGTCTTATCAAACTCAACCTGCTAGTATAGGGTGGAGGACTAAAATCACCATTCCAATGAAGATGTCTTAAAGCGAATAATAAAAATTGTTTTTGAACCGATTCAATCTTATCAACGTAAGTCCCGTACTGGGGGTCCCACACTACGGACCCATATTCTAGAATAGGTCTAACTAGTGACGTATATAACTGCCTAGTTACATGTGGATCTACGAATTCTTTCGCCCATCGCTTTATGAAACCAAGCACGCCATATGCTTTATTCACCATTGTAATTATGTGATTATTGAAATAGAGTTTAGGATCCATCAATATACCAAGATCCACAAAGGATTCAACAGTATCTAAATTGGAACCATGAAGACTAAAACTGGATGGAATCGCCCTCGACCTAGAGAAACACATATGTTTACATTTCTTAAGACCTCAAGTCCATGCAATTTTCCAAAATTAATAATCATTTTGAAGGAGCATTGAATCTTCAGATGTTTTATAAGAATAAAATATCTTAACATCATCTGCATACATCAGTAAATTTGAACTAGAAATTGAATCTGGTAAATCGTTGATGAATAGCAGAAATAGAATGGGGCCAATATGGCCACCTTGGGGAACCCCAGTTGGAACCAAGATCGGATCAGAGCAGGATATACCAAATTTCACAATCTGAATACGACTATCAAGACAAGTCGATATCCAACGCAATAAGTTGTTACTAAAACCAATAAGATCAAGCTTATGTATCAAGAGTTTGTGATCGACTCTATCGAAAGCTTTACTAAAATCTGTATAAATCACGTCTGTCTGATTACCAAGAACAAACTCTTTTATAACCTGAGAAGAGAATTGCACCAAATTTGTCACAGTTGAGAGATCTTTACGAAATCCATGTTGGAATGGACTTAGAATAGACGATACTTTATGAGATAAAATCTCAGTAACCATTTTCTCAAAAAGTTTTGGAATTATACTTAATTTTGCGATTCCACGATAATTCCCCACATCAGTGAGGCTTCCAGATTTATGAAGAGGGGTTAAGTAAGATGTTCTCCAAATGGATGGGAAATAGCCATATTTTAACGAAGTATTAAATAGTAATGTGAGCGGAAGGGCAAGACTTTGAGCACAATTTTTGAGGATTATACTAGGTACGCCATCAGGACCAACACTATTGGAAGAATTAAGCTTGACTAAACTCGAAAATACAAATGGAAAATCAAAATAAGGTATGCTAAACTGATTCAATGAAGGAATATTGTAAGGGTAGGGGACATCTAATTGTCTCTGTTGATGAGAATAGGTTGATGTAAAGAATTTTGCAAAAGCATTTGTCGGGTTCAAATCAAGACCATTATCGGAATATGGCCACCTTGGGGAACCCCAGATGAACCAAGATCGGATCAGAGCAGGATATACCAAATTTCACAATCTGAATACGATTATCAAGATAAGTCGATATCCAACGCAATAAGTTGTTACTAAAACCAATAAGATCAAGCATGTGTATCAAGAGTTTGTGATCGACTCTATCGAAAGCTTTACTAAAATCTGTATAAATCACGTCTGTCTGATTACCAAGAACAAACTCGTTTATAACCTGAGAAGAGAATTGCACCAAATTTGTCACAGTTGAGAGACCTTTACGAAATCCACGTTGGAATGGACTTAGAATAGACGATACTTTATGAGATAAAATCTCAGTAACCATTTTCTCAAAAAGTTTTGGAATTATACTTAATTTTGCGATTCCACGATAGTTCCCCACATCAGTGAGGCTTCCAGATTTATGAAGAGGGGTTAAGTAAGATGTTCTCCAAATGGATGGGAAATAGCCCTATTTTAACGAAGTATTAAATAGTAATGTGAGCGGAAGGGCAAGACTTTGAGCACAATTTTTGAGGATTATACTAGGTACGCCATCAGGACCAACACTATTGGAAGAATTAAGCTTGACCAAACTCGAAAATACAAATGGAAAATCAAAATAAGGTATGCTAAACTGATTCAATGAAGGAATATTGTAAGGGTAGGGGACATCTAATTGTCTCTGTTGATGAGAATAGGTTGATGTAAAGAATTTTGCAAAAGCATTTGTCGGGTTCAAATCAAGACCATTATCGAAAGTCCTTCTTGAGGTTGTGTGAAGGGCCTGATGTAGCATGTCTTTCAGAGTATGTATTCGTAATCTTCATCTAACAGCCTTTGCCACGTCATCCACATAGGCAATAACCCTAACACTCATCTTCTGCGGAAAAAGCAGAATATTGTTCTAGGAAGGATTGCACAGCAGAGGAGACAAATCTATGGAGGTCAGTTGACCTTAAGCCAGCAGAAATGCGTGTCTTAATGAGAAGGTTATGTATGAATCTTCGTATAATTGTCAACAACTAGAGCCAGTTGATAGAGCCGTAATTATAGCGGCTGGATTTATGTTATTGAAGGCTCCCTCTACACTAAAAATGCTACAATAGTATATTCTTTACAGAGACAGATCTTTCAATAAATCTGACTATATCCATGCCCATCCTGTGTGCATTCTGTTGATTGGATGATAAATTGCATGTGATCAATTATAGTCCTAAGGTAACCAGGTATCTATTCACTTCTCCAGGGTTTTAAAACGAAATGACAATAGAGAAACGGCGAGAAACCCTTAGCTCCTGTATGGATCGGCTTTCCCGCTTTATATAACGCGTTTTCCAATAGGGATGATATGATTTTGAAGTGACGTTTCGGCCATTTGTAATATGTCATGATCTGTCATTTGTTTTTCATTGTATTCAGTAGTGTTTGCAATTTCATCATGGAGAGATATACGCAAGAACAACGTTTTACGTTTTACGTGTTACGTTTTTTATTATTCAGATTTATTATCACAATAATCGTTCTCCAATTGCAACTTGTCGTGCGCTAAGTCAATTTTTCCACTTTCCAGTCGACCTAATATCTTGACACCCATGAGCAACTTTTTAGCTCTCGTTAAGAGCTATCTTTTTTTGCCATTGACCGATTCCCGATCCGACGTATACCGTTAAGGAGCTAAAGCAAAAATAAACTTTCCGTTCACATTTGAAAATGATGTTAAGTCAATTTTTTTTAAATAATAAAAAAAAACACTTTCCAGTCGTCCTACCACCTTGACACCCATGAGCAATATTTTAGCTCTAAGAGCTATTTTTGCCATTGACCGTTTGTGGCTACGTGTCACACAGGAAATGAAACAATTGAATTGTTGCGAGAAATGTTTGGAGATTCGATTATTTCAAGAAATTGTGATATTGAATGGCCTCCAAGAAGTTGTGATGTAACACCATTAGACTATTTTTTGTGGGGTTATTTGAAGTCATTGGTCTTTCGAAATAAACCAGACTCTCTTCAAGCTTTACAAGTCAATATTGAACGTGCCATTCATGACATACGACTTGATTTAGTGGAAAAAGTGCTCGAAAATTGGGTTCATCGAATTCGTTCCTGCAGAAGAAGTCATGGAGGCCATTTGAATGACGTTTTATTTAGAATCGACACAAGATTGTACTTCAAATTAAATAAAAAAACTTTTGAATTTCCTTAACAATAAGTGTGTTTTTTATTAAAGAAATCATATCACTCTTATTGGAAAACCCTGTATATATATTATATATATAGGCCTGATTATACCCTCACTTTAGTGGTATAACACATCGTAGGAGTAAGCTGTGGTCCAAGTATGTTAGGCGGAAATCAGTTTTAGGATATTTTAAGTCATTTGAGCAATGTCCATTCTTCTGTCTGTCTGGCTGTAGCGCACGATAACTCTCAAAAGGAGTAACGGATTGACTTCATATATGGTATTTGTTAAAACTTTTTTCTATCTCAGGCTATGTTTGAAGATGGGCCACATTGGTCCACTCCTTCTAGTACCTCCTTCAAGTACCTACAAAGGTTTAAATTTTTGTGAAATATTGATTCTATAATAACATCTATATTACCTATCCGAATCCTCTATAATTCCACTCAACAATAGTTTATCTGTCCGTATAGCATTGAGAAAAATTGGCGAAGTGGCCCACACAAACGGACCATTTTGTACAAAAAGTAAACAACTTATAACTTTTGTACTAGAATATAGAAATACTTGACATTTAGGGCAGTGTAATGCTTCTCCAATACCTTTGGGTACCTACCACTCAAAATGGCCAATTAATAGCAAAATGTAATAGCCCATAATTTTAATACCAGTGCACATAATCAAAGAATTCGGTACAGTGAAATCTCTTTGAAGTATCTACTGTTTAGAGCAAGAGAGCTGTATTTGTCAAGTCAAATTTTCAGATTCAATCGGACAGAACTTCTCCATAACTTAGACTTGGATCGAACTCGTTCACTTGATATCGAACTCGAACATTAGCATGACCAGCCATGACCTTCACGAACTATGTGACATTTGCAATATAATGATTATGTTTATAATATATATTTTGTCTGGTCAACCTAAAGGAACAAGTTCGAGATCAAGTGAACGATTTTCGACCCAAGTCTACCATAACTTCTGAAGCAATTTTATTATTGTTAGCATATTCTGTATTTTAGACAATCTATGCAATGGCTATAGACTGAGAAAAATGTTTGCACCTTCTGACTCCCACACAAAGTACCATATTTCATATTATACTCGTACTTCTTGTATTACTAACAAAGTCGGGGTATATCTTTATTCGATTGAAATTTTCTTATTTGTTATTTGTATTTTTACTGTGATTTTGTTTCTTTAATTTTATGGAATTTTATATACCAAATTTCAAAACAATCTTTCAAAATTATAATATTTCATAATTTACTGTAGATAATCCCAGGATATATCAAAATTTTATTGTATTATGAAGAGTCGACGAAGCTTCAGGGTTTTCCAACAAGAGGTGTTATTTTGAATCACTCGGTATTTCGGTAGCTGTCACTTTTGAAGCTTTTATTCTTTGACATTTGACAAGTAGAAACTACGCCATTACTAAAAATGGAACGATAAACGATTCAACAACGCATTAAATTAATTAAAATTCACTACAAAAATGGTGAAAATCTTGCAGTCACAGATCGCAAAACTAAAGCATTTTTGGGTCGTCGTGAAGCACCTTGTGGGACCGCAATACAGAAATTGGTGGAAAAATTCGAGCTGTTGGGACAAGATAGTGATGTGAAGAATAAAACCCATGCACGTCGCTCCAGAACTCCTCAGTTGTATTGCTGCTGTAGCCCAAAGTGTTGAAGAAAACCCAGGTTTGTCCATTCCTCGTCGTTCTTTGAAATTGGGCATTCCACAAACGTCATTACACCATATCTTGCATAAAGACATGGGTCTTAAGGCTTATAAAGTACAGGTAACACAAGAACTCAAGCCGGCCGATCATCAACAACGTCGTGTCTTTGCTGATTGGGTCCTTTAAATGCATGAAAATGATCCTGGAATTCCATCGAAAAATCATCTTGACAGATGAGGCCCATTTCCACCTCGGTGGCTACGTCAACAAGCAGAATTGTCGCATCTGGGGCTCGGAAAACCCAAGAGTTATTGTTGAGAAGCCTCTCCATCCTCAACGTGTGACCGGTTGGTGCGGTTTATGGTCTGGCGGTGACATTGGACCTTACTTTTTCGAAAATGAGGTTGGATCAACTGTTACGGTGAATGGATTGCGCAATCGAGAGATGATTAATAATTTTTTATGGTCGGAGTTTGTTGGTATTGAGCTGGACAACGTTTACTTTCAACAAGACGGCTCTACGTACCACATAAGCAAAGAAATCATTGCTCTGTTACGGGAAAAGTTTCCGGACCGTGTTATCTCTCGAAGAGGTGATCACAATTGGTCACCGAGATCTTGTGATTTAACATCTTGCGACTTATTCCTTTGGGGCCATGTGAAAGATAAGTTCTACGCCAACAGCCCAGCGTCGATTCAAGACCTCAAAGATAGAATTCGTGAGGCTATCGAGGACATAGGGCAGACACTTTGCTAAGTCCAAGTCCTTCCACTTTATTATGAAATAAACATCCGACCATTTATTTAAAAAAATGGAATTTTTCTTTGAATACCAAAATAACACCTCTTGTTGGAAAACCCTCTATGTAGATTTAAAGTTTCAATTGAATCACCCTTTCCCAAGTTGAAGTAATAATATTATCGAATTAACGGTAATTTCTGCTACAGACATAAATGATAACAAATGAAATTTTAATGGAAAATTTCTATAAGAAATACGGAAAAGAAGAGATAATACAAAAAACACGGAAGTCAAGTGAAGAATAGAGCTGAGAAAAGAAAATGCTGAGAAAGCCAATAACAAAGACAAACTGTGTGTCAAACTTGCAATGGATAAATGTGGATACATTTAATGTTCCTTGACAAAAACGTTGACTTTAATTGAACACAACTATTTGGAACACTAGTTAGTTGTTTGGATTTCTTTTGTTTGGCTTCCTTTCAACCCACTCACAAAATGTAAGAAAAAAAAACAATGGTTAAAGAACTAAAGCAGCAGGACTGACCATTTATGTGTTTTTTCTTTCTTTCTTTCAACAAGTTAAAGACTGGTTTGTATTTCGTAAATCCGTCCCACATAAGAAACAATTTTAAAATATTTTATTTTTTATTTCTTAGGCCAAAAATGCTTTGAACCTTACATTGAATAAATTGTGTGTGGTGCGCGGAGTGGATGGACTGGTGACCTTGACTTTAAACGAAACCAATGAAACCCGCATACAATTCGTCCAAAAAGAATTTCGTTTTCAAAATCCATTGAGAGTTTGGCATTTTTTGCACTGAAAGCAATGAACCGTTTGTGTTTTCTGAAGTTCATTTCACTTGAAAGTTCAATCACTTGGAAGAAATACGAGTATACAAATTGAATAACACAAAGTGTTGTAGAGTCGGTCAATTAAAAAACACAAACAATTTAAAAATTCAGTTTCAAAAAGTCAAGGATTAATTGAAACTTAAACAAAATTGTATTTCTACCAAAAATACCACCCACCTACAACATTAGGTCAACGTTTGTTTACGGAAATTTTCTCAAAAAACCAAATTGAATTTAAAACAACCGTTAACAAATGTGTAACCATTTAAAACAAAACGTTTGAATCTAAATAAAGTTGTGACGGTAGTAATGCTGGGCTTTTCCAAAATCAAACTTGAAATTTATTAGTCATTCTTGTCACTGTCTAAGGCTTTGCATTTTGGCTGATTCAGAATCTTTTTCTTTTTTCGGTGTTGAATCATTAAATCTCTTTTTCATTAAATCCCCTTCAGACGACTCTTATGACTTAATAGTCGTGTTTCAACTTCTTCTTCTTCTTCTTCTTCTTCCATGACACATTGTGATGTGTCAAATAAGTAAAAAGGCGTCAGAGATACCAGATCTAACGACACCTTTGTGGGGTTTTCACAATCCGTTATAATAATAATATTTCGATTTCATATGCTAATCTTCGCCTTTGTGTAATATTTATGTAGAATTCTGTAAATCCGTGTGTCATTCCTTTTAAGTAGTTCATCCATGTTTAATCTTCCAATGCCATTGGCTCGCAGTCGTTGTATTAGAGCATCCCGAAGATTTCCATCAATTCTAGGACAATGGAAGGTGATATGATCAATTGTCTGTGTTGCCCCACATTCACATTGGGCTGAGTCAATAATGTTGACTCTGGAGAGGTGTTGCTTGGTTTGGATGTGCCCAAATCTCAATCTGGTGGCCATTGTTATAACATGACGTTGTAATCGTTGATCCGTAAACCATGGCTTCACGGCAACTTTAGACGACAGTGAATACAGATGCCGCCCATACTCACTCTCGTCCCATCTGCATTGCCATGAAGATACCGCCTTCTCTCTATCTGTGCATTTAAAGTCCATGTATGGTAATGCCGGGTAATTTCCATCATTTGTGTGGTTTGTAGCAATGAAGTCCACATGTTCGTTCCCTTCAATTCCAGAATGGCTGGGAACCCATAAAAGAGAAACAGTATAGCCCGTCTGTTCAAGCTCACAAAGTTCGTGTCTTATCTCGAAAATATACGGATGCGTCCTGTTGTTGTTGAACGAGTCAAGAGCTTGCATTACAGATTTACTATCTGAGATTATCAGGTACTTGCCAAGGTCGTTTATCTTTATGAATAGGATTGCCTCAAGAATCGCATAGGCCTCCGCTGAGTATATGGGAGAGATGTCACTAATAGAGAAGGATGCCTCGATGTCCATACTAGGAATCCAAAATCCGCAACTTGTCTTATCGGTGGTCTTCGATCCATCAGTGAATACCAATATATGGTCCTTCCACTTTCCAGCTATCAGTTCGTCGTATTTCCTTTTTATTTCAATTGCCTGAGACCTGCTCTTATCAATGTCCAGGTATGTCACATTTGGTCTGAAGATGTTACTTCTAAAGGGAAGCCTGTATCGTAGTGGGATCTCATTTCTATCTATCCTATAGTTAGAAATCTTCTCGTCATACTTCCTATGTAATCTCAGATCTGGCTCAAACTTATCGTTGTATGATTGTATAAATGTGATAGCCACGTGTCTCATATTGCATATCATCTTATTGACAAAGTTGTCTGCAATCAATGAAAGTCTCTCTGGAATCGGCATAATCCCTGCCTCCTGTTCCAATGCAAGTGTGTGGGTCGAAATCATAGCCCCTAGGGATATCCTGATTGCCTTAAACTGAATCCTCTGTAGTGATAGAATTTCATCTTCTTTGCACTCCAAAAGAAGAGGCGCCATATATTCTATCCTAGGTCTTATCAAACCAATGTAAAGCATGAGAAGGGTCTGTGGGTCAGACCCCCAGGTAACGCCACACAAAGCCCGTAAAATGTTCATGTATTGGAAACAATTATTCCTCACATTTTTTATATGTTCGCCGTTACTCAAGTTGGGTTCGAACGTAAATCCGAGATAATTAAATTTAGTGACATATTCTATGTCCTGGTCCCCAATACAAATACTTGGGTAAATACGACATCTTTTCCTCTTCGTATAAGTAAAAATCATCGCCTTCGACTTACTCGAGGATAATGCAAGTTGTAAATCCATCAGCTTATCATTCAACGTATCGATAGCTCTTTGGACTGTAGATACCGCCACCTCCAAAGATGTGTCCGAACAGAAGATGACAAGATCGTCAGCGTATCCCAGTATTTCGGCATCAATGTCCTCAAACAACTCATTTATGTAGACGTTGAAGCTAAGGGGGCTTAAGACTGAGCCCTGTGGGGTCCCAGTAAACGAGCGCCTCTCGTATTTGCCATTGTCCGTCTCCAGTACGAGATCCTTGTATCTAAACAGTTGTCCAATCATATGACAGGTGCGTTCATCAACACCCAGCGATCTATATTTCTCCACGAGTATGTCAATATTGATGTTCTCAAAAGCGCTCTTTATATCCAGAAATACACTTACAGTAAATTTTTTCTCCCTTCTAGCCAGTTGCACCGCCGACCAAAGAGCCACAGTGTTGTCACAACCAGACCTTCCCTTACGAAAGCCGGATTGGGGGTTGTTCAGTTTCCGATTGGCCTCTAACTGGTGGTCAATCCTATTGAATAGCATCCTTTCGAATATCTTGCGCATACAAGAAATCAGCGCAATCGATCTATATGATTCTGCTTCATTCGGAGGCTTACCCTTTTTATGCAGTGGTTTAACCCTATACTTCATCCACGTTCCAGGGACATGCCCACTCAAAAATACCGAGTTATAGAGTTCCAGAAATGTCGCTTTGATGTCATCATCAAATTTTCTTATATGTCCATGCCTTATGCCGTCAATACCTGGCGATGTATCCTTTGATGCGTTAATAGCCATCTCAAGCTCTTCGGCTGAGAACTTCTCACAATTGGTCAAAGGTGTAGGATGTTCCACAATCGGACCCACTGGACCCGACAGGTTGTCACAAAATGTCTCGATACATGATGTAGGTATTTCTGGCTTTATGGGGATATTCATACCCCTGAATTTCTTGACGGTTCTCCACAGTTCCGTAGGTGTAAGATCCGAGTTGATGCTCTCACACATAGACCTCCATCCCAATCTCTTCTCGTATTTTAAAGTATAGAAGTATTGCCGTTTACTTGTCATAAATTTCCTCAAATTCTCCCGTGAGGGTCTTCTTCTGAACTGAGCCAGCATCTTCGTCTGCTTTGCCTTAACTTTGTTACATTTGGGATTCCACCAGGTGTTCTCTGGATATGTTCTCACACTCTCCTTCTTTTTAAACTTCTCGTAAAAAAGGCTGGAGAACACGTCAAATTTCGTCCCCTCGTCACATTCAACGAATGACCTGTCATTGAGAATTTCGTTTATTCCTTCGTTCAAGACATCCCTTGGAATTACTTTCGGAACTCCATATGCCACTTTCTGGTTCAATATTGGTCTGAATTGCATTTCTATCCGGATGATACAATGACTACTGCCCAAACATTCATTTGAAGTCGTCCATGTTGACGTCATGGCCAACGATGATGTACATATTGACAGATCAATAGCCGATGGATTATCACAACCGAAGAACGTTCTCGAACCATCATTAAGCAAAACGAGTTGATTGTCCTCGATAAATCTCAGTACATGCCTTCCTTTTGGAGTTATCCTGTCACCGCCCCACATGGGGTGATGAGCATTGAAATCACCGCAGAATAAAATATGGGAATCAGTTGGAATATAGGTCATTAAATTTTGTAAATCAGTAAAATTATAGTCAGCGCAGGGAGGTAAATATGTAGATACTATAACAATTGGGCCCATATGTGATTTGATTGTGCATGCCACAACCTCAATCTGTTCGTTTGTCGTCACTATTGGAAGGATGTTGTATGCCAGTTGTTTCCTTAGCATTATTGCGACACCACCACCTAGTGTTGTTCTGTCTTTCCGAATAATTCTGTAATCAGGAATCTCGTATTTCTCATTTATCCTAAGGTGTGTCTCAGACAGACATGCTATGTCAATGTTTTCATCCTTCAAATATTTAGACAGTTGTGATCTTTTATTTCTTGAGCTAGTTAGATTTATTTGAATGATCTTCATCGTCGCTAAGCTCATCAGTTAGATCATAATGACTTTTACGCAACGTTTTATCATCAACATCTTTCCGAACAGATTGGTGGAATAAATCAAATGGGCATTGAGATTTCTGGGAGTTAAAATCGGTGTTTACTTGTAATTCAGGGTGTTGGTTCTTTGTCAACCGGGACACCGGTCCTGTTAAATCGGTGTCATGTTCATGAAGATCATCTAATGGTTTGTCTGGTAATTGGGAATCTGTCTCCCGCGAATGTGATATGGGAACTTCGCATTGAAGTGTGGATGTGCCTGAACCAGGATCCGCCCCTCCGTCGCCTGGCGCATCAGGCGTCTGAATATCCTCATTCATTATAGAAACATCCGGTTCTATACTCATCGGCAAATTGTTGGCATCACTACTTACAGGTTCTTTCTGCTTTTTATGGGAAGTCTCCTTTCTCCTGGTCATCTTACGGCGCTTCCTGGCTATCTCCGGAAAATCGCTTTCATTCAGCGAGAATACATTCGGATTCGAACATAAATCCGCGCTCCTGGTATCAATCTTTGGAGCCTTATCATAGGCCTTATCCTTAGCCTTCTTTCTCAGTTCCATCTTCACGTCACAGTAATTGGATTTGGCATCATGTCCCTTGCCACAGTTCACGCAAGCTGGTGTACTTAGACAGACACCAGTGTGAGGTAAACCACACCGCGAGCATATTGAATTAGATCGGCGACAAAGCCCCATGGAGTGGCCAAATCTCCAACATTTTCGGCATTGAATTACCGGCTCAATATATGGCTTGACAGGGTAGATCACCCTGTCTAAAACCACATGAGAGGGCAACATGTCTCCCGTAAATGAGACCATTATCAAGTCCGTCTCCTTTCTAATATTCTTTTCCTCATCGGGCCTTGTAAAACGCATAACCTCCGTCACTATCATGTCGTGATGAAGGGGTCCATATTCGGCTTGATGTTTAACAGCGATATTCTCATAGATGAATCTCTCAGTATAATCCTCGTATACTGGGATATCTACAACGGCCTTCACCTCGCATAACTCCTGAGGTATAATGATCCTATATCTCTGAAGGAGATCCTCGCACGAAGCCAAGCTATTAATTACATCTCTCTCCTTGCTGACGACACGGAGCCTCCTATTCGAGACGAAAAAGATGTCAATGTCGGCATATTTTCCGTATAATTCCTTCGATATTCTAACAGTAGGTACTCTGTTATTTCTCAGAAGCGGTTGAATAATTGCTTCATATCTCTGTCTGTATCGACAATATCGCCTTATCCTTGGGATGGGAGTCATCTGACCTCCTCCTGTATCAAAGTATCGAACTTCGGGCCAGACCATGATCAATGACTATAGGTGGATATATAGTATCGAATCACAGTCAAAATTTCTATTTAAATTCGCAAATTTGATTTAGATCTCCAAAAAACACGTTTTTCACGATCACTCTCAAAACTCGTTTTTTCGTGTTTCAACTTGATTTAGTAAAAACCAGTTTATTTTTATTCTACTGTCTTTCTTCTTGTTTCATTATTTTGTCGTCGCTTTTAAATTTATTTATTATATATTGTATTTATGTACGTTTATGATGAAAGTTTGTTGCTTTTGGCAAAAATACATCTGTATGTATATTTTTGTTGTTGTTAAAAACAAACTAACCAAATACATTGTGTTGATATTATGACACTTCACTTTTTTCCGTTATATACATCTGTACATTTCAAAATTAACGTCATTTTTGCCGAGTTTGAAAATAATGTCAGATATGATTTGTATATCTATGAACGATTGCCATGACTCATTTATAAATAGATTTTGTTGTGTGAAAATTTGGTTTATTTATAAATGGACAACACGTGCCGTAATTCATTGATTATAATTCAAAACAAGAACAAAAGCAAAATAAATATTTCATATTTTAGGAGGACAAGACAAATTGCAAGTGGTGCTTCGCGAATTTTCAAAGGCAATTTGAATTTCAAAGAGGGTCAAATTAAATTAAATGATTTGACTTCAAATGTAATGATTATCAATTTAAATGAAATTCATAAAATAAAAAAAGAAATTAAATTCATAAAATAAAAGAAATTTAAAACAATTAAATTCATTCTTAAAAATAGACATGTATAGAAATTGTGTATAGAAATACAATTTAATATTAGGAATTTAAAAATTTTAAAATTTAAATTCAAAACACATCAATTGAAATTCGAAAGACATTTGCTCTGTTCTTTAACTCACAACAAGTTACTACTTTTTACCATTTTTTTCTATTTTGTTGTTGTGAAATTGTTGAAATAGTAAATGTAGGTAAAGGAACAGACATATTTTTTGTAACTCAGTGAAATTCAAATTGTTCCATTTGAAATTCAAAGACATCACTTGTAATTCTAAATATGTACGACAGTTAAAATTCCAATTATTCCAATTTTAATTCACAGTTTTCCATGTGAAATGCAAGTTTAAATAGACACGTATAGAAATTACAAAAAAAAATAATTTCAAATTAGAAATACAGGGGTTTCCAATAAGAGTCATATGATTTCTTTGAAAAAAAAAACACACTTATTGTTAAGGAAATTCAAAATTTTTTTATTTAATGTGAAGTACAATCGATACAATTGAGTTCTAAATAAAACGTCATTCAAATGGCCTCCACGACTTCTTCTGCAGCAACGAATTCGATGAACCCAATTTTCGAGCACTTTTTCCACTAAATCAAGTCGTATGTCATGAATGGCACCTTCAATATTGACTTGTAAAGCTTGAAGAGAGTCTGGTTTATTTCGAAAGGCCAATGACTTCAAATAACCCCACAAGATATAGTCTAATGGTGTTACATCACAACTTCTTTGAGGCCATTCAATATCACAATTTCTTGAAATAATCGAATCTCCAAACTTTTCTCGCAACAATTCAATTGTTTCATTTGCTGTGTGGCATGTAGCCAAAATCGGTCAATGGCAAAAAGATAGCTCTTAACGAGAGCTAAAATATTGCTCATGGGTGTCAAGGTCGTAGGTCGACCGGAAGTTGCATTTTTTTGGATTTAAAAAAAATGGACTTAGCATCATTTGCAAATGTGAACGGAAAGTTGCTCTAGCTCCTTAACGGTACGTCAGAACGGGAATCGGTCAAGGGCAAAATAGCTCTTAACGAGAGCTAAAATATTGCTCATGGGTGTCAATGTCGTAGGTCGACTGGATTTTAAAAAAATTGACTTAGCGCACGAAAAGTTGCAATTTGAGAACGATTATTTTGATAATAAAACTGAATAATTTTTAAACGTTTTTCTTGTGTATATCTCTCCATGATGAAATTGTAAACACTGCTGAATACAATGAAAAACAAATGACAGATCATGACATATTACAAATGGCCGAAACTTCAAAATTATATCATCCCTATTGGAAAACCGGTTATTTTATTTGGAATTAAAAAGTTTTTTGAGACTAAAATTATTCCATTTTAATATAGCAACTAAACCATTTTTTTTTTCGGGTAATTCGAAAAAAATTGATTTATTTATTTATTCTTATGAATTACAATAAAGAGCAAATTTATATTCCAATTTTACGGTGCAGGGAAAGCCGGGTAACCAATACTATGTTGCTTGTCATATTTTTGTAGCGACAGACCAGAGCCTCTGGTGGGAATCGAACCCACGACCCCCAAACTCATTGGCGAGCACGATACCAACTCACCAACTGGGGCGCTCATACGAAAAAAAAAATAATTATTATTTTTTTTCGAATGAATCGCCTTTTTGTTTGGAATTCAAAGAACATCTTTTGAAATTCAAAACTTCAATTTGAATTTCCATTCCAATTGAAATTGTAAAATTTTATTTATACATACATATTACACAATTTTAAACTATTATTCGAAAGAAAATTAAATTTAAAATTATTGGAAATTCCAAAGTTTAATTTTAAATTCAAAAAAGGTCAATTGAAATTCAAGAAATTCCATCATAAAATTAAAAATAATTAATTGAAATTCAGAACACGTCAATTGAAATTCCAAATAAAACAATAAAAAATTCTAAACATATAATTTCTAGTTCATCATTTGAAATTCAAAAGATGTCATAAATAAGGTGCAAATAACCCCCAAGCCGAAAACAAAATAACACCCTAACCAAAGATTCAAAATTGGTTTTGGGTGAAATTTCATTAACTTTGGGATTCATTTAATTTTTTCAAGTTTTTTAAAGTTATTGTTACTAAGACCAAAATGAAAAAAAAACCAAAATAGGATGAATTTGGGATTTATTTCATTCATTTTGGGTTTTGGGGATTTTTTCTTTGTTTGGGATTTATTTCATTTTCATCGAAATGGCTCTAATTTTTCTTGGGCCGAATTTCATTTTATTTGAAGATTATTTCATTGGCATTCAAAATGAAATTTAGGAAAGTTTTTAATAATAAAATTGTTAAATATCGCATCATTGCCGGTTAGAATCGACTGAAAATATTGAACTGTGTAATTTTAGGATGGGCCTTGAAAGTAGTAATCAGTTCTTGATAGTGCTTCAGAAAAGAAAATTTACAAATTTTAAATTATAACAAATAGGGAAATTGGAGTTGTAGGGTTATGGATAGCAGATTACGGAAAACATACCAGTTGGTACGATTGCATAGTAGCACGAAATGAATAAGCTTTGAATGTATGGAAAATAAGTTTTGCGACTATTTTGCTAGAGAGCCGATCAGTAACCGAACTGATTGGGTTTGTTCCCTTTCAACAATTTACGAATGAATACTTCTGTAAGAGAAAAATTGAAGAAATAATAAAGCCCGCGAAACAGAAGGACACAAATCGCGGCGATTTTTTTTGGCATATTTTTCGTCTGCTCTTGGCATATTTTTCTGTCAGAAAATTTCATGTGTGAAATATGTTGGAAGAGAAAACATTTATATTTAGGAATTAATGGAGACGAAAAATAGACAAGAAATCGGTGCGATTTTTAACCTATTTTTCGTCTCCATTAATTCTTATTCATGTTTTCTCTTCCAACATATTATTCTATTCCAAAAGATTTCAAACGTCAAGAAATGATAATGCAATAAAAAATAGTTCAGAAATGTTTTTAAATATTTTTCGTCTGGATTACTTTTTTTTAATGTTTTCTGTTCCATTTCATTCGCAAATTTTGAACCAACCACCTATTAAAAACATTTCAAGAAAACTTACCATAAAAAACGTCGCAAAGCAGTTGCAACTTTCTTTTTACGTCCATTATTAAATAACAATTTGCAATTTGCAGGTATTCACACTAGTCTTTATTTTAATGAACAAATAGCATTTGTTTCGTCTGCCTATTGGGGATTCCATACAAGCGTTTCTGTAAATACTACAAACAGTTTTTGGGAAAATTTATGTATATTGCACAAATAAATATTTCTCTAGACGAATACATTTAATTTGGAGTTTATTGCATTTTTTGGGGTTTTTCCATTTATAATACTTTGCCGCACAAGTAAATCAAAATTGTCTTTTTAAAACTCCAAATATATATCAATTCAAATTCAAAACACGTCATTTGAAATTTAAAAGACATTACTTGTACTTCAATATACCTCAATTTTAATTCAAATTAATATATGTATGTATTTTAAAGTTAAAAAAATTAATGGGAATTCTAAAATTTAATTTGAAATTCAAAAAAGGTCAATTGAAATTCAAAATTATTAATTGAAATTCAAAACAAGTCAAATTTATATATAGTTATAGTAAAGTTTTTTTTTAAATTCCAATTTTCATGGAATGTTTCTTTAGTATTTGGACCATATATAGAGTGATCTAAAAACCGGTTTTTTGAAAAAATAAAAAACCGGTGGATGGTTTATTTAAGTTATAAAAAAACGGTGGACGGTTTTTTTCTTCGAAGAAAACCGGGGAAACCGGTTTTTTTCTGCATAACAAAACAGTATGAAAATTGCCGTTTGAAAAACATTTTCCTTTTTAATAACAAAAAAGGCGATTTTTTAATATTAAATTTTTAAAAGCGATGTCTTCTGATCTGGAATCTTGCACCAAATGTAGTCCTGTTGGATAGTAGTTATGAGTTGGATTGTGATGATTATTGTCATTTGAGTCAAACGGCCCTTTTATCTCATACTTATAACTAATTAGCTATTGTATTTAGAAACATTTTCCAAAAGTGTTATCGATAGTCTTTGCTTCAACTTTTTAAAAAAATTAGCAAATATATTTTCATTACTTTTTTGCAAAATTTAACTTTTTTGAAATTTTGGTAAAAACCTATGTTTTAATTTTTGATTTTTTTGCTCAAAAGAAAGCTTAGATAACTTCCTTTAAAAGCTTTGTGACCTATTAATGGGATGGGACCTGTTGATCTATCAAAATAAATATAAACCTCTGAAAAAAAATAACGCTCAACCAAACATTTTAGCATTTAAGATGGGAAAAACAACCGTTTGACAATATTTGACACCCTCCAACTCGGAAAGTCCTTAACCGATTTCGTTGGAATTGTGTCTCATAACTACTATCTGATAGGGCTACTTGGTGCAATTTTAATCCTGACAGAAGACATCCCTTTTAAAAATTAACTCACTTGACATGAAATTCCCCTTATGTAGTTCAGTCAAGAAAATATTAATATTTCGGGATATTAAATAGAATATTTAATAGAGGTATTAAATCTTTATACATATATATTTTATATACACACTTTAGTGCAGGTGGGTATATACGAGTATACATATAAATATATAAGAGTATACACTAGTCGGTTTACCCAAATGAAATTTTCTAACTTGTTTTTCTTTCGGTTTGGAAGTGGGAGAATGCGTTTACTTTTCACATAACTTCTGCGCGTATGAATCATTTATTTTCTTTAAATTTTTGTAATTTGTATAGAAATTGGTGAATGGCTTCGGATTCTAGCAAAGTTGTCTTTTTAGGCCATATAAGGAGATCTTTCATATTATTATCTTAATTTGTGATATTTTGTATATAAAGTTGTAAATAATTTTTAATATTTTAGTGATAATAAAAAAACCGGAAAACCGGTGGAAACAAACGAAAAAAACCGGTTGCACCGGTTGTTCGAAATTCATGATTTTGAGAAAAACCGGGGACGGTGGAAGCAAAAAACCGGTGGGCCGGTTTATTTTAAACCGGTTTTGATCACTCTAACCATATATGTATGTATGAAGTATATGCCGGATATAGCCGTGATACCCTTTAAATTAAAAAAATTATGAGGGCAAACATGTTGGGACTATCACTTTCACGTAGAACCAGTGGTTTAGTAACTGTCGTTAAAACAAATAAAGATTTTTTTATTTTTCAAAATAGTTGTTTTTTGCTGGCAGGAAAAAAAACATAAAAAATAGAAAAAAAATCGAAAATAATGTTTGTTCCATTTTTTGAAAGCTAACAGCCTAACGAAGAAGACAATGCATATTTGAAAAAAAAACCATGGGTAAATGTATAAATTATGACCCATATTGTAAATGTAAGAGAAACTTAAAAAATCATTTTCATATTTTTAAATTTTGCCAAAGACAAATAAATATAAGAAGACATTCCTTCCGGACGAAACGTCAACATCTGTCAGGTACGAACGAATAGGAATTAACTGTCACACGCGAAAAAATAGTTTTCCGCGAACATATCTTGAACCAATGTTACAATTACAAAAAAATCAGGAAAATCTGTCTGAAAATCCGCGAAAAACCTCACTAGTTGTGATCAAATTCCTATTCATTCGTATTAACACTTACTGCCTCCGGGATGACTTATCTTCGTAGTAAATTGTTTTTGATTTTGGCCATTTTGTTTTGGAGCTACCAAAAGGGACGTGGCGATAAAGCACATTTTTCAATGGACTATAGGTACTATAAAATCACTACACTGTACAAAATTGTAAGTGTTCGTATGGTCAGGAATCGAAGCTATTTGTCGCTAAGTTTTTGTGCAAAGTGGTCCATTTGTATGGGAGGTACCAAAAGGGGAGTGGTAATAACGCCCATTTTTTACGGGACTCCCTTTGTATGGTCCCTTTGTATGGGAAGTAAAAAAAGGGAGTGGCAACATCGCCCATTTTTCTCAAGATGATAGCGACTAAGAAACGAATACTATATGTGAAATTGCAAAAAGGGAGTGAAGATAGAGTCTAAAGTAATAGTCTATTTAGGGAAGACATCAACCTGTTATACTTATAGTCTAAAGTTATAGTCCGCTTTCGGAAACTGTTATACACGATCAAAAAAATAAATATTCAGTTTTTTTTTAACAATTAAATGTTATGAAACAATAAAAAATATAATACTGAAAACCCCAAAACTTTTAAAAGTCGATTTAATAAAAAAAAATTAAAAATATACATGTTTCAACGTGCGAATTGAGTCTAATGCTTAACACAATTCAATAGCCCATAGCTCGAAAACTATATCGGGTTAATCCATACTGTGACCACTTGATGGATAGGTCTCGAGGAGCACAATCCAATCAATCCGGTAATTAGTATAAAAGTTATTAAAGAACAAATATTTCTTAAGATGTTGATCCTTTGTGGGGGAGGTACTCGAAGGTCTGGACCAACATGGTTCATCTTTGATCTTAGCCTGAGTTAGAAAAAAATATGAATACATACCAAATTTGAAGTCAATCGGTTACTCCTATCGAAAGTTTTCGTTCGCAGCAGAAAGACAGACGGACGAACATTGCTCAAATGACTTAAAATATCAAAAAACGGATTTCCGCCCAATATTATTGGGGAATCTTAGGTCACTACATCGATGTATTACTCTTTTGGCCCGCAAACAAGATTTTATTGAAATTCTCTTAATTCTACCAAAAGTACTATAATTTCTACATCTATCCATGTTTTTTTTGTTTTCAAATATGCGCTCTTTTCTTCGTTAGGATGCTAGATGGAACAAATATTTTTTTTTGCGATTTTTCTTATGTTTTTTTTGTGGCAACAAAAAACGTTTTTTGGAAAAAATCAAATTTTTTGTAATAGTTTTAACGACAGTTGCTAAACTTCTGTTTCCACGTGAAATTGCTATTATACACCCTTATCGGGAATAAAATTCCACGCGGAATTTGTTCCCTTTTTAATGTCCAATTTAGGGAAAATGGAACAAATTCCGTGGGAAATTTTATTCCCGATAAGGGTGATTAACAATTATAGTCCTCATAATTTCCTTTAATTTTAGTGCATCCCGAGCATATACTTCAAAGAGTATGGTCTAAATACTAAAGCAGCGATGGGCAAAAGCTCTACCCGGGATTTTCCTCTCACGTGTACATGAGCACACACATTGAATGAGAGTTCACTATCATTCAGTCTCCCTTGGAGAAACGATCGACGTCGTCGCTTGTTGCCTAAAGTACACATAAAGAAAACATGTATGATAAATTGCAGGAACATTTTTTGTTTGCTGATTTTTTTCGGTAAATACGAATGTTTGGTTTAAGTACGCTGTCACGCCTTAACTCGAATAATTTTTTTTTATATTCATCAGAACATATCTAATATTCTTATTTTCCTATAAATATTGCCTATAACTATTTAAAAGAGCAAATATTTTTAAATACGCAGAACCAAAAAAAATGTTGGACACTCGAAAAAGTAAAATACACTAAATAATGAAACCATTAAATATAGAACACGTCCAACTTTTATTTTTGCTTCGAAAATATTTTTTTCTTTATAACCCATTAAATGAAATATGTTAGGAAAATGCACATGCCATTTTTCGCAGTGCACAATGAGAGGGTTAGCACTTCTCACAAATACAGACACACGACATGGGATTTTGCAGAAGTATGTGTGTGCCCATCGCTGTACTAAAGGCACCTTCAAAGATGGGAATTTTAAAGAAAATTAAATTTGTGTTTAAATTTGATGGAAAATTTTGAATAACCAATAAAACGTTTTAAATTTCTACTGCTATTGTCTGAATTTCAATTGATGTTTTTTGAATTTCAAATGGAATCTTTTGAATTTATGAAAAATTTTACAAAAAAATGTTTGAATTGCAATTTATGTATATTATTATATATGTATGTATATTATTGATGTATTTTGAATTTCAATTTATGTGTTTTGAATTTCAAATAGAATTTTTTGAATTCCAAATGACGTGTTTTGAATTTGATGTACAATTTTGAGTTACAAATAAAATGTTTGAATTGCAATTTATCTATATTGAATTTCTATTGATGTTGTCTGAATTTCTATTTACATACTATGTATGTTTTTTTTTCTAAATTTCAATTTATGTTTTTCAATTTCAAACGGAATCTTTTAATTTCAATAGTTTGGTTTCCATATTAAATTTTCGCTTAATTTCAAGCGGTTTTCTAGATTTAATTGTCCTTACATGTTATGCGATATGCAACTGATATTTATTTTGCGAATTCCAATTGAAAATTTGGTTAAGTATAATTGTGAAATAAAACATTCCTAATATTTTTTATTTTCCCTAACCATTGATCTTTTGAACTGAATGATTTATTTATTGTTGCAACAAAATTTCGCACAAACCTAAAATCTCACACCGCCAAAAAAGATTATAAGCATTTCAGAGAGGATTAATGTTTCTGTTTTGAATTTCTTTCATTTGGTGTTTTCGTTAGAAAAAATGTGGGGAAATTTCTAATTTTGTGCTATCTTTACGTAAATAACTTAATTTAAATGATCTATGCCAAAAATATCCCCATGTATTACTCGTATTGAATGTTTGATGGGATAGAGAAAACAGAACATCAGAGAACGCAGAAATTTACGAGATTCTAGCCAAAATCACAAACAAAGATGCGATTGAATTAAATGACGTTAATTGTTGAGAAATCATGTTGCTATATAGTGAAGTGAGTTTTCAATGTTAAAAGGATTGGTATTTAATTGAGGAACCATCTTTCAAATAACTTTTTGCTACTTTTTATTAATCTGGGGGGTGGATGGATGATAGCTTCTAGAGAAAGAGAGAGGCGGAGTAAATAAAATAAAATCTTCAAATTAAAGATCTGTTCTTTTGGAGACTCCTCTCTAGTCGGATTTCTCCAGAGAAAACTTATTGTTTCTCCAATGCAAAAAAAAAAATAAATAAATTACCCAGTGCAGTGAGAGAGTTGTCCCTAGAATGTATTCTGTTCACACTTTAAATTAAAAGAAAACGCTTAATATTAAGAACATTTTCCAAATTCTAAGAATGAATTTCACTAATTTCAAAGATTTAGAACGTCTTCAAAGCAAAATCAATAAAATTAAACAAATATTTAAGACGTTGGATTTAATTTGGTGCCAGAGGCATTTAAATATATTAATTTTGTAATTAAATTTACGATATTTAAAAAAATTAATATATTTTAAAAAAATCGAGTATTTTTTAAAAAGGAAATCTTCTGAGGCTTATTTCATTGTGGAAACAGAAGTTTAGTAACTGTCGTTAAACAGTTAGAAAAATGAGAGAAAATGATTTTTTAATTCGTTTTTATGGCGAGAAATTCCCTTATTTTTACAATATGGCTCATAATTTATTTTTAGATTTTTCCAAATGGACATAGTTTTCTGCGAATAGAATCTATTATTTATGGTCTTTTTTGTGCCAGCAAAAAACTTTTTTTGGAAAAAATATTTTTTTTCTAATTTTTTTTTCTAATCTTACTAAACGTCTGCTTCCATGTGGAATTTCAATTATAAAAATTTGTAGAAATTGTGATTCTTAATTTTTCTAAATTTGTTGCAGAAAAATCGGACTAGTCGTTCTCGTGTTATGTCAAGCAAAAGATTCCCAAACGTGACAAATTCCCCTATATGATACCTTCTAACTTCAAAACGATATGTTTCGATTCCTAGACGTGACCCAGCGAAACGGCGGGACACGTATAACTTTTTTTTGACCGATATAACTTTTACCGGTAGTCAGAACCCCCGCCTATCACTAACCCCCCTACCAATTGTATAATTACTCTTAAATCTAAGGGAAAATCTGTTTTATCGCTTTTCATAGCCTTTTTTTGAATATAAGCCCTCGATATAATTAAAGTTTTCTACAAAAATTCTTGAAATGCATGTTTTTTTTAGAAAACTTGTTGAAATTTGCGATTTTCTAGAATATCCCATCAAATTTGTATTTTTCTAAAAAAAATTGTTGAAATCTAATTCTACAAAATTTCGTAAATTTTTTTAAAAAAAATCGTTCGAAATTGCATTAAAAAATTTTGTTGAAATTAAATTCCAAAAAAAATCGTTTAATCGTATTTCTGTTGAAAATTTTGTTAAAATTGCATTTCTCGACAACATTTCTTGAAATTTAATTTATTCTAGAAAATTTTGTTGAAATTTCAAACCCATGATTAAAGGTCATTTTGCCTTTGTTAAAGGCGAATGAAGGACATTTTCTGGAAAAAATCGAGTTCGTAGAAATTTTAAAGCAACGATTTTAACGAAATTTTCTAGAAAATAAAATTTTGAAGAAATTTTTTTAAGAATATACAAATTCAACGAAATTTTCTAGAAAAATTAAATTTTGACTTTTTAAAAAAAATAGTTTTGACGAACATTTTTAGAATATGAAAATTTTATAGAAAAAGACAGTTTTTTTTTAAAAAGTAGATTTTGATAAAAAAATATTAAAAATGCCAATCTTGAAAAAAAATCTACACAAAATCGATTTCTATTAATATTTAATTAAATTTTTCTGTAAAAATACTATTTTTTTGTTTTAGAAAAAATTCAATTTTGAGGAAATCTTGAAATTTCGAAAAAATGTTCTAAATATATAAAATTTCAACAAAATTTTCCAGAAAATTTGAATTTTGACTTATTAAAAAATAGTTTTGACGAACATTTGCAGAATATAAAGAAATTTTATTAAAAAAGACAATTTTCAATGATTTTTTTTAGATAAAGTAGGTTTTGACAAAAAAATTTAAAGATACTAAATTTCAAAAAAAATCTATAAAAAATCCATTTCTATAAAAATTTAATCTTGCTGAAATTTTCTGTAAAAATACTGTTTTTTTGTTTTGGAAAAAAATAAATTTTGAGGAAATGTTTTTAAAAAATACAAATCTTAACAAAATTTGTGCAATCAATTATTGTGCAAAACTTAAGTTTGCAAAAAATATTAATTTAGGCAAGATTTTCCTGAAAAATACAATATTGTAAATTTTGAAAGACATACTTATGAAATTGCTATTTCTATGAAAGTTTTAATAAAATTTAAAATTTACGATACATTCAATAAAATTGCTATTTCTATAAAATTTTTAAAAAATTGAAATTTTTATGACATTTTCAATAAAATTACAAAATTGATGAAATTTTCATTAAATTGCAATTTATATGCAATTTTCAATAAAATTGCAATTTCTTTAAAATTTTTAATAAAATTTCAATTTCTATGAAATGAAATTTTCATTAAATTACAATTAATATGCCATGAATGAATTGAAGAAAATGTATAGAAAACCGAAATTTTTTTTAGAAAAAGGAAATTTTGACAAAATAAAAAATAAGAGTGCCAATTTTGACAAAATTTTCTATTAAAAATGAAATTTTGCTGACATTTTCTATAAAACTAATATTTCTACGAAAAAAGGGTTTAAAATTTCCAATTCAGACGAATTTTTCACAGATTTTTTTTTAGAAAAAAAGCAGTTTTGGGGATATATTTTTAAAAAATACCAATTTTGACCACATTCCATTTCCTATAAAAATGTTATTTCCACGAAAAAGAACAAAATTTTAGTAACATGTATTTTCGAAAAAATTTTAAAATATGCAATTCAGACGAAATTTTTAAGAAAATTTCAATTTTGCAGAAGTTTTATAGAAAAACACAATTTTCAACGATTTTTCTTTTAGAAAAAAATGTAATTTTGATTAAATATTTTTAAAAATAAAAATTTTGACAATATTTTTTTAAAAAAAAAATCGATTTCTGTTATGTATTTTATAAAACTGAAATTTTGAAGAAATTTTACAGAAAATATTAATTTAGACTATATTTTCCCGAATATACAATTTCGCCAATTTTGAAAGACGTAATTTTAATAAAATTGCAAAATTCAAAATTTTAAATCCCTAAAAAAAAGACAAAATGAAATAAAATTACAATTTTCAATAAAATTAAAATTTTTAATAAAATGGAAATTTCTATGAAATTTTCAATAAATTTTGCAAATTTTAAGAAAATATCAATAAATTTATAATTTCGATGAATGATACATCAAAATAACAATTTTTATGATACTTTTCAATAAAATTGAAATTTCTATGAAATTTTCAATAAAATTGCAAATTATGTAGGGGTCAGAATTTTTAATATTAATCTATGAATTTTATTTTTTAGCCTTTAAGGTCGATAAATTGTAAAATAAGATATTGCTACCATTTATTATTAGAACAAAATTCAAAATTTTAAAAATTTAAATCCCTAAAAAAAATGACAAAATGAAATAAAATGACAATTTTCAATAAAATTTAAATTTTTATGAAATTTTTAATAAAATGACAATTTCTATGAAATTTTCAATAAATTTGCAATTTCTAAGAAAATATCAATAAATTAGCAATTTCGATGAATTATACATCAAAATAACAATTTTTATGAAACTTTTCAATAAAATTTCAACTTCTATGAAATTTTCAATAAAATTGCAAATTATGTAGGGGTCAGAATTTTTAATATTAATCTATGAATTTTATTTTTTAGCCTTAAAGATCGATAAATTGTAAAAAAAGATCTTGCTACCATTTATTATTAGAAAAAAATTCAAAATTTTAAATCCCTAAAAAGTTTTGGAATTTTTTTTTAAATAAATGATAGCGAGCTCTTATTTTACCATTTACTAACATTTTGTAAACTTTTTAGACAAAAATTAAATTCATAGGTTAATACTAAAAATTTGGACCCTTATAGGCAATTTTCAATAAAATTGTAATTTCTACGAAATATATTTTGTAGAACTTTTCTAGATCAGGACTTAGCTAAGTGTGAGACAAAGTAATTAAATTAAATATCATATATGAAGGGAAAATCCATGGGAAATTGCAATTCTGCAATGGATTTATCACGAATATTTTAGTTTTGAAATTAAAAAAATAACTTAAAAAGATTGGAGAATATTAAAATAATAATTCAGGCAGATTTCAAATGTCATTATTATTAAATAATTTTATTTTATTTCTGTCAAAGAAAACCAAATAGAATTTTTTGAAAACCACAATTTGAAACCTATTTTAGAGTTTTGTTTCTCGTTTTTTATAAAATGAAACGATATCGTTCCAATGGTGGCACCAGCTCCACCTCCATTACCACCGATTTTAAATACAACAATTCTGTTACAAGAATGTATTTACAAAAGGATTCCAAGTCAATTCATGGCGATTATTATCGTTATGAAAATAATCCTCAATATTATTATACCAATGGAGAAGTCGACAGCGTTGCAGCAGCAGCAGCGGCTGAATCATCGAACAATACCTTGAAAAATTGCGAATATACCCGGCGCAGTTTTGATAACAATTCAAGGTCAGTGATGAAGAATTCCGGCAAAATCGAAAGCA
The DNA here is from genome assembly GCA_963930755.1 of Eudasyphora cyanicolor. NCBI lineage: Eukaryota > Metazoa > Arthropoda > Insecta > Diptera > Muscidae > Eudasyphora > Eudasyphora cyanicolor. The sequence continues at coordinate 201,070,572 of OZ005737.1, read as the reverse complement.
GAACTCATGGTCGTTGTCAAAAATTGCATATAACGTCACCGGTATTTGTTGACGAAATCCTACCGTCGAAAGAGTCTCGCAATGATGGGGTGACTAATCACGAATTTTATCTGAAAAAAGTTTTGTGGTAAGTTTAGAATCATTTTACCGATATTCGAGAGAAATTTTGTTCTTTTGTATTTCGAAAAGGGAATAAATGCTTAATTTATTCAAAAAAAAAAGCTGTCATACCAGTCGGAATGGGCAGAACAAAACCAGCAGGTCTAGCTGCTTACAAATAAAATAGCATTGCTTAATAAGTGATTAATGAATATATTCCACTTTCTTTTTTTATATGCCTCCGTTTTTTCTTTCATTGGAAAATTAACCAACTTATGGTTACTGGCCTCGTTGCTCTGCATGAAAAAACGAATACTCCGTTTTTATACATTTTATCGTTTGTTGTGGTTTTTCTTTGGTTTATCAACTATCAAAATTGTTTCAATTTACAATAATTTTTACACATTTTAACACAAATACCCCACTTGCCGCACATACAACAGACACCCGAGAAAATGTCCCCAGAGGATATCTATCAGACGTCATCATCATCATCACCATCATCTGCAGCAGCAGCAGCAGCAACCAGACTCTAACCATGGCCATGATAGTGGTCCATGTGGAAGATTCCAGGCAACAACAGCAAAAAAAAAGACAGAAGCGCCACTTGAGGCGGTTTTGATTAAACAATACAAACGGTGGGTCTGAGTGTCCGTCCGTCCGTCTGTCCGTCCATCCGTCGGTATGTTTCTTTGTAATGCCAACACAAAAGATGGAGTGGTGGCCACAGAAAAAAACCCCAGCGTTTGTAAATTATTCATGTTGCAGATAAAGTATGCATGATATTATTTTTTTTGTTTCATGTTCTTTTTTTTTCTCTCTCTCCTGATGATAAAGTTGCAACAATTATGTAAATGCCACTATGGTTTTGGTTTGGCTTGGTTAGCTTTGGTCTTTCATCGTTTTGTCTCCTTTTGGTTTCTGCTGCTGCTGTTGGAATGCCATGCCGTTCAGGCATTTGGTGGTGTAATGTGTCCCCAGTTGCAGCTGGTCTGTATAGGAGAGGACTATCAATCGATTGGCTCATTGGCAAACAAGTGTCGCATTTGTTGTGGTCCATAGATTGGCTTAGTTTAGTTTGATTCGTTATCAGTTTTCCCTCATTGCGAAATGATTTATGGAAAGTTTCGATACGTTTAGATAGGTGACGACGGAATGGCTGGCAGGATGGCCGGCTGGTTGACTGGTTGACCAGCTGGGTGGTGATTATCGGTTTCCCTGCGGTATTCATAATTAAAAAAAAATTTAATAATATGTACGAGTATACATATGTATATGTATGTACGTTGTGGTCAGTCATATAATCGATTTGGATTTGTTTGTGGTATTAGAAAATAATTGGATTTTTTTATTATTTAAATTATTGAAAATAGATTTTGAATAGAAAAAAGGTGAAGAAACAGAACAAAGTGAAAGGTAATTGAATGTCAAGATATTGAATTTTTAAGCCTGGTTGTATATACATAACTTTCAATATTTTGAACCTTTTAAACTAGGGTTTCCCAAAACCATGTTAACACTAAAACCATTCAAAAAATTTCTTTGAAATTTATTTTTTCTAGATAAATCGTTGAATTGCATTTCTCTAGATTTTGTTGTTAAAATTGCATTTCTCTACAAAATTTCCTGAAATAAAATTGTGTCTAGAATTTATTTTTAATTTCAATTGTTTTGAAAATTTCGTCCAAATTTAATTTACTTAGAAAATGTCATCGACATTGGATTTTTCTAGAAAAATTCGTCTAGTTGTATTATTTTAGAAAATGTTCTCTTAACACCTTTTAATCCGATAAGTAGCCATTAATTCGGCCACCGATCTTTAATCCAGTCAGTGGCCACTAATCCTGTCATTGACATTTAATTCGGTCATCGAGCTTTAATTCGCTACCTTAGCGCGGTCAATGACTGAGTCAAAGGTCGTTGACCGGATTCGTCAATAAAGGTCTATGAGTGGAATAAGTGCCACTGAATGGATTAAAGATCGATGAGTCGTTTAAAGAACGATGAGCCATGATTAGTGGCCCGGATTAAAGGCCGATGGAGCAAATTTTCTTAAAAAAACATTAAATTTTCAAGAATTTTTAGAGAAAGAATCAATTATACACAAACATTTTTAGAAAAATGTAATTTCTAAGAAATTTTTTAGGAAAATTGTATTTTGACATAATTTTCCAGAAAAACTCACGTTTTCGACAAAAAAAATTTAAACAAATTTAATTTTGGAGAAAATTTCCGGAAAAATGCAATTTTTACGATTTTTTTTTACAAAAATGCAATTTCGACATCGATTTAAAAAAAACCGATTTTGAAAACCAGTAAGGAAAGGCAGTAAGTCGGGCGGGGCCGACTATATAATACCCTACACCTCCCTAACAATGCGATAAGGGTTATTGCGATAATAATTTGGAATAATTGGTAAATGGGTAAGAACATATATATGTGGATATATCTAATTCTGAACCGATAATCGCTAAATTAAGCAATATTCGTACCTAAATTGAGAAACATCTTTCTGGAGAATTTTGTAATTTTTAAGTACAACTTCTATAGCGCTTTGTAACCAAATCAGGAGGAACATATATATGGAGCTTATATATAAATCTGAATCGATTTTCCCTGAATACTCATTCATGTAAAATAGAAACCTCTTCCTGTCGAATTTCGTACTGATCGGATATAAAATACAGTCTCTACAGCGCTTGAATGTCAAATCGGTGCTAACATATATAGGGGGGATATATCTAAATCTGAACCGATTTTCTCCAAATTTGGCAGTATTTCTTCGTGTTATAAGAAACCTTTTTCTGCCGAATTTCGCTGTGATCGGATATAAAATACAGTTTCTACAGCTATTGAATTTCAAATCGGGGGTAACATATATATGGGGGCTATATCTAAATCTGAACCGATTTTCTCCGAATTTGGCAGTATTCCTTCATGTAATAAGAAACCTCTTTCTGCCGAATTTCGTACTGATTGGATATAAAATACAGTGTCTACAGCGCTTACATGTCAAATCAGGTGCAACATATATATGGGGGCTATATCTAAATCTGAGCCGATTTCCCCCAAATTTTGTATTGTATCTAAGTGTATCATGAGACTACTCTCTGTCAATTTTTGTACAAATCGGTTACAAAATGTTGCTTATACAGTGCATATATGCCAAATCGGAGGTACATATATATGGGAGCTATATGTAAATCTGAACCGATTTTAACCAAATTCAATAGGGATCGTCCTTGGGCCTAAAAAAAAGATATGGGCAAAGTTTCGTTGAGATCGGACCATAATTGCGACCTGTACTTTGATTACAAGAATACATCTACAGACAGACGGACAGACGGACAGACAGACAGACAGACAGACGGACATAGCTAAATCGACTCAGAAAGTCGATCGGTAAGTCATAATACCCTGTACTACAGTGTGGTGTAGGGTATAAAAAATTCTACATAAATTCGATTTCTTTTACATTTTTAATAAAAATTAACTTTGTTGAAATTTTCTATAAAAAATGTAAATTCCCCTACATTTACAATAAATAAGTATGCAATTTTGATGAAATTTGTTCGAAAAAGTTTAAATTCTAAGAAATTGTTTAGAAAAATTAAATTTTAGAGAAAAAAACGAAATTTTTACCGTAAAAAAATTTTTTTCGTAAAATTTTTTTTTTTACAAAAATGCAATTTCGCACAGAAAATTAAAAAACACCGATTAAAAAAAATTCTACAAAATTTCTATTTCTATTAAATTTTTAATAAAAATTAAATTTTATTGAAATTTAAAATCCCCTAAACTTATAATAAATAAGTACGCAATTTTGATAAAATTTGCTCGAAAAATTGAAATTGCTAGAAAAATTTAATTTCTCAGAAATTTTCTCGAAAAAATTAAAATTTGGCATAATTTTGAAAAAAAAAAACTAAATTTTTCCAAAAGAAAAATATTTTCGACAAAATTTGCAAAAACTGTAATTTCGACGAAATTTTCTTTAAAAGTTAATATTTTACGAATTTTTTTACTAATTTTTTTAAAATTAACAATTTTAAAAATAATTTCTGCGCAATCGAATTCTATAATTTTTTTGAAAAAAAAAATTTGTCTGATTGTATTATTTTAGAAAATTTCCTGTAAACACCTTTTAATCCCATAAGAAGCCATTAATTCGGCCATCGATCTTTAATCCGGTCTACATTTATCGGTCATGAAAAAAAAATATTTTTGACAAAATTTTTAAAAACTGTAATTTTGACGATATTTTCTGCAAAAAATATTTTTTTACGAATTTTTTTAGAAACATGCAATTTTTACGAATTTTTTTTAAAATAAAAATTTTGAAAAAATATTCTGTAATAATTCGATTTCTATAATTTTTTTTCGAAAAAAACATATTTATTATATTATATATTTTTTTACGAAAATGCAATTTCCACAAGTAATAAAAACACACAATAAGAAAAAAAATGATTTTGAAAAAAAAAAAATTAAAAAATTCGATTTCTATTAAATTTTTAATAAAAATTGACTGATGAAATTTTCTATAAAAATGTAAAATCCTCTAAATTTACATTAAATAAGTATGCAATTTTGATAAAATTTGCTTGAAAATTTAAAATTGTTAGAAAAATATAACCTAAGAAAATTTCAGTAAAAAAAAAATTTACGTAATTTTAGAGAAAAAACGAAATTTTTCCATAAAAAAAAATATTTTCGACAAAATTTTCAAAAACTAATTTTGACGAAAGTTTCTGCAAAAATTAATATTTTACGGATTTTAAAAACACGCAATTTCTACGAAATTTTTTAAAAATAACAATTTTGAAAAAATATTCTGCAAAAATTCGATTTCTATCATTTTTTTCGAAACAAAAAGAAATTTTCGATAGAAATATTAAAAAGATTTCATTTTGACGAAATTTTCTGGAAAAATTAAATTTTTACGATTTGTTTTTACAAAAATGCAATTTCGACAACAAATTTAAAAAACACCGATTTTTAAAAAAAATTCTACAAAAATTTGATTTCTATTAAATTTTTAATAAACATTTTATTTTGTTGAAATTTTCTATTAAAAAATACAAATTCCCCTAAATTTACATTAAATAAGTATGAAATTTGCTTGAAAAATTACAATTGTTAGAAAAATTTAACTTCTAAGAAAATTTCTAATTTGAGAGAAAAAAATAAATTTTCCCAAAAAAAAATATTTTTTTGACAAAATTCTCAAAAACAGTAATTTTGACGAAATTGTCTGCAAAAATTAATTTTTTTAAGGATTTTAGAACACGCAATTTTTTAAAAATAACAATTTTGAAAAAATTTTCTGCAAAAATTCGATTTCCATAATTTTTTTTCGATAAAAATATGAAAAAATGTCATTTTGACTAAATTTTCTGGAAAAAAATCAATTTTTACGATTTTTTTTACAATAATGCAATTTCGACGAAAAATTTAGAAAACGCCGATTTTGAAAAAAAAATCTACAAATATTTGATTTCTATTAAATTTGTAATAAAAAAATAGTTTTGAAATTTTCTATAAAAAATATAAATTCCCCTAAAATTTACATTAAATAAGTGCACTTTTTATGAAATTTGCTCAAATTTTTTTTTTCAAAAACTGTAAGTTTGACGAAATTTTCTGCAAAAATTAATTTTTTACGGATTTTAGAGACATGCAATTTCTGCGAAATTTTTTAAAAATAAAAATTTTGAAAAAATTTTCTGCAAAAATTCGATTTCTATAATTTTTTTTTGAAAAAAATATTTTTGATAAGAATATGAAAAAATGTAATTTTGGCTAAATTTTCTGGAAAAACTCAATTTTTACGATTTTTGTACATAAATGCAATTTCGACAAAAAATGTAAAAACGCCAATTTTGAAAAAAATCTACAAAAATTTGATTTCTATTAAATTTGTAATAAATAGTTAATTGTTGCAAATTTCTCTATAAAAATATATAGATTCCCCTAAATTTACATTAAATAAGTATGCAATTTTGAAGAAATTTGCTTAAAAAATTAAAATTGTTAGAAAAATTAAATTTCTAAGAAATTTTCTAGAAAAATTAAAATTCATCATAATTTTAGAGAAAAAATTTCATTTTGGCGAAATTTTCTGGAAAAATTCAAATTCTTTCATTTTTCTTTCCAAAATAAAGTATGGAAAGTGTAACACATCGAAGGAGTGACGTAAGACCCCAAGTATGTTTGGCGGATATCCGTTTTGGGTCATTTTAAGTCGAATGAGCAATGCTGGCTGGTGCTCACGATAACTCTCGCAAGGAGAGACTGATTGACTTCAAAATTGATATGTGATATTTTTTCTATCTCTACTAAGTTCGAAGATGGGACCATATTGGTCCATTCCTTCTAGTACCTCCCTCACAAAGGGTTAAAGTTTAGTGAAATATTGATTCTATAATAACGAAACCGAATCCTCTGTAATTCCATACATACGGGTCTGTTCTGTAATCACGGCGATTTGAAATCACTTTTGGAGTTCGAAATCACCCGAACATATTTCGAACAATCTTTTTTGGGAGGCTATGAATAATAAACCGGGCGATTACGAACTCCAACAGTGATTGTAAGTCGTCTGCGGCGAACGATCAAAAATCACTTGAATTCTATAAAGCGCAGGTTAGAAATATTTTAGGTACGAGCTTTTTGCGTGATTTACTATAGACACACAGAATTATAACCTGTTGTGACTTATAGATTTCTCGGAATAATTGAGTGATTTTTGATCGTTTGCCGTTAACGAACGAAAATAAGTTACAGAAACAGGGCCTTAATTTCTTATAACTTTAATACCAGTACTTGACATGTTGTGCATGTAATGCTTTTTTTAGTACCTATAGGCCGATTAAAAATGTGCATTATTGCCACGCCCCTTTTGGTACCTCCCAAAGAAAATGGCCAAATCATACCAGATTTGAATGGCTCATAGCGATAAACCCAGTTCACGCAGACACTTCCAATTCGATACAGTGCAATGTCTTTGAAGTATCTTTTGTACAGCGCAAAATAGGCATATTTGTCAATACACTTCTGGTACCCCACACAAATTAACAGCGTTATTCGAACACAATATTTCCATTAACTTCTGCACCAATCATCTAAATGTTTTCATATTCTGTATTTTAGACAACATTTCTATTGAAAATAGACTGATAAATAATGCTTCTCCAATCCGACGTACCATATTACATTTTTCACAAAGTATGGGTATACATAATACATACCTTAGTCGATTTATTCGACTGAAATTTTCTTACTTGTTAAAATGTTCTCCATTCACCCAATTACAATGTACGTAACATATGTTTTTCAAATAGATCTGTGGCAATATAAATGAAAATAAATTTAATTTTTGCTACTTTGTATATTTTACAATGTTCTCTAATGGCCCATGTGAGATGGATCATTAAGAAAACGTGTGAAAACCGTCATGTTTGGAATCTATTTGAACATATAAATAAGTATACATTAGGGTGTAATGTAATTTGTTTAAAGTGTATGAATACCGTTTGCAAACTTGCTCATAATAATAAAGGGTCTTACAATAAGAGGATTCATTTTGATAGTAAAAAAATAAAATTATGGAAAACAAAAACGATAATCAAAATGATCCGGAATTTCAAAAAAAAATTACACCGGTCGACAAAGACAAAAATGTTTGTTTTGGTTTCTGTTTTAATACATAGGTTCTGACGCTAGACCTCAAAAAACGCCAAAATATCCGTTCTTAGTTTTTAAAGAATGTTTTAAATTTTAAATCTTTCTAAAGCAAAACCAAATTTTTTGACATAACTAGAGAACCATTTATCCGAATTTGTTCAGGAATGTTAAAAAAAAATTCAAAATTAGGTAGGCTTCAACTTCTTACAATAAAATTTTTATGATTCTATCGTAAGTAATAAAATGAGCTCATTCCGAAGAAAATTGATTCATAATTTAAAAAAGTTGTAGTTGTAGTTGTAAAAAAAAACCGTCACTTTCTTGAAATTCTAAATTTTTCTCTAATTTCTACAAAAAAAAAACAAATGTTTATAAAAAAAATATTTGTCCCTTTGTTAATAACAGAAAATAAGTCAAAATTGGATACTTTAAAAAATTAAATCTCTTATTGAAAGACTCTTAAGATACACATAAACGGTTAACCTAATTAACATTTCACGTAACGTAGATATACTTGAGTAATTTGTCACTGTTAAAGTCGTTTTTTTTATATTTTGATTTTGTGGTCGCAATTTTCTTTTTATAACCTCACTTTAGTGGATGAGGGAGAAGTGACCTAAGACCATTATGGTGAAGGGCCAATGAAAGCGGAATGCGTGTCAGAATAGTTTAATTTGATTCAAATTCTCCGCGCCGCCGCTTAATATGTCCATTGCCAGATTAAATTATTCTCAATCTGACACAATTTCTTGTTCAACTTTTATTGAAAATAACCACAAGTTTTGTGTACGGGCAATGCTGAATTCGCACCGCACCGCATGACGCGTGCATTGGTCCTTCACCATTAGTTATGGCCGCCGGTCAGTCTGACTGCTGGTGCGCAATTCTACCATGAATTCTCAATATTATTCATATGTATATTAAAAAATCAATGTTTCTCAATATTATTATTCGGATAATTATTTTACCATTACCCCTTGATATTTAATCATAATATTTTTTACGATACACCCTATTATAAATTGTTATCTTATTGTTGCCCGTCGCTGAATATAAGTAGAATTCCTGTGTAGATGTCGCTAACGACTGGCAACCATTACTGCGCTGATAATGATGATGGCGATATTGAAACGTGCAGACGTTTGCAATGCGTCTTTATTATTTTTTTAGTTTTTGTGAGAGAGATGGAGGGAGACCAAAAGCCAAAGAGAACTATACTTGTCTTATTGAAAGTTTCGTCAATGTTGCATTTTTTCCTACTAAATTATCTACAATTTATTTATACAGAGGTATCGAAAAAAGCTTTCATAAGAAATGGGTTGCCATCTTTACACGTCGTTATCTACATTTCAATGTATGCTAAATCACAAATTGTAGCTTTCCAAAAGAGGCGTTTTACAGAACTTAACTTTGTTTTGGTTGAGATATTAACAACAAATGTTGACAATATTATTTAGAAAATTTGAAATATCCTCAAAATTAATGCCATATTAAATGCTTGGCTCTTTCAAAAGATTTTTTTTTCGGCAAATTTCAGGTATTAACCATTATTACCCATTATTTTATATTAACATTTCCACAGTTTACATTTGTATATGGGGGATATTATAGGTATTTTATGCCAACAGTTCACTGTTATCGATTTCACAAATTTCTTTAAATGTGGTTTTATACCCTACACCTCTGTGGTACAGGGTATTATAAGTTTGTTTCATGGCAGATGTTTATAACACCTGGAAATACTATAGCTAGACCCACCTTAAAATATACCGATCGACTCAGAATCACTAGCTGAGTCGATTTGACCATGTCTGTCCGTCTGTCTGTCCATCTTAAGTTGTTCGTCGACTACAGGCCGCAATTTCACTCCGATCGTTCTGAAATTTTGCAGTTTGGAGTCTTTCGCAGCTGGAAAAGAACCCTATTGAATTTGGTTGAAATCGGTTAAGATTTAGATATAGCTCTTTCATCCGATTTGGCCCGTTAGTCCTATAGAAGCTGTGTTTTACATCCAAGTGTTTTGACATTTAGTATGTTAGACTTTCTTGATCCATGGACCAAATTTGCCGAATTTTAAGAAAATAGGTTAAGATTTAGCTATAGCTCCCATATATATGTTACGTCCGATTTGGCTCTTTAGTCCTGTAGAAGCTATATATTACACCCAATCGTTATGAAATTAAGAATGGTAGAGTTTCTTGATCAATGGATGAACTTTGCAAAAAAAATCGAACGTTGAATTATATAAAATCTCCCAAAAGTAAATTTATGTAAACAATTTATACATGAATTAAAAAAAAATTATATTTCAGTGTTATTCAATATTACGAGAGTGGTGTAGGGTATCATATCGTCGGTGCGCCGACAAAAACTCCTATGTGTAATTTTTCGAATTTTTTTTTATTGTCGAATTAGAACGTCCTAGCGGTCAAACGACTACCCACCAAAGCATTTTGCGCTATCTTCACCGGTTCCGAAGTTACCAAAAACTCCTATGTGTATCCCTCTATAGCAATGCTCCGACAAAAACTCCCATGTGTTGTAGGCACAGCCTGTCCCAAGGGACAGAAGGTTGGCTTAGATTCACGCCAAAAAACGGCTAATGAGGTTTTGTTCAGAATCATCCCCTCTATTCGACAATAAATAGATCAAAATTGGATCTTCTTCCATTCACGAGTTATCGCGAAAACAGTACTTTTACTCAAAACAAACTTAATAGCTTTGATTTGTAAAGAAAAACGCGGAAATTTAGAACTGTAACACAATTTCCTTTAAATATGATTATTTGTAAGACGCCTTGTAACGTCCGCGACATTTGGCATGTTTTTATATTGCGAATTTTGTGTAATCGATAAAATCGTCTTACACCGCCAAATGTTTCCAAAAATATTATACCGAATTTAATAAGATTAATATATTTGCATTTTATAATCTCTGAGGAATAGATTAATATCAGCATTTTCGCGAAAAATATCCCTCGACGAATAAATTTTGTACAAAAAAAAATTGTTCGGAATTATTTTACTATATAATGCTATTATCTCGCGATTGAACAGTTCTTTGGAAAATAGTCAAAGGAATTTTGGAAGATAAGCGAAAGGCCTACAACTCTTTCGTTAACAAACAACATTTATAGTAATTTGGCAAGGATTTACAGTGTGTTAAAACTTTTGTATTCTTTTCCCTTTATATGAGGCATTTGATTTGACACATTGTAAATCCCTACCAAGTTATTAGAATTGTTTTTGTTAAAGAAAGAGTTGTAGTCGTTTTTAATATCTCCCAAACTTTCTTTGACCACTTTTTCCTAGGACTGACCGTTCGCGTAATAATAGCATTATATAGTTAAATAATTCTGAACTTAAATGTTTTTTGTTCGAAATGTATTCGTCGAGGGATGTTTATGGCGGAAATGCTAGTGTCAATCTATCCCTCAGAAATCATAGAATGTAAATAGTATATTAATTGTAATAATATTGCAATAATATTTTAATAATTAGCGGTGTAAATAAGTCGAATTTTTGGATTACAAAAATCTCGCTATAGAATAATATAACAAATATCGCGGACATTACAAAGCGTCTTACAAATGTTCATATTTATGGGAAATTATGTTATAGTTTTAAATTTCCGCGATTCAATGTAATTGAGTTCGGTTTTTTGGTTAAAAATTGTTTTTTATCGCGATAACTCGCGAAAGGAAGCAGATCAGATTTGGATTTCTTCTTATCTGTGTAGAGGGGATGATTCTGTACAAAACCTCATTAGCCATTTTTAGCCACAATCCAGGCCAATTTTCGTTTGCTTGAGCTACGATGTGAACATTCGAATATCAAAACTCCTATGTGTAATTTTTTTGTTTTATAAATATTTAAAATGCTCCAAACAAAACATCCTATGTGTCGATTTTCATGAAAACCATTTACCACGTCATGGGCTTTTCACATATACGATTTTTATACCCTCACTTTAGTGTGACGAGGGTATATATCATTTGCTACGGAAAAAAGTGTAACGCATCGAAGGAGTGATCTAAGACCCTAAGTATGTTCGGAGGAAATCCGTTTTGGGTCATTTTTAGTCGAATGAGCAATGTCCGTCCGTCTGTCTGTCTGTCTGTCTGTCTGTCTGTCTGTCTGTCTGTCTGTCTGTCTGTCTGTCTGTGTGTCTGCTGGCTGGTGCGCACGATAACTCTCGAAAGGAGTAACCGATTGACTTCAAATTTGGTATGTGGTAATATTTTGATCTATCTCCGGATGAGTTCGAAGATGGGCCATATTGGTCTACTCCTTCTGGTACCTCACACACAAAGGGTTACAATTTAGTGAAATATTGATTCTTTAATAACTTCTATACTACTTATTCGAATCTTTTGAAATTCTGCACATAATATTAGTATATTAGTCGCTATTAACTCGAGAAAAATGGGTGAAGTTGGCATGCCCCTTTTGGTACCTCCCACACAAATGGACCATTTTGCATCAAAATTTAACTGCTTATAACATTAATACAAGTGCATAAAAATGCTTGAAATTTTCTACAGTATAATGTTTTTGTAGCGCATATAGTCCGGAAAAAATGGCCATTATTGTACAGCCCCTTTTGGTACCTCCCACACAAATGGACCGTTTCGTACCAAAAGTAAACGGCTTGTAACTTTAATACCAGTGGATACAAATACTTGAAATTTTGTACAGTGCAATGCTGTTATAGTGCCTATAGTCCTGTAAAAAGTGGGCGTTATCACCCCGCCCCTTTTTGTACCTCCCACACAAAATTAACAAACCATACCAAAATTACATAGCTCGTAACTTTAATATACCAGTGCACATAAACGCTTATAGTTCAGCACAATGCAATGTATTTAAGAATGTACTGTTTACCGAAAAATATGTGTATTTGGAAAACCCCTTCTGGTACCTCCCACACAAATTGACAGATTTATTGGTGTAATGTTATATATTACATTACTCACAAAGTGAGGGTATACCTTAGTCGGTTTACCCGACTGAAACTTTCTTACTTGTTGTTATAATATATTGGTGGTAAATAATTAAAAGAAAAATTCAAAAATTTGAGATATTAAAAATATCGCGATTTGACGAAATAGCAACACATAGGAGTTTTCGTCGGTGCACCGACGATATAGCCTTTAGCCTTTCCCTACTGGTTTTAAATCAAATCCGAAAGCTCTTAAAAAATCGCTCTATAAAAGAGGCCACCTAATTTATGATATTTACTTATACTTCATTTATGATTATTTAAAGTTTTCCTGAATTTAAAGATTGATTGTCAATAGGTAATTAGTTATATGGATGGGAAAAAGGGCCGTTTGATCAAAATGTCTAAATTCAACACCCTCCAACTCGGACTATAATAACTACTACCAAATAGGACTGAACTTGGTGCAAGTTTCATCCCGATCAGAAGACATAGGATTTTAAAATTCACTCACATAAAATGAAATCTCCTATATATAATAATCTGTATGTATAGCGTGATCCATTTCGAGGTTCCCTACTTTTTTAAAGAAAAAACACAGAAAATTCATATTGAATGGGGAATGTATATTATCATTTGAAAGAACATTCTTTGGCATTTAGTTTTTTGAAGATTATGACTATCAAATGTTGGCCGCGGCTACATCTCAGATGGTCCATACGTTGAGTCCATTTTTCGATGACTCGTTCGAGCATTTCGACTGGTAACTGGCAAATGACACGCGTGATGTTTTGCTCCAAGGCCTGAATCGAAGCGGGTTTGTCCGCATAAACTTTAGACTTTACATATCCCCACAGGAAAAAGTCTAACGGTGTGATATCACACGATCTTGGTAACCATTCGACCGGCGCAAAACGTGAAATTATCTGCTCACCGAAGTGTTCTCTCAATAAATCCATTGATTGATGCGATGTGTGGGAAGTTGCGCCGTCTTGTTGAAACCAAATGTCGCCGAGATCACGAGCTTCAATTTCAGGTATGAAAGAGTCGGTTATCATGGCACGATAACGGTCGCCATTGACGGTTACGTTCTCAACGGCATCATTTTTGAAGAAATATGGACCGATGATTCCGGAACGTCGGATCGGGAATCGGTCAATGGCAAAAAGATAGCTCTTAACGAGAGCTAAAATATTGCTCATGGGTGTCAAGGTCGTGGGTTGACTGGAAAGTGCTTTTTTGGATTTAAAAAAAAATGGACTTAGCGCAATTGCCGAACGAAACTGAATAATTTGTTAACGTTGTTCAGGCGTAAGTCTTTCCATGATGAAATGCCAAACAATACTTAACAAAAATAACATGACAGCATGAAACGACTCACACGTGATCTGTCAAAAAAAAGGCTATTGAAAAATGTATCTCTACTTAGATCACCCTATAGTAGGCCCCACCCGACTTTCTGACGTTCCTTACTGTTTATACCCTACACCACACTGTGGTGCAGGGTATTATAACTTTGTGCATTTGTTTGTAACACCCAAAAGGAGAAGAAATAGACCCATCGTTTATTATAACGATCGACTTAGAATCACTTTCTGAGTTGATTTAGCTATGTCCGTCTATCTGTCTGTGCATGTATTCTTGTAATCAAAATACAGGTCGCAATTATGGTCCGATCTCGACGAAACTTTACACATATCCCAAGGACGATCCCTATTGAATTTGGGTAAAATCGGTTCAGATTTAGATATAGCCCCCATATATATGTTAGCCCCGATTTGACATGTAAGCGCTGTAAATACTTTATTTTATATCCGATCAGTATGAAATTCGGCAGAAAGAGGTTTCTTATTATATTAATGAACACTGTTAAATTTGGAAGAAATCGATTCAGATTTAGATATAGCCCCCATATATACGTTACCCCCGATTTGACATGTAAGCGCTGTAAAAATGTTATTTTATATCCGATCAGTGCGAAATTCCGCAAAGAGAGGTTTCTTATTACATGAAGGAATACTGCTAAATTCGGAGAGAATCGGTTCAGATTTAGATATAGCCCTCATATATATGTTACCCCCGATTTGACATGTAAGCGCTGTAAAAACTGTATTTTATATCCGATCAGTGCAAAATTCGGCAGAAAGACGTTTCTTATTACTCGAAGGAATACTGCCAAATTCGGGGAAAATCGGTTCAGATTTAGATATAACTCCCATATATATGTTACCCCCGATTTGAAATTCAAGCGCTGTAGAAACTGTATTTTATATCCGATCACAGCGAAATTCGGCAGAAAGTGGTTTCTTATTACGTGAAGGAATACTGCCAAATTCGGAGAAAATCGGTTCAGATTTAGATATAGCCCCCATATATATATTACCCCCGATTTGACATCTAAGCGCTGTAGAGATCAGTACGTATTTTATATCCGATCAGTACGAAAGAGGTTTCTATTTTACATGAATGAGTATTCAGGGAAAATTGATTCAGATTTATATATAACCTCCATATATATGTTCATCCTGATTTGGTTACAAATCGCTATAGAAGTTGTACTTTACTTCCGACCATTACAAAAGTCTCCAGAAAGATGTTTCTAAATTTAGGAACGAATATTGCTTAATTTAGCGATTATCGGTTCAGAATTAGGTATATAAAAAAAACGTATATGTATATGTTCTTACCCATTATTCCAAATTATTATCGCATTGTTAGGGAGGTGTAGGGTATTATATAGTCGGCCCCGCCCGACTTTCTGCTTTCCTTACTGGTTTTTTTGATTGAAAATTATGAATTATACGACCCCTACAGAACATAACGTTGATTAGGTTGACCGATTAACAATTAAATGCTTAACTTTTTTTACAAGATGTTATTTTTGTCAAATTGCATCTATAAATCATTATTACACTTTAATTTATATTTACATTTCACTTATTTAAATTTGTATATATTAAAAATAAACATTTCCTAATTTTTTTATTTTTATATTTCTTTGCAGGTACGTACCTACTTATGTATACATATTATGAAATTATCTGCTAATTAACACAGGTCTGTATGTTTATAAAGAAACCATTGTAAGAGATTCTATAGAATACATAGCAATTCCGATAAAAAAGCTAGTTGATCCCCCTCGACGATATATTTATATCAAGTTTGGCTGGTGCGCATTGTAACTCTCGAAAGTAGTGAGCAATTGACTTAAAATTTTGCATGTGGTAATATTTGAATATACTCGTATGTTAGAGAATATGCCATATTGGTCAACTCTTTCTGATAGCTCTCCGGCAAAGGTTTACAATTTAGTGATATATTGAATATTCTATAACTTGTAGGCTACTTACTTAGCAGAATCATCGTTATGTATTCGGAGAAAAATTAGCTAAAGTGCCACGCCCATTTAGGGCGTGACACCAAAAAAAAAATTAATACCAGTTGACCCAAGCACCTGAAATTGTCTATAGAGAGTACCTCAAAATAAGCTAAAAAAATTATCGATAATTTGCTTAGTTAACAAGTAATCGGACGTTTAAATTAAAATATCGATATTGATATTTTGAGCTCATTGAATGAAAAAAAACAACAAAAAATCAGATAAACGTTTTTGATAACTTCGAGTTATCGATATATGTACCGGACCAAAGCGTTCAGTGTCACCGACCTTCGGTCTTTGTTAAAGATTTTCTCCTTTGGTGTATTTTAAAAGATGGCTACGCGAAGTGTCTTTGTGTAGCAGGGCTTTGGCCGGTATTAATGTGTTCTCTTTTGGAGTATGCCCGCTATGTGGACCAAAATGTATTTTTCTTCTGGGGTATGTCCAAAGACGCATACCAAAGCGTTTTTTCGTGAAATCTATAATTAAGGAAGTAATTGATTAAAAAGGCAGTTGTCGATAACTACAAAAAGTATTATTTTTTTCCTTCTAATTTTTGACTTTGAAATAATTCGAACGAAAAAAAAAGATTTTTTAAACGTTTACGTAAACTTTAACTGGATAAATCGCGGGACCTCGGATATCATACTGACCCAAATGAATTGAAGTTTTTTTCTGGAATTTTAAATGTATTTGTTTTCAAGTTAAGGTGAAATGTTTCGAATTACATTTGAAATTTCGAATTACATTTGCTGCTGCCTCAATTTTCATGTTTATGTTATCTACCCAAGTATTTGTTGTTTGTTTGGAAACCCTAAAAAGTTATCTTTTCATATTAAGCTTTGTGTCTAGAGAGAATTGAGCGAGCCGAGACTCTGCATTGTTTATCGCCAATGATCATTAATTACTCAGTCTCACATTTCTCTTTGTTGCCTTTTTGTTTTGTATTTTTATTTTACTTCGCGAAGCCTTTGTCAACAATAACAAGAAAAAACACAATGCATAAATGCGTTTTGTGCCACGAGACGAGTGCTGTGCTCAGTTTGTCAGTGCGTTCTTAAACTGCCCACGGTAAAGACAGCGGCTCTTGAGGCGGTTTCAAAAAGAAGAAGCGTTTTCTTTTTTTAATTAAATTTTTTTTTCTCAAATCGTGTGGCCGGTATTTATTATTAGAAACACTTTATATAAGTACTCGTAGATTTTATAAGTGCAGCGATACAAAGTGATGATTTATTTTTAAAATTAAATAAAAATTGTCGAAAAGAAAAAGAATAAAATCGAAACAAAGCTACTAAAATTACAAAAAAGTAAAAAATACATTTTAAAAATTTTCAAAAGCTAGTAAATATTTTGAAAACAAAAAAGAAAATCATAACAAATTTTAAATTGACTTTTCAAAACTCCAAAGCGAATAAAATAAAAAAAATAAAAATAAACAATTTTTATATTAATTAATGTTCAGTGTAATTTTGTTTTGGAATCTTAAAAATAAATATTTAAAACAAAGAAAGAAAATAATAATAAGAAATTTCAAAGCAAGCGAGAAAACTCATGTCAAAACAAATAAAATTCGTAAAATAATAAATAACCAAAAAATAAATCAAGTGCAAATTGAATATTATTGACCCAAATGATTTCTTAAAATCAAATAAAATTTGTGAATAAATTAAAAGAAATATACCATTTGAATAAAATTGCTGTTCCGATATATTTTTTAAGTCTTAAAAATCAAATAAAATTATATAAAAACTTAAAAAAATAGAAAAATACATATTTACAAAATTAAAAAAATGTTTCAAAGTAAATATTTTCCAAAACTGTTTTTTTTTTTGTTAATTTCAATAAAAATAGTTAAAAAATTTAAATCAAGCAAATATTTAAAAAAAAATATGCAATAACAAAATGGAAAAAAATTTAAACTTTAAAGCAAACTACATTTAGGAAATAATAAAAAAATAGGAAAAAAAGATCATTGGAATATTACTGTTCAGTTTTATTTTTTTTATCTTAAAGATCAAGTAAAAATTGGGAAATATTATAATAAAGGAAATAAGATACCATTTGAATATAATTGACCAACAGGATTTTATGTTTTAAATTCAACTTACATTTTACAAATATTAAAAAAATAATGCAATTTGAATATTATTGCTCAAATTGATTTTTTAAGTCTTAAAATCAAATAAAAAATAAAAAATATTGTTCAAAAAATAAAATTGTTCCCAGTTTTTTTTTTATTAATTTAAATAATCGGAAAAATAACCACTTTTTGTTCACAGATTTTTTTCTTAATTAATGTAATAAAATAAATCTTTTAAAAAAAGAAAGAAAGTAATAACAATATTAAAATAGATTTTTTTCTCAAATCTTTAAAAACAAATGAAATTAAACAAATAATACAAAATTGAAAAAATAGACAATTTGACCATTAATGTCCAGAACATTTTCATTAAATCTTAAAAATCAACTAAACATGTGAATATTAATGTTCAGTGTAATTCTTTTCAAAAATCTGAAAAATGTCAAAACATTAAAAAAAAATATTTGAAATAATTAGAATTAACAAAAAGATATATCATTTTCATATTATTGGCCAAAATGATTTTTAAGTTTTCAAATCAAGTCAAAATTTTGAATAATTAAAAAAAGTCTGACCACATATTTTAATAGAGCACCTCAAAATAGGACGAACATAAAATGTGAATGTTATCGATATCTAGCTTAGTTATCTAGCTATCAGAGATAAAGTTGAAATAAAATCTTGTTTTCTTCCAATGGGATCAAAATCGATAATTAGAAGGAAAAAAGTTATAACTTTTAATTTAAAGTTTTTCAAACGTTAACGCCTGATAACTCGATAACTAAGCGAGATATAGAAAACATGCACATTATATTTTCTTCTTTTTTATATGGGACCAGATCGAGTTGCCTCGGATATGATACTCTTGCCAAAAGTGCACCATTTGAACAAAAATTGCTGAAATTTATTTTTTTAAAACTTTAACATCATTTAAAAAAATTAAAAAATACATTTAAAAATTAAAAAATATTTTATTGTTTTAAAAAATTAGAAAATTAAAATGTTCAAATTTGTTTTTGTTATTAATTTAAATTAAAAAAATAAAATGAACGGAAAATGGTATATTTGAATATGAATTATTATCGGGTATCATACTTCGGTCAACAAATGAACCATTGTAATACAATTGCTGAGATAGATTTTTAAGCCCAACAAATCTAATAAAAATAATTAAAATTTTTAAAATTATATGCTACTTCATATGGATTTTTTAATTTCAACCAAATTTAAATTAATGTTTTTTTTGATAATGTGTTTCTTCGTCAAATTTAAAATTTACTTGGTCTTGTCGAAACAAACTTGCAATAATTTGTATAATTTTTGATTTCAAATTCGTAATATTTCAAATTAGTTAACACACCTTAGGACGAGGTATAAAAATCACAAAATGAAGCCAAAATTGTCAAATAAAAATATTAAAAATATAATAATAAAAATAATAATAACAAAAATATAATAATATAAATATAATAATAAAGAAATAATAATAATAAAGTAATTATAAAAAATAATGAACAAAGAATAATAAAAAAAAACAAAAAGTGGATAAAGCATCCCAAAAAAATTTATAAAAATTTTGCAAACTATTTTCTTATAATTCTTTTATAATTAGTTTACTTTTCAATATTTAAATTAAAAATACAAAAATAAAAAATAATAACAAATAAAAAAAATAGTAAAAAAATAATACAAAATAATAACAAATAATAAAAATAGTAAAAAAATAATAAAAAATAGTAAAAAAAAATTATAATAAAAAATATTAATAAAAAAATTAAAAATAATATTAAAAAAATTATAAAAGAATAATAATAAAAAATATTAATAAAAAAATTAAAAATAATATTAAAAAAATTATAAAAGAATAATAATAAAAAATAATAATAAAAAAAATAAACAAAAATATAATAAAAAATATAATAAAGAAAATAATAAATAAAAAATAACAAAAAACTAAATATTATAAAAAAATAAATAATAATAAAAAAATAATTAAAAATTATAAAAAATAATAAACAAAGAATAATAAAAAAAAACAAAAAGTGGATAAAGCATCTCAAAAAAATTAATAAAAATTGTGCAAACTGTTTTTTATAATTCTTTTATAATTTGTTTACTTTTCAATATTTAAATTAAAAATACAAAAATAATAAAAAATAGTAAAAAAATTAATAAAAATTAATAAAAAAATAGTAAAAAAAATAATAAAAAATAATAATAAAAAATAATAATAAAAAATAATAATTAAAAATAATAATAAAAAATAATAATAAAAAATAATAATAAAAAATAATAATAAAAAATAATAATAAAAAATAATAATAAAAAATAATAATAAAAATAATAAAAAAATGCTAATAAAATAATAATAAAAGAATACATAATAATAAAATAATGATCAAAAAAATAATAAAAGCATAATAAAAAAAAATAATAATAAAAAAATAAAGAAAATAAAAAAATAATAATAATAAAAAAATAATAAAAAAATAGTAATTAAAAAATTGTAATAAACAATTATAATAAAAAAATAATAATGAGAAATAATAATAAATGAAAAAAAAAATAATAATAAAAAAAAGAAAAGAAAAATAGTATTACAAATACTAAGAAGTAAAAAATAATATTACAAATACTAAGAAAAAAAAAATAATAAAAAATAAATAATAATAATACAAAAATAAATAATAAATAATAATAATAAAAAATAAAAAACAAAAAAAAATAATTCAAAAATAAGAATAAAAAATAAATACTAATATAAAAATGAATAATAATAATACAAAAATAATAGCAAAAAATAAATAATAATAAAAAATAAATAATAATAATACAAAAATAATAATAAAAAATAAATAATAATAATACAAAAGTTTTAATAATACAAGAATTATAAGAATCAAATTTAAAATTTACTTGGTCTTGTCGAAACAAACTTGCAATAATTTGTATAATTTTTGATTTCAAATTCGTAATATTTCAAATTAGTTAACACACCTTAGTGGATAAAGCATCTCAAAAAAAATTAATAAAAATTGTGCAAACTGTTTTTTATAATTCTTTTATAATTTGTTTACTTTTCAATATTTAAATTAAAAATACAAAAATAATAAAAAATAGTAAAAAAATTAATAAAAATTAATAAAAAAATAGTAAAAAAAATAATAAAAAATAATAATAAAAAATAATAATAAAAAATAATAATAAAAAATAATAATAAAAAATAATAATAAAAAATAATAATTAAAAATAATAATAAAAAATAATAATAAAAAATAATAATAAAAAATAATAATAAAAAATAATAAAAAAATACTAATAAAATAATAATAAAATAATGATCAAAAAAATAATAAAAGCATAATAAAAAAAAATAATAATAAAAAAATAAAGAAAATAAAAAAATAATAATAATAAAAAAATAATAATAATAAAAAAAATAATAAAAAAATAGTAATTAAAAAATTGTAATAAACAATTATAATAAAAAAATAATAATGAGAAATAATAATAAATGAAAAAAAGAAATAATAATAAAAAAAAGAAAAGAAAAATAGTATGTATTACAAATACTAAGAAGTAAAAAATAATATTACAAATACTAAGAAGTAAAAAATAATATTACAAATACTAAGAAAAAAAAATAAAAAAATAATAAAAAATAAATAATAATAATACAAAAATAAATAATAATAATACAAAATAAATAATAATAATAAAAAATAATAAAAAATAAAAAACAAAAAAAAATAATTCAAAAATAAGAATAAAAAATAAATACTAATATAAAAATGAATAATAATAATACAAAAATAAAAAACAACAAATAAATAATAATAATACAAAAATAAAAAACAACAAATAAATAATAATAAAAAATAAATAATAGTAATACAAAAATAATAATAAAAAATAAATAATAATAATACAAAAGTTTTAATAATACAAGAATTATAATAATGCAAAAATTATAATAACAAATATTTATAATAAGAATAACAAAAAAACAAAAAAGAATTAAAAAAACAAAAGTGGATAAGGCATATTTTTTTTCTTATAATTCTTTTATAATTAGTTTACTTTTCAATATTAAAATTAAAAATACAAAAATATAAAATAATAAATAATAAAAAATAATAAATAATAAAAAAATAATAAAAATAATAAAAAATAGTAAAAAAAATAATAAAAAATAGTAAAAAAATAATAAAAAAATAGTAAAAAAAATTATAATAAAAAATAATAAAAAAATTAATAAAAAAATTAAAAATAATAATAAAAAACAATAATAAAATAATAATATAAATATTATAAAAGAATAATAATAAAAAATAATAATAAAAAAAATAATAAAAAAATATAATAAATAAAAAATAACAAAAAAACTAAAAATTATAAAAAAATAATAAAAAATAATAAACAAAGAATAATAAAAAAACAAAAAGTGGATAAAGCATCTCAAAAAAATTAATAAAAAATGTGCAAACTATTTTTTATAATTCTTTTATAATTTGTTCACTTTTCAATACTTAAACTAAAAATACAAAAATAAAAAAAAAATGGTAAAAAAAATTAATAATAAAAAAATTAATAATAAAAAAATTAATAATAAAAAAATTAATGAAAATTTATTAAAAAATAGTAAAAAAAAAATAATAAAAAATAATAATAAAAATAATAATAAAAATAATAATAAAAAATAATAATAAAAAATAATAATAAAATAATAATAAAATAATAATAATAAAATAATAATAATAAAAGAATAATAATAAAATTATGATAAAAAAATAATAAAAGCATAATAATAAAAAATAATAATAAAGAAAATAAAAAAATAATAATAAAGAAAATAAAAAAATAATAATAAAGAAAATAAAAAAATAATAATAAAGAAAATAAAAAAATAATAAAGAAAATAAAAAAATAATAATAAAAAAAATAATAAAAAATAGTATGTAATTAAAAAATTATAATAAACAATTATAATAAAAAAATAATAATGAGAAATAATAATAAATGAAAAAAAAAGTAATAATGAGAAATAATAATAAATGAAAAAAAAATAATAATAAAAAAATAAGAAAGGAAAAATAGTATTACAGATACTAAGTAAAAAATAATATTACAAATACTAAGAAAAATAATAAAAAATAAATAATAATAATACAAAAATAATAATAAAAAACAAAAAAAATAATTCAAAAATAATAATAAAAAATAAATAATAATAATACAAAAATAAATAATAATAATAATACAAAAATAATAATAAAAAATAAATAATAATACAAAATAAATAATAATAATACAAAAATAATAATAATATAAAAGTTATAATAATACAAGAATTATAATAATAAACAAATTATAATAATACAAGAATTATAATAATACAAAAATTATAATAAAAAAATATTTATAAAAAGAATAACAAAAAAGAATTAAAAAAAACAAAAGTGGATAAGGCATATATTTTTTAAATTATATTTTATTTATAAGGTGATCCATTTCGAGGTTCCCTACTTTTTTAAAGAAAACACACAAAATTCAAATTGAATGGGGAATGTTTATTATCATTTGAAAGAATATTCTTTGACATTTATTTTTTGAAGATTATGTCTATCAAATGTTGGCCGCGGCTACGTCTCAGATAGTCAATCCGGTGAGTCCAATTTTCGATGACTCGATTATGTTGACCATAAGTTGAGCGAAGTGCACGAAACACATTCCTCACAGAACGAGAATTTTCGTAATAAAGTTGAACGATTTGTAAACGTTGTTCAGGCGTAAGTCTTTCCATGATGAAATGCCAAACAATACTTAACAAAAATAACATTACAGCATGACACGACTCACACGGGATCGTAAGACCCGATTATGTTGTCCATAAGTTGAGCGAAGTGCACGAAACACATTCCTCACAGAACGTAAATTTTCTTAATAAAGTTGAACGATTTGTAAACGTTGTTCAGACGTAAGACTTTCCATGATGAAATGCCAAACAATACTTAACAAAAATAGCATGACACGACTCACACGTGATCTGTCAAAAAAAGGCTATTGAAAAAAGTACTTGGATCACCCGTTATTTTAAAATTATTTTTTAAAGTACATATATTTAAAATTTTTTTAAATTATTTTTCATAGTTTTTTAAATTATTTTTTATATTTTTGAAATTTTTTTTATATTTTTGATTTTTTTTTTATATTTTTGATTTTTTTTTTAAATTTTTTTATGTATTTTTTTATTTTTTTAAATTATGTATTTTTTTATTTCTTAAATTATGTATTTTATTTTTTAAATATTGTTGAAACAAAATTTGCAATCATTATTATTGATTTCAAATTCGCAAAATCAATTCGCAATCAATCACCACACCACATCTTGGGTCGAGGCATCCATTCCATAGATCAATCGATGCAATTATTATGTTTTTTTTTTGTTAGTTGTGCTGCAATTGCCTGACTGCCTGACAGTCAATCCGTCGTTTGTCAGCCAAAAAAAGTGTGTCAATAAAATAGAATGTTGAAATAATTTCTGAAGATAAGAAGAAAACGGCAAAACATCGCAATACACATTTAATTGAAAATACATAAGACTTAATTGAACCAAACACAAAAAAAAAAAAAAAAGAAAACTAACATAGTTTTGATTGTAGTTTTCTAATCGCCTGAGCAATAATAAAAAACAAACACCAAATACAAAACAAAAAAGAAAAGCTAAATAAATAGCACCCATAAAATATGTAATTACAAATTACAATCAATAGTCGTCGATTGCAGTTCACCGGTGAAGTGTTGCCATCTAATCATCAGTCCGTCTTTCTATTTTTTATTCTCGCCGCAAAAACATAATTTTTTCACGGTATTTTGATTTCTTAAGGCCACTCTCTGCTCTAATCTACCCGACTCATCGTCTCGACACGACACAACACAACGTTGTCCGTCTGTCTTTGTATTCAACAGAAAGAAGATTGTAATTAATCTTGTCATTAACCGCAGCAGCAAACATGTTTTAGTAAGTAGTGAATTTTTTTCTATTCTGTTTTTTATCTTTTTTTATTTTTAAATTAAGTTTTTTTTTTTGTATTATATTGGGTGTTATTCGTGACGAGGGGAAGGTAGAAAGGGTATATCAGTTCGTACTGCATATATCAGGTTCGTTATTTCACTTGTAAAACCTTGAAACATTTTCGACCACAAATCGTAATCAGTATATAAGGGTTGTTTCATTTTTATTTTTTCTTCTTTAGTTGATATTATTTTTTAAGGGTCATTGTCACAATGTTTAGTTTAACCTTTAACTAAAGTTAAAGGCAAGTTCACAGATTGTTTTGGTTAAAACGAACACAGGTTTTATTGTTGGTCGAAGAAGTTTTTCAAAGAAATTTTGAGTACGAGGGCGGTCCCAAAATTAGCCGACCTAACAAAGAAAACACAATAAATTTGGGAAAACTGTATTTCCCAAAATAATCCTCCTTTTAGCTCGATAAAAAATTAGAAAAAAAAAATAAAAAAAAATTAAAAAAAAATTAAAAAAAAATTAAAAAAAAATTAAAAAAAAATTAAAAAAAAATTAAAAAAAAAATTAAAAAAAAATTAAAAAAAAATTAAAAAAAAAATAAAAAAGAAAGAAAAAAAAAAGTTAAAAATTGAAGAAAAAAAATTAAAAAATGTAAATTTTTTTTTTTACAAAATTTACCACTTTTTAATAGTTTTTTTTTTTGTGTTTATTACACCATCAACAAAAATTTTGTAAACTAGTGCAATATACGACAGGAGTTCGAGCAGAGCCTTGAGTACATTTAATAAATATTTTACTATTTTTTGTGAACGTTAGACGAGTATTTAAAATATTTGAATGGGGATTTTTACTTTTTAAAATGTCTACAAATGACTAGAGAAGGTATATTTCTCAAGAGCGAGAACTTAAAAAGGACAGACAACGATTTTTAAAGATCATTTTAATGTCTCCAGAAGAAATATTGATATTTAAAAAACAAAACTTTTATTTTTTATTCAAGGACCATGAGGCGAAAAATAACCAAAATTAAAAAAATTTCAAAACAAAAATATTCATGCTTAAATTCATTATATCCGTGCAGAATAGCTTTAACATACTTATTTTGCCATTGATTTGCCTCTCAGGTATTCTATTTAAATTGATTACTTTGTGCAACACTTTCTGGGCTATCCATATACAGGTGGCGCAAAAGTAATCCTCCTATCAGAAAATGCTATAAATTTTGCGATTGGCCCCTAATGTCAGTTCTGTTTTGACATTTGTGAAGTAAACACATGCGAAATACACGTTAATAAACAATGTTACGCTACACTGCTCCAGAACGCGGAATATTGCTGACTATTTATTTGACCAATAATCGGTCGGTGACTGGCCAAAAAACATCGAAAGGTTACTTTTGCTCTACCTGTTATATATATCTTGAAAGCTGATTCTTATAATCATATTAAAAAATAAATATAATTTCTGATTATTTTTTTCCGTAAGGATATTGAAGATTTTCAACATGATTATGGTTTGGTTGCCTTTGCTCGTGAAAAGTTGACGAAATATGATTTTATTGAAAATTTCGTAGCAATTGGAATATTATTGAATATTTTGTAGACACTTTTATGAGTATTAATTAATCCTTCAAAATTTACAAAATTGTATTTTTCTAGAAAATCTTGCAAAAAATTTGCATTTTCTTGCAAATTTTTATCAAAAATGCATATTTACGGTAAATTTAGAAAAATGCATTTTTATAGAAAATCACAGCAAAATATAATTTTTGGCGAAAATTTCAGAAAACTTTATTTGTTGTCAAAAATTTCAGTAGTATTACATTTTTATAAAAAAAATTGTTAGAAATTGAATTTTTATAGAAAGTTTTGTCAAAATTGACATTTTCAAAAAAATAGAATTTTTTTGAATTTTTTTTATATTCTCGAAAATGCAAAAATTTCGTTTTTTTTATTGATTTGTGACTAGAATATTCTCTCCTGGATTTTCTAGAAAATTGTGTCAAAATTAAAGTCTTCTAATTTATTTTGGTTAAAATTGCCTTTTTCTTTGAATTTTCTTTGTAGTTGAATTTTACACAAATTTTCTATTACCGGTCGATTACCGATGGCATGATTAAAGGCCACTGATCACATAAAAGGTTGATGACCACGGATTAAGAGATAGTGACGGGATAAAATGACGTTAAATGACAATTTTCTATTATAAAAAAAAAATTCTTCGAAATTTTCTTTAAAAATCCAATATCGATGCAATTTTCTAGAAAAATCCAATATCGATGCAATTTTCTAGAAAAATTTAATTTGGACAAAAAGAAAAATGAAATTTCAAACGAAATTTTCTTCAACAAAATGCCATTTCGAGAAATTTTGTAAAGAAATACAATTTAAAATAGAAATCTAGAGAAATGCCGAGGGCTTTTCTAGAGAAATGCAGTTTCGAAAAATGTTTGCTGAAAAATGCAATGATATTATGATATTTTCAAGAAAATAATTTTTTTGTTTTTTTTTGGAAAAAATACGAAATTGCGCCAAAATTCTATTGTTCTGCAAAATGTTGTTAAAATTGCATTTTTCTTTAAAATTTTTTCGAAATTGTATTTCTACACAAATTGTCCATCACCGGTCGATGACCGATGGAATGATGAATATTAGCACATACCAAATTTGAAAGTCAACTCCTATCGAAAGTTATCGCTCGCACCAACCAGACAGACCGACGAACGGACGGACGGAACTTATACTTTTCTAGAAAATCTTGCCTAAATTAATATTTTCTTGCAAACTTGTAAAAAAATTTCATATTTACGGTAAATTAAATAGAAATTGCATTTTTATAGAAAATTCAGCAAAATATAATTCTTATAGAAAATTTCAAAAAAATTTAATTTTTTTTAGAAAATTTAAAAAAAAATAATTTTTATAAAAAAATTTAATAGAAATCGAATTTTAATAGAAAATTTTCGAAAACATAACTGTTTTCAAAAATCGAAAAACATAACTGATATTTTCAAAAAAATTCAAAATTAAAGATAATGTTTTCACTTAATTTTTTTCTGAAAAAACTTTTGCAAATAAATTCAATTTTAACAAAAAAAATCTAGAGAAATACAATTCAACGATTTTTCTAGAAAAAATCAGTTTCAAAAAATTTTGCTGGAAAATTCCATGTCGTTGATATTTTCAAGAAAATAAAATTTTATCGATTTTTTTTAAACCAAAATAATGTCAATATTTTGTTAAAATTAATGTTTCTTTAAAATTTCTTCGAAATTGAATTTTTACACGAATTTTCCATGACCGGTAGATTAATGATTAATGGTCACTGATCGCATTAAAGGTTTAAAGGACTACGGATTAAGAGCCACAGACGGGATTAAAGGATTTTGTAGAATTAAATTTTTGTAGAAAATTTCAACAAAATTTAATTTCTATAGAAATTGAATTCTTATTCGCATTTTTTTTAAAAATTTAATTTTTCTATAATTTATTTTTCAAAATAATTTTTTTTTTTAAACGCAATTTTTTTCTGAAAATTTTCTCAAGAAATTTTTTTGAGAAATGCAATTTAAACAAAATTCTAGAGAAATACAATTCAAAAATGTCATTTCGATGATATTTTCAAGAAAATAAAATATTAACGAATTAAAAAAAAATCCTTTTTCTTTAAAATTTCTTCGAAATTGAATTTTTACACATATTTCCCATCACCGGTCAATTGCCGATGGAATGAATAATGCCCGCTGATCACATTAAAGGGTATAAACCGGAAGTTTAAAAAAAAAACAATTTCGTCAAAAATTTCCGAAAAATTTATTTTTGTAGAAAATTTCAACAAAATTTATTTTTGTAGAAAATTTCAACAAAATTTAATTTCTATAACAAATTTAAAAAAATTTTAATTTTTATTCAAATTTTTTTAAAAAGTGAATTTTTATATTTCTTTTTTTTTTTTTAAATAAATTTTTTTTTGAAATATAATTTTTTTCTGAAAATTTTCTCAAGAAATTTTCCAGAAAAATTAGATTAGAAAAAAACCTAGGAAAAAGGACATTAAAAAAATTGTAGAAGAAGGCTATTTCGAAAAGTTTTGTAACGAAATACAATTAAAAATAGTCTCGAGAAATGCTATCCAACGATTTTTCAAGAAAAATGAAGTTTCAACAAAATTTTGCGAAAAAGGCCATTTCGATGAAATTGTGAAGAACAATTTTCATCAAATTTTTTTTTAAAAAAATTACAAAAAAATTGTTCTTGAAAAATGCTAATTTTAAGGAATTTTCTAAAAACGTGCATTTTAAAAATTTTTGTACGAAATTATATTTATGATTAAATATTCTATTAAATAGCAATTTTCATTAAATTCCAAGGTTTTTTTCTTTTTTGAGAAATGCAATTTCAATAAAATTTTGCCGGAAAATGCAATGTCGAGGAAATTTTCAAAAAAAATTACAAATTATAAATTCTTTCCAATCAAATCCTTGCTGTTTTGAAAAAAAAATATTTTTTTTTTCATTGTTGACTTCTTTGAGCTCTGTCCATACACTTTGCAGACAAATCTCTCCAATCAAATCCTTCCAGTTTTTTTTTTCATCGTTGAACAGTTTCTCATTCTCACCTCCTGAGAAAGAAATTTATTATAGGTATTATATTTTGTACCAAGGCGATTCAATAAGTCCGCAACTTTTAAATTGAAACACACGTTTTTGGATAACAATATTATTTTATATCTCATTCCAAAAAAAGATTTGTTAAGGTCATCAAAATGGGCTGTGAGATGATGTTATCGTTGCAGTCTAATCTTTCCAATGAAATCCTTGCTGTTTTTTTTTAATAAAAATAATTTTATTTCATTGTTGACTCCTTTGAGCTCTATTCATTTTTTTAATAATTTTTTTTTTCTTCGTTGAAAAGTTTGTCATTTTTTTATCTCTTCCAAAAGATAAGATTTGCCGAGACCATCAAAATAGGTTTTTGTTTGTGAGATGATTTCATCGTTGGAGTGAAACCTCTTTCCGCCGAACCATTCTTCAGGTTTTTAAATCTGTGTTTTCAGGGGCTAAAATGACTGTGGTTCGGTCCTGATGTCTTGTGGTGAATCCACGTTT
Organism: Eudasyphora cyanicolor; assembly: GCA_963930755.1. NCBI lineage: Eukaryota > Metazoa > Arthropoda > Insecta > Diptera > Muscidae > Eudasyphora > Eudasyphora cyanicolor. The sequence goes on along the minus strand of OZ005737.1, from coordinate 201,040,253 downwards.
CTTCCACGGTTATGAAACGGCGCAAAACTCGTCCATATTGTCCGGTTGAACAATTCCAAACACTACTGCGATATTGTTGCACGATTGCGTTTTGTGGTCGATTGTGAGCAAACGTGGCACCCATCTTGCGGAAAGCTTTTTCATATCCAAATATTCATGCAAACTGTGATTTACCGGCTCGGTTGAGCTATCTCACCCATTCATTCTCCGTTTGCCCAATATCATTCCACGGATTTTATCTCGACAGGAGCAATGTTGCCCTTTCAGTTAAGAGGCGGGAAATTCAAAAAGTCACCGACTTATTGAGCCACCCTAGTACCTAAAGTTTATTTAGTTCATTCTGAAATGATCTCTTTGTCATTTAAAATAACCTCATTCTAACACGTTATAAATGAACTTCACAATCAAACGAATATAAATAGAATATGAGCGCCCCAGTAGGCGAGTTGGTAGCGTACTCGCCTATGAGTTTGGGGGTCGTGGGTTCGATTCCCAACAGAGGCTCTGGTCTGTCGCTGCAAACATTTAGCCATATGTTCTTTGTAACCCGGCCTTTCCCTGGACCTTAAAATTAGAATATGAATTTACTTTGTATTGTAATTCAAATAAATAAATAAATAAATAGAATATCAATATTTGATACGAAATGCTGACAGTGGAATAATTTTACTTCAATCTATATATAATTGAGCGGTTTATTTTGAAAGTGGCATAAGTGACATTTGCAAAATTGGGTTAATATGGCTCAAATGCGAAAAATTGTACACAATATAGAAACTATGAAGTCCTGAGATGAACTGAATGTAAATAATTAATTTCTACTATTCACTTCACTACTTTTAAAATGTATTATATCTCGTTACAAAAGAAAATGGATTTACGCCATTTTCAACAAAAAAGAAAAAACAATTAAATTATATTTTCACACCAGATGTTTTAGGTGCTTGAAAATTACAGTTGAATAATAATATCAAACAATTATAATTCAATAGAGTTTATTTTGCTGAAAGGTTTTCTCTTGTTGCTATTCTAAAACAATGCTAGGATACACCCGAAGAAAAAACGTCTGTTATACTCGTATATGGATAAGTGATTAAAATGTGTCGTCTAAGTATGTATGTATTCCTCGAATTTATGAACATAGTAACCCTTTAAGTTCTGAATCATATATCATGTTGATTTAGGGTCAGTTGAGATTGTTTTTCGCACAATGAAGCCAAAGTGCCGAGTTAGATTGTTCAAGTTAATTTAAATAATCCCCGTTGTGCAATAACAAAATTTCGAATAGGTTTTAATACTTATTTCACATTATACACCTTATTTCACAAATGGCGTAACTGATATTTTTTACAAATCTTGTTTTTTACATATTCTGCAAAATTTCCAACACTTTCTATCAGAATATGTAAATAACGCAACTTGGAAACAATTGCCAGTTTCGCCATTTCCGAATAAAAGTAACGATATACACAGTTCTTTGAGAATGACAATTATATTTAATGGTCATTTAAAGAATAAAATTATTTTCCTCTTTTTCATCGTTCTCTAAAATTTCATTTAAACTTTTGACATTTTGTATCTGGGCATATTTTTTGCTTATAAAAGCGAATGTGTTCGCCCGTCTCGTTCTACCCAGAGAATCCAAAAGTCGTTACAAACAACATATATTATTTAGTTGTCGTTTAGTTTTTTTTTTAAAGAATCTAATTTTAAATTCTGATTTGAATTTAAATTCAAATTATTTCATTTACTTTGCTCTGCGCTGCCCCGTCTTTGCCTTTTTTCACTACGCCTCAGTAAAGTGAGGAGTGGATCACCTTTTCTTAAATCACTGACTGACTGACTGCCTTCCTTCCTACATTAGATTTCTTCAGTGTCGTTTTTATTTTCTCATATATTATGCATTTTATTTGTTGCAATGAAAATACAAACATTTTGTATTATTTTTATTTTACAATCGTCTGATTGTACCTCCCTCCTCGGGATTTTTTGTCATTCCCTTTGTCATATTTAAAACTGGTATTGCATTGTGTTCCGCTTCAAGATTTTAGAAAGTTTACATACGTTTATGAAGATCAGACAAAGAAGATTTTCCAAAAGAATGACGAATACATCTGAATGTAAGTGTAATTCGTGTAGGCCATTCAAGACAATAAATTCATTCATAAAAAAATCTTGCAATATGGTTATTGTATTGAATTATAAAAAAATGGATAATTATTGTAACATTGGACAGAGTGAGATTTAACAAGCCCTCTTTGTGTTTTTTTTTACATTGCCAAATATGTAACAGCAATATTTTAAGGACTTCAACCTTTGACTTTGATTCAAAAACATTGAACTAAGTGATGTTTGACAATAAATTAATGAAATATGAAATCAATTAATTTTTGTCTTAAATTTTATTTGAAAATTTCAGTATTTTTCAACATTAGCTTTTTCAATTAAATATCAGTACTTTTCAATTAACTCGATATTAGCTATCCAATTGTATGAATGAAAAATTATATAAAAAAATAATAATTAAAAAAGAAAAAACAAAATCTTAAAAAATCTTTAAATGCAAAAGTAATAAATAAATTTATTAAAAGGTATTAACAAATAATTAATTAAAAATGTTAATAAAGAAAATAACTAAAAATCTTCACAAAAAAATTATCACAAATTTAATACAGAAAAAATCCCATTAAAAACTTAATAGAAATATTACAAAATAGCAGATAATAATAAAATAAAAAATAATTAAAACTTTCAATAACAAAAAATAAAATAATTCTATAAAAATATATATAATTTTTTTTATAAAAATATATTTTTTAATAAAAATAGATTTTTTAATAAAAATAGATTTTATTTTTTTTATGAAAAAATATTTAATTTTTTTTATAAAAACATTTAATTTTTTATTATAAAAATATTTAATTTTTTATTATAAAAATATTTAATTTTTTATTATAAAAATATTTAATTTTTTATTATAAAAATATTTAATTTTTTATTATAAAAATATATATTAATTTTTTTATATAAAAATGTATTTAATTTTTTTATAAAAATATATCTATTTTTTTTATAAAAATATATTTATCTTTTTTTATTTAAAAATGTATTTAATTTTTTTAATAAAAATATATTTAAATAATAATATAAAAAATATAATATGTAAACAAAATAATAATACATATAAAAAATATAAAGATTTTATAAAAAATAATAATATAAATAATAATAACATAAAAAATAGCAATGTAAAAAATAACAGTATAGAAAATAATAATATAAAAAATAATAATATAAAAAATAATAATATAAAAAATAATAGTACTAAAAATAATAATATATAAATAATAATATAACAAATAATAACAATAATATAAAAAATAATAATACAAAAAATAATATAAATAATATAAAAAATAATAATATAAAAATTATAATATACGATAATAACTATAAAAAATTATAATATAATAGTTATAATATACGATAATGACTATAAAAAATAATAATATAATAAATAATAAATAAAAAATAATAATATATAAAAAATAATAATGTACTCGAAAAGATTGAACTAAGTGACGTTTGACAAAAATTTAATGAAATATGAACAAATTTAAATTTTATATTAAATTTTATTTAAGATAATAATTTAAAAACTAAATAGAAATATTAAATAATAGCAAATATTAATAAAATAAAAAAAATAATTAAAACTTTCAATTACAAAAAAATAAAATATTTTTATAAAAATGTATTTAATTGATGTTTATGAAAATATATTTATTTTTTTTTTTAAAATTTATATAATTTTTTTAGAAAAATACATAATATATTTAATTTTTTTATAAACATATTTTTAATTTGTTTTATAAAAATATATTTAATTTTGTTTTATAAAAATATATTTAATTTTGTTTTATAAAAATATATTTAATTTTTTTATGCAAATATATTTTTTTTAATAATTTATTTATATATTTTTTTATAAAAATATATTACATTTTTTATATAAAAATATAGTTTATTTTTTTTATAAAAATATATTTTATTTTTTTTAATAAAAATAAATTTTTTTTTTTTATAAAAATATGTTTAATTTTTTTATAAAATTTATTTATTTTTTTTTATAAAAATTTATTTAACTTTTTATAAAAATATATTTAATATTTTTATAAAAATATATTTAAATAATCAAATAAAAAATAAATTTAAATAATATAAAAATTAATATGTATAAAAAAAATATAAAAAATAATATGTGTAAAAAATAATAATATAAAAAAATGATTATATAAAATCTAATAATATAAAAAAATAATAATATAAAAAACAATAACATAAAAAATAATAACAAAAAATAATAAAATAAGAAATTACAATATAAAAATATAATATGAAAATAATAATATAAAAAAAATAATATATAAATAATAATATAAAAAAAATAATATATAAATAATAATATACAAAATAAAAAATAATAATATATAAAAAATAATAATATAAAAAATAATAATATAAAAAATAATATAAAAAATAATAATATAAATAATAAAAATATAAAAAATAATATATTAAATAATATAAAAATTAAAAATAAATAATAATATAGAAACAAGTAAGAAAGTTTCAGTCGGGTAAACCGACTAAGGTATACCCTCACTTTGTGAGTAATGTAATATTGAATATTACTCGAATTATTCTGTCAATTTGTGTGGGAGGTACCAGAAGGGGTTTATCAAATACACCTTTTTTTTGCTGAACATTAGATACTTTAAATTCATTGCACTGTGCCGACTTATAAGCATTAATGTGCACTGGTTTAAACGTTATGAGACATTAAATTGTGGTATGCTTTGGGCATTTTGTGTGGGAGGTACAGAGAGGGGCGTGGCAATAACGCCCATTTTTCACAGGGCTATAGACACTATAAAAACATTACACTGTACAAAATTTCAAGTATTTTTATACACTGGTTTTAATGTTATAAGCTGTTAACTTTTGGTGCAAAAAGGTACCTTTGTGTGGGAGGTACCAAAAGGGGCGTGACAACAACACCCATTATTCCCTGGACTGTAGGCAATATAAAAGCATAATACTGTACAAAATTTCAAGTATTTTTATACACTGTTATTAATGTTATAAGCTGTTAACTTTTGGTGCAAAATGGTGCATTTGTGTGGGAGGTACCAAAAGGGACGTGGCTACTTCGCCCATTTTTCTCGAGTTGATAACGACTAATAAGCTAATACTATGTGCGGAATTTCAAAAGATTCGAATAAGTTGTATAGCAGTTATTAAAGAATCAATATTTTACAACATTTTAACCCTTTGTGGGGGAGGTACTAGAAGGAGTGGACCAATATGGCCCATCTTCGAACTTAGCCTGAGATAGAAAAAAATATTACCACATACCAAATTTGAGGTCAATCGGTTACTCCTTTCGAGAGTTATCGTGCGCACCAGCCAGCAGACACACAGACAGACAGACAGACAGACAGACAGACAGACAGACAGACAGACAGACAGACAGACAGACAGACGGACGGACGGACATTGCTCATTCGACTTAAAATGACCCAAAACGGATTTCCGCCGAACATACTTGGGGTCTTAGGTCACTCCTTCGATGTGTTACACTTTTTTCCGTAGCAAATGATATATACCCTCGTCACACTAAAGTGAGGGTATAATAACATAAAAAATAATAACAAAAAATAATAAAATAAGAAATAACAATATAAAAATATAATATGAAAATTATAATATAAAAAAAATAATATATAAATAATAATATACAAAATAAAAAATAATAATATAAAAAATAATAATATAAATAATAATAATATAAAAAATAATAATATAAATAATAAAAATATAAAAAATAATATATTAAATAATATAAAAATTAAAAAAAAATAATAAATAATAATATAGAAAAAATAATAATGTACTCGAAAAATTAAACTAAGTGATGTTTGACAATAAATTAATGAAACATGAATATATTTAACTTTTATCTTAAATTTTGTTTGAAAAATGTCGGTATTTCTCAACATTAGCTTTTTCAATTAAATTTCAATATTTTTCAACTAACTCGATATTAGCTACCCCATAATTTTATGAATGAAAAATATAAAAAAATATAAAAAAATATAAAAAAATATAAAAAATATAAAAAAATATAAAAAAATATAAAAAAATATAAAAAAATATAAAAAAATATAAAAAAATATAAAAAAATATAAAAAAATATAAAAAAATATAAAAAAATATAAAAAAATATAAAAAAATATAAAAAAATATAAAAAATATAAAAAAATATAAAAAAAATATAAAAAAATATAAAAAAATATAAAAAATATAAAAAAATATAAAAAAATATATAAGATATATGAAAATATAAAAAAATATTAAAAATATTAAAAAATATTAAAAATTATAAAAAATATAAAAAAATAATTAAAACTCAATAAAAAAACATTTTTTAAAAATATATATAATTTTTTTATAAAAATATATTTAATTTTTTTTTTATAAAAATATGTATATTTAATTTTTTTATAAAAATATATTTAATTTTTTTTTATAAAAATATATTTAATTTCTACTTCTATTTTTGTCAATCGACCTTAATTTTACACTATAATTTTTGTTGTTATATATTCAAGCTCAAGGTCATAGGTTTTTTTGTTGATCTTTATTTATTCATCTTTTCAAAAACTCAATATTTCGTTCTTAATTTAAGAACATCATCAGGAGTTAAAAAGGTTACAAATAAAAACAAACGAACAAGCAGCAGCCTCTTATCGTCGTCATAGTATAGAAGAAGATGACGACGATAAGAGGCTGCTGGTACGCGGTTAGAATTGTTTTCTTGTTCGTTTGTTTTTATTTGTAACCTTTTTATCTCCTGATGATGTTCTTAAATTAAGAACGAAATATTGAGTTTTTGAAAAGATGAATAAATAAAGATCAACAAAAAAAACCTATGACCTTGAGCTTGAATATCTAACAACAAAAATTATATTTAATTTCTTTAATAATATATATATTTTATTTTTTATAAAAATATATATATGAAAAAAAATAGAAATACTAAAAAATATAAGAAAATATAAAAAAATATATTAATAAAATAATTAAAACTTTCAATTAAAAAAATTTCTTTTTAAAATATATTTAATTTATTTTATAAAAATATATTTATTTTTTTTATAAAAATATATTTATTATTTTATAAAAATATGTTTATTTTTTTCTAAAAATATATATTAATTTTTTTTTATAAAAATATTACATTTTTTTTTAGAAATATATTTAATTTATTTTTATAAAAATATTACATTTTTTTTTAGAAATATATTTAATTTATTTTTATAAAAATATATTTAAATAATAATACATAAAAAATAATAATATAAAAAATAATTAATATAAAAAATAATTAATATAATTAATAAAAAACGCCGAATTAAAATAAAACGAAAAATAAAAATGTAAACAAAAACATATATGTATTAAAATAAATAATAAAATTATGAATAGAAATAAAAAATGTTAAAATGGATTGTTAAAAATAAATCTTGTATTTGAAATTTACGTGGTTCTAATTCAACGCCGTTGACTTCAACTCAACCATAAATACATAGGAAAGTTCTTATGCTTCAAAAAGAATATAATAAGTTTTGTGATAGCAAAATCATATGTTCCTCACATGTTTCAACATGTTTATGGATACAAGTGCATATTTTCTTAAATATTAAAAAAACGTAAAAAATACAAGTAGAAAGTTTACTTGAACCACGTTTCTTTTTATAACATTATGGATTACATGGAGTACATACCAACAATGTTAATACTTTAATGTAAACAACATCGCTCTAAATATTAAGTGCATTTCTAAACACAACGTAAAAGGAATGTTAACTCTTGGGTGACGAAAAGAAATGCTTCCTCAACTCAAAATGGCTGGCTGGCTGTCTGGGACATAATACATAATTCCATCAGCGAAATTAACATGCAGTACATTGCACTACACTGCACTACACTAACCCATCCAACATATGCAGGTCCATCCATGTCTGTCCGACGTGTCATACTTTATTACCAAACAAACAACCGACAACCCAACGACCAACCCAAAAGCCATGAGGCCAAACATGAGTGCATAAAAATTTTAAATTCAAAACTTTTTCCACTTGTTCGTTCTTCTTCTTCCTCAATTTGTTGTTGTTTTTCTTTTTTTGAAAAATTTCTTTTGGGAAATGATATGCATATGAAATTGTGTACATAGCTGCGTGTGTCTGTTGTGCGTACATAGAAAACTTAAAGAAACACCGAAGTGAATACAAATTATGCTATTGCACTTATGCCAAGACGACGACTTATTCGTAAATACACTGAAACAATTTTGACTTAATTTTGAAGAAGTCATTCCAAAGATTTCGTAATCATTAAAATAAGGTTAATTCATAATTATGTTTTGTAAAATTTGCTTAATATTAAAGATATTGAATTAAGTTTATGTATGAAATGTCCTTGTTTTAGAACGATTAGGATGTCCTTGGAGCAAACTATTTTTAATTAAGTAATTTTTCTTTCAGTGTACGACATACATCGCCAGCACCGTGAAGCATAAATGTAATGCATGCATGCATTGTTGCACAGTGTAGCGCTTTCATATTGGGTATTATACCCAATGTAACAATTTATGAACATTTTTTTAATAAGTATAGCATTACAGAGATAATTTCAAAGATACCAAAACTTTGATGTGTCTTGGGATATACCATCAAATGTTTACTAAATCTGAAACTTGGCACAGTGGGTGAATTTCAGAAATTTTGTTTGTTATATCCCCCAACATCATGCTGGAAATATTGATTGTACTATGCAACATTAATTTTGTCCAAGGCAAAAATAATGAATAATAAGATATGTCATCCCGGAGCGAGTAAGGACTTCAACGAGTAGGACTTCAAAGAGTGAGGTTTTCCGCGGATTTCGGACCGATTTTCCCGAATTTTTTGAAATTGTCACAATTAAAAAATTAATATCAATCGATTAGTGCAAAAAAAGTTGAAATTACCTTCGCGGAAAAGTGTTTTTTCGCGTGTGACATTTCATTCCTATTCGTCCGTAACTGATAGATTTTGACAGTTCTCGGGATGACTTATCTTCATAATTTATAATTTTTGGTCCAAGGGATGTGAGTAATTTATTTATTTATTTATCTGTATGAATTACAATACAAAGTAAATTTATATTCTTATTTTACGGTCCAGGGAATGGCTGGATTTTACTGCGACAGACCAGAGCCTCTGTTTGTTCTGAACTCGAAAGAAATATCTAAAAAAATGTGTAGGGATATTTTTTTTAATTTAAATTTTTGTTGGAGATACCTTTATTGTTTTGATTATAATTTTGGAAGGAGGCATATACGAGGGCGGGTCAATAAGTCCGTGACTTTTTTTTAATGAAACGCCGCTTTTTGGATAGAAATTAATTTTATTTTTCAACGTAGTCTCCTTTGAGGTCTATACACTTCGTCCAACGATTCTCCATTTGTTATCCCTTCTAAAAAACAGATTTGCCGAGGCCATTAAAATATGTATTTGTTTGTGAAATGATTTCATCGTTAGAGTCAAATCGGTTTCCGCCAATTTTCTTCATGTTTGGAAACAAGAAATAGTCACTCAGGGATAAATCCGAGGAATAGGGCAGCAATTCGTAGCCTAATTCGTGAATTTTTGCTATGGAAACTGCTCGCGTGTGAACCCTTGAATTATCCTGGTGGAAAATAACTGTTTTCTTGGCCAAATGCGGTTTTTTTCCAATCCTCATTAATTCGACCCAATAAGTTGGCATAATATTCAACATTGATTGTTTAACCCTTTTGAAGGTAGTCAATGTGGATTATTCCGCGTGTTTCCCCAAAAAGGTCGACAAGATTTTATTGGCTGACAAACTCAACTTGGACTTCCTTGGCGCCGATTCACCCCGATAAACTCAATGACTTCTTAGTTTATCCACGTTTCGTCCCCGATTGCGAAACGTCGCAAAAATTCGTCTATATTGCGGTTGAACAGCGCCAAACACTCCAGCGAAGTTGTCACAGGATTTCGTTCATGGTCGAGTAAGTGAGTAAACGTGGCACCCATCTTGCGTTTTTTAGTTTTTTATTTAATGTGAAGTACAATCGATACAATCAAGTTCTAAATAAAACGTCATTCAAATGGCCTCCACGACTTCTTCTGCAGGAACGAAATCGATGAACCCAATTTTCGAGCAGTTTTTCCACTAAAGCAAGTCGTATGTCATGAATGTCACGTTCAATATTGACTTGCAAAGCTTGAGGATAGTCTGGTTTATTTCGAAAGACCAATGACTTCAAATAACCCCACAAGAAATAGTTTAATGGTGTTAAATCACAACTTCTTGGAGGCCATTCAATATCACAATTTCTTGAAATAATCGAACCCCCAATTTTTTCGCAACAATTCAATTGTTTCATTTGCTGTGTGGCACGTAGCCACAATCGGCCAATGGCTCTTAACGAGAGCTAAAATATTGTTCATGGGTGTCAAGGTCGTAGGTCGACTGGAAAGTATTTTTTTTGGATTTAAAAAAATGGACTTAGCATCATTTTCGAATGTGAACGGAAAGTTTATTTTTGCTCTAGCTCCTTAACGGAACGTCGGATCGGGAATCGGTCAATGGCAAAAAGATAGCTCTTAACAAGAGCTAAAATATTGCTAATGGGTGTCAAGGTTGAAGGTCGACTGGAAAGTGTTTTTTTTTTGTTTTTAAAAAATGGTCTTAGCGCACGAAAAGTTGCAATTGGAGAACGATTATTATGATAACAAAACTGAATAATTTTAAACGATGTTCTACTGAATACAAAAAACAACAAATGGCAGATCATGACATATTACAAATGGCCGAAACGTCACTTCAAAATCATATCATCCCTATTGGAAAACCCGTTAGTACCCATGGTATATAAAAAATTGCCAAAATAAAAAATATAAAAGATTATTTTTTTTTAATTAAACTATTTTTACAATAGTTTTTACATTTATCCACAGACATTTTGCGAATATGCATTGTTTTCTTCGTTAGGATGCTAGCTTTCAAAAAATGGAACAAATGAATTTTCTGCGATTTTTTTCTTCTATTTTTTCTAGTATTTTTTATGTGAGGTGTCTACGTCTACTCCAGGAATTATAGACAATTTAATTTAAAAAATAACCAACAAAAAAAACTTGCTTTAGGAAATACAATGTCATAGAAAAAGAACCCATATAGAAAATTCAAATTACCACATTCATACGATAAGGCTATGTGTAACAACCATTTTGCCCTAAAGCTATGACCAAAGTTTTCAACTAGTTTTAGTTCAAGGAACTAAAAAAATATAGCATTTTTTATATAAAAAAATCACGCTTAACATTTTGCCCAACGTGTTTAAACTAAATTACCAATTTAATTATGATCATTTACTTAATTCCATTTGAGATTGTTTCAAAAGTTTTAATGTCTGTGATATTTAACAAATGCTTTCGCTCCCACCCCACCACACCTCTTAAAAAACTGTGCCACTGTGCAGAAGCACTTTCAGTTTGTTTTGTTACTTGCCGCCACTCGAAAACCTTAAAATTGTGCATTCTTGCCATCGAATCGAAGAAAATACTAGCAGTCCTAAAATAGAAAAAAATTGCAAGAAAAAAAGATTTACAAAAAATTTGGGTCAATTTTGTGCAATATGCGGCTGCGATGACAACTGCACTACGTACGCCACATCGATGATTCCACTGGCGGAGTATGCAGAAGACAGAATGCGCAACATGTTTGTGCACAAACGCATACACGCCCTCACTCACTCATGCTCGAACTCGCACACGCTCACGCACAAACTATCGGATGCTACAAAGTTTGTGGCAATAAAACGAACGAGTGAGTGAGAGTGGCTGCGCCGTAGTAATTTTGTAATTTCTGTTTGCACTACTGCCAACTTTGCCAAATTTATGGCGAAAATATTTGAAGTTGTTGCCCCTCTGTTGTTGCTGCCGCTACGCCTCTTGATGATGAGACAGGCTGGCACTCCAAAAACCGTCAAAGAGCGATGTTGGGGAGAGTTATTGTGGTGGTTTTTTTCTACTGCCAGAGATTTGTGATTTGAGGAATTTTTAAATTTGAATTCTTTGGATGACAATCCCCCACCTCACTCACTCACCTACATAGTAGATGAAATTAAATGACATAAAATTGTCTTAAAGCCAAAGAGACGACCTAAACCTTAAATTAAAAATGTAATGCAATAAAATGATAGATGATTTATGTCATCCTTGTTGTATGGATGCGAAACTTGAAATGCAGCGTGACATAAAAGCACTGCAAGTATTCACCAACCGATGTCTGAGGAGAATTCTAAAAATATTTTGGCCAAATGTGATTTCTTACGAACATCTATGGGCGGTCACAAACCAGGATTCTTTGCATTTCGAGATAACATAACTCGATCAACCTTTGAATGGAACCCTCAGTGTAGCAGGAGAAGACAAGTAGAGCGAGAAATAGAAACGACGGAGAAGTCTTGGAATGAAATTAAATTATTAGGTTGTAATGGAGCTCAATGGAATGCATTTGTGATGGCCCTATGTTCGACATTGGAACACGAGGAATAAATATAATATGGCTCATTTAGAAATAGAACGTAACAACTCAAAATCAGAAATTCCGCCTATGGAGGATTTGGTTAGCCTACAGAAAATGAACCTGACAAGCGAAAGGGATAAAATCAACTTCTAGGTTTGTAAAATATAGTTGCCTATTGTTGATGTCTCGGAAAAAATCCCACTTTGACCCATTTAGAGTGCTCCAATCGAGTCCAAATGTATGGAACCCCCAGGGGGTTCCAGGGGGTGTGCCACTGGCATGGGTGGGTCGGGCCTCCAAAGTTAGTGGCGGTCGGTCATACATTTGGACTCGATTGGATCACTCTAAATGGGTCAAAGTGGGATTTTTCAAAATTTGCCCCTACCCAAAAGTTCGACCCAAATTCCAGGACATCAGAATTCGTTTTAGAGGTATGGTTCCTTCGACAAAGTTTCTTATTTTGATCCCTAAAATACGATTTTCACTGAGCAATGGCGACTTTTTTTGCCTCCCCACAAATCGACCCGGCCTAATACATATATATGTATATAAAACCAATTAATAAAAAAAAAATACTAAGCAATAAAATGAAGGATAATTTCTTAAGTTCTAGGGAATTGTAATTTATAAGGAGGATAATTTTATTAAAGATTTTAATTTATAATTTTTTTGATTTTAAGAACATTTCTTTAATTGTAAGGAAATTTTCTTTAATTTTTGGAAAAATTTCTTAATTTTATAAAAATTTCTTAAATTATATGAAAATTTCTTCAATTTTAAGAAACATTTTTTAATTTTAGAAAAATTTCTTTAATTTAAAGACATTTTTTTTTAATTTTAGAAAAAAATCTTTAATTTTAGGAAGATTTCTTAAATTTAGGAAAATTTCTTTAATTTTGGAAAATTTCTTTAATTGTAGGAAAATTTCTTAAATTTTAACTTTTTTTTTGGAAATTTTCTTAAATTTTAGGAACATTTCTCAAATTTTAAGAAAATTTCTTCAATTTTAGGGATATTTCTTTAATTTTTGGGAATTTTTTTCAATTTTAGGAAAATTTAGTGTAAGACATTAGATAAGAATTTTAGGAAATTTTATTTATAATTATTATAATGTGATTCTAACTAGGATACAATGTTTCGAATTAATTTTAGAAGATACCTTTAATTTTAGGAAAATTTCTTTAATTTTAGGAAAATTTCTTTAAATTTAGGAATATTTCTTTAATTTTAGGAAAATTTCTTTAAATTTAGGAATATTACTTTAATTTTAGAAAATTTCTTAAGTTTTACCAACATATCTTTAAATTTTTTTATTTTTGGGAAAATTTATTTATTTTTACGATTTTTAAGAAGATGTGTTTCGAATATCAAATGCTTTGTTTCGATTTTCAATTGCTTTTTCGAATTTCAATTGACCTATTACGAATTTCAAGCATTGTTAGTGAAAAATTACGAGTCCCTGGAAGTTATGCTGAAAAAGTGAAAACAAAAAATAGTTTTCCTTCACCTTTTCCAAAAAAATACCGGATTTTTTTCCCCATTTTTTTTTACCTTTTTCGAGGCCCATAAAAAAATTGGAAACATTTTTCCCTTTTTAAAACCTTTTTCGAGGCCCATAAAAAAATTGGTCCCCAATTTCGCCAAACCGAGTATAGGGTTATACTATACCCTTTAATAGTAGAATCGAACCTATACTGTCAGGTCCGTGTATTTTTCAAAAAGGGTTCATTCGTAGCATAGTGTAAATAGAATAATGAATTTTCAATATTATTTAATTTCCCAAAAAACAGAAAACAATATCAAAAGACAACATTGTCTTTCAATATATGAAATATTTTTCTTCATTAAACTATTTGCATAGATTTATTATTTTCTTAAATTTAAGGAAACTTTATTTACATAAGGACTGCGCACGAAAAAAGTTACAGCCTGTTTCTGTAACTTCAAAATTTGCTTTTGTTCGCCTGCCAGGCGACAAACAGCTGATTTGGGTTTCACTAACTACCATCACAACCAGAAGTCGTACGATAATGAACTCATTTCAGTGCAAATTTTGGTTTCTCTACCTCTCTTTGCTGTCATCTCGGCGAACACAAATGTCAGATCGAGTCACATTATTTTATTTGTCGACTGATAGAAACAATGACAAAATAAACATTATTAAAAGCAAAAAATAAGTAGATATTAATATAATTATGGCAAAAACAATTAAATAATAATAAAATTGTGTACATATGTGTACATATTTTAGCATAAAGAAGTCAATATTGGTTGCTCGCTAAGATGGAAAAAAATTATCAGTGCACAATGAGAGAGACGTGAGAGAGGGAGAGAAAGAAATGAGAGTCTTGGTGCAGTTCAGCTGACCACCCAGGGTTGCTTTTTTGGCCACAGCTAGTGTAAATAGTACAGAGATGTATTTGCTAAGGTCGACCATACAAAAATGTGTGCTTTTTTAGACCGGAAGTTGTGAAAGTATTGATCTGGCAATTACATTATTTTCCAATTGGTAAATTGCTAACGTCATTGACGTAAGGCCAGGCGAACGAACGATAGAACGTTAGAGAAACCAAATTCCGGACGAAAGTGAGTGACTGGTTTTCGTTCGCAGAGACTTTCGTTAGAAATACAGAAACAGGCCGTTACACAATTTTTATTTAATAATTTTTTTAATGGACTGGTTAATCCAGAATTTAAGCTCTTACAAAAAGAGCAGTATTCATTTTTACTTTAAATTTTGAAATACATTTATTGACTATTTTTTTTTTTAGAAAAAATTTGAGTTTTGCCCTCCCTGCCATCAGATGTTTGGTAATTTATTGGAGCAGTGGCACACATTCTTTTCAACTAAGTGACATAATTTGCTTCTCTTTTTGTGGCCTTTAACGTCCTTTTAACTAAGGCCGAATATCTTTCGTTTGGATATACTTTAGGTGGATTAGCCTCCTTTCGTACAACTAAAAAATATCGATCTCTCGTCTTGCTGTAAATAACAGGTGGCGCAAAAGTAATCCTCCTATCAGAAAATGATATAAATTTTGCGATTGGCCGGCCCCTAATGCCTAATGTTTACATTTGTGTAGTAAACACATGCGAAATACACGTTAATAAACAATGTTACGCTACACTGCTCCAGAACGCGGAATATTGCTGACTATTTATTTGACCAATAATCGGTCGGTAACTTTGGCACAAAAAACATCGAAAGGTTACTTTTGCGCCACCTGTTACAAGACGAGAGATCGAACCAGAACAATTTAGAGAGGTCGTATTTTCTTTTAAATGGAATTGACCCCTTTGGTAGGCATTCTTTGAGTAACCATTCAGTATTTGTGGCTCCTAAGGCTAGGAATATGCAGCTTCTTTATCCACATGTGCAAATTGCTAGCTATACTAAACGTTGACTCCTTTTGTACCGGTCGATTGAGCTAATTTTACTCTCTCGGTTTTTGCTGACATTGACGAACCAAAAACGAAAAATGGCGCATTTAAAAATGGAATAGGAAAAAAGTTATAATCATCATCATTATTTTTTTCGTGCATAGTCCTTATAGTGGTAATAACGATTATTTTCTGACTTTGTTTTTTTTTCTGTACATAAAAGTTACACAAAAACACAGCGACACATATCGTTACTAATTTCATATGAACGTTTGTTATTGGTGTAATTTTGATCATGTTATGATCAAATTGAATACACAAGAATTAGTACTAACGATTCACAGGTATGAGAATCGGATACGTGCACATTTGTACAGTTAAGTGAATTCCACATTAAGGTATATTTCATTAAAGTTTGCAAAATGTGTATGTTTGATAAATTTAAATAAAATATAATTTATATATATATAACATATATATATAATTTATATATAACTTATATATATAATTTATATATAACTTATATATATAATTTATATAAATAATTTGTATATATGATTTATAATATTTTTTTGGTATTGGACTATACTATTTCTTCGAACACACTGTATTATTACTTCTCTGTTTTTGGGAAGGTTCGACAACTTTATGCCTTGTTATTGCCCAAAAATAAAGTTTATTGCTCCCCCATTTATCGTGCTGTTTTTCCGCCAAACGTAGTTGGGGCACGGGCCTCTTCTCATTTTTTTATTGCATCCCTGTCTGGCTGTGTATGCATGTCTTTGCTTGATTTAGTAAATGTAATGATTTGGGTGATGATGAGGTAAACCTACCGAGAGAGAGAGCAAGACAAACACTCTCGATGTTTGTTGGTTATGAATGATTTCTCAAATAA
Source organism: Eudasyphora cyanicolor (assembly GCA_963930755.1). Lineage (NCBI taxonomy): Eukaryota > Metazoa > Arthropoda > Insecta > Diptera > Muscidae > Eudasyphora > Eudasyphora cyanicolor. Next base: position 201,023,314 of record OZ005737.1, on the reverse strand, counting down.
ACTTTGGCGCGGAACTTTAGAGGTCGTTGTGATACAGGCGGGAGCGGCTCTATTTGTGTGGTGTGGGTGACGAATGTGTACTGTTTTTTGAGTAATTAATACAATAAACGTTTTATTTTTATAGTCTCAAATGAGTGAATCATTAGATTAGCGGCGACACCACCGACTGAATGAAGATAGTGCCAATTGTCCCGATAAGGGAGAGATGGTTTGTGTTGCATTTTGTTTGCAAATTGTGGTGGCATTGAATCCGACGGTGAAATCGAAAAAAAAAAATTAAATTACCCGAATGAAATGCCTATCTTTTGTGGTTACAGTGATCTAATGAACATACTATGTATTAAAGAATTATTTGATTGAATTGCGGTTTGTGATTCTGGTGGAAAAAATGGTGTATGTAATTCAAACAGAAAAAAAATGACCACCAATAAATGCGGTCTTTTTTTTCCTAATTTAAAATTTCCATTCCCCTTTAATACATTTGCTCATCGATTTCTGATAGTGTCAAGGATATTTTTAAAATTATCTTCAAAACAATTAAATTTTACATAACATTTAATTTGAAAGCCAATGGTGAGTTTTCAGGCCATTTGAGCGATTAAATATGAACCTTTTGTTTTCTCTTTTCCTTTTAACCACCTCTCTTTGCCTCTCAGCAATTTAACCCACATTTGCCAAGAGCATTAATACCATAATCATGAAGCTACGAACAATACTACGAGCGAACCCCACCTCCACCCTTTTTCTTGCCAAATATCCGTCTCATCTGGGGAGATATTGTTGGTCAATTGTTTAAAAATATATGATTTTCTACGGTCGGTATATAGGATAAACTGACTAAGTTCTTTTTGATAAATTTTGTTATCGATTTTTTTTTACAAATAATTTTAGGACATGAATAGAGATTAAAAATTATAAATAAAATTTCGGCCATTAAAATTTTGACAGTAATTTCTGTCTAGGGCGATCGCATTTAAATGGGGTTAAATTCGATTCAGATGTATATATATAGTCCCGACCATATATATATATGATCCCGACCAGATTTAGATACGATCCAGACCAAGACATAATAATTATTTTGTCTTGGGGATATTGAAATTCCATTCTTTGAAAGTACAGAATACTTTTGTATTTTACTAGACACGAAGTTCAACTTTAAACCCAATATTTGGAAAGGGCAAAAAAGGCTGTGATAGCGCTATATACCTTTAGAAGGGCAATATGACAGCTGGGGTCTGAAACCAATCTGGATCCAGACCAATAATGCTGTACGGCATTGTTTACAGAAAACCACCTACGCGATACCCTACATTTAATGGGGCTAGACATTATGGCGATGCAATATTCCCCATCTACTGCTAATAGACTTAGAGAATTGTCAGGGTCAGGTCATGACCACGGACATAGTGTCATTATGTACACAGCCCCTGAACTTCCAGGTATTGCTGATTACCCTAAGCCTGAACCGCTTACAGACAATAAGTATCTCATTCTTATACCTGATAGATCAGACTGAAATTCTCGCATTCCAGGACATAGAAGATCCGTGAACTTCTATAGAGACATTTCCAAACTCAACAACCAAGTGGGCTTTGGTGTCTGTTATATGAAACATGAGCTATACAATGCAACGACCCGTGTCGGGTCTGTTCTGTAGCAAGGTGATTTGATATCACGGTGATTGTAAAATCACCGGCGACATAAAATCAATGTTGGAGTTCGAAATCGCCCGGTTTATTATTCATAGCCTCCCAAAAAAGATTGTTCGAATTATGTTCGGGTGATTTCGAACTCCAAGAGTGATTTTAAGTCGCTGGTGATTTTAAAATCACCGTGATATCAAATCGCCGTGATAACAGAAGAGACCCGTGTATGATCTCTGTAACGTTTATCAGATAGAAATTTTTGCAATAAAAGAGGCAGAATGGCTGAGAATTAATATTCTGACGGTCGGTACCAATATTTTATATGATAGTCAGGAAACTGTATTCCTGAATTCACAAATAGCCAACGACTGCCGCAGATCTCTTAACGAGATGGCTGAGCAGTTTAATATACACCCCATATGGGTACCTCATCATAGGGATATCCCGGAGAAATGCAAAGCTGATGAACTTGCCAGGATAGGGATGACATTACAAATTCTCGGACAATTTACATATATTGATGCACCACTGTCTACATGCAAGTTTTGACTTAGGCAAGAGCCAATCAGGCAGTCCAGTGAAAGATGGGCAGAAATCGGCACCTGTAATATACTGTCTTCGTTAGTGTCGGGCCACTGCCTGCTCGGCGAATACGCCAGAAAGTTAGGTATTGAATCCAATAACTTCTGTAGGAGCTGTGGTGATAAGGAAGAAGTGGAGAGCATTGAGCACCTGCGTCGCTACTCTCATTAAGTAAAGGAGGCATGGATATACTGGGATAGGCCTTTTTAGATTTGGTTATCATGATGTTGTCCTGACTTAACTCCTAACGCTCAAACGCCCTGATGTCGTTATCAAGACCGGACGTCCCATCGACACAGTGGCTGAACTTCCAGATATTGTTGATTACTCTATGTATGAACCACTTTGTGGCTAGAACTATCCCACTCTTATACCTGATAGATAGATCAGAATGGAATGGACGCATGCAGGACATAGAATATTCGTGAACTTCTGTACATATGATACAGAACATGTGGTATACTCAACAACCAAGTGGACTTTGGTGTATTTTCTAAGGAACTTGATCTGTTCAATACAAAACGACTCTGATCTCTGTAGCATTTAGCAGGTATAAATCTTATCTATAAGAGAGGTACCAGAATGTCTAAAAATTTACGTTTTTACTAAGTAACAATGTTTTTTCGGATAAGCAGGCTGCTATAAAGTCCCTGGAAACTGTATTCTTTAGTTAAAAAACTATCCTCGATTGTAGCAGATCTTCTAACGAAATGGCTGAACAGTTTAATATTTACCTGATCTAGGTGCCTGGTCTCAGGGGACTTCAAAGCAGAGATGTGTTGCTTATGGCAGCAAATGACACTAGTCAGGAATTGTATACATACCACACTGATGTTGCCGTGCCTAAAATTGAAAGGAACCAACACCCCGCTGTCGTTACCCAGCCCGGACGTCTTATTGAACTACAAGCTTTTTTTGAGAGATAGTGTCCTTAAGACAACAAATGATAGGTTGTCAGGAACTGCATACATTTCAGGCTGACGTGGCCCAGCCTCAACTCCTAACGCAGAGTAGACGCTGTTGCGTGAGCGTACAACGCGTGCTTGTGTTTTCTGTGTTTGTGTTTTCTGTGTTTGTGTTTTCTGTGTTTGTGTTTTATGTGTTTGTGTTTTCTGTGTTTGTGTTTTCTGTGTTTGTGTTTTCTATATCTCCAATTATAATCTATCTTCGCTCTCATTCTGACATTTTTCGACCGGTCACATAAGGTCACATAAGCACGCGTTGTACGCTCATGCAACCTCGCAAGCAACAGCGTCTACTCTGCAGTTTGCCTAAGGCTGTGGCCGTTCTCAAACACAAAAGGGACCACCAACGGGCTGATATCGTTACCGATACAGGACGTCTTCTTAATCCGCAAACTATTCTTAAGAGATAGTTTCCTTACGGCAATAAACGTGTACCGCTCTCTATAGGAGGAGGTAGGCTATCCTAGGGTCTTATTTCTTTGAAGAATTTGTAATCTTGTCTACTGTTAAAATCCGCCAACTGTTGAGCTTTCTGAAGATGATCATACTCCGCCCTACTGTTCATATGTTTATTTATCTGTAGATGTATTTTAATTTTTTTTCTGACTTAAGTCATTTTAATTTGCAAACGCTTCATATAGGCTTTGTTGGTGTACTGTTCGTATATTACATATGTAAGTACGTCGTATGTACATACGCCTGTCCGTCTGCAAATGACCCTTAGGTCTAAAAAGTAATTGAATAGTTGACCCGGTCAATAACTTTAAAATTGTGTAGCAGCATATTCATGTAAATGTTTTTTGTTGACATTATTCTTGTTGTTATTGTTCCTGGTGACGTTGTTGTTGTTGCTGCTGCTGTTACTATTTTCTATATGAACATTTAGCTCTGGCCGGTCGTCCCGTTCGTTGCTTCGTTCGTGTATTTGAATGCGGTAAATGGCAAAATGCCCAAACACAACGTTCATTTGCAAGTGACATATTAGAATGAAAGCGTCTGTCGCCTGACGCCCGTTGCTCTTCGCCAAGCTGCAAAGAGGTGGTTAGTGGAGGCAAGCATTAACCGGTGCTGACGCAAAAAAAAACGAACAAACAAATTTTTCGTACAATCATTAAAATGAAGATAGCCATCCTTCCTTTCATCCGTCCGTCTGTCGTCCGTCCGTGCGCACCTCCGTTCGCTCGTTTGTCTGTGTCCTGTATATCCTGTTGTCGCCGCCGCTCATTTCCACATCATGACCAGAAGGACTAAAAATTAATGTTTGTTCGTCGTTTTTGCAATGCATTTTTTTTTTCTGCTCCATCTCTGTTTACATATATACATGTGTTTGTTTGTGTGTGTATGCAAATATGTGACGCTGCATAAAAAGCGCCATTAAAAAGAGTTTAACAATTTCCGCTTTTGCCGCCTTTCCCGCTGCAGTCACAGTGCGAAGCGGCAAAGGGGTAATGGGAATAGTGATGGTGTTGGTGATGCTGATGGTTAGGGGTGGTGTGACAAGTCGGGCAGGATTTTGTTTGTGCTAAGGCTGCGGGGGGAAGGGTTTGGGGATTATGTATTAATTGATGACTTGCTATTAAATTAAATTCGTATTTTCTTTGTTTGCATCAAGAGAATTTATTAAGGCTTTTATAATTTAATACATGGCATTAATTATCCTTTGTGGGTAGGAGATGAATATACATATATTTTGGCATATTCTTTGTATAATGAAAATTTAATGAAATACAATTTTAAGTTTTAAATTTGCAAATATGTAAATGTGGAGAAATGTTTATTAACTTTAAAGATTTGAGGCCAAAAAACGTCCTAATTTTTTAAATATCTCATTTCATACATTAAATTTAAACCATTTTATATTAGAATTCCGACATTTTTCACTCATGATCTTTCATATTAGGATAATATTTTGTTTAGTGTGAGGTACATACATTCATACTATTTATCTGTTAAACCAATATGGCAAAATTTTTTTCGGTACAATTTTCTTCCTATTTTCATACCTATATTAATTATTCTATTTTAATTTTCTTTTCGTTGCAGGTATGTATCCCTGATTTGCAAATGTCTCCACTTTATTTTAAATAATAACACCAAAATCATATTGAATAATCAAGGTTTGACCCTGATAATAGTATTATTATAACAACACTATGCCCGAAGTGGGCAATTTAAAAAGGTAACAGCAAGAAGACGCTATGTTTATACCTATTTCATACATACTGAATCCAGTGGTGGTAGCCGTTTCTGTAGGTCAGCTCTTGTTTTCCAGAGATTCGACTACACTGTTTGGTTGGAGATCAGAGAGGTTAGTTATTCCGGTATTGATTTTGATCTTTTCGGGCCTGAAGCGCATCTTTCAGAGTCAAATATATATGTATATGTATATGTATGTTATCTCAAATGATTATGCGGATCTTTAAAGTGAGCATAACGGCCTGTTTCTGTATTTCTAACGAAAGTCTCTGAGAACGAAAACTATTCACTCCCGTTCGTCAGTTATTTTGTTTCTGTAAGGTTCGTTTGCCTGACCTTACGTCAATGACGACAATAAAATATTGTAATTGCCGGATCAATAAATTCACAACTTCCGGTCAGCACAAATTTAGCAAATACACCACTTTACTCTTTACACTAGCCAATGACAATCAAAGGTATAGACACCCTATCGCAGTTGACTTTTAAAGTAATAAAAAAGCTTTCTGTAGATGGCTACCTAAAAATCTTCTCACTCGCATACAACCGTACGCGAAATTGACTTTTCCCCCATCTTGTGGAAAAAAGTTGCAAATACACTAGGATGTCTATACTTTAAATTGTCATTGCACTAGCAGTGGGTCAGCTGAGCTGAACCAAGACTCCCATTTTATTTTCTCTCTCTCACGTTTCTCTTAAGCTGACGCCAGACCGCACACCGAAGCAAAACAATGCGACAACTGCTCGAAGTCACTGCTAAAACAACGACGCAACATGTCATGCCGACTGCCGAGAGACAGATAATTTACACATGTGTTGAAGTGAGAGATCAGATTGAAAGTGTTTGTTTTTTCTCTTTCCATCTTGCATTTGTGTTCTGACGGAGCAAAGCACAGTTGGAAACGCTTCAAAACGCGCTCTCTTGCTGAAAGTAACGGAATGTGTTACTCTCAGCAAGAGATCGCGTTTTGAAGCGTGTCTATCTCTGCTTTGCTCCGGCAGAACACAAATGCAAGAAAGAAAGAGAAAAAACAAACACTTTCAATCTGATCTCTCACTTCAACACATGTGTAAATTGTCTGTCTCTCTGCAGTCGGCATGACATGTTGCGTCGTTGTTTTAGCAGTGACTTCGAGCAGTTTTCGCATTGTTTTGCTTCGGTGTGCGGTCTGGCGTCAGCCTTACTGTACACTAAAGTTTCTTTCCATCATAGCAAGCTGCCTTTTTTTATGCTTAAATATGTTTACAAATTTATAATTATTTAACTGGTTTTACCATAATTATATTAATATCTACTTATTTTTGCTTTTAATAATGTTTTTTTTTTTCATTGTTCCTATCAGTCGACAAATAAAATAAAGTAACTCGATGTGACATTTGTGTTCGACCCGATGACAGCAAAGAGAGATAGAGAAATCAAAATTTACATTGGAATGATTACGCTTTCGTATGAGTTAATTATCGTGCGACTTGTCGTTGTGATGGTGGTTAGTGAAACCCAAATCAGCTGTTTGTCGTCTGGCAGGCGATCGAAAGCAAATTTTTAAGTTACAGAAACAGGCTGTAAATCAGTTGTGAGCCATCTCATATTCTTCAACCTGCAATACGATGGTTGCTATATATATTTCTGACATTTCCATTGGAAACTTTGACATTTTTTAGCATAAACGTACTCAGAACGTTTTGACTTACGACCATCATTTGTGTTGTTTACAGTGACATGAAAAAATCAATTTGGCAAAAAAAATGGAATTAACTCGTGAACATTTTCGTGCGATCATTTTTCACAACTTTCGACGTGGATTATCACGACAAGAGTGCATCGATGAACTTAAATCTTTGTATGGCGATGAAGCACCATCCTATAGCACTGTGAAAAACTGGTTTAATGAATTCAATCGTGGCCGATGCTCGCTCAAAGACGGCCGTTGTGCCAGAGAACATTGATGCCGTGCGTGATGATGAAGCACCATCCTATAGCACTGTGAAAAACTGGTTTAATGAATTCAATCGTGGCCGACGCTCCTTCAAAGACGAAGGTCGTCCAAAAACGGCCGTTGTGCCAGAGAACATTGATGCCGTGCGTGAACTGATAATGCAAGCTCGTCATGTGCCATACCGTGAGATAAAGGCATCCTTAGGCATTTCTTCCACCAGGCTACATTCGATATTGCTTGAACAACTGGCCGTAAAAAAGGTTTGTTCTCGTTGGATCCCGCACAATTTGACAATCGCTCAAAAAAGGCTCGTGTCGATTGGTGCAAAGAAATTTTGAAAAATACGATCGCGATGCTTCAAATGACGTTTATAAGATCGTCACAGGTGACGAATCTTGGATCTATGCGTATGAGCCCGAAACAAAACAGCAATCGACCGTATGGGTCTTCGAAGACGAGCCAAATCCAACGAAAGTTGTTCTTGGAAGAAGCACTTCGAAGCAAATGGTAGCCTGTTTCTTCGGCAAAACAGGTCATGTGGCGACTGTTCCGCTTGAGCAACGTAGGACGGTCAATTCTGAGTGGTACACCACAATTTGTTTGCCTGAAGTCTTCGGAGAAATTCGAAAAACGAACAAGAGAAGACGAACCATTGTGCACCATGACAATGCGAGCTCTCACACATCGGCTCAAACCAGCGCCTTTTTGACCGGTCAAAACGTCGAATTGATGGGTCATCCGCCGTACAGCCTTGATTTGACACCCAATGACTTATTCTTATTCACTCACATCAAGAAAAAACTGCTTGGTCAACGATTTCGATGCCTGAAGCAGCTGTTGAAGCGTTCAAAAACCATGTTTTGAAGGTGAATTTTCAACACACTGTAACCAAAACAATTCGCTCTCAAATGACAAAACGGTCTGAGTGAAGTTATGCTAAAAAATGTCATACTTTCCAATGGATTGTCAGATGGCCCCAGGCAATACTTAGTGTTGCCTAGGCCAGAAATATATATAGCAACCCTCGTAGAACATCTGATCTCCAGATAAAAAGTTTGGTGGCCCCAAATGGGTTAAAGCGAATTAATTGCCATAAAAGTGTTCCTACACTCATTATTTTAACCTCAAAAGCTGAAATTGTCAAGAAGTTGGACATTTTGTAAATTTTTCAATAAAATTGTTTACACGACTATTCAAGTGAAAATAAAAATTCAAAGTCGAAAAATATCAGAATTGTTCTATGTAGATTGGGGCACATAATTCGAATAAAATGTACAAAATGGTTATTTTCGTTATAGTTTCAGCTTTTGAGGTTGAAATAATGCGTGTAGGATCATGTTTATTGCATTCAATTTCTACACCTTCCTAACAGTGCGATAAGGGTCATTGCGATAATAATTTGGAAGAATTGGTAAATGGGTAGGAACATATTATCTAATTCTGAAACGATAATCGCTAAAGTAAGCAATATTCGTTCCTAAATTGAGATATATCTTTCTGGAAAATTTTAATTATCAGAAGTAAAGTACAACTTCTATAGCGCTTTGATACCAAATCAGGAGGAACATATATATGGAGCTTTAATATAAATCTGAACCGATCTTCCCTGAATCCTAATTCATGTAAAAAGACCTTCTGTCGAATTTCGTACTGATCGGATATAAAATACAGTCTCTACAGCGCTTACATGTCAAATCGGGGGTAACATATATATGTGGGCTATATCTAAATCTGAACCGATTTCCCTCAAATTTGGCAATGTTAATTCATGTAATAAGAAACCTCTTTCTGCCGAATTTCGTACTCATCGGATTAAAAATACACATTTTACAGTGCTTAAATCTAAAATCGGGTGTAACATACATATATATGGGGGCTATATCTGAATCTGAACCGATTTCCCCCAAATTTTGTATTGTCTCTAATGTATCATAAGAATACTCTCTGTCAATTCGGTTCAAAAATGTTGCTTCTACAGTGCATATATACCAAATCGGAGGTACATATTTATGGGAGCTACATATATGTAAATCTGAACCGATTTTAACCAAATTCAATAGGGATCGTCCTTGGGCCTAAAGAAAGATATGTGCAAAGTTTCGTTGAGATCGGACCCATAATTGCGACCTGTACTTTGATTACAAGAATACATCTACAGACAGACAGACGGACAGGCTAAATCGACTCAGAAAGGTATTATAAGTCGATCGATATAATAAACAATGGGTCTATCTCTTATCCTTTTGGGCGTTACAAACAAATGCACAAAGTCATAATACCCTGTACCACAGTGTGGTGTGGGGAAAAAAAATAAATTTGAAATACAGTGGAGCAAAAAGATGTTAAATATGGTATAAGAGTCTATAGTTGCCTATATAATAATAAGACGTTCGTATTTACATTTAAACAAATATTTAAATCGATTTATTATTACTAAAACTAGTTCACAAAATCTTACGAAGTATTACTAAATATTCTACAGCTGAGAGCGAAGAATTGTCCAAAGACAAACGAACAGACACCTTATCGAAGTTGACTTTTAAACTAACAACAAAGCTTTCTGTAGATGGCTACCTACAAATCTTCTCACTCGCATTGACTTTTCCCCCATCGTTTGGTAAAAATGTGTCAATACACTGGGCTGTCGATTATCTTTGTCTTGCCTTGGAATCAGCTGTTGTTTTCTCCTCCTCTGGTTCGTTACCAAGTTGGCAGAATGTCTGTCATTCGAACCTATCCAATACCTAATCCGCTTGGAACGATATTCTCCTAGTTGGTGTGTTCCGTACAACTGGAAGTTCGGTGGACTGCGTGCTCTGAGATGATGTTAAAGTGTCTTGAGAGAATGTCTGAGGACTCGTTAGAGGTGTTGCTGTTGTTTGTGGATGTTCAGGCCCAGTATTATTGAGGATGAAAGCTGGCTTGAGTCGATCTACCGATATGTTCACGTCCTTGTTCTTCACTCGCATCGTATATAACCGATCTGAAATTCGTTGCACTATCTCAAACGGTCCAGAGTAAGGTGGTTCAAGTGGTCCTCGTACTGCGTCCGTGCGAAGAAAAACGTGAGTGCAATCATATAGGTTCTTGAAAATAAACATTTTGCCTTTGTTGGGGTAAGACACTAGAATTGTTCGCAGGAAGTTGAAGTATTTACGAAGTTTCCCTAAAAATCCAGAAGGATGAAAAACTCTTGAGGTAACTCGTTCACAATAGTGGGGGTAAAAAAACAAGATTTTGTTGAAATTCTCTTATTTCCAACAAAAGTGCTATAATTTCTACATTTATCCATAGATTTTCTTCAAAAAGGCATTTTGTTTTTTCAGATTTAAAAAAAATTTAAGAAAAAAATAACCAACATATTTTTTCGTCTTTAAGACACCATATGACACCAGAAAATATTGTACACAGCCATTCGACAAAAAATGTGTAAACTAGTGTAATAAAGGATGTCGTCAAGTGGCTCAGTCGCAACATGTGATCAACGCTGGCGTCGTAATTTACTCAGAAACATCCAGGCTGTCACTAAATATCTGGAGGCTACATACCAAAATTCATGAACAGCCCTCGACTGCCGCAGATCTCTATCAACGAGATGCCTGGGCTTAGGGTTATCCCGGGGAACTGCACAGCCTATGAACTTAATAAATAAATTAAATTCTCCAAGAATTTCCATATATTGGTGAGCCACATTCAAGCTTTGGGTTAGGCAGCCAGACAGTCCAATGAGAGATGGACCTGTAGGCTAGCTAAACAAATCTGACCAAAATGCGACCTTAGAAAGTCAAAATATCTCCTTGCCCTAGAGAGGAAATACTGTTTCCGTTAGTGTCAGCTCAGTGTGCGTTAGTGTCAGTTCTGTGTACGTTAGCTTCAGTTCTGCTGGGAAGTTGTGTTCAATAAATTCTGCAGAAGTTGTAGAGATGAGGAGGAAGTAGAGAGCATTGAGCACCTGCTTTGTTACTGTCCCCTATTGAATATATTGGGGTCGGCGTTTCTAGGAAGTATCAAACAGGACCACCGATGAGGACCAACTGGGCCCGGGGTAGCACTAGGTACCTAAATTGGTGAGTTATGTGAGCTAGTTACTCCGGCTACTGTAGTGGTCGCTATTAAATATCTTTGGTTTAGCCATAGCCATTTTATCGGAGTTTTCTATGACCATATATCTAGCTTTGGCGATGCAGTTTAAAATTTCTTCCTTGAATGCACAAATGGATGTTGGCAGCAATTTGCCGCACCCATGCCTACAAATTTAAATCTTTCATAAATTTTGATCCTATAGCTACGGAAAAGATTTTTGGCATTTGCATATAAAAGTAACTAGAGTGTATTCCCACTGACTTCATGTGGTTTTGTTCGAACATGTTTAGTAATCCATTTTTTTTTAAATAAATTGATAACGTATTATCTTTAATCTCTTGCATTCTATGCAGTAAAATATTGTCCATGCCCTAATCTAATCTGTTGTGAAATTATTCTGGCCGGAAGTTTAGTTTTCATAGAACAATGACACAACAAACAAGCCAAGAGCGCTGGAAGAGGAGAAGGAAGAGATTCACAACACTGTACGTAGTACTTAGGTACGTATGACACATGGCCACTAACTGAACTTATCACACCGCAATCGTTGACACAGTCATGCAAATAACTACAACCCCTTCCGGTTCCGTTTTTCCCATTTACAAAAACACACACATTCACATACACACACGTATAGTATCTTTTTTTCGGAGCATACTCATTCATGCAATCGCACACACAAAAGGATTTGCGATATTATCCTGACATAACTCCATTCACATGTGTCACACACATGTCTAACAATGCAAAGGGGAATCAAAACCAAAAACAACAAAAAAAAAACCCAAAAGCCACACCAGCAAGAAATAGGAAGGCAACAGCATTGAGAATAACGGCGACTACGACAACGACGACGAGAGGAAAGTAACGATTTTTAATAGTGCGGTAGGTCATGTTCATTGATAGCGTGTGTTGCTCCCGAGCCTTGCAAAAAAGCGAGTATGCCTAAATCTCCAAGTGTGGGTGGGTGGTTCGGTGTATGTGCGTACGTGTGTGTCTACGATTGTATTTTAGAGAGTGAGAATATGTACACATACTACATACACCGACCATTAGCGTGTGTATATTTGTTAGGCTATATTTGCGGGTGAGTGTCCATTGAGTACACCGCAGATGATGACGATGCCACCACATTCCTTCTGGCAGGGCGTTGTGTGTCATTTGCAGTTTGCGTGGAATGTGGCCATTCATATGCGCGCCTCTTGCCTTGTTGCGCACAGTGGGGAAACTGTAAGAAAAGTGAAAATAATTCAAACATTTCTTAAGTGATAAACTGTTTTCAATGCGATTTCGTAATTGGGTCAGAATTTTTAATAATAACCTATGAATTTTATTTTTGGCTAAAAAGTTGCTAAATGGTAAAGTAAGATCTCGCTATCATTAATTTTTTTCAAAAAGAAAAAGAAATTTGAAAAGTTTTCAATGCGATATCATAATCGGGTCAGAATTTTAAATAATAACGTATGCATTTTATTTTTGGCTAAAAAGTTGGTAAATAGTAAAATTATATCTCGCTATTATTATTATTTAAAATATACAAAAACAAATAATTTTATAAATTAAAAAAAAAATTTTTCTTTAAGTCATAGACTGTTAAAACAATTTATTAACTTTTTATATTATTATTTATATTCTTTTTATATTATTATTTGTGTTATTATTTTTATTATTATTTTTATTATTATTTTTTTATATTATTTTTATATTATGTTTTACTTTATTTTTTTATATTACTTTTTATATTATTTTTTATATTATTTTTTATATTATGTTTTTATATTGTTTTCTATTTTTATTTTTATTTTTTATGTTATTATTTTTTATATATTTTCATCTATGCAAATCCATTGTATTCCCTTCATTGAAAAATGTTGTTTTTCAGCCAACAAAACTTTCCAATTTTAAAGACAATTTTCTTTATTCCAAATTAATGTTTCTTTCGATATTTAGCTTAAAATACATTTAATTTAATTTTGATTAATCAGAAAAAATCACAATTTAATGTTTAGAAAATAATATCATAATATTTTTATAAACTTTGTACACAAAAATAAAATTCATAGGCTAATATTAAAAAAATCTGACCCAATCTCATAAGGGTAATCAAATTTTATAACGCCTTAAAAGCGGTTTTTTAAAAATATAATTTTTTTTCTATTGTTTATATTATTTTTATTATTATTTTTTTATATTATTTTTATATTATGTTTTATTTTATTTTTTATATTATTATTTTTTTATATTATTATTTTTTATATTATGTTTTTATATAGCGTGATCCATTCCGAGGTTCCCTACTTTTTTAAAGAAAAAACACAGAAAATTCAAATTGAATGGGGAATGTTTATTATCATTTGAAAGAACATTCTTTGGCGTTTATTTTTTGAAGATTATTTCTATCAAATGTTGGCCGCGGCTACGTCTCAGATGGTCCATCCGTTTAGTCCAATTTTCGATGACTCGTTCGAGCATTTCGACTGGTAACTGGCGAAAGACACGCGTGATGTTTTGCTCCAAGGCCTGAATCGAAGCGGGTTTGTCCGCATAAACTTTAGACTTTACATATCCACACAGGAAAAAGTGTGATATCACACGATCTTGGTGACCAATCGACCGGCCCAAAACCTGAAATTATCTGCTCACCGAAGGCTTCTCTCAATAAATCCATTGATTGACGCGATGTGTGGGAAGTGGCGCCGTATTGTTGAAACCAAATGTCGCCGAGATCACGAGCTTCAATTTCAGGCATCAAATAGTCGGTTATCATGGCACGACGTTGACGTTTACGTTCTCACCGGCATGATTTTTGAAGAAATATGGACCGATGATTCCGGTACGTCGGATCGGGAATCGGTCAATGGCAAAAAGATAGCTCTTAACGAGAGCTAAATTATTGCTCATGGGTGTTAAGGTCGTAGGTCGACTGGAAAGTGTTTTTTTTTATTTAAAAAAATGGACTGGTGAACGATTATTTTGATAATAAAACTGAATAATTTGTAAACGTTGTTCAGGCGTAAGTCTTTCCATGATGAAATGCCAAACAATACTTAACAAATATAACATGACAGCATGACACGACTCACACGTGATCTGTCAAAAAAAGGCTATCTCTACTTAGATCACCCTTTATTATTTTTTATATAATTTTTATATTATAATTTTTTAATATTATTTTTATATTATTTTTTATATCATTATTTTTTAAATTATAAATTTTTTATATTATTTATCCAAATCTTCGAGATTTTACTTAAAATGCAGTCAATTTAATTTTGTTTGATGAGAGGCATACCTTTATGTTTGGAAAATATGTATTCGCCTCTGAAAAATTTTAATTCAATTTGGTTCACCCTTTGGCAGATATTTTTTTGTGAATGTAACGCGCTTCTTTTTATACACTCCACCATAGGACGGGGGGTATATTCATTTTGTCACTCCGTTTGTAACACCTCTAAATATTGATCTGAGACCCCATAAAGTATATATATTCTTAATCGTCGTAAAATTCTAAGACGATTTAGCCATGTCCGTCTGTCCGTCCGTCTGTGGTAATCACGCTACAGTCCGCAATAATAGAGCTAGGTTGATCAAATTTGGTACAAATACTTCTTATAGTTGCAGGTTGTTTGGGATTGCAAATGGGCCATATCGGTCCATATTTAGATGTAGCTCCCACATATAGCATCCAAGTTGTTGTGATTCATACTGTCCTCATCTACTATATTTTTTGTGTTTTTCGGTGTTATTTTCTTTAGGTTTGAGTTATTTTGCGAGGTCACATGCTATCCATTGTGGAGGGTATATCGTCGGCTCAATGCTATTTTGTTCCATACGCCATTTTGTATGATCGGAGAAAAACGCAATTTATTGTTTGAGTAAAAACGGGACTGAAGAGTTACACACTTTTTATTTCATAGGGTTCCCAACAGTGTTTGTATGATTCTCATGGATTTCTATGCCATTACATCCAAGTAATAACAATTTTTCTACTTGGCATTTTGGTTCATATCCACTTTCATTTTAATATTTTTTCGTATTTGTATTACATAGACCACAAAAAGGGTCGGTATGGAAGGACACTAATTTGCATATTGTGATCGAAAGAACGTAAAATACTGAGTGAAAAATATAGGGCGATAGAAAAATTGAGACACAGAACAAAAATATCGAAATTATTTCCCGTTATTCAGAGTAAAACAAATTTACCCTACCAATATCTAGGAAACCAGGCGAGATAGGAAAAAAATGATTGCAGATTCTGAAAGAGCATGCTTTGAACCCATATTATCAACTCCTAACTCAAAACACACAAAAATGGCGTATGGAACAAAATAGCATTAAGCCGACGATATAAGCTTCGGCATGGCCGAACTTAACGCTTTTACTTGTTTATATTATTTTTTTAAGTTATTTTTTTAATTTTTTATACTATTTTTTTATATTATATTTTTATATTACTTTTTATATTATTATTTTTTATTAGTTTTTGTGTTATTTTTATATTTTTTGTCTATCCAAATCAATTGTATTCCCTTCATTGAAAAATGTTGTTTATCAGCCAACGAAACTTTCCAATTTTAAAGGCAATTTTCTTTAGAGTTAGCTTAAAATACATTTAATTTAATTTTTATTAATCAGAAAAATCACAATCTAATGTTTAGAAAATAATATTATAATATTTTAGTAAGCTTTGTAGCCAAAAATAAAATTCATAGGCTAATATTAAAAAATCTGACCCAATCTCATAAGGATAATTAAATTTCATAAGGACCTTAAAGGAGGTATGTTTAAAAAAATGATATTTTTATTATTGTTTATAGTATTTTTTATATAATTTTTATATTATTTCTTTATATTATATTATTTTTAATTTTTTTATATTATTATTTCTTTATATTATTTTTTTATATTACATATTATTTTTTATATCATTATTTTTTTATATTATTATTTTTTTATATTATTATTTTTTTATATTAATTTTTTATATAATTATTTTTTATTTTTTTTTATATTTTTTTTCATCTTTCGAAATCAATTGTGTTCCCTTCATTGGATTTTCTCTATTTCAGAAGAAACGTTTCCTTGATTTGACTTAAAATGCAGATAATTTCATTTTGTTTAATCAGAAAAAAATCATAATTAAATGTTTGGAAAATAATATAAAAAAAAATTTATAAATTAAAAAAAAAATTAAAAAAAAATTATTTATTTTTTTATTATTATTTATATTATTTTTTATATTATTTTTTATATTATTTTTTTATAATATTTTTTATATTATTATTAATATTCTTTTTTATATTATTATTCTTATATTATTATTTTTTATATTATTTTTTTTTTATTTTTTTTCATTATTTTTTTATATTATTTTTTTTATATTACTATTTATATTATTTTTTATATTATTTTTTTATATTACTATTTATATTATTTTTTATATTATTTTTTGTTATTATTTTTTATATTGTTTTCTATTATTTTTATTATTATTTTTTATATTATTATTTTTTATGTTTTTTTTTCATCTATCCAAATCTATTGTATTCGCTGCATTGAAAAATGTTGTTTTTCAGCCAACCAGACTCCAATTTTAAAGACAATATTCTTTATTCCAAGGAAATGTTTCTTTCAAAATTTAGCTTAAAATACATTTCATTTAATTTTGATTAATCAGAAAAAGTCACAATTTAATTTTTGAAAAATAATATTATAATATTTGTTTATACTTTGTAGACAAAAATAAAATTCATAGACTAATATTAAAAAATCTGACCCAATCTTATAAGGATAATCAAATTTCATAAGGACATTAAAGGAGGTTTGTTAAAAAAAAAATTATTTTTTTATTATCGTTTATATTATTTTTTATACTATTATTTTTTATATTATTTTTTATATTATTTGTATATTATTATTTTTTATATTATTTTTTTTATTAAAATTTTTTATATTATTTTTGTTCTTTATTTTTTTATATTATTTTTTTATATACATATATATTTTTATATATATATATATTTTTATATATATATATATTTATCTTTTTTTTCGAAGTCAATTGTGTTCCCTTCAAAGTGAATTTTCTCTATTTCAAAAGAGACGTTTCTTTTGATTTGGCTCAAAATTCTAAATTATCTGAATTTTGAGCCAAATCAAAATCTGAAAAATATGATAATTTAATGTTTGGAAAATAAAATAATATATTTTTATAAACTTTTATTATTATTATTTTTGTATTATTTGTGTTCCCTTCAAAGTGCACTGAACAAATGTTGTTTTGTTTTTCAGTCGACGAAATTTTTCAATTTTAAAGACGATTTTCTCTATTTCAAAGAAATAGTTCTTTCGATTTGATTTGGCTATATAGGTAATTTGTTTAATCAGAATAAATCATAATTTAATGTTTGGAACATAATATAAAACTATTAATATTTATAAACTTTTTAGTAAAAAATGAAATTCATAGCTTAATATGAAAACATCTGGCTCAATCTCATAAGAATCTTAATCTAATTTATGAGTAAGGATAATCAAATTTCATAAAGGCTTTTAACGGGGTTAGTTAAAAAAATATTTTTTATGTTGTTTTTTTTTTATTACTTTTTATACAGTCGAAACTGTCTATAACGAATTCCAAGGGACTGAATATTTACTTCGTTATAAATAAAATTCGCTATATAGAAAATAAAAACAATTTTGTTCCTTTTAACGTTTTTTATTTGTAGTAGTCAGTTATTTTGGTTTGAAGTAAATTTTCCCACTTTTCTTCTTCAATATAATTTTCTAAAACATTTAGAGAAGTTAATACAGTATTTGGTACGTTGGTTTTAATTTCCAAATAGGTACGGAATCGTTCAACTGATGAAGAATGTTGTCCATATGTGGGTAAAGGTTTCGCAATATCGGCAGATTCTTCTTCGTATTCATCTGAATTTGTTGAAAGATAAATAATAATGTACATCAGGAAATTATTAACCATGGATTTTTTTATTATTACATATTATGTTTTTATAATATTTTAAAGACAATTTTCTTTATTCCAAAGAAACATGTCTTCGAGATTTGACTTAAAATGCAGTGAATTTAATTTTGTTTGAACAGAAGCAAACATACCTTTATGGTTGGAAAATATGTATTTGCCTCAAAAAAAAACTCAACTTGGTTCACCCTTTGGCAGATATTTGTTGTGTGTATGTAACGCTCTTCTCTTCGTTGTTGTTGATTTTTTTCTACTTTACTTTGTACGGTTTAAAATATGCATACTCTTCAGCTGTATCACCCCAAGCATCTCTTCAGTACTCTTTTTTCGCCATTTTTAATTTGAATCGTACAGCTTTTAAGTTTGACACTCTTGAGAGGCTTTAGCAAAGATCTTTGTAAGTAAAGCTCTTCGTGAGTGTGTGTATTTTACATCGTATGCCTCTTGAAAGTCTTTAAATTCTTATTTTTCGTATGCGGCAGCGTCTGCATGTTGCATACAGTAAGTACTGTGTATTTTTCTTGCAGTAACATTTCAGTTGTCGGTCTGTTGTGGTATTTATGGCATATGCTGTTGCTGTTATTGTCGTGGGTATGTGTGTGTAGGATTTGTTATTGAGTGTATATGTGGTTTTCAGTTGATTCTGCCAAATGAATGAATGCGAATGTGTCTCTTTAAACGACCACATTAGCTCATTCATTATAAGCGGTGGTGGCGTCTAGCTGTCTAAAATGTTTGGAAAGCCAACAAAATATGTGATGCAGAATAGTCGTATCGGAGCTTTAGCGAAATATGATTTATTAAAGCTCAGGTTTTTGTTGTTTAATTAAAAAAAACTCCGGTACATTAAAAATTTCAATAAAACTTACGTATGAAAAAAATATGATTAAGCCGGAAATAAGGTGTTATCCACTATATATATAATAAGTTTATGTAAAGAGTAGTCTTAAGATAAATTACGTCCGTGGCTTTGTTTTCACATACATACATACATAAGTTCTTTTCTGTAATTGACCAATAACTGTTGGAAAACGTTTTGATGACTCAAGCTTCATCCTTCATACGCATATTTGTGAGCTGCTGTACCTTGACTACAGTAATAGATGGATGGAACGATCTGGTCAAAGGCTGAATTAGTCAAACGTAAACGCAATGCTACTGTAGTGTACGAATCAGTCGTATAAAATGAAATTTAAAAGATTATCCATACGTAACTCTACGTTTGCGAAACGAATAAAGCTGCTTATGTTTGATTTGGACGCTATCTTTAAAAGGCATTAAAAAGTGAGGTTATGAGGCTAACAATATCAGTACAATAATCTAAATAAGAACAAATTTATGCAAAACTATTGCAATGCAATGAAATCTAGTTCTGCCGGTCCGAATTTAATATATATTCCACCTGGATTAGTTTAGGTTAAAAGCGACAATAGGCATTACGATTATGCATATTGTTCCACGTTTGCCAGACTATTTACCCGAAAAAAATTAGAATGATAATGTTCAAGTTTTAGAAGTTTTTTAGATCGATCGTTTTTATTTTAATCTTCCTCGAAAAAATTCTACTAATTCGATACGGCATATGGATAATATTTTGAATTAAATATTTTTAGGGCTTCTCAACTCTTTTAAGCATACGGCTCCCCACAAAAATCCTCATGCACCTCTTCCCATAAAAAGTTATCCTTAATTATATTTCTTTGTGTTGTATTTTTTCTTGAAAACGTCCTTGAAATTGCATTTTATTTTTTTTTAGAAAATTTCTTTGAACAACAACAACGAAATGCATTTTTTTAAGAAAATTTTATAAAAATTTGAGTTTTGTAGAAAATTTCAAGATAATTAATTTTTTTCTAAAAATTTTTTTAATTTATTTTTTTTAGAAAGTTCCTTGAAATCTGCATTATTTCTAAAAAAAAATCTTAAAATTGAAAATTTTCCAAAAAATTTTGTTAAAATAAAATTGATCTAAAAATTTTATTTTTTATTTTGTCCAAATTGCATATTTCTGCAAAATTTTGTTGAAATTGCATTTTTCTAGAAAACTTGTTAAATGGTATTTATTTTTGCTACAAATATTTTTTGTTGAAATTTCATAGGTCGATGAGCGGATTATGGCCACTGAACTGAAAGGCCAATGATGGACATTCCCTGGCAAAATTAAATTTCGATGAAATTTTAAAGCAAAATGTAAATTGACAAACTTTTCGAGAAAAATTGAATTTCGAAGAAATTTTCTAGAAATATGTAATATGTACAAAATTTTCTAAAAAAATTGATTCTTGAAATAATTTTCTAGAGAAAAAAAAACGAAGTTTTCAATAAAAATGTATTTTCGACAAAATTTTTGGCAAATTAAGAAATTTGATTAAAAAAATTTTCGTTTGTTTTATTTTGATCTTTAAATCGTTATCGAATTTAAAAAAAAAAAAAATTTTTGCAGAATGACAAAATTGTCTTTTTTTTATTTTCTTTCGATATCTAAGAAAAATCAACTTCTTGAAAAATAAATAAAATTTCGAAAAATTTTTCTAGAATTATATAATTTTAACGAAAATGTCTAGAAAAATAGATTTTTTAACATAATCTTCTAGAGAAAACGAACTTTTTTGACGAAATTTTTTTAGATAAATGCAATTGTGACAAAAAAATTTAAAATGCCAATTTGACAAAATTTTCGGTAAATAAATTTCTATAATAAATTAAAATTCGAAGAAATTTTCTTCGATGAATTGTTTAGAAAATTGATTTTTGACATAATTTTCTAGAGGAAACGAAAATTAAAAAAAATATTTTCGACTAAATCCAAAAAAAAAAAGAAAATGTAATTTTGAAGACATTTTATAAAAAAATCAAATTTTCAAAAAAAAAAAAATGCAATTTTGACAAAATTTTCTATTAAAAAACGATTTCTATTAGATTTAGCAGAAATTTTCTATTAAAATGCAACTTCTACAAAATTTACATAAATATGTAATTTTGATGAAATTTTCAAGAAAATATTAATTTAGGATTTTCTAGAAAAATAAATTAAATTTCGAAGATGTTTTCTAGAAATATGCAATTTCAAAGAAATATTATAGAAACATTTATTTTTAACATAATTTTCTAGAGAATACGAAATTTTCAGTTAATTGTATTTTAGACAAAATTTTCAAAAAAAATATTTTGAAGATATTTTGTAAACAAAATGCAATTTTGAAAAAATTTAAGTGAACAATTTCATTTTCAAAACCATTTTTTAGACAAATGCAATTTTGACAAAATTTTTTAAAAATGACAATTTTGACAAAGTTTTCTATAAAAATCTATTTCTTTTAGATTGTACTGAAATTTTCTATTAAAATACAACTTCCACTAAACAATTTAAATTCAATTTTGATGAAATTTTTAAGAAAACTAAATTATTTCTAGAAAACTAAATTAAGTCCGATTTTTTTTTAAATTCGAAGATTTTCGGTAAAATTAATTTTTGGCATAATTTTCTAGAGAAATCGAAATGTATTTTCTACAAAATTTAAAAAAAAAAAATTTTGACGAAATTTTGTAGAAAAATGCAATTTTGAAGAAATTTTCTTAAAAAACATTTTTCTGTTTTTTTTTTTTTAGAAAAAAGTGCAATTTTGACAAACTTTTTTAAAAATAAAATATTTTTCTAGGGAAAATGAAATTATCAATTTAAATGTATTTTCGAAAAAATTAAAAAAAACAATTTTGACAATATTTTCTAGAAAAATGTGAGTTTGAAGAAATTTTATAAAAAAAAAATAAATTTTCGAACAATTTTAAAAATACCAATATTGACAAAATTGTAAACATTAAATTTCTTGTAGATTTTGCTGAAATTTTCTATTAAAATGCAATTTACACAAAATGTACAATAAATATGCAATTTTGATGAAATTTGTAAGAAAATATTAATGTAGGAAGATTTTCCAGAAAAATAAATTAAATTTCGAAGACGTTTTCTAGAAATATACAATTTCAAAGAAATTTTATAGAAACATGTATTTTTAACATAATTTTCTAGAGAAAAAGAAATTTTGAATTAAAATGTATTTTCGACAAAACTTTCAAAATATTAAATTTTGACGAAATTTTCTAGAAAAAAGAAATTTTCAAGAAATTTTATTTAAAAACTTAATTTTCACACATTTTTTTTTTAGAAAAATTCACTTTTGAAGAAATTTTTTAAAAATACAAATGCAAAACAAACTTGCAAAAAAAATATTAATTTAATTTTCTAAATATGTAATTTCAAAGAATTTTGTAGAAAAATTGATTTTTGACATAACTTTTTTTTTAAGGAAAACGAAATTTTCAATTAAAATGTATTTTCGACAAAACTTTCAAAAAATTAAATGAATTTTATTAAACAACCTAATTTTCACACAATTTTGACAATATTTTCTATAAAAAATCGATTTCTATTAGAGTTTGCTGAAATGTTCTAAAATGCAACTTCCACAAAATATACATATATATGAAATTTTGATGAAATTTGCAAGAAAATACTAATTTAATTTAAATTTTCTAAATATATTATTGCAATGAATTTTCTAGAAAAAATTATTTTTGACATCATTTTTTACAGAAAACTAACTTTTCAGTAAAAAATTTATTTTCTACAACATTTTCAAAAAATTCAATTTTGAAGAAATTTAATTGAAACTTAATTTTCAAAATTTTTTTAGGAAAATTCAATTTTGACAAAAAAAATTAAAAATGCCAATTTTGACAAAATTTTCTATAAAAAATCGATTACTATTAGAGTTTATCGAAATTTTGTATTAAAATGCAACTTCCACAAAATTTACATAAATATAATATTTTGATGAAATTTGCAAGAAAATATTAATTTAAGTTTTCTAGAAATATGTAATTTCAAAGAATTTTCTAGAAAAATAGATTTTTGACATAATTTTTTACAGAAAACAAAATTTTCAGTAAAAATGTATTTTCGACAACATTTGCCAAAAATTAACCTTCGATGAAATTTTGCATTATTTAAAATAACAATTTTCTGCAAAAAATCGATTTCTATTAGCTTTTGCTAAAATTTTCCATTAAAATGCAACTTCCACTAAATTTACAATAAATATGTAATTTTGATGGAATATGCAACAAACTATTAACATAGGGAAATTTTTTTAGAAAAATACAATTTCGTAAACTTCAAAAATTTTCTATAAAATTTAAATTTCTACAAAATTTTCAATAAAATTCAATTTCTACAAAATTTGCAATTTCTATGAAATTTTCAATAGCATTGCAATTTCTGTGAAATTTTTCAATAAGATCATATTTCGTCGAACTTTTCTAGAGTAAGCTTAGCAGCCTAACATATCTTTCCAGTACCGATATTCGTAATATCGACGAATTTGTATATCAAACAGGTTGGTTTCGATGAGGGGCATTTCAGCCCGTGGTAACACTAGGGACCTAAACTGGTCTATGTGAGCTTGTATAAAAAATACGGCTGCCACCCTAACCTAACCTAACCTAACCTAACCTAAGCTTAGCACAGCAAAATGGGAGACAAAGTAATCAAATTAAATCGCAAATCTGAAGGGCAAATCTATGGGAAAATAATGATATTAAAGCTATTCTTAAAAGAAAATTTTTGTCTTGTAATTTAAAAAAATAAATTGAAAAGGATTGAAGAACATTTTAAAAAAATTTAAAACTATGTCTTAAATAATCTTTGTTTATGTTGTCTATAAATTGCACAATTTCCATAAGAAACGATTAATTCATTACATTTTCGTAAAACCTTCTCAAGTAATTTTAAGACATGGAAGACCTGGGGAGCCGTGGCTCCCCTATTAGGAAGGCCTGGTTTAAAATATCAAAATATAACATAAAAAACTATCGAAATATCTTTTTCTAAACTGGCTAAAAGTATTTTTCTCTCATGACGGCTGTAATCTTCCAATGGTGGTGCGGTGCAAGTGCGTTAGAGTTGCAAGTAGAAGGTCGTGAGTTCAATCCTAGGCTCAGGAGAATATATTTTTATTCTTGCGCACACAATCGCTTTTCTCACTTGTGGATGTCCCTTAATAGTTAATTGCTGGCACATTTTCGTTAAGAAAGCGATTTCGCCGGCGATTATTTTCAACTTCTTATAGTAACGTTTTATTGACTTCCGCGATAGAAAATGTTTGCAGCGTATGCATGGTACAGTGAGATTGTAGTAGTGCTATTCATCACTTTCACATCACATTTTGCATATGCGAATTATAAACCAACGAAGAAAATTTTCAAGTCAAACTCCAAGCACTTCAATTCACCATTCATCACAATCAATTCACCATTACTCGTTGTGAGCCGCAGTTTTGAAATTACTATGACGATGTTTGTTTAAATTCTCTTGGGCCTCCCGGAATTCAAAGTCAACGCTGACAATTTTGACTCAGAGTTGTTTTTTTCTTGTGAACTCAATATTTTGACTTAAAAAATACTGCAAATCAAGCAAATTTGTTGTGTAGTATTCAAATCGTTGCATATTTGACGCTCGGGCGGAGCAATATTATGTTTACGGTTACTCTAATGTGATATTATGGTTACGTGAGGCTAATTGTCTCCAAAAGTGATTCTATGCCAACTTGTGTAATTAATTAGAGGTATATGCCAACTTTTTTTATAAATATTTATGTAGATGTACAAAATAAATAATTCCCTCTACTATGGAGATGGAGTAATGGTAGATACATTTAATAAGATTTTCAAAGCTAATGTCTGATAATGTTGTAGTATACTTTCTCCATAATATAAACCGTTTTTGTTCAGAAACATTCATCAAGCAAAAACTTTGGTAGAATAGT
Organism: Eudasyphora cyanicolor; assembly: GCA_963930755.1. NCBI lineage: Eukaryota > Metazoa > Arthropoda > Insecta > Diptera > Muscidae > Eudasyphora > Eudasyphora cyanicolor. Next base: position 200,998,093 of record OZ005737.1, on the reverse strand, counting down.
ACCAAGCTGTGATATAAGCGGATTAGTAAATAAAACACGTCTATGATATGCAATTTTTCAAAAGTGTTGCATTAGTTTTTTTTGTTCTGAAACTAACTGCCGCCAATAGATAAGTCTTCATCTGTGACCCTTTCTTTATCTATCTTACGCTAGGCGCCTCATTTCTTTTACAAGGCACAAATACTTTTCACAAACACACACTCCTATATACATACATATACATTCAATAGACGCTTTGCTTTGTTTCAACCCCTCCCTGCCCCCCACACAGAAAAATACCATAATCGTCATATCATAAATTTTGTGTGTTTGCTATCATAGCCATCGTTGTCGCCGTCGTAGTTGTCGTGTACAATGTAGAATTTACTAGTTTTTAGTGTCGTCATAATGTCTGGTAGGATTGGTGCAATTTCCGCACTCTTTTTTTCTTTTTCCCCTTCCCTTCCTTCCACTCTTATTGACTCTTCTTCCAATTTAATTCAAGAACTCCAATTGATGTTTTTATTTTTGCTGTCACTTTTTCCTTTGCAAACTTTAGCAATATGAGTTGAATGAGTGGGGAGAGAGCATCTTTTACTTCAGTTTTTTTTGTTATTGTGATATCCTGTATTGTCTCTCTCTCTCTCTCTCTCTTTTTATACTCGTATTTTGGAAGTGAAACGAGCATTGAATGCAGGGAGAGTAATGTTTCGGTATTTATGCTGCTGCTGCTGCTTTCTCTATTTCGGCTGCAGCTGCGCTTGCACTTTACTGATGCATTTGCCAGTCAAAGAGTTTGTGTGTGTCTGGCTGTGTACAACTGAGTTTGATGCTTTGAGTGTCAACACTAGGGAATGTTGTTGCTGGTGTTGTTACTACTACTGCTGCTGCAGCGGCTGCAGTCAGCGTCTGATGATGTTGTCTCTCAGTGTTGTTTGCCATGACAATCTTTTACTACGATTCACTGGAGTTCAGTCAGTTTAGTAGTTTCCGTGCAAGTTGCAAGTTGTTTGCCGCGGCTAGTCGTGAGTTGTGTCTCCGCTCCATTTCTAAAATTTACGTATATTGTCGGGACGGGAAAAAAGAATTAAGAAGGCAAATTCCCAAGAAGAACGACGCGTTTGAGTGCGTGGTAGATTGCGTGTGTTGTGTAGAGTTTTTTGTCTTGTGTGGGCAGAGGTGAAGGCGTGGGAGTGGAGTGAAGAGGGGAGTGGCGCTGGAGTAGGAGTAATTCAAGAAGAGGGAGTGCAACTGCTTCTTGTCTCTGGACTTTTTACCACGGCTATGGGAATGGAATTAATGTGCTGCTGCGTGCCAAATTGTTTGTAATTGAATTGAAGGATTGTGAAGGAGTTGCTGTCGCTGTTGCCGCTGCACATAACATACATTTCGTTCCTTCTACTACTGTTTTCCTTGGGCTGCAGCTCCATTAATTCTTGTTTGTATATGGTTCATTTGGTTGAAGCAGCGTACGGACGGACACATCTACACAAGGCAATAGCTTTATTAAAACTTCTTTGGCAGAGCGAAGGAACTCCTCGCGGGGTGTTGTATGGTCGTCCATTAAATTCTGACATCAAGTGTTGTTTATTATTATTATTGTTGTTTTTTCGGCTGTTTTCTCTCGTTTCCCACTATTGCCGTTTTATTTTGGTAGTCATCCTCTCAACCATTAATTGTCGCGGTGCCCAACAACATTTTTGCTGTCGTAGGAGTTTTCTCCCCCCACAACACTTCGTAAAGTTGAGTGCTGAGTGTGTGTGTGTGTTTATTTTAATTACAACTCTCTGCATTATTTTCGTTGTCGCTCTTGTTGTGGAAATTATTTATGAATCCTGATGAAATTACATTTCTACCACGGTGAGTAAATAATAATCATCACATACATAAATATGTAATTACATGTTGAGATATATTTTGCTTGTGGCTAACAAATGAAGTGGATAATTAAATGGAGCTCTTGAGAACAGATAAAAAAAGGTTCAGAGTAAATTAATGAATTAACTTAGGCCAAGTAGCTTACCTCGCGCCATTAACGATACGAAAGTCAGAAAGATAAAGATGTCAACTATAATTCACTTACCATGATTTATTCATTGTTTTTTTTCGCACAATATAGTCAACTGAGAGTCATGAAAATGTCTTAAATTTATCAATATAGCTGCTTCAACTTCATATAAAAGATCGAGAGATCTCAAAAAGTTATGAACTTAATTTATAGTTAATAATAGGCGTCTCTTTTTTACAAACTAGCAATAATTATTTTTGCATTGCAGTTTACGCAACTCTGGCTGTTGTTGCCGACTTTTAGGCGAATAAATAAAACAAGAGAATTGCTGTAAATCAGATAAGATCGGCAAAACAGCGCCCCCCAATGGTTCTCTCACACATTGAATGAGAAGCAAATATGAAATTCATTCAGTCTCGCTTGATCATTTGTTCGTTGTATGTAATTTTTTTAGCAAATTGCTGATGCGGGTAACGTTAGGTTAACTCTTCAGTTAAGTTACGGTTTCATTTTCCTTTAATCATTGCTGGGAGAATGTGTCGTATACTTCATAAATGTAATGTTAATGTTGAAATAGCACGTATACGCCACAACACACAGTGGAAATTTCGAAAAAGAAAAACATAATTGACACGTAACGTATACGTATTAAATATGTGCCAGTAATTGTAGTACGCATACGCTACGACACACAGTAGGGAAATGAGAAGTAAGAAAATTTTAGTCGAGTAAACCGAATAAGGTATAACCTCACTAACTTTTTTAATTAAATAAACTATGAAATACGGTACTCGATTAAACCTAAGGCATAACCTAACATTTTGAGAAATGTAGTACTTTTTATGAGAGCCAAAAAGGTTGAAACATTTTACTTAGTCTATAGTCATTGCTGTGAAAACATTTATATGACTGCTACCGAAGTTAGAGAGAAGTTGTGTTTGATGAAATCTGACAATTTATTTAGGGGTACAATAGGGGGCTTGACAAATGCGCTGAACAGTAAATTCCTCAAAGACATTCCACTGAACCGGATTGTTAGTGTTTATGTGCACTGGTATTCAATTTTGGTATGATTTGACCATTTTGTATGGGAGGTACTAAAACGTCATTACAATACCGCCCATTTTACACTGGACTGCACACATTGCAAAAGCATTAAACTGCACAAAATTTCAAGTATTTCCATGCACTGGTATTAAAGTTATAAGCCGCTAACTTTTTCGGAAAAATGGTTCATTTGCATGGGAGGTAGCAAAAGGGAGGTTGTAAAAACGCAAATTTTTGGGTACTGTAAGATTTTTATACTCCATAAAATTTCAAGTGTTTGTATGTGCAAGATTCAAAGTTATAAGCCGCTAACTTTTTCTGAAAAATGGTCCATTTGTATGGGAGGTATCACTCGGTTATTCCTATCGAAAGTTATCGCGCGCACCAGCCAGACAGACGGACGGACATTGCTTAAATGGCTGAAAATCGCCCAAAATGGATTTCCGCCAATTTTATATGGGGTCTGTTAGGTCATTTCTTCGATGTGATACATATTTGGCCCGCAGCAACTGATTGACAATAGTGGGAGTATAAAAACATGATTTTGTTAAAATTCTCTTATTTCTACCAAAAGGGCTATAATTACTACATTTATCCATAATTACTACATCTTCACTGTTTTATTCGTTAGGATGCTGGCTATTGATTCAACTTGAAATTTTGCAAAACAACTTCTATGACCTACTATATTAGCTTACATATAAATTTAAAAAAATAGGTTTTGTTGGCATGAACAACAAACATAAAAAATAGAAGGAAATCGCAAAAAAAATATTTTTTTTCCAATACTATCGAAAAAAAGAAATACATGTCTTTGTGATCTTAAATTTTTTATAGTTTTTTTCATGTCAACTGAAAGTACTTTTTTAATGTATCTGTAGGCTAATAAAAAGGGTGATCTAAGTAGAGACACCTTTTTCAATAGCCTTTTTTTGACAGATCACGTGTGAGTCGTGTCATGCTGTCATGTTATTTTTGTTAAGTATGGTTTGACATTTCATCATGGAAAGACTTACGCCTGAACAACGTTTACAAATTATTCAGTTTTATTATCAAAATAATCGTTCGCTATTCGTTGCGCTGTCAATTTTTTTAATTCAAAAAAAACACTTTCCAGTCGACCCACGACCTTGACACCCATGAGCAATTTTAGCTCTCGTTAAGAGCTATCTTTTTGCCATTTACCGATTCCCGATCATCGGTCCATATTTCTTCCAAAATGATGCCGGTGAGAACGTAACCGTCAATGGCGACCATTATCGAGTCATAATAACCGACATTTTGATACCTGAAATTGAAGCTCGTGATCTCGGCGACATTTGGTTTCAACAAGACGGCGCCACTTCCCACACATCGCATCAATCAATGGATTTATTGAGAGAACACTTCGGTGAGCAGATAATTTCACGTTTTGGGCCGGTCGATTTGCCACCAAGATCGTGTGATATCACACCGTTAGACTCTTTCCTGTGGGGATATGTAAAGTCTAAAGTTTATGCGGACAAACCCGCTTCGATTTAGGCCTTGGAGCAAAACAGTCGAAATGCTCGAACGAGTCATCGAAAATTTGACTCAATGGATGGACCATCTGAGACGTAGCCGCGGCCAACATTTGATAGACATTATCTTCAAAAAATAAATGCCAAAGAATGTTCTTTCAAATAATAATAAACATTCCCCATTCAATTTGAATTTTCTGTGTTTTTTTCTTTAAAAAAGTAGGGAACCTCGAAATGGATCACCCTATCTGGATCACACGTTTGTAACTATCAGTATATACGAGATCTGCATTGGATATAGTGATGTCAAACGAGAAATCCCAATCCCGGGAAATCGCGATCCAGAAAAATCCAGAATCCCGGGATTTTTTAAAATTAATCCCGGGATATTTATACCCTACACCACACTGTGGTACAGGGTATTATAAGTTTGTTTCACGGCAGATGTTTGTAACACCTGAAAATAACACAGCTAGACCCACCTTAAAGTATACCGATCGACTCAGAATCACTAGCTGAGTCGATTTAACGATGTCTGTCCGTCCGTCCGTCTGTCCATGTAAAGTTGTTCGTCGACTACAGGTCGCAATTTCACTCCGATCGTTCTGAAATTTTGCAGTTTAGAGTATTTCGCGGCTATTAAGATCGCTATTGAATTTGGTTGAAATCGGTTCAGATTTAGATATAGCTCCCATATATATCTATCGTCCGATTTGGCCATTTAGTCCTATAGAAGCTGTATTTTACATCCAATCGTTTTGAAATTTAGAATGGTAGAGTTTCTTGGTCCATGAACCAACATTGCCGAATTTGAAGAAAATCGGTTAAGATTTAGCTATAGCTCCCATATATATGTTTCGTCCGATTTGGCCCTTTAGTCCTATAGAAGCTGTATTTTACATCCAATCGTTTTGAAATTTAGAATGGTAGAGTTTCTTGGTCCATGAACCAACATTGCCGAATTTGAAGAAAATCGGTTAAGATTTAGCTATAGCTCCCATATATATGTTTCGTCCGATTTGGCCCTTTAGTCCTATAAAAGCTGTATTTTTCATCCAATCGTTTTGAAATTTAGAATGGTAGAGTTTCTTGATCCATGAACCAACACTACCGAATTTGAAAAAAATCGGTTAAGATTTAGCTATAGCTCCCATTTATATGTTTCGTCCGATTTGGCCCTTTAGTTCTACAGAAGCTGTATTTTACATCCAATCATTTTGAAATTTAGAATGGTAGAGTTTCTTGATCCACGAACCAACATTGCCGAATTTGAAGAAAATCGGTTAAGATTTAGCTATGGCTCCCATATATATGTTTCATCCGATTTGGCTCTTTAGTCCTGTAGAAGCTGTATTTTACATCCAATCGTTTTTATACCCTACACCACACTGTGGTACAGGGTATTATTTAAGTATAAAATGACTCAAAAGTAAATTTATGTAAACAATTTATACATGAATTACAAAATGTATATTTCAGAGTTATTCAATATTACGAGAGTGGTGTAGGGTATTATATAGTCGGCCCCGCCCGACTTTAGCCTTTCCTTACTGGTTTAATAATAATAAAGGTTGGGTGATTTTAAGGGCCGATGTTGATTTTGAATAAAACACAAATTATTGAGGAAATTATTGTTATTTATTTTTATTATGATAATATTGGTATGGTTCAATTATGTATGGAACAAAATATCGGCCAAATGGCTGCCGCGACCTCAGCGACATACCTCTATCCGATGGTCCACATTTTCGATTTCGAGCTGAGGCATGATTGAGCTTCTATGCCGTTAATGTGCCGAATTATCTCATCCTTTAGCTCTTGAATTGTTGCTGGCTTATCGACGTACACATTTTCTTTCAAATAACCCCAAAGAAAGAAGTCCAACGGTGTCAAATCACATGATCTTGGCGGCTAATTGGCAACGCCACGACGTGTGATAACACGGCTATGGAATTTGTTGCGCAGAAGAGCCATCCTGTTGAGAGCACATATTGTCCGCATCCATATCTTCCAATTCGGGCCATAAAAAGTTCGTTATCATCTCACAGCGACCTCATAGCGACCATCCATTCACAGTAACTGCCTGACCGGCCTCATTTCGAAGAAGTATGGTCCGATGACGTAGCCAGCCGGGCGAGCATGCACAGGTGTTTTCAAATCTCCTATTCTCCCGATTGTGGACGCATTTGGTCGATTATGCTGATCAAAAAACATCACGAAATGCATTTTGATTTGAACGCCTCTTTTCGTAAAAGGCTTAAAAAACTTTAACGCGTTGCTCGATAGTGTATCTTTCGATGGTTCAAATTGAGTTAGTCTGAAATTGAGAAATGTCAAATGAAATGCAGAAAAAAACTTGACGTTTAGGTGTGGTTCACATTCAACATCGGCCCCTTGCAATTTAACCACCCTTTACTTCTTAATTCTTTTTTGAACTTCTACCTTGCACCATTTGCAATTATACGTCTTCTGATGAGCCTCTTTTTTTCAATTTTTATTTTTTTTACAAAAGTTTTGGAACACTTTATTATTTATGCATCATTCCTTTCTGAAACGTCTTAACCATTCTGGGGTCTGAAAGCCCCCCTTTTTCTGCCACTGCCAGATTCCTATTAATGGTTAAGAGTTCCTTGTCTCCATAGACAATGTGGGACATCACCGCCTTCCTAGCAATTTTTTCTTTTCTGTGAAGAACATTAATTTCATTTACTTTTATTGGCTATTCGTATTTAAATATATAACTTGTCGATTGAGCTAATTTTACCCACGTGGTTTTTGATGACATTGACGTAGCAAAAACGAAAAATGACGCCATTAATAATGGAATTCGAAAAAAGTAATAAGGCTAAATTCGTGCGCAGTCCTTAACACCGTCTTGTTGAAAAATAAACTTCGTCCACATCATTAATCATTGTTCGATAGCACAATCGGTTTGTCGTAAAAGGTACAATGACCCCGGCTGTTCGAAAACCGCATCAAACAGTCACACTCTGAGGGTGGAGAGGCTTTTCAAAAATAATTCGTATGTTTTCCGAGCTCCAAATGCGACAATTCTGCTTGTTAAGTTGAAAATGCACCTCATTACTCAAGATGTTTTTTCGATGAAATTCCGGAACATTTTGAATATGGTCCATTATTAATAGCATCCTCTTTACAATGGAATAAACATCCGATGATTCCCTTAAGAAATAGTTTTTTTGGAAGAATTGAGGAAGACACGCTACACTGAAAAAAATTGTCATAAAATTACAGAAATGCTCCAAAGACGTCATTAGTTTTTAAAATAAATACATTTTGTACTTAAAATATAAATAATTTCAATAATATTAAGCAATTTACTTAATTTTAAGCACATTTTCTTCATTTTAAGTACAAAATGTACTTATTTTGAAGACTAAGGACGTCTTTGGAGCATTTCTTTAATTTTATGAAAAAATTTTTTTTTAGTGTATAAAGAATTATTCCATATGATCTTCTTTCGCATACCTTTCTGCTCCACCACAGTTCCTTCCTTAATTCCTTTCATCTCTGAAATGCAGTTGTTATTAACTATTTTTTTTTTGTTGCGAAATACTCTATTTATTGCCTAGTTATTCTCCTTTTATTCTGCAGAGGCTTTTATGACATTATTTTGTTTTATAGACAAATCTCCTATTGACTATTTGAAAATATATACATATATCCTAAAACCCATTACTATGGGAAATTTATTATTTTTCACAAAGAATCTTTAATACATTTGAAGACATTGCACTATTAAGGTCACACATACACACGCACTTCAAAAGCAGTAGAAAAGATAAATTACATTGCTCTCTTCGTTGTCCGTCTGCTCTTCTCTGTGTATGGCTGGCAGCTATTGTTATTATTATTATTATTATTGTTAGTGTTGTATTTGCTGATGTTGAATTCCAGCAGCCTTTTAAGCGATTTCAAAAGCGTAGAGGATTTAAATGAAATGAAATAATATCCTCTTGTTTCCGTATACTTTTTGCTTTTATTGTTGTTGTGTTAAGCTTTTTTCTGTGTTAAAAACCACATGTCCTGTCTCCGTTTCATTGAAATTCTTGTTGTTGTTGTTGCACTCATACGAGTATATTAAAATGCCCAAAATACTCGCAGGATAACCACAAACACCAATTGTATACTATATGCAACAACAACAATAACAACAACTATGAAAAAGGAGGGCCAGTAATAAATTTCAACATTTTATTGTTTTGTAATCATATCATAGCGTGTATCGCATTGTATTGTTCCAAATCGTTTCGTCATACATATACATTAATACATATGTACATGTGACCAATGTACTCCGCGATATGAATTACGGACGACATCGATGACGACAACAACCCCAACGTACAAACAAATATGAGGAATTGCCCATATGCATACATATTGACGATACATACATTCTTAAGTAGGCTAAGTCGATTTATAATGTTTTTTGTGGAAGATTGCATTAAAAATTAAACCCTCTGTACTGGCATATATATTTCTTCAACCACTGGGCCGTATGAATAACATTGCTGCACGAATATTCCAAACGAGTGTTTTTGACAGGAGAACGGATCTAGGATATTCGGTTATTCCGTCGATGTGTTATACCTGTCTCGTAGCAAATGATTTATACCCTTCTCCACTAAAGTGAGAGTATAATAAAAATTTTTAATCAAATATATTTATCGAAATTATATTGGTCAGTCTATGGAATATATCCTCAATATAAAGGGTGGTTCAATTTTAAGGGCCGATGTTGATTTTGAATAAAACACAAATTATTTAGGAAATTATTGTCATTTCTTTTTATTATGATAATATTGGTATGATTCAACAATGTATGGAACAAAATATCGGCCAAATGGCAGCCGCGACCTCGGCGGCACACCTTCCACCGATGGTCCAAATTTTCGATGACGCTGAGGCATAATTGAGGTTATATGCCGTTAATGTGCCGAATTATCTCATCCTTTAGCTCTTGAGTTGTTATCGACGTACACCTTTTCTTTCAAATAATCCCAAAGAAAGAAGTCCAACGGTGTCAAATCACATGATCTTGGCGGCCAATTGACATCGCCACGACGTGAGATAACACGGCCATTGAATTTGTTGCGCAAATGAGCCATTGTTTCGTTAGCTGTGTGGCAAGTGGCACCGTCTTGTTGAAACCACATATTGTCCACATCACAGTAACTGCCTGACCGGCCTAATTTTGAGGCCGAAGTGTGGCCCGATGACGTAGCCAGCCTTTATAATGTCGAATTTTGTTATTAATATAACTGTATAAACTCAGCAAGTCTATTTTCGTTATATTTTTTAACGAAACTTAAAGCCATGCTACACTGAAAAAGTCATAAAATTAAAGAATTGCTCCAAAAACATCCTCAGTGTTCAAAGTAAGTACATTTGTACTTAAAATTAAGAAAATTTACTTAAAATTAAGTAATTTAATGAATATAAATGAAATTATCTATATTTTAAGTACAAAATGTATTTTTTTTTAAACTAATGACGTCTTTAATTTTATGATAATTTTTTTTCCAGTGTACAGGGTAAATCTAATCCTTTCATTAAATCGGTCAAGAAACCATTTAATAATAAATAAATATTTATCGAAATTAACTTGTTCGATATATGCCGTCAAAATTAGAATTAATCCCAAGTTATTCTCAAAACTGCATACGTCATACGTTTCCCATTATGTACAATGAAATTTCATGCAAATATAAAACAAAAAAAAAAAAAAAAACTGAACGCCCTTCTTGAAAAACTATTATCTTTGACTTGGCATACTTTGGAATATATGTATGTAGGTATCGATATATGAATGTTGTGATGAATTCGACTGTTGTTGTTGTTGTTGGTACATATATGTTGTTCGGATTAATATGAAATAAAAGTATGTTCCAATTTCATCACAACTATTACATAAAAGAAAGAATAAGAACAATCGGGGAAAAAAAATCCCAAAACAAAACAATAAGTTCAGGATGCAACCAACTTTTTTTTGTATCCCGCCCCCACCTCGGTTCCACAACAATACTTTCCCTTTGGTTTTATTTTGCATTGCCTTGTTTTTCTTATTGGTCGGTATAAAAAGTTGTTCATGTTTGTTTTCATTTCATTTTGGGAATAGAATTGGGGAAACGCTGAAAAGTGTTGCCATAGTTTTCAGAGATCGAAAATGTAGTTTTGACAGGAAATGGCAAGCAAAACCCAAAAATTAGGACTGAAATATAACTACAAAAAACTGAACATGATCAAGAAAAATATTGTTTATTGAAATATAAAACCATTGGATAATTACAGATTTTTTTTAATTTATAGGAAAGGAAATCTTTAACAATTTAGCTGGGAAATATGTTTTCAAAATGTTTAATGAACTTGTAGTAATTTAAATTGAAAATTCAATAAAAATATTTATCAAAGTGGAATTTATCTAGAATTTAGCTGTGTATCCTCGTTGATAAAATTTGATTTCGATTTGTAGGAATCTTTAATTACTTACTTATGCAAATGTTCCAAAATTTAGCTAATTTTTATTGTTTTTTTTTTTCTACAAATGGGTTTTGTTAGGAAAATAACAATTAGTTGTTATTGTATTTTTATACATATTTATATTTTTTATGATTTGACAAGGCCTAAATGTTATGATTAATTGGTTAAATTAAGTTTTTTATTGGAAAATCACATCTTCGTGAAAATTGTACAGGGTTTTCCAAAAAGAGGTGTTATTTTGAATCACCCGGTATTTCGGTAGCTGTCACTTTTGAAGCTTTTATTCTTTGACATTTGACAAGTAGAAACTACGCCATTACTAAAAATGGAACGATACACGATCATCGAACGATACAAAATCATCTTGTCTGATGAGGCCCATTTCCACTCGGAAATGGACTCGGAAAACCTAAGAGTTATTGTTGAGAAGCCTCCCCATCCTCAACGTGTGACTGTTTTATGCGGTATGGTACGGCGGGGTCATTGGACCTTACTTTTTCGAAAATGAGGTTGGATCAACACTCACGGTGAATGGATTGCGCTATCGAGAGATGATTAATGATTTTTTATGGTCGGAGTTGGATGGTATTGATCTGGACAACGTTTACTTTCAACAAGACGGCGCTACGTGCCACACAAGCAACGAAACCATTACTCTGTTACGGGAAAAGTTTCCGGACCGTATTATCTCTCGAAGTGGTGATCACAATTGGCCACCGAGATCTTGTGATTTAACACCTTTCGACTTCTTCCTTTTGGGGCCACGTGAAAGATAAGGTCTACACCAACAGCCCAGCGTCGATTCAAGACCTCAAAGATAGAATTCGTAAGGCTATCGAGAAAATAGGGCAGCCACTTTGCGATTTGGTTATGGAAAATTTCATGAAAAGGATATAGTCCTGTAAGCGTGGTCATGGTGGCCATTTGGCTGATGTGGTTTTTCATTATTAACGACATACCTCCCTCTTTATTATAAAATAAACATCCGATCATTTATCTAAAAAAATGGAATTTTTCTTTGAATACCAAAACCCTTTTGTTGGAAAACCCTTTACTATAAAAATAAGAACTTCTGCATCATTCGTTTAGTCAATTTGGCCCAATTAATAATTTAATGACCATACGATTTTTTTTGCTCAAGGTGGATTTTTAGCACTTTTTCTAAATTTTTTCTCGGTATACCGTACGGAATATCTCTTTTGTGTTTGAAGCAAAGATGTAAATACTGAATAGGAGAAAAAAATGCGGAACAAACCTACCTGAAAAAAAATGCATCCAGTGCCTCAAAAATCGCATTAAATTATTGTTTTAACGACAGTTGTCAAACTTCTGTTTTCACGTAGAAGTAAGTGCATTTATTAAAATCAGTAGGAATTGTAATTATTAAATTTTCTAAATTTGTTGCAGCAAAATCGGGCTTGTCGTTCTCGAGTTATTTCAAACAAAAGACCCTCAAGCGTGACAAATTTCCCTAACTACAGAATACAGTTTGGTTGCCTCAGCCGAATTATTTGCCAACCGAATTTTGGTAGTTCTGTCTACTATCATGCGATTCCATGGGGACAACCAACATTGTGGTATACTTCTGCTTCCATGTTGACAACAATCATATTTGGTTGCGCCAACTACGCAAATAGTGGCTAAAATTATCTGTTGTAGTTGCCACAACCAACTGTTTTACAAAATTGGTTGTTCTGACAATTTGTCAGTCATATACTACAGACAATTAATTAAAAATAGTTTTCATTAATTTTTTTTTTTATTTATTGAACAAAAACCAAACAATTCATAACAAAATTAAAAATCCCATATTAAAAATTCATCAGTATTATGAGATGTGGCAATATTTGATACAAATTTTAGTACACGAAAAAATTACAAAACTTGTATGCAAATATCGTTTAACCCTGTGCTTTCAATTTCATGATTGTTGCTTTTGTTTTTTATTTATGTAAAACATTTTGCGCAACATATTCTGCATTCCACACATTATTGTACACACGAGATTATTTTTGACTACATATACCGCTCTGTAATTTTATTTTTTGTTTGTCATGTATCTGCAAAAGAACAGCAACCAATCTTTCGGTTGTATTTCCCAAAATAATTATATATTTAATTATTCTAAATTTGGGAAATTTTTGGGCTAACCAAAAAACGATTATTTATTAATATTTTTTCTGTTGTAGTAACCAATTATTCGTTGCAATAATAATCTTTGGTCTATATACAAAGATTACAAATATATACAAAATATAAGAGATTGTAAGGTTTTCATGTAATCGTCTGAACTGTCAATTCACCTTTGACTAACAATCTGTCATTGTATGTACATTTGTAACACTTTAACAGGGTTGATAACGTTGTCTGATCTGGCAATCGTCTATACATAGGTTTACTAACTTTAAATAGATTTATCTCGATTCCTAGACGTGACCCAGCGAAACGCCACGTATAACTTTTTTGGCCGATTTAGTCAGAAACCCGCCGATCACTGACCCACCCATGCCAATTGTCGCACTGTGTAATAAATGATTGAATAATTTGAATCAATTACAGAATTACTTATTTATATTAAAGTTTCATTAGTTTGTGTTACAACGTCAACTACGATACGTACGTCAATAATCAATCGTTTGTATGCATTCCCGTATGACAAGTATTGAAACAGCTGATATGTAAATTACTCGCTCTCTCTCAAACTTTCAGTAAAGATACCAAAGCCATAGACTCTGAATTCATATAATGTTCCGTCGCAACTTTGTTTACATTTCCCGAGTTACGAATGAATAGAAATGAATTTTCAAAGGCGAAAAATAGCTTTGCGGGGTCTTTTTTTTAAACTTTTTTGTTCTTAGCGATCGATATTAATTTTCTAAATGTGATAATAACAAAAAAAAAAGAAATATGCCTGGGACGCCGCTTTATGCGGGGAAATTTATTAGGAAAAATCTAAAAAGATCTTCCTCGTAGACTTTCCTAGGAAGAATCATACAAATATACCAAACACTTTTTGACACAAACTACTTGAAGAATATTAAGCAGATGTCATCTAGTGTTGTTTGCAACATCCTGATCAGTTGTCTGCCAATTTCCCTTTGCTAAAGCCCTAACAAAAGATGAAAATAAAAAAATCATCTTAAAGAAAATTATGCCACAATTCACTATTGACAAAAGGAATAACTTTTCGTCGTTTTAAATCAAAAGAACAAACACGGATATTGGTCATTTCTTTATAATGAAGTATCTCTAAGCCATGTCTTATTTAGCCAAATGAGAATGTTTGGTGCCGCCGCCGGAATACCGTACAAAAGAAAGTAGCAATGCACTTTCTTTTTCTTTTTTTTTATCTTCTAAGATGGCAACGGAAAATTGTGACAGTTACAATAACAACAGCACCACCGTTACCGGAATAAATGAAAATGAAAAGAATTTGTAAATAATGTCATGTTATTCTATCCGTCTACACGGCTATGTAAAGACGACACAAAGTTTAATACACAAAATTGCACAAAAAAAAGAATAAAATAAGCCAACAGGAGATGAGGAGGAGATAGACATGGTAGGCGGAAAGAAAAAGAATAACAAGAGCCGTTCGGTGTGTCGCTCGATAAAGTGGCAGGAAAAGAAGCCAGGGAAGCATTTGGAATGTTGCAAAAAAAAAAATTCTTAAGATTACAACGAGGAAACAAGTCAAACAAAGATCACACTGATGAGAGTAGGGGCGCTATAGATGGGGAATGACGATGGCGATGTCGATGTCTTGCAGCGAAAGACAGCTACAAGACTGTGACAACAAGTTGGCCGAATTATACTACAAACCCCGATGGACGCCCCCACACACACCCTCCAGCAACCTCCAATACCACCACAAAAAAAAAAAAGAAAACTAACAAACCAAGCCAACTAAAGCTCCAAACTATTACAGCAACAGGAATGTTAAATATGGGGAAAATGCAAAAAGAAAATACAAAACTGGGAAAATTCTTTTTCACAAAGTTGTCAATGAACTGAACACATACTTGTACACAAACCACCGCAAAAGGTATTATCACCAAACAAAAATGCTTTGATGAGAGGAGAATGAAGGCGAAAAAAAAATGTTAACGAACTCCAGAAATTGTAACAAGAACCAACGAAATGAATACATAGAAGACAACTACTACGAATATAGCCAAAACAAAGCCGGTATTGAGAATTTCCACACAAAAATAAAAAAACAACCATCAACCTATATTTTGCAGAATGACAATAATCAAATCAAGAAAATTTAAGAAGAAGAAAAAACTAGACAAAATTGCAAAACATGTTCCTCCTCTTTGTCAATTGCACTAAATGGGAGACATTTCACAAACGATGATGAATGGATTGATTTCGACAAAACCAGTTCAGGAATCTATTAAGGATCTGAAGTAAAAAAGAAAGATTTTTTTGACAAAAATATAAAAAACAATTTTTGGAACTAATTACACTGTACAACACGAAAAAGATGACGAGGTTCTGACAATGAATTGTGGTGGAAGAGACCAAAAAAGATATAGTTGCCTCGGACTTGGGTAAGAGTATTTAATATCGATCTATGTATGTAGTTTATTTTGGCTAAGATGTTTATAAACAATTACAAATAGGTATAGTTTAATATAATTTCTTAAAAAAAATTTTTTTTTTACAAATTATATTTTTTTTAAAAAAATAGTTTTTAAAAACAATTTTTTTTTTACAAAATTTTATAATTTTTTTTTTTAGTTTTTAGGTTTTACAAAATTTGTATTTGCTCTCAAACGGCTCAACCAATTTTTGCAATGTTTAATATATTTTAAAGATGCACAATATTTTGTAAAATTATTTTTTGAATGATTTGTAAAAAAATTTTACCAATTTGTAGAAAAAATTGCTCCCCTGGATTTTTTTTTATACAAATCCAGAACAGTAAAAAAAATTTTTTGTGAGACTCAATATTTGTAACGGTTATGGACGAAATACTAAGACTGGTCTGACAATTTTCGTCTGTTTTTGCAAAACACTGCACAGTGGTACGAATTCAAAAAGGGAAAATAATTCGACCGTTTCTTTCAAACAACCGATTGCGACCAAATTTGTCATGGTAGACGAAGAGGAGTTAGAGAAGTTAAGTTTATATTTGGGCCCCCTATGTCAGACAGGGACCTCAAGATTGGCCACACCGGGTGATGCAAATGTTCAGCGCGTGTAACTCGTGTTGCTCTTCCGATTTATAAAAATTCTTTTTACACCTAAGAATTATCTCGTATAGTTACCGAGATATCTGAAATTGAAAATTGAATTTTTCATTTTTTCCCTTACCGTACGCTAGTATTTTGTAAATATCGGAGCACAATATGCACCGATTTCATCCGTATCAAGATGTCTGGATGGGCAATAAAATTTCATATATGAAAAAATTGTTCGATATACCCAATAGTACAAATAGTTATGCCCACTTGATTTTTTATATATTTATACTTTTTCCTAAAAAAATTGACAAAAATCAGATTTTTTTTTTGAAAATAAACTTTAAGTGGTCATAACTTTTGTACCATTGTGTATATCGAACCAATTTTTTTTTTGGATATATAGGAAATTTTATTATTTTTTAAAATTGTTTGCTTGCTTTTATTTGGTCTGCAAATCTTTGTGATTCTAACTAGGATATTCTCCCGGCTTCAAGACTATTTTGTTTCTATATTATTATAGAATAAATTATTTTATACAAATACTGGATCATGATTTATGAGCCGTGACACTCGTTATCAACAGTTCTGCTGCAATTGTATGGGAGATACGGAGCTCTATATGGTGGTCTTCAACACGCAAGCGAATGAGAAATCTTTGTGAAACCACACTTCTCCAAAATCTTCCAAAAACAATTGTTAACCAAAGTTAATACATTTTAAAATTTGTATATATATTTTATTTTATTGGTTCAGTCGTTCGAGAGCAATTACAAATTTCGTAAAACCTAAAAACTCATTTTTTTCAAAATTTCAAGAGCCCATAATTTTTTTTTTAAGTGATAGCGAGATCCTATTTGACCTATTTGTAACTGCTTATAAACATTTTAGCCAAAAATAAACTACATAGGTCGATATTAAATATTTTTACCCCTTTTTGAAAGATATAGGCTTATAAAACTATGTGTTGCTACCGTCTGAGGTGTAGGGTATGTTCAGAAACTTTGTACTAGATAACATTAAGGCCAATATTTTTGTAGAACATATCAACCCTCTTCCCCACATAACGGTAATTTTTGGCTTTATTTTAACAAATCGTCAAATAAATGTTGAAATGTTCTACAAAAATATTGCCCAAAAAATTTTACTTTATATGTCAGAATACACCAAAGCCCCCTAAACTTAACACAAACACCAAAAACAGCAAAATTCCAGTTAAACCCCTCTTTACTGGTATATTTATTGCTTCGATCATTGCAGCGTATGAATAACATTGTTGTACGAATATTATAAAAGTGTGTGGAATTTGACCGGTTTTTGGTGTTTGCGTTAAGTTTAGGGCTTTGTATTATGACTTAATAACGGGTAGTCCATATTAAACGCACGATGCTAGTTGTAAATAAAACAAAAAGTTTTCAGAAAATTATCTTAATAATATATCATTTGCTACCGACAAAAAGTGTAACACCCCGAATGAGTGACCTAAGACCCCAAGTTTGTTTGGCGGAAATCCGTTTTGGGCCATTTTAAGTCACTTGAGCAATGGCCGTCCGTCTGTCTGGCTGCGAACCCTTTGTGACGCACGTAACATTTTCTATAGTAGAATAAAAATAAACAAAAATTTTTGTTTATTTTTACAAAATAATTTGTATTATTCTCTAATAACATTTATTAATAAACATTTTATGTTTATAAAGAAAAGCCCAATGCGGAAAAGTGTTAGAAAGCTCAAAGTCGCAGCTGTTTACCAAGACCGGCAAAGAAAAGTTTGCCGGCGATTAGTCTGGCGTTAGTGGTGTTAAGCAATTTAAGAGACTATTAAATCAAAAAGATACAAAATCGTTTACTAAGCTTTTAGTTGGTAAAACTATAAATTACACTGAACAGAACTGAAAAGATAGATGACTAAACTAAAAAAAAACAGAAATTACGACTTTAATGAGGATGTTTCTATTAATAACTAAATAGCATTTCTTAAGAAACTAGAATCAACACCAGCAGAAGTTTCATTTAATGTGGTAGTTTAGTCATCTATCTTTTCAGTTCTGTTCAGTGTAATTTATAGTTTTACCAACTAAAAGCTTAGTGAACGATTTTGTATCTTTTTGATTTAATAGTCTCTTAAATTGCTTAACACCACTAACGCCAGACTATTCGCCGGCAAACTTTTCTTTGCCGGTCTTGGTAAACAGCTGCGACTTTGGGCTTTCTAACACTTTTCCGCTTTTAAATTCCTTGATAATAATAATGCTCGTAATACTAGTACGAGTTTGTTTGTCTTTCAAAAACTCTGTGGTTTTTTTTTGTTAACAACTTTGCGCTCTTTACGTTTGTATGGCATATTTTTCTCGTTCCCGGCATATTTCTTTCATTTCCTCATTCATACTTATTCTTCTATTTTTGTTGTGTTTGTTGTTGCCTTTTGTGAATATAATTTGCAAAACAATTTGCGAGCAACCAAAGGATAGAAGAGATGAAGAGGCAAGGCAGTAGACGCACAATGGGGGGAAATTTCGAAAGAAATTTTAATACATTTTGGTGTTTCTTAACCAAATTTTTAATTTAAGAAGAAAATGGGACAAAATACCTGCTATAAGCAGCGATTTTCCGATGTACGTACTTTGGGAGAGTTAAAAAGGATGAATACAACGCCACGGGTAAAGGGTTAGAGCAAATTTCATTAAATTGTGGTGTGAGGATAACTCTTGGGACTCGATTTCCAAAAATCGTACATTTAGGGAGTAAAAAGGGGTTAAAAAAAAGGTACTCTTTCCAAGATACAATCCAACATCCGAATTTCCTACTTTAAAAAGAAAATTAGTTCTTTTTCAGTGATGGAATTAAATGAAATAATAATGTATTTCCGAATTGAATCATTTTTTATGATAAGAAATATTCAATAAAATTTTCTAGAAAAATTTAATTTCTAGTTGTAGTTTTTCTAGAAAATCTTCCCTAAATTAATATTTTCTTACAAATTGCATCAAAATTGTATATTGAGGGGAAGATGCATTATTAGAATAAAATTTTAGAAAAATCTAATAGAAATAGAATTTTTATAAAAAATGTTTTCGAAATTACTATTTGAAAAATTTTTATTAAAACTTAAATTTTTCTGAAAAAAATTCTATGAAAATTGCTTTTTTGAATAAAATTTCATCAAAATTCCATTTTTATAGAAAATTTTAGCAAATTCTAATAGAACTCGAATTTTTATAGAAAATTTTGTCAACGTATTTATTTTTAAAAAACTGCGTCGAAAATATATTTTTCTAAAAAAATCTTTGGAAATTGCATTTTTAATTAAAATTTCTTAAAAATTGCATTTTCTAGAAAATTTCTTCAAAATTATATTTATTGAAAAATTTTGTCGAAAAGAAAATTTCGTTGAAATTGCATTTTTCTAGAAAATTCCATGAAAATTTATTTTGTCCCAAATTTTCTTTTTTAAATTTCTTCGAAATTTATGGTTTCCAGGAAATTTCCTTCATAGGCCTTTATTAAAGTATAAATGACCTTTAATCCGTTCAGGGGCCATTCATCGACTTTACAATTTCAACAATTTTGTAGAGAAATACAATTTTAACAAAATGTTCTAAAGAAATACAATTCAACATTTTTTCTAGAAAAATAAAATTTCAACAAAATTTTGCAGAAAAATGCAATTTCAAAAAAATTTTACAGAAAAATTCAATTTCAACAACCTTTTTTAAAAAAGGTTTTTTTTTAAAAAATATACAATTTCAATTATTTGTGTTTGAAAATGCAAATTTGAACTAATTTTCTACAAATTTATAGAAACAAATTTATTATGGTGCAATTTTCTATTAAATTGCAATTTTCATTAAATTTTTATTTAAAGTAGTACTCGTATTTTTCTTGAAAATCTTGCCTAAATATATATTTTCTTGCAAATTTCATCGAAATTGCATATTTATTGTAAGTTTAGTGGATGTTGCATTTTTATAGAATATTTCAGCAAAATCTAATAGAACTCGAACATTTATAGAAAATTTTGTTAAAATTAGTACTTTTTAAAAACTAAGTCGAAATTCGATTTTTCTAAAAAAATTCTTTGGAAATTGCATTTTTTCGTAATTTTTTTTTTTTTGGCAAATTTTTACCTTGAAAATTTTCGTTCTATAATTTTTTTTCCAAAATTAAAGTTTTCTCGAAAATTTCATTGAAATTGATTTTTTTTTTAATTTCTTCGAATTTGAAATTTTCCAGAAAGTTTCATTCATCGGCCTTTAATAAAGTCAATGACCTTTAGTCCATTCCGTGGTCATTAATCCGCTCATCGAACATTGACATTTCATAAACATTTTTTTAGAATTTTTATAGAGAAATACAATTTTAACAAACTTTTCTAAAAAAGTGAAATTCCATTTCTCGAAAAATGCAATTTTAACAATATGTGCAGAAAAATAAAATTTCGACGAAATTTTCAAAAAAAAATTATTACAAAATATTTTTTTCTGGAAATATGCAAAATTTTTTTAGAAATGCGCAATTTTAGAGTTGTTTTCTAAAACAAAAATTAATTTTTCAACAAAATTACGTTGAAATTGCATTTTTCTAGAAAATTTATTAAAATTTGTTTTCTAGGATTTTTTTAATTTCTTTGAAATTGTGTTTTCCATAAATTTCCTTCATCGGCCTTAACTCCGTTCAGCGGTCATTAATCCGTTAATCGACCTTTGAAAGTTCAACCAAAAATTTGTAGAGAATTACAATTTTAACAAAATTTTCCAAGGAAATACATTTTTCTAGAAAAATTTAATTTCAACAAAATTTTGCAAAAAAAATGCAATTTCAACAAAATTTTGCAGAAAAATGCAATTTCAACAATTTTTTTTAGAAAAATATTTTTTTTCTAAAAATATACAATTTCAATAATTTTTTTTGAAAATGCAAATTTGAAGGAATTTTCTACAAAAATACAATTTCAAGAATTTTTGTAGAAACAAACTAATTATGGTGACATTTTCTATAAAATTGCAATTTTCATTAAATTTTAATCGTATTTTTTTTAAATCTTCCCTAAATTAATATTTTCTTGAAGATTTCATCGAAATTGCATATTTATTGTAAGTTTAGTGAATGTTGCAATTTTATAGAACATTTCTGCGAAATCTAGTAGAACTCGAATATTTATGGAAAATTTTTAAAAATTGGTATTTTTAAAACTTTTTCGAAATTGCTTTTTTCAATTTTTTCTTTTGGAAAATTAAATTTTTCATAAAATTTTATTAACAATTGCATTTTTCTAGAAAATATCGTCAAAATTATATTTTTGGAAAATTTTGTCGAAAATACGTTGAAAAATTTTTACCAAAATTAAATTGTTATCGAAAATTTCATTGAAATTGATTTTTTTTTTAATTTCGTCGAATTTGAAAATTTTAACAAATTTTTTTCTAGAAATTTTGTAGAGAAATGCAATTTAAAAAAAAATTTAAAGAAATACAATTCATCAATTTTTCTACAAAAATTAAATTTCAACAAAATTTTGCAGATAAATGTAATTTCTACAAAAACAACATTTTCAAAAAATACAATTTCAACAAAATTGTATTTCAAAATTTTTTAGAAAAATATTTTTTTTTCTAAAAATATGAAATATTAAGAATTTTTGTAGAAAAATGCAAATTGGAAGAAATTTTCTAAAAAAATTGCAATGAAATAAAATTCTACTTTTCAATAATTTTCTAGAAAATTTTAATTTCAAGATGTATTTTTTCTAGAAAATCTTCCCTAAATTAATATTTTCTTGCAAATTTCATCGAAATGCTTTTTATTGTAAATTTAGTCGAGTTTGCATTTTTATAGAAAATTTTAGCAAAATCTAATAATTTTTTCAAAATTGCAATCTTTATTTATTTTTTGTCAAAATAGAATTTTTCTAAAAAAAAACTTTTCTTAAATTTTTCTAGAAAATTTCATCAACATTTTTTTTATTAATTTTGTAGAGAAACATCAAAGTTTTCTAAAGAAATACAATTCAACCATTTTTCTAGGAAAATGTATTTCAACACAATTTAACAGAAAAATGCAATTTCAACGAAGTTTTGTTGAATAATTCTATTCAAAATTATTACAATTTTTTTTCTAAAAATATTAAAGTTCAATAATTTTTTTTAGAAAAAATGTAAACTTTAAGATATTTTCTAAAAAGATAAATTTCAAGAATTTTTGTAGAAACATTTAGTTAATTTAATTTTCTATAAAAGTGTAATTTTCAATACATTTTCTAGAAAAACAAAAATTTCAATTTTCAAGAATTTTTGTAAAAAACATTAATTTTGATGAAACTTTCTGCTAAATTCAATCTTTCATTAGATTTTCTCGAATTTCAAGCTGTGTTTTTTTTAGAAAATCTTCCCTCAATTAATATTTTCTTGCAAATTTTATCAAAAATTATCAAAATGCATATTTATTGTAAATTTAGAGGAATTTGCAACTTTATAGACAATTTTCGCAATATCTAATAGAATTTGATTTTTATAATTTTTTTTTTGCAAAATTGCTATTTTTATTTTTTATCAAAATTTAATTTTTCTAACAAAAATTCTTTGAAAAATGATTTTTCAATCAAATTTCTTAAATTTTACTAGACAATTTTATGAATATTAATTTTTTTTAAATTTTATTTAAAACTACACTATTGAAAATTTCGTTTTCTCTAAAAATTAATCCAAATTAAATTTTTCTAGAAAATTTCGTTGAAATTGCATATTTATAGAAAATCTCTTCGAAATTAAATTTTTCCAGAAAAATTTCTTCATAGGCATTTAATTTCAACAACATTTTTTTTTAAGTAATTTTGTAGAGAAATTCAATTTTAACAAAATTTTCTAAAGAAATACAATTCAAAGATTGTTCTAGAAAAATGCAATTTCAAAAAAATTTTACATAATAATGCAATTTCAACGAAATTTTGTTTAACAAAATTTTATTTATAATTTTTTTTTTCTTCTAAAAATATTAAATTTCGGAAATTTTTGTAGGAAAAATGCAAATTTGAAGGAGTTTTCTAAAAAAATGCAATTTCAAATTTTTTTGAAGAAATATTTAGTTATGAAATTTTCTAAAAATTTCAATTTTTATTAAATTTTCTCGAAAATTTTAATTTCATGTTATATTTTTCTAGAAAATCTTTTTAGGAAAAATTTTATTTCACGAACCAAAAATATGCAATTTCAAGAATTTTTGCAGAAGAACGAAAATTTTAATGAATTTAATAAAAAAGCAATTTCAAGAACTTTTGTAGAAAATTTAATTATGATGAATATTTCTATAAAATTACAATTTTCATTCAATTTTTTAATTTCAAGAAATTTTTGGAGAAATGCAATTCTAACGTTTAATCTTTGAGAAATACAATTTAAATGAAAAAAAAATAAAATGAAATATCGAGAACATTTTCAAGAAGAAATACAATTTAACTGACTAACTATTAATCATATCACATAAGAAATATACATATGTAATATGAGAAGGGCAGTATGAATATTTTTTACATGTTTGTGGGGAGCCGTTTAAACGAAAGTGTTGGGAAGCCCTGAACCAAAAAGTACCAAAATCGAAGAATTACAATATATTTTCTATCCTATCATATCAAAGTTAGGTTAGCTTTAGAGTGACAATCTATGTCATGAGTGACAATCTATGTCATGAGTGACAATCTATGTCATGCCGGAGGAAATTTTTAATTTTATAGTTTATAAACTTTATAAACATATTTGACCCTATAGCATTCCTAGCCAAAATGTACATGTTTTCAATAGGTCCATGTTTTCCCCATAAAAATGTCCCTTCACATTTGACTTCTCCACGCTCTTGAGGCCACATTTTAGGACCGATTTGACTGAAGTTCAACTATTTATTGGTGAATATTGACGTGTCGGTTATTGTTTTCACATAGATAGGTTCCTTCCAATTACATTTCTTGACATTCTGAAAAAAAAATGTTCCAGATGCTCCGGTCTATCTGGCTGAAATTTAAGTACTTATACTTTGTATAGTTTAAAATCGTTCCTAGTGAAAATGGGGAAAATGTTTTGATATACATTTCATATAAATATCCCTTCCGATTACACTTCTTTGCGGTCTTGAGAACACATTTGACTAGGTTGACTGACTGGTTAAGACACGCCAGATTTCTTTCCATTTCTTTTTCGAAATTCTCCCACTATGAGACAATGGGGCGGTTGACAGGATGCTGGGCACATAGGTGCGCTCTAGTCGAGTTTTTTATACTCTGCGATTTTTGAAAGAATTCATGGTTTTTTCTAAAAGCTTTGTTTTCCATGAAATATGTTTTGTTTTGTATGTTTGTTTGTTTGAAAGGGGAATTAAAATTACTCAGTGGCATTATGAGTAGTTTCCTTTTAATTTTCTGTTTTATTTTGTTTATTTGCGTTTTTTTTCGTCTAAATCTTTCTTATGGTAATTATAGGGTAATTGTCTGGAATTATAACCACAATTTGTGCATTTTGTACTTTTGTTTTTCTTTTTTAAATTTATGACTTTAAACTTTGCGTTTCCAAGGCAGTGAATGGGGGGAGGGGGTATGAAATAAACTTATCATTATCCTGGAATTTCATGTTAGTATATATTAAGCTCCCTGGAATTTTGCAAAATGCCATTATGCGGTTTCATATTTCATTTCGTCGTAGCTTTTTGATATACATACATATTTTTTTGTCGATTTTCATAGTTTTGTGAATTGTAGCACTGCAATGTAGTGTAACTATAGTGAGTACAACTATTATTATTGTCTGTCAGATAAGTTCAATGCACAATAAAACATAAATGCTTTGGGAAACAGGAGGTCATATGATGATGACTGGTAACTTGCTATGGAGAGGGAGGGAAATATTTTTGAAATCAAACAATTAATAAAATTAAACCAGTCAAAGGAGTCACTTGCCGACACTGATATGTCTGGTAAAAAAACACTGAAGAGCTATAAAACAAACAGGCAGGCCCCCACTTTTCACTATAAGAAATTGTCATAAGACATAAACCACTCCTTGGGAACACTGTCTTAAAGGTTTTAAATATTTCCTAGGGGAAAGAAATATTGAAAACAGATAATGCAGAAAAATGTTTCTTTACATTCCCGATTTTATAACTGTTCATAGGACATAGTCATTAAGGCCAACAGCAGGCCAGTAAAGCAGGAACAACTAGTATTAGAGCTGATTTTGGAAATTTTCACGGGATTGCCAACAACATTTCCTATTTGGGACCTGTTCAGAGAAGAACGTCTTTAGAATGAGATGTATGTTTGGATTTTCATTACATAGTCAATTTTAGAGGTCTATCTATAAAAATTTAAATTTAAATATGATTCCGCGCAATTTTTGCAAAAAATTTTTTCGACAATTTTTTACTTATTTTTGGGCAATATTTCTTTTAAAATTTTGGCCAATTTTTTTTTGAGGACCAAATTTTCTGTTTATATTTTCATTACTATTTTGGGTAATTTTCTTTTGGCCGGTTTTAGATGTCGCCTCGAAAAACACTCCGAAATTAAAGAAACACCCAATTTTAAGAGCATTTTGATCTAACTATGCGCGAAATTAAAAAAATATATTTTTCTTACATCTCAGCTACCAGAGATCGGCTTTCATGGCATAAAGAGGGAAATGCGAGAAAGTTTGCCGACTACAATCCTGAATGAAACCGGAAGACCATCAAATTTAGTACAAATTAGAAATAAAACCAGTAAGGAAAGGCTAAAGTCGGGCGGTGCCGACTATATGATACCCTTCAATACTCTAGAAAGATTGGATAACAATAAAATATCCAATGTATACATCAACTAAAGTTTGTTTACACAATTTACATTTCGTACGTCTCATATAAAAAAACCTGAATAGATTTTTTTTTAATTCGGCAATGTTACCATGCTGAATTTCTAATCGATCGCATGTAAACTACAGCTTTCATAGGGATAAAGGGCCAAATCGGACCAAACATATATACGGTAGCTATATCTAACTCTGAACCGATTTTCTTCAAATTCAGCAATGATGGTCCATGGATCAAGAAACTCTACCATGCTAATTTTCAAAACAATTGGATGCAAAATTCAGTTTCTATAGGGCTAAAGGGCCAAATCGGACCAAACATATACAGGGTGGCTGATATGCAATGCAACAAAGTAAAGCGCTATATATTTTTTAATTTTTTTTAAAATTTTATTGTTCAAAAGCAAAAAATGTCGGAAATAACATAACATTTTAGAAACAGTTTAGATTTGTTAGAATTGGCCACCTTTGGCACGAATTATGGCCTTCAAACAGCTGACAAAGCCATCACACGCTGCGCGAAAGTGGCTCTGCGGTATTTTGGCCCATTCCCAGCGAAGCGCCGTCTTGAGATGATCGATACTTTGGTATTTTTTAGTGCGAACCTTACTCTCTAAAATGCCCCAGGCGCAAAAGTCCAACGAGGAACCTCCTTTTTAAGCCATTCTTGGTTGACGCGTGCTGAGTGCGATGGTGCTGAGTCCTGTTGAAATGTCCATGGTCTGCGGCCGAAATGTTTGTCTGCCCAGGGCTTCAATACTGTCTTTAGGACATTTTCCCGATAAAATTCGGCATTTGTTTCGACCCCATGGTCGATCAATTCGAGCTGGGAGCGACCATCGGCCGTTTCGGCGGCCCACACCATTACCATCGGCGGCGCTTGAGTTCCGGTGGCCAATCGAAGGTGTAAATTTTCAGCTGACCTCTTTGGCAAGTAAACCCGATCATTTCGTTTGTTCACCAAACTGCTCAATTTGGAATGGCTTCTCATCGGAGAAAACCCAATTCGGCTAGAGATTCGGAGTCGATCGGCATACTTTAAGGTGAGTCTAGCTGTAGTATTTCTAGGTGTTACAAACATCTGCCATGAAACAAACTCATAATATCCTGTACAACACGAGCAAACCGACTAAGGTATAACAGCACTTTGTGAGTTATATAATATAGGGGTTTCCAACAAGAGGTGTTATTTTGGTATTCAAAGCATAATTGCATTTTTTGAGATAAATGATTGGATGTTTATTTCATAATAAAGAGGATGGTATGCCGTTAATAATGAAACGCTTACAGGACCATATCCTTTTCATGAATTTTCCATAACCAAATCGCAAAGTGGCTGCCCTATGTCCTCGATAGCGTCACGAATTCCAGCTTTGAGGTCTTGTATCGACGCTGGGCTGTTGGCGTAGACCTTATCTTTCACGTGTCCCCAAAAGGAAGAAGTCGCAATGTGTTAAATCACAAGATTTCGGTGGCCAATTGTTATCACCTCTTCGAGAGATAACACGGTCCGGAAGCTTTTCCCGTAACAGAGCAATGGTTTCGTTGCTTGTGTGGCACGTAGCGCCGTCTTGTTGAAAGTAAACGTTGTCCAGATCATTACCATCCAACTCCGACCATAAAAAATCATTAATCATCTCACGATAGCGCAATCCATTCGCCGTAACTGTTGATCCAACCTCATTTTCGAAAAAGTAAGCTCCAATGACCCCGCCGGACCATAAACCGCACCAAACAGTCCTACGTTGAGGATGGAGAGGCTTCTCAACAATAACTCTTGGGTTTTCCGATCCCCAGATGCGACAATTTTGCTTGTTGACGTAGCCACCGAGGTGGAAATGGGCCTCATCAGTCAAGATGATTTCGATGATTTTCCGAATTTTAATAATTTCAATGAGTTGTTGAATCGTGTATCGTTCCATTTTTAGTAATGGCGTAGTTTCTACTTGTCAAATGCTTCAAAAGTGACAGCTACCGAAATACCGGGTGACTCAAAATAACACCTCTTGTTGGTAAACCCTGTATGTAATATGGTACATTGTGTGGATGTAAGAAAGTTGAAAAAAAAAAATAAGTGCAATCTCAACGAAATGTGGCATAGATCTTTCTTTTGAACCAAAGATGATCCCTTGCTGAAAATCGGTGTTAATTTCAATTTGGTTTGGTACGTCTAAAGCCCACCCATTGACATCAATCAGGCCGTAGTGGATTCGATCAATGACAGGTCTTAATTTTTCAGTCCTGGGGTCCGTAAATCTAGGGAAATTGACTCCGTATTTCCTATAGGGTTCCTTTCTACAAGGATGATTCCTTTTGAATTTAGTGAAACTCGTTTAAGTTTTAGATATAGCCAAATATATATACCTTCGATTTGGCTAATATCCTCTATAGGAGGATACCTAAACCTAGGAGCTTTACATTCATTTACTTTCTGAGTCATGTTATCGCCGTCCATCTGTATCTTTCTTGCAATCAAAGTACAGGTCGCAATATAAGTCCAATCTCACCGAAAATGTTATAAAAAATGATATAGAGTCATCATTTCCTTACGATCTTCATGAAATGTTGTGGAGATTTTCTCAATTGTACAGTAAACACCTGTGTTCATTATGGTAATATCGATTCAGATTATATTCCCATATATAAAGGGTCTCCAATAAGAGGTTTCATTTTGAAATTTAAAAAAACGAGTATTTTTAAGTGAATCATCGGATGTTTATTTCACTGTAAAGAGGAGCGCAAGCCATTAAAAATGTCAATTTCAGTCGAATGGCCGCCACCACTACGCTGGTCACGAAATTTTCCATCACAAATTCACACAATTGCAGCTGTTTGTCCTCAATAACTGCACGAATTCCATCTTTGCGGTCTTGAATCGATTGTAGGACATTGACATATACCTTATCTTTCTCGTAGCCCCAAAGCAAGAAGACTAAAGGTGTTAAATCGCAAGATCTCGGTGGCCAATTGTTAGCTTCTCGTCGAGAAATCATACGGTCAGTAAGCATATTACGCAAAAGAGCTGTGGTATCGTTGCTTGTGTGTCACACAGCGCCATTTTGTTGAAAATAAACGTCCTACCCTTGAATATCTTCCAATTCCTGGATATACAAAATCATTAATCATTGTTCGATAGCGCAATCCATTCATCGTAACAGTTGGTCCGGACGCAATTTTGAAAAATTTGGTCCAATGACCTCGATTGAGGATGGAGAGGCTTTCAATGCCAACATCCGAAGAGTTCCGTTTTCTTTTTTTTTAAATAACAAAATGAATCCTGCTTTTAGAAGGCTCTTTAGTTCCCATGTAAAGGTCGCTTCAAAGTAGACTTCTTGACGCTCTAAGAACACACTTTTCGACCGATTTGCTTAGAATCGTCCTTAGTGAAAATGGGACACCTCGGTCCATGTTTGGTAATAGCTTCCATATTAGATTATACTACTTGAAGCTCTAGAGAACACATTTTAAACCGATTTGGCTGAAATTTAAGAATTACTACTTTATATTGCCTTACGTCGTTCCTATTGAAAATGGGGCCGATCGGCCTATTTTTTTTATATATATATCTCATATAAATGTCCTTTCCCATTTGAATTCTTGACTATCTATTTATTTAAGCATTACTATCGGTCTATGTTTTATATAACCCTCATATAAATGTCTCTTTCCATTTGACTTCTTGACTATGTATCTAGAGACAACAATTTCCTCCGATCTGCCTGAAATTTAAGCAATTATATTATAACTATATATAGCTTCAAAGAAAATATTTTTCCATCGATGTTGTTGAAATTTGCGCATTTATCGTTTATATTGCTTAGAATTGTCGCTAGTGAAAACGGTTTCATATATAGGGTGATCTAAGTAGAGATACTTTTTTCAATAGCCTTTTTTTGATAGATCACGTATGAGTCGTGTCATGCTGTCATGTTGTTTTCATACCCTCACTTTAGTGTGACGAGGGTATATATCATTTGCTACGGAAAAAAGTGTAACACGTCGAAGGAGCGACCTAAGACCCCAAGTATGTTCGGAGGAAATCCGTTTTGGATCATTTTAAGTCGAATGAGCAATGTCCGTCCGTCTGTCTGTCTGTCTGTGTGTCTGCTGGCTGGTGCGCACGATAACTCTCGAAAGGAGTAACCGATTGACCTCAAATTTGGTATGTGGTAATATTTTTTTCTATCTCCGGCTAAGTTCGAAGATGGGCCATATTGGTCCACTCCTTCTAGTACCTCCCCACAAAGGGTTAAAATGTTGTGAAATATAGATTTTTTAATAACTGCTATACCACTTATTCGAATCTTTTGAAATTCCACACATAGTATTAGCTTATTAGTCGTTATCAACTCGAGAAAAATGGGCGAAGTCGCCACGTCCCTTTTGGTACCTCCCACACAAATGCACCATTTTGCACCAAAAGTTAACAGCTTATAACATTAATAACAGTGTATAAAAATACTTGAAATTTTGTACAGTATTATGCTTTTATATTGCCTACCATCCAGGGAAAAATGGGTGTTTTTGTCACGCCCCTTTTGGTACCTCCCACACAAAGGTACCTTTTTGCACCAAAAGTTAACAGCTTATAACATTAAAACCAGTGTATAAAAATACTTGAAATTTTGTATAGTGTAATGTTTTTATAGTGTCTATAGCCCTGTGAAAAATGGGCGTTATTGCCACGCCCCTCTTTGTACCTCCCACACAAAATGCCCAAATCATACAACAATTTAATGTCTCATAACGTTTATACCAGTGCACATAAATGCTTATAAGTCGGTACAGTGCAATGAATTTAAAGTATCTAATGTTCAGCAAAAAAAAGGTGTATTTGATAACCCCTTCTGGTACCTCCCACACAAATTGACAGAATAATTCGAGTAATATTCAATATTACATTACTCACAAAGTGAGGGTATACCTTAGTCGGTTTACCCGACTGAAACTTTCTTACTTGTTGTTAAGTATTGTTTGGCATTTCATCATGGAAAGACTTACTTACGCCTGAACAACGTTTACAAATTATTCAGTTTTATTATCAAACTAATCGTTCGCCAATCGCGGTAAGTCCATTTTTTTTTAAATAAAAAAAAGCACTTTCCTGTCGACCCACGACCTTGACACCCATGAGAAATATTTTAGCTCTCGTTAAGAGTTATCTTTTTGCCATTGACCGATTCCCGATCCGACGTACCGGAATCATCGGTCCATATTTCTTCAAAAATGAGGCCAGTGAGAACGTAACCGTCAATGGCGACCGACTATTTGATGCCTGAAGTTGAAGGTCGTGATCTCGGCGACATTTGGTTTCAGCAAGACGGCGCCACTTCCCACACATCGCATCAATCAATGGATTTATTGAGAGAACACTTCGGTGAGCAGATAATTTCACGTTTTGGGTCGGTCGATTGGCCACCAAGATCGTGTGATATCACACCGTTAGACTTTTTCCTGTGGGGATATGTAAAGTCTAAAGTTTATGCGGAAAAACCCGCTTCGATTCAGCCCTGGGAGCAAAACATCACGCATGTCATTCGCCGGTTACCAGTCGAAATGCTCGAACGAGTCATCAAAATTGGACTCAACGGATGGACCACCTGAGACGTAGCCGCGGCCACCATTTGATAAACATTATCTTCAAAAAATAAATGCCAAAGAATGTTCTTTCAAATAATAATAAACATTCCCCATTCAATTTGAATTTTCTGTGTTTTTTCTTTAAAAAAGTAGGGAACCTCGAAATGGATCACGCTATATATTCTAATTACGCTACAATCTACAACATCACGGTACAAGCTACAATAATTGATCTAGATGACTGAAATTTAGTACAGATACTTCTTATAGCTGCAGGTAACTTGGGATGGAAAATGAGCAATATAGGTCCATTATTTGATATAGACCCCATATACAGCATCTTTCCGAATTGTATTCTTAACTCCATAGAGATTGAAAATTTCAATTGATCGGGCTGAAAATTTGTATTGTGGGTGAATTTATACCCAGAACCCTTCACACGAGCACACACATCGTCACACACAAGTCAACAGGGAAGCTAAAAATAGACATAACACCATGACGACTATTAACAGAAATGCAGCGCTTCTAGTGGAGAATAGAAACGGCAACACTCAAATAACATCCATTACCTGATATTAACAGACGAATGTTAATTTACAACCGGACAACATTGAGTGGGTGAAAACAACATAAGGTTCCCGCGATAATCGGATATATGCCGGAACGAAGTCTGTAATAGAAATAGACTCAAGGATTATCAACCCAGCGTCTCCAAGTTGCTACAACAACAACAATAACAACACATCGTAGTCATAGGTCCATATTTTGATATAGCCCCCATACAAAGGTCCTAAAAACTAAAAATTTCAATGAATCGGGCTTTTTGAAATATGCTGTTATCCAGAAAACCACAGTTTTATCCTATGACAATAGAAATTTGGAATCTGATAAGCTAGCATATCAGATAAAATAACTTACTAAAAATTCCTTAAACCACTTTAACTTTGTGTGCAAATTTTTATACAACTATCCTTCTCTCTTAGATTTTTTTAGATTTGGATATTTTTTGAAGCTTTCTGACTCCTCCGCAGCAGCGAAAAGGCTACCTATGAGATTGTGGCTCGCTGTAGTAGGTCAATCTTAGCTGGTAAAGACAATTTTGTATAACCTCATTATTAATGGGATCCCAAACATTAACACATCACTCTCGTAATGACATAAAACTCAACCAAACAGACTAGAAACGGAGCAGAAAAGTTGGAGCAAAGCAACTGAACCGAATCAGCACCACACCACCGAAAATGCCACCACCAACACCGCATCCCACCATCACCACCACCACCACCTGACTTAACTTTTGATGATGACGAATGAAAATGGTTATCAAAACTGACACGATGTAGTTTTTTGTTGTTCTTCTTGTTGGTGAAAGTACTACTAGTGAACTATATATAATGTTTGTATGTAATGCTCTTCCAGCAGAAATATACTACATCTAAAACTCGCTTGAACAGAGATTATAACAGGAACAGACAGTCAAACAGACGTACATATGTACATATCTACATACCTATATAGCAATCAGGGAAACTTTTCGAATTCGCATTCAAAGGATATATCTGCATCCTTACAGTTTTATTGCTGCTGCTGCTGCATGTCATTTTAGATGTATGTACTACAAACTAGCGACCGGAATGAGTATCTTATCTATGTCTAGCAGTGTGTGTAAGTGTGTGGATATGTTTGGTATTTGGAGCTAAAGGGGGACAGGGAACATTCTCCCATTCGGTGGCGGTGGCGGTGGCGGTGTATATTCAAAGGTGTTTGATTGGGGAGAAACATTTTGTCTGGGGGACATCTTACATCTACTGCTGATGATGATGACGATGACAATGATTGCATCATCGTTGAAATCATCATAAATAATTTATTAACACTCCACCAGAGTACCAAGAAATTAGAATTCCATTTATTCTTAACTTCAAATATTCTAATTTGAGGGAGAACTACTCTTCTCCGAGAAAATAAAAAAATGATTTATTTAAAAAAATGCTAATAACGATTCAAAATGGGTTTCGTTTGATATCTACATAGCTTCTTCTCCAAATCGTTATAATTTTTTAAAACAATTGCTTCCATCATTACTAATCTATAAAATTTTCCTTAATTTTAGCATTGCTGAAGAAAAGAAAAAGCTTGGCAACGACCAATACAAAGCACAAAACTATCAATCGGCTTTGAAATTCTATGCAGATGCTATTTCACTATGTCCCGATTCGGCGACATACTATGCCAATCGTTCGGCCTGCTATATGATGCTCTCAAACTATACGAATGCTCTAAATGATGCCCGGACCGCTGTACGTTTGGATCCCACTTTTGAGAAGGCCTATGTACGCATTGCCAAATGTTGTGTGGCCAAGGGTGACATTATTGGCATCGAGCAGGCTATTAAGAAAATCGAAGAACTCGATCCTCAGAGCAATGCTGTCAATACGGAGAAACAGGCGGCGCAGCAATTGCGTCAACTGGAACAAACCATACAGACTTACTATGATACCAAGGCCTATCGCAATGTAGTCTTCTATTTGGATACAGCCATTAAATTGGCTCCCGCTTGCTACAAGTATGTAAAGACAAGTATACTAACACATATCATCAGATAAAGCATCAATAACCTTATCGTACTTTAATTTCCCCCCTCTAGATACCGCCTTTTAAAGGCTGAATGTTTGGCTTTCTTGGGCCGCTGTGATGAGGCCGTTGACATTGCCATTAGTGTCATGAAATTGGATAGTACCTCGGCTGATGCCATCTATGTACGCGGTCTCTGCTTCTACTATACGGATAACTTGGAAAAGGGTATCAAACATTTCGAATTGGCCCTTCAGCTCGATCCCGACCACAAACGAGCCAAGGAGATGCGCACAAAGAGCAAGACTCTCAAGGATATGAAGGAGAATGGTAATGTTCTCTTTAAATCGGGACGTTATCGTGAAGCTCAAGCTGTCTACACCGAAGCCTTAAAGATCGATGAATTCAATAAAGATATCAATTCAAAACTGTTATACAATCGCGCCTTAGTTCATTCCAAAATCAATAATCTGCGCGAAGCGGTCACCGATTGTAGCAGCGTCTTGGAGATCAATGACAAATATCTGAAAGCATTGCTTTTGCGTGCCCGCTGCTACAATGATCTCGAAAAGTTCGACGAGTGTTGCAATGACTATGAGGCTGCTCTACAAATACAAAAGACTCCCGAGATTAAGAAACTGTTGCGTGATGCTAAATTTGCCCTGAAGAAATCGAAACGCAAGGATTACTACAAAATCTTGGGTATATCACGCAATGCCGGCGAAGATGAAATCAAGAAGGCCTATCGCAAAAAGGCTTTGGTCCATCATCCCGATCGTCATGCGAATAGTTCGCCGGAGGAGCGTAAAGACCAAGAGTTGAAATTCAAAGAAATTGGTGAAGCTTATGCGATTTTATCCGATCAACGGAAGAAGATGCGTTACGACAGTGGGCAGGATATGGAAGAACATGAACAAGGTAAGATCATTTATTTTCAGAGTAAGATCTGTGTGAAAGTCTGTATAAAATAATGCAATTAATTTTAAAAGGTTGTAGAAAGAGAGCATAAGTTGTTCTAGTTTTTAAACCCTACACCACACTGTAGTACAGGGTATTATAAGTTTGTTTCATGGCAGGTATTTGTAATACCTGAAATGTTACAGCAAGACAAACCTTAAAGTATACCGATCGACTCGGAATCAACAACTGAGTCGATTTAAACACTAACTGTCTCTCCGTTCGCCCGTCTGTCCATCTTATGTTGTTCATTGAGTACAGGTCGCAATTTCCATTGTTTTTAATAAAAAAAAACACTTTCCAGTCGACCTACTACCTTGACACCCATGAGCAATATTTTAGCTCTCGTTAAGAGCTATCATTTTGCCACTGACCGATTCCCGATCCGACGTACCGGAATCATCGGTCCATATTTCTTCAAAAATTATGCCGGTGAGAACGTAACCGTCAATGGCGACCATTATCGTGCCATGATAACCGACTATTTGATGCCTGAAATTGAAGC
This sequence comes from Eudasyphora cyanicolor, assembly GCA_963930755.1. Classification (NCBI taxonomy): domain Eukaryota; kingdom Metazoa; phylum Arthropoda; class Insecta; order Diptera; family Muscidae; genus Eudasyphora; species Eudasyphora cyanicolor. Next base: position 200,962,430 of record OZ005737.1, on the reverse strand, counting down.
TCGTGATCTCGGCGACATTTGGTTTCAACAAGACGGCGCCACCTTCCACACATCGCATCAATCAATGGATTTATTGAGAGAACACTTCTGTGAGCAGATAATTTCACGTTTTGGGCCGGTCGATTGGCCACCAAGATCGTGTGATATCACACCGTTAGACTTTTTCCTGTGGGGATATGTAAAGCCTAAAGTTTTTGCGGACAAACCCGCTTCGATTCAGGCCTTGGAGCATAACATCACGCGTGTCATTCGCCAGTTACCAGTCGAAATGCTCGAACGAGTCATCGAAAATTGGACTCAACGGATGGACCATCTGAGACGTATCCGCGTCCAACATTTGATAGACATAATTTTCAAAAAATAAATGCCAAAGAATGTTCTTTCAAATGATAATAAACATTCCCCATTCAATTTTTCTGTTTTTTTCTTTAAAAACGTAGGGAACCTCGAAAGCTCTAATAAAACGTCATTCAAATGGCCTCCTCGACTTATTCTGCAGGAACGAAGTCGATGAACCCAATTTTCGAGCTCGTTTTCCACTAAATCAAGTTGTATGTCATAAATGGCACCTTCAATATTGACTTGTAAAGCTTGAAGAGAGTCTGGTTTATTTCGAAAGACCAATGACTTCAAATAACGCCACAAGAAATAGTCTAATGGTGTTAAATCACAACTTCTTGGAGGCCCTTCAATATCACTATTTCTTGAAATAATCTAATCTCCAAACTTTTCTCGCAACAATTCAATCTTTTCATTTGCTGTGTGGCACGAAGCCACAATCGGTCAATGAGAGCTAAAATATTGCTCATGGGTGTCAAGGTCGTAGGTCGACTGGAAAGTGTCTTTTTTTTTTGGATTTAAAAAAATGGACTTAGCATCATTTTCAAATGTGAACGGAAAGTTTATTTTTGCTCTCCTTAACGGTACGTCGGATCGGGAATCGGTCAATGGCAAAAAGATAGCTCTTACGAGAGCTAAAATATTGCTGGATATATAAATGGATGTCAAGGTCGTAGCACGACTGGAAAGTGTTTTTTTGGATTTGAAAAAAATTAACTTAGCGCACGAAAAGTTGCAATTGGAGAACAATTATTTTCATAATGAAACTGAATAATTTAAACGTTGTTCATGCGTATATCTCTCCATGATGAAATTGTAAACACTACTGAATACAATGAAAGACAAATGACAGATCATGACATATTAAAAACGGCCGAAACGTCACTTCAAAATCATATCATCCCTATTGGAAAACCCGTTATATGAGGGAGGGATTTCATTTGTATTCTTAATATTTAATTTATTATATTTCCTTTTCCATTTTTTTTTCATAATCACAAATTTCTCTCTTTTAAAAGGGAAAAACAAGTCTAATTTCACTTTCAATCAATCGTAGAGAGGGATTTCCAACATTGAATCTCGCCTACAACTCTCCTTGGACGATATGCACATACTTAAGATCGTAGTGAGAGACTTCCAGCAGGCAAAGGCTGTTGCTGATTATCGACCACGGATGTAGATTTTTATCAAAAATTATCCAACTACAGACACCGACTCAGAGCAGTTGTCTTCGACTCCTGCGAATATATGTAGTTTTATACATTATAAATAAATCAAAATATTGGTAAATTAAAAAGGCTTCTATAATTTTATTCTTTCTAATCATCTGAAGCAGATGTAATTCTTATTTTTTTTTATTTATATGCTATATACAACAACTAGTTTAAAAGCATCAATTTATTTGCTAATACTTCGACTTCATATAAAAACCAACTCCGACACTAATGAAAAACAAACTCACGACTCAAAATCTCTGGCTCCACAGCCATGTTTTGGACAACTTGCTTCATACTCGACCCACTTGTTGTTTCGCTCTTGTCAAGGTTTCGCACACTCCGTGCTTGTCTCAAACACAGCAATATTCATTACAAATACTCAATAAATGTCTGCCTTTAGTATGGGGTCTTCCAATAAGAGGTTTCAGTTTGCTATTGAAAAAAAACTTGTCGTTTTTTTAATGGATTCTTCGGATGTTTATTTCATTGTAAAGAGGAGGGTATGCCATTAATAATGGAAAAGAATATCAATGAAATGGCCGCCATGGCTGCGCTTGCAGGACAATATTCAAAATGATCCGGAGTTTCATCGAAAAATCAACTCGAGTGGAGAGGCCCATTGTCACCTCTAAGGCTACGTTAGCAAGCAGAATTGCAACGAGTCGCAAAATATATTTCTTGCAAAACGAGCGCCCTAGTAGGTGAGTTGGTAGCGTACTCGCCTATCAGTTTGGGAGTCGTGCGTTCGATTCCCAGCAGAGACTCTGGTCTGTCGCTCCAAACATTTAACCACATGGTTTTGGTAACCCTGCCTTTCCCTGGACCTTAAAATTGGAGTATAAATTTATGTTGTATTGTAATTCATATAAATAAATAATAATAAATATTTCTTGCAATACATTTTCGAAATTGATTACGACTCGTTAATTATATCATTAATGAAATATCGATAACGAAGGTTCTCCAGCCACATTATTTTGTTCGAAAAACGATAGAAAAACTTTCAATATTGTTTTCGTACTTTTACAATTCTCAAAATTTATACGTTTTGTTTTAGTAAATTAAATAATTTTAAAAAATCGTTACACATTTAAATCGAATTTATTCAAATACTAAAAATTTTCTTTTTTCTCTTCACTTTTAGCCGATTTCGATCCAAATCAAATGTTCCGTCACTTCTTCCAGTTTAGCGGTGGCCCAGGTGCCCAATCGTCATTCGGTTTCGAATTTTAAAAGCGAATGAAAAAACTCAAAACAAAAATGTTGCGTTTTTTGTAATAAAAAAAACAAACAAAAACCTAGACTCAAACACAGCCAACGACAACAGAAACCACAGATCACCAGCCCACAACCAGAAACACCCGCCGCCGCGCGCCTTTGTGGCGTCGTCGTCGTCGTTGTTCGAAACATCATTGTAAAACGCAACAATAAAACAACAGAAATGAATTAAAGCATAAGCAAAAACTTAAAACTGATAATGATTTTTTGGCATGAGCATAAAATAAAATAATAAATAATAAACAAAATTTTTAGATTACAAAACAAACAAATAACTTTAATTTACAACACTTCAACTAGAAACTTTCAAAATATTCCAACAAATGCCACATCAGAATACAAAACAGAAAAATGCAAATATAATAATAATAACGTCATTTAATGAATAAACTTATACGAGTATATGTAGAAGCGGAAGTGAAGAATGATAAGAGCTGTTTTTTGTTGTTTCTATAAAACGTTAAAGAACAAATCGATTATAAAACCCGTTCCAATTCTCCTCCGATCTATTATTTACATATAACTAAAGCAACAGCAGTAAAAATTAGTTTTTGCTTGTTTCAACAGTCATATAATACAATACAAATACAAAAAAGTACATATAAAAACACAAACAAACTTAAAAGAGCTTAGTCAGAGAAAATAAGTTTTTTATTATTTAAAAAAAAAATTAAATATTTATTTTCCTTTAAACTCTTCTATTTTAAGAGGTTTTCTGGTGAACGATATTGATTTATTGTTCTGACATTAAATTGCAATTGTTCCGCTTGATTTAATTTTTTAACTCGGGTTTAAGGAAAGCTGGACACAATGAAAAATAATTTTTGCTCCAATAAAAAAAATTCTTGTGAGAACGCTACGTTTAGACAGAAAAAATGCATAAAAATACCAATTAAAAAAATGATCGCAAATTTTTTACTTAACTTTTGAGAAAATTCGATTGAACCAACCTACATATCGTCATCAGAAACGAAAAAGGGGCTATCATCATATTTGAAAATTTACAGGAGAAGAAAAAAACTAAATAAAATGAAAAGTACTGTTGTTAGATAAACGGGGTTTTCAGGATAATATCTAAACATATTGAGGCTTATATAAAATCACACAAACATGATTTATAACTGGTTTGTGAAAATTGTGTGAAATAGGATTTTTTAAATATGAAAAAGAAATAATTTGTTGTTAGGCCCTTTTGAATTTCTTAAATAAATTCGCCATTTTTGATAGTAGGTCACTAAAAATTCGTCAGTATGTGTATTTTGATGCAGTGTACCGAAATCAATTAAAAACTTAATTTCCATTTTTCTTGCTGGTACGCCCTTTTTCGTTTCTGATGATGATATACATATATTAATTGATTCGATTAATTTTTTGTAATTGCAAATTGTGTTCGATTGTTATTCAATTAAATAAAAAATAAATGAACTAATTAAAAAAATAATTGAATTATATAAAAAAAAATATTTAAATAAAATTTAAAAAATTGCTTAAATTAATTCAATAATTCTTTTTAATTAATTTGATAATTTTTTTAAATAATTCAATTATTTTTTTTTAATTCATTGAATTATTTTTTTAAATAAATTTTTAAAATTAATTCAATTAATTTTTTTATTTAGTTCAACTAATTCATTTAACTTTTATTCAATTGATTACTTTTTTAATTTATTTAATAAATCCTTTTAATTAAATTAATAAACATTTTAAATAAATTCATTTAATTAGTTAAGTCAGTAAGATTTCAATTAATTGTTGTAAATAATTCAATTAACTTGCTAATTAATTCAATTAATTTTTTAAATTAATTCAATTAATTTTTTAAATTAATTCAATTAATTTTTAAATTAATTCGAATAATTAATTTAAAAATAATAGTAATAACAATTACTATTTTAAATTAATTCAATAATTTTTTTAAATTAATTAAATTATTTTTTTAAATTAACTCAATTATTTTTAAATTAATTCAAACCATTTTTTAAATTAATTCAATTATTTTTTTAAAAGAATTAAATTTATTGTTTAAAATAATTCAGTTAGTATTTTAGTTAACTAATTTATTTTTTATTTTATTGAATTAATTTTTTAAATAATTCAACTAATTTTTTTAATAAATTAATTAAAATAATTTAACTAATAAAAAAAATTGAATTAAAATAATTCAATTATTTTAACAAATTAATATAATTAATTCAAACAAATAATTTAAATAATTTAAACAATTAATTTAATTGAATTAGTTTAAAAAATTAACTTCATTTATTTAAAAGATTAATTGAACTAATTTAACAAAAATAATTTAATTAACTACAAATAGTTAAATTAATAAAAAAAAAAATTATTTAATTCAAATTTAATTTTTTTAAATTAATTTAATTTTTTTAAATTAATTAAAGTTTTTAAAAATTAATGTAATTTTTTAAAAAATTAAATTAAATAAATGAAAAAACAAAATGTTGAATAAATTTAAAAAAATGCAAAACATTTATTAATTTAGTTCAATAAATCTTTTAAATTAATTTAATATATTTTTAATTTATGTAATTTAATTCATTTTTTAAATTAATTCAATTAATTTTTTAAATTAATTAAATTAATTCAATTAATTTTTTAAATTAATTAAATTAATAATTTAAATTAATTTTTTAAATTAGATCAATTATTTTTTTAAATTATTTAAATAATATTTCTATATTAATTCAACTATTTTTTTAAATTAATTCAATTAATTGATACAAACAATTCAATTAATTGTTGTAAATAATTCAATTCATTTTTGAAACGGATTCTATTAATTCACTTTTCTAATTAATTCAATTATTTTAATTAATTTAATTAAAAAAAATCATTTAAATTAGGAAAATTGTTCAATTAATTCAGAAAATTATTTAATTAATTACGAAAATTATTTAATTAATTAAGAAAATCATTTTACCAATTAAAAAAATTAATTTAAAAAATTAATTTTATCGGTTAATTTGATTTAAAAATAATTGAGTAAAATAAATTAATTGGGTGAATTTTAAAAAAAAAAATTTATTGAAAAATTGTTTAATCGATTGAAAAAAAAAATTTAATTAATTAAAAAAATAACTTAATTAATTAAATAATTAATTTAATTATTTAAAATACTAATTTAATGAATTAATTAAAAAAATAAAAATAATTGAGTTAAAGAAATTAATTGGGTGAATTTAAAAAAAAAAATATTGAAAAATTGTTTAATTGATTGAAAAAATTATTTAATTAATTTAAAAAAAAACTTAATTAATTATATAATTAATTTAGTTATTTAAAAGAAATAATTTAATGAATTAATTCAAAAATTAGTTGAATTGATTAAATTAAATAAAATAATAATTTAATTAAATAAAAATTTAATTTAATTTAAAGAACTGATGTAATCAATTTAAAAAAATAATTGGACGAATTTAAACAGCTCAAAAAACAAACAACAGTTATTATAAAAATTAATTTAGCTATTTAAAAAATTAAGTTAAATAATTTAAATATTAATTTACTTAAATAAAAAATAATATTATTTAAAGAATTGCTATAATTAATTTAAAAAATGAATTGATTTAATTTAAATAATAATTTAATTAATTTTAAAAATCTTTTGAATTATGTAAATGATTGAAAATATGAAATAATTGAATTAATCAAACCATTAGTTGAATTAATTTAAAAAATAAATTAATTGATCTAAAAAATAATTGAATCAATTTAAAAAAAAATTAATTGAATCAATTTTAAAAAATTAATTGAAAATTTTAAAAATAATTTAATTGAAAAATGAATTTAATTAGTTCAAAAAATAATTTATTAATTAAAAAATTAATTTATTAATTAAAAAATTAATTTAATTAGTTAAAAAACTTCATTTCATTAATTAAAAAATTAATTTAAGTAATTAAAAAATTAATTTAATTAATTAAAAAATTGATTAAATTTTTAAATTAATTAAAATTAATTAATTAGTTCATTAAATTAAAAAAATAATTTTTATTATTTCATTAAATTAAAAAATAATTTAATTTAATTTGAGTTAATTAAAATTAATAATTACTTAAAAAGTTAAATAAAATAATAAAAAAAATAGTTTAATTAATTGAATTAAAAAAAAATAAATTTAATTAATTAAAAAAATAATTGGATTATTTAAACTAATTAATTGAATCAATTAAATATTGAACTAGTTATTTACGCTATGTAACTGAATTAAAGAAAATCCATCATGAGTAATTCTGGCGTAATGTAGAAAATTGGCAGCCATTTGTTTTAGGGTATTGTTTATTTCCAAAGATTGCTTTTTCAATATTAAGCTTTTCTAAAAATGAAGAAATAAAATATAGAAGATAATATCATAATTCCAATCTGATTGAAATAATATTTTTTAAAATCTTAATAAAATTACGTAAAAATGTTTTTTCCCCAATTGGATTACAACTTCAGAAGATATTCAATTTAACATTGCAAATTTATATGTTTTTGTTAACCAAAAAATTACAAGTTTTTCATTTTTATTTAATTATAAAAATGTAGAAAAATTGCTGAATTTTTGTTTTGCTGTTTGAGTACAGAAATCTTCTTTAACAAATAATTTAACAAGGTGAATTAAGTTTTTTGAATAAACTTTAAATTTAAAGAATCTTTGAAAAAACAAAAACAATACTGCACAAAAAAATTGTAGATCCATCTTCAGAACTATGTCGGAAACATGTGAAAAATCGTGTTACATACCGTTATCTTTTAATTGATGAATGTAAAAAAAATTTAATCATTTTTTTAATTGGGTAAATGCATTTTTTCTGCATATGCTCAAAATTGCAATCAAAAGAAGGCTTTTTTGTATTAAAATTAATAAAGATTATTTGCCTATATTTTTAAGTTCCCCCATCCTACTATGACTATTTTTTTTCTACATTTAGTTTTAAGCCTCTCTGTTACCAATGTTTTCCAGATTATTATCTTTTTTAATTTTGTATGTGAAATCTTAGAATTGAGCTTTTTTTGTTGTTTTCTTTTCGCTCCGGACAAAATATTTCTTTCGTTTGAAATAAAAAAAAAATAATAAAATTTCATCTTATGCGCAATTTTTTTAAAAGAGCTAAGCTGCTAACGTTTTTCTTTTTTCTACGCCATCTAAACTTTTCCCCATTTTTGGGTTAAGATTTTTGTTTTAATTAAATATTATGTATTTTATTTATTTATTGTTAATTACATCAATTACAATATATATGATAATAATTATAATATTCTTAACATAAAATAATAAAAACAAAAAACGCTGTTGTTAATTAATTCTCTGCAAAAATAGTCCAGAGTAAGTTATATTCACGTAAATTGAAATAAAATAAAAGAAAAAACAAACCACAACAAGTTCAGTTTAAAAATCATTCTATTTTCTTTCGTTCAGATTTAAATTTCGCGCTTTAGATTTAAATTTTGATTTAATTTCCAATACAAAATAAAAACATATTGATAAACTCAAGAACTTAGAAGAACAATTTCAAAAACACACACAAGCAAACAAACAGAAAATAAAGCATATGTAAAGAATAATAATTACTATTTATATTTATAATTAATTAAAAAAACATGCAAACAAAAAATAAATAAACAAACAAAACAACTACAACAAATTAGTCATTTATATAAAATATATTCAATACTTATGGTTTTAAGGTATGATTAAAATTAATTAATTATTATTATTAACAATAAATATATGAACTTTTCAAAAGAATTGTAAAACAAAAATCAACAACATCCAACAACAAATAAAGAATCAAATGTTGTGGAAAACTCCAAAAACAGAAACAGGATTTTTTTTGTAAGAACAATGGAAACTTATAAAATTTATAGCCTTTTCTAAATGGTTACTTTGACAATATTTTATGCAGCATTGATTGGACCGACTGTACTTGAATCGATCCCAAATCCAATAAGTACCGCGTGTACTTATCTGTTACCTTTAATGTTATTTTATGTCAGCAGTTT